>JARQOD010000002.1:599533059-599596970 GCA_033576555.1 Oophaga sylvatica | reverse complement strand
AAACGAACAGTATACCACCTGTCCGACGCAGTCCATAGTAAAGACAGTCCCACGACGATCCAGCTCTGCTACATCGGAATGACAGGCAGAGCCTGACATCCCGGCGCAGCACAGCTGCTTACCAGCTTCCCCGGCGGTGACGTCATCGGACTGCTTTACGGCCGCGATTACCCAGCAGTCACTGCAGTTATCGCGAGAAACTGCATGTGACCGCCAGGGAGAAGAGGATGGCGGCCATTAAGCAGTCCGGGATGTGACCGCCGGAGATCTTCTGCCGGGTAAGTGCCGCTGACTCCTGACAGACCCGACCGACGGACACTGACAGTGACAGTGACAATCCCGATTCCGGTATCCGATATGACGAAAATATCGGAACTCGGAATCGGAATTCCGATACAGCCAATATCGGCCGATACCCGATATTTGCAGTATCGGAATGCTCAACACTAATAGTAGATCATTAAAGGGTCAGTGTGCAAGACTAATAATATAGCCATCTGAATCTGGTCATGCATGTCAGCTGAACAAGCATTTGACTAAAGCCCTCATATGCTATAGACAACTGTCCCATCATTCGGCTGGCAGCTATCTCATTCCACTCTTCCATACAAAGGATCACTCACTTTGTTGGGCACTTTTGTGTTCTCTATAAGAGAATTGCTGGTAGACATCTCTGGCGGTATGCTTAACAAAAGGTTCTGCAGTCTGAAATTGGACATGCTGGGTCCTTATCTCCCTGACAATCATCAGACTGTCAGCCAAACCTGTCTATCTCTGGGTTCTCTGAACTTTAGTCTAAAGTGTGTGAGTGCCTTAACTATTATATCTAAAGGATATGTGAACTTGTAGGGTATATGCACACAATGTCTTTCAGACATCTGCTAATCTTGTGAATTTTTTAGGCAGAAAAAACTTTTGGACACACTGATGTCTTTCTTTTGTCCTAATGCAGCTGTTTTTTTGCTTCTTTTCCAGCATTTTTTGGCTATTTTCTTTAAATTAAATTATATTAAGTACTAGTGAGCGGCTTCCTAGCGGTGACCACCCAAAAAATAGTTAGGTTACCTATTTTTTACTTCTTGGCGTCTTTGAAAACCTGTAGCTGTTAAAAGAAGCTCAAATGACTGAACAAATGCACAGAAAGTGCAGATGTTCGTACTTTTTAGTGCTTATTTAGCGCTTTTACATGCGGGCTACATAGCAGATCTGCTTTAAATAGATGTTGTGTGCACGTACTCGTAGTCTGACTTATCAGTAGGCGGCGTAACTACTTAAAGTGCCTAGGGCAGCATGATTGCCAAATACGGCCCTGAAGACTACACACATTTTTGAACGTTTTCTTCAAACACTAAAATTTACCCGATATCCTGTAAGTCACCAACGATACATAGTTTGTCCTTGAATCCTAAGAGGTGCTTGTGTGCAAATACCTACTGCGACAACCTGCTGGATCATAAAGATCCCTGCAGATGCAGAACAATTGATTTTACTATGTATTTTCATTTTTTATTCTTTTCTCTAACCAGTTCACTGCCGAGGAGACCACTAATTATTTGCCGTGTCTTCATTTTCTATCCTTGATGGAACGTAATAGGTTAATGACCAGCAGGCTGTTGCATATCACCATGAAATGTTCCCTACCCTTCAGCATATGTTTATTTCTCTCTCTACATGAAACAATCTGCACTTACACTTAAACTGCATGAAAGTCAACCTGTGCTAAATGAGACTGAAAATAAATATATTAGGGTCTGCTGAGCTTTACGGCTAGTTTATGCTCACGATTTTAATATCATGAGTTGTTTTTGCCAGAGGGAGAGATCTCACTTCAGTCCAGAAGTGTTTTGAATGACAATATGGATTTCAAGGCAGATTAAAACTACATTTTCTGATTGTTTTGTAATTTACTTCACCAAATTGCAAGTGAAAGAAATAATTAGGTGCATCAAGAAGTACATAAATAAAAAGGCATAAGCTGCACTGTAAATGGCACCCATTAGTATATGAGGATTAGGTAAGTGAAGTGCTAGAATATAAGATATACAGTAAGTAACATTGCGAGAACACTGACTGGGACACTGTACAAAAGAAAATCATGTATGTATGTAATAATATTGTTCTTGGTGTGAATTCATTATGCACCAGTAGTGAGAGACACAAACAAAAAAAAACAATAAATACAGTGGGAAAATAAGTATTTGATACACTGCCGATTATGCCAGTTTTCCCACCTACAAAGAATGGAGAGGCCTGCAATTTTTATCGTAGGTACATTTCAACTGTGAAAGACAGAATCTTAAAAAAAAAAATCCAGAAAATCACATTGTATGCTTTTTACATAATTAATTTGCCTTTTATTTAATGAAATAAGAATTTGATACAAATAAAAAACAGAACTTAATATTTGGTACAAAAACATTTGTTTGCAATAACAGAGGTCAGACGTTTCCTGTAGTTCTTGACCAAGTTTGCAGACGCTGCAGCAGGGATTACGGCCCACTCCTCCATACAGATCTTCTCTAGATCTTCCAGGTTTCGCTGGGCAACATTGAATTTCAGCTCCCTACAAAAATTTTCTACTGGGTTCAGGTCTGAAGACTGGCTAGGCCACTCCAGGACCTTCAAATGCTTCTTTCAGAGCCACTTCTTAGTTGCCCTGACTGTATGTTTTGGGTCATTGTCATGCTGGAAGACTCAGCCATGACCCTTCTTCAATGCTATTACTCAGGGAATGAGGTTGTTGGCAAAAATCTCGTGATACATGACCTTATCAATCATCCCCCCTATACGGTGCTGTTGTCCTGTCTCCTTTGCAGAAAAGCACCCCCAAAAAATGATGTTTCCCCAACAATGCTGCACGGTTGGGATGGTGTTCTTGGGGTTTTACTCATTTTTCTTCCTCCAAGCACGGCAAGTGGAGTTGATACCAAAAAGTTCTATTTTGGTCTCATCTGACGACATGATCTTCTCCCATGCTTTATCTGGATCATCCAGATGGTAAGTGGCGAACTTCAAACTGGCCTGGACATGTCCTGTTTTGAGTAGGGGGACCTTGCATGCCCTTCAAGATTTTAATCCGTGACGGTGTAGTGTGTTCCTAACGGTAATATTTGAGACTGTTGTCCTAGCTCTGTTCAGGTCATTGACCATGTCCACTAATTTAGTTCTGGGCTGATTCCTGAACTTTGTCAGAATCAACCTTAACAAACAAGGCAAGATTTTGCATGGAGCTTCAGACTGAGGAAGATCAACAGTCATCATTGTCTTTCTTCTATATTTTAATGATTGTGCCAACAGTTGTTGCCTTCTCACCAAGCTGCTTGCCTATTGCCCTGCAGCCCATACTAGCCTTGTGCAGGTCTACAAAATTTTCTCTGGTGTCCTTAGACAGCTCTTTGGTTTTGGCCATGGTGAAGAGGTTGGAGTGTGATTAATTGTGTGGACAGGTGTCTTTTATATAGATAACACGTTCAAACAGGTGCAATTAATACAGGTTAATGAGTGCAGAGTAGGAGGGTTTCTAACAGGTCTGTGAGAGCCAGAATTTTTTGCTGTTCGGTAGGTGATCAAATACTTATTTCATGCAATAAAATGCAAATTAACTATTTAAAAATCATACAATGTGACATTCAGGCTTTGAGGATTCTTTTATAAGATTCTGTCTCTCACAGTTGAAGTGTACCTGTGATAAAAATTTAAAGATTTTTCTGTATTTTCATGACTATGAAAATTGTACATTCACACTGAATGCATCAAAACTATGAATTAACACATGTGGAATTACATGCTTAACAAAAAAGTGTGTAACAACTGAAAATATGTCTTATATTCTAGGTTCTTCAAACTAGCCACCTTTTTCTTTGATGACTGCTTTGCACACTCTTGGCATTCTCTTGATGAGCTTCAAGAGGTAGTCACCGGAAATGGTCTTCCAACAATCTTGAAGGAGTTCCCAGAGATGCTTAGCACTTGTTGGCCCTTTTGCCTTAACTCTGCGGTCCAGCTCACCCCAAGCCATCTCGATTGGGTTCTGGTCTGGTGACTGTGGAGGCCAGGTCATCTGGCGTAGCACCCCATCACTCTCCTTCTTGGTCAAATAGCCCTTACACAGCCTCGAGGTGTGTTTGGGGTCATTGTCCTGTTGAAAAATAAATGATGGTCCAACTAAATGCAAACCGGATGGAATAGCATGCCACTGCAAGATGCTGTGGTAGCCATGCTGGTTCAGTATGCCTTCAATTTTGAATAAATCCCCAACAGTGTCACCAGCAAAGCACCCCCACACCATCACACCTCCTGCTCAATGCTTCACGGTGGGAACCAGGCATGTAGAGTCTATACTTTTCACATCAGACCAAAGCACAGATTTCCACTGGTCTAATGTCCATTCCTTGTGTTCTTTAGCCCAAACAAGTCTCTTCTGCTTGTTGCCTGTCCTTAGCAGTGATTTCCTAGCAGCTATTTTACCATGAAGGCCTGCTGCACAAAATCTCCTCTTATCAGTTGTTGTAGAGATGTGTCTGCTGCTAGAACTCTGTGTGGCATTGACCTGGTCTCTAATCTGAGTTGCTGTTAACCTGCGATTTCTGAGGCTGGTGACGCGGATAAACTTATCCTCAGAAGCAGAGGTGACTCTTGGTCTTCCTTTCATGGGGCGGTCCTCATGTGAGCCAGTTTCTTTGTAGTGCTTGATGGTTTTTGCAACTGCACTTGGGGACACTTTCAAAGTTTTCCCAATTTTTCGGACTGACTGACCTTCATTTCTTAAAGTAATGATGACCACTCATTTTTCTTTACTTAGCTGCTTTTTTCTTGCCATAATACAAATTCTAACAGTCTATTCAGTAGGACTATCAGCTGTGTATCCTCCAGGCTTCTGCACAACACAACTGATGGTCACAACCCCATTTATAAGGCCAGAAATCCCACTTATTAAACCTGACAGGGCACACCGGTGAAGTGAAAACCATTTCCGGTGACTACTTCTTGAGGCTCATCAAGAGAATGCCAAGAGTGTGCAAAGCAGTCATCAAAGCAAAAGGTGGCTACTTTGAGGAACCTAGAATATAAGACAGAATTTCAGTTGTTACACACTTTTTTTTTAAGTATATAATTCCACATGTGTTAATTCGTAGTTTTGATGCCTTGAGTGTGAATTTACAATTTTCATAGTCATGAAAATACAGAAAAATCTTTAAATGAGAAGTTGTGTCCAAACTTTTAGTTTGTACTGTATCTCTCTGATTTAAGGGTATAAAAATAATCCAGTTTGTGGTTCTTGTGTAATCAGTGTTAGAGATGCTCATGCTCTGGGGCGAGACTGTAGGCAGAGCCTTATTTTGGTGCTCTAGGCAAGAGAAACCAAGAAGAGACCTGCATGCAGGCCCACCACAAACAGTCTGTATTTCTCTCTGTCTCTATGATGACCAACATGTTTGTGCTTCGGGGTGGCCTGTACAGTGTATTTGATAAACTGCCAATTTTGCAAGTTTTCCCACCTACAAAGAGTGTAATTTTATCGTAGGTACACTTCATCTGTGCGAGACAGAATCTACAAATAAAAACAGAAAATCACATTGTATGATTTTTAAATAATTAAATTATGTTTTATTGCATGAGATAAGTACTTGATCACCCACCAACCAGCAAGAATTCTGGCTCTCACAGACCTGTTAGTATTTTTTTAAAAAGCCCTCCTACTCTGCACTCATTATCTCTATTAATTGCACCTGTTTGAACTCATTACTTGTTTAAAAGACACCTGTCCACACACCCAATCAATCACACTACAACCTATCCACCATGGCCAATACCAAATAGCTGAGATGGGCTAGAGGACAGTAGGCAAGCAGCTTGGTAAGAAGGCAACAACTGTTGGCACAATTTTTAGAAAATGGAAGAAACACAAGATGACTGTCAATCATCTTTGGTCTGGGGCTCCATATAGGATCTTGCCTCGTGGGATAAGGATGGTTGTGAGAAAAGTCAGGAATCAGCCCAGAACTACACAGGAGGACCTGGTCAATGACCTGAAGAGAACTGGGACCATAGTCTGAAACGTTACCATTAGTAACACACTACGCCGTCATGGATTACAATCCTGCAGGGCATGCAGGGTACAGTTGTTCATGCCAATACATGTCAAATTCTATTTGAAGTTCACCAGTGACCATCTGTATGATCCAGAGGAGGCATGGGAGAAGGTCATGTGGTCAGATAAGACCAAAATAGAACTTTTTGGTATCAACTTCATTGGCTGTGTTTGGTGGAAGAAGGATGAGTACAACCCCAAGAACACTGTCCCATGCATCGTGAGATTTTTTCCAACTCCTTCTCTGAGTAAGTGCATTGAAGATGTTTCATGGCTGGGTCCTCCAGCATGACAATGACCCAAAACACACAGCTAGAGCAACTAAGGAGTAGCTCCGTAAGAAGCATTTCAAAATTCTGGAGTGGCCTAGCCAATCTCCAGACCTGAACCCAATAGAAAATCTTAGGAGGCTGCTTGAACTCAGTGTTGCCAAGTGACAGCCCCCAAAACCTGAATGATCTGGAGAAGATCTGTATTCAGGAGTGGGCCAAAATCCCTGCAGCAGTGTGTGCAAACTTGGTTGAGAACTACAGGAAACATCTGACCTCTGTAATTTCAAACAAAGATTTCTGTACTAAATATTAAGTCCTGTTTTTCTATAGTATGAAATACTTATTTCATGCAATAAAATGCAAATTAATTATATTCAAATCATACAATGTGATTTTCTGGATTTTTTTTAAGATTCTGTCTCTCACAGTTGAAGTGTGCCAACGATAAAAATTATAGATTTCTACATTCTTTGTAGGTGGGAAAACTTGCAACATTGGCAGTGTATCAAATACTTATTTTCCCCACTCTAGTGCTAGATACCAGTGCAGCAGAACATACAAGAGATTACAGTACAGTTATGTATAGTAACTTACAGATGATGTTCTTTCAGATGGAGTCATTCATTTTTCTCATCTTTCTCGTCTAGCCCAGACCGACATGACAACTTCTCCAGCCATGTCTCATCTGTAGAGATTACAACAAAGACTCTTAACTTCTCACATTTCCAGCACTGTCCTCATCTATTCCCAACCGGCACAAACTCTGCATCCTGCTGATTCCCAATGCTGAGCCGCTGCTGCCGTATGTGTCCCTATTACTACACCTACTGTGTGGTACAAAAACAGCACTCCTTTTAGTGTCCCAAATAATTTGGCCCACCACTGTGCCACTTACAAAGTAAAATGCCTCCTTTGTGCACTCTAGGTGATAAAACAGAACTCTAGAACATATTAATGCCTTGTGCAAGTGCCTTAGAAAACAGTGCCGCCCCCCCCCCCCCGGAAGGAATAACTTCCCCTGTGTGCCACTTTGACAGTCACAATAGCCTAGGTGCCCCTTTAACAATTAATGCCCACTTAATGTTAATAATGTCCCCTGAGACTTCCCCTGTACAGCTCCCCTCTTCACAATAAGTCACAACTCCTTATACACATTATGATGGCCCAACAGCTCTGCTCTAAATAGTATGAAGTTCCTACTGCTCCACTGTAGACCATATATTGCCACAAAAACTATATGATGCCTCCACAGTAATCCCCACACTGTAAGAAGACCCCACTGTAGCCTCTACACTGTATAATTGCCCCTTAGTAGCCCCCACACTGTTTCAAGGTTCTCACACTGTACAATGTCCCAGCTGTAGACCCCACACTGTATTATGGCCCCTCTCTGTATGATGGCCCCGTCAGTAGCTCCTTTAGTAGTGAACACTCTGTAAGATGGCCCTCTTAATAGACCTCACTTTGATGGCCCCACTAGAAGCTTCAACTCTGTAGAAGTACCACCTTATCAGCACCCACTCCATAGGAGAGCCCCCTTAGTACTTTCAACACTGCATCATGGCCCCTTTAGTAGCCTCCAAACTGTATAATGGTCCCCCTTAGTAGCCCTCACACTGTATCTTGGCCCTCTTAGTAGCCACCACTCCAAAGGAGGACTCCTTAGTAACCCCAACACTGTATCAGGGACCCTTTTGTAGTCCTCACGCTATATGATGGTCCTCCTTAGTAGCCCAAACACTATAGCATGGCCCCCTTAGTAACCCACATGTGTGTGGACCCAATTAGTAGCCCCTATGTTAAATGATGGCCCCATTAGTAGCTCCCACATTATTATGATTGCCCCCTTTAGTAACCCCCACGCTAGTATGATGGCCCCATTTAGTAGTAGCCTCCACACTATTATGGCCCGCTTAGCGGAAGCCCCCCACACTATTATGGCCCCCTTAATAGTAGCCCCTACTCTATCATGGTACCCACTCTATCATGACCCCTTTAGTAGAAGCCCCCACTCTATTATGACCTCCTTAGCAGTAGCTCTCACTCTATTATTGGCCTCTTAGTAGTAGCCCCCATAAATAAAGACCAAAACACACAATCTTAAAATAAAAAAGACAAACATCATATACTTACCTAAACTTGGCGAATCCAGCAGACAGAGGCATGTTATGGGCAGTCCAATGCGGTGGCATCATCGTGCCGGTATTGTGACGTCTGGGGCGTGGTGCAGCATGATAATGTCACTGCGTTGCTGCACCCTTGACCTACCATTCTATTGGTCTCAGGCCTAATGCGAGTTGTTGCCTACAGAGCGGAGACTATTTCTCACTGCTCTGTCGCAGGTTTAGTTATATTGGAGCGCTGTACAGATACAGTTAAGGTTTTGTAAGATTTTGCCTATTGTATTAGGTTAATAAATCCAATTTTCACATAAAAATTACAGTTCTCTAAAAGTGAAAAACCCCAGTGGGCTGCAGGTTATAGGTGAAATTGATGCACATTGTTCATCTCTGCTCCAGAAGCCCCTCCATCAATGGAACCCCAAAGTCTTAATTTCTGGAGCCCCTGATGCTAGAACTCAAAGTTTCCAAACTGTGTTGTGTGATTGTTGGGTTTCGGCTGTGGCTTGTACCCGATCTTATAGTGTATAGTTTGCGCTCGCGTCTTCGCGCGTCGGTGCTGAGGGGGACTGCGGCAGCGTCTGGCTCACTGGATGACAGGTCCACCTCCTGCCGCTGCTTCTTCCGACTCTCCAGGTCTTTCCAGATGTTCTCAAACTCCTCAATGTCGTCCAGTTTCAGCTCCAGGTGGGTGGGCTTCCTGCGCAGCATCTTATAAACTCTTGTGCGCTCTGCTGCTCAGGGCACATCACCTTCTTCGGTCTCCTCCTCACCTGTCCTCCTGGCCAGATCCAGTAGAGGGTAAGGTAGCTCCTGATGGGCTCCTCAGTGTGCCAGGCCTGGGTTGACGGCCCCCTCTGCCCCCCTCACACACCTGGTAACTACAGTATTGATCAAAATGATTTATGAAGAAAATCTAATGGCAACCTGTAGAGTTTATTTATGGAGCGGCGACTTTGCATGTCATGACCTTGCATCATATGGGCTCCATGCTAGAAGATCGGGTCACAAGACTCACCGTACAGATGAGTCTATGTCAATGCTGCAGAAAATCAAGTATCCAAGTTTCTGTTCCCTTGACTTTTTACCATTAATTGTCTGCTGGGGATTGGGAATTGTCAAAACAAGGTTTTGTGCCACATTCCAGTATGATTAAGTACATGATTAGGCAAACGCAGTAACATCTGTGCAGAGCTTATTGCTATATACACTACCATGGCTTCTACAACATATGGTTATAATAAAGCTGATTATTTCTTTTAAGTATAATTAAAACTTATTTTCTTTGGTTCTATGTACATTGCAAAAAAAAAAAAAAACCATCAGGCAGCAGCAATCTTTTTATTTTGTCCTTCTAATTGGAGCAGATCAGATTATGCGGTCATATAACGTACAGTAAGCTTTTGCTTTATGTGGAAACATGTTTTGATGATTATATTAATTCACATCAGTTCCTCTATAGACTATAAAGATAATGTGGCCAAGAGATGCATTCTTGCTAAAACATTGAAGTGTGACCTTGCTTGTGTAGCTCTTGTTATGGTTCATCAAGTGAGCAGGGTTGCTGAGCACCTAGAAATTCCTCAACAGTCCGTAAAAAAATAGGACACTTCTTTTCAGCTGTCCGCAAAAAAAGTGATGCGTCCATGATTTTTTTGAAGCTGGAGAGACTCATACAGATTTTTATGACAGTATTTATAACATCCTTTTACAGTTCACAGAGAATGCAGCTAATGTCTTCATATAGGATTTATGGTCTGACTCTGCAGACATGTATCACTTGCAATGTCAATGATTTATCATGGTCATCTAATGTGTCCTTAAAAAAAGTTATCTGTCTGTGATTTTTTGAGAAACTGTTCCCAAAAAATGTAAAAATATCCAGTTGTCAACTCTTCTAGCAAAGTGGATTCCAAAGGAATTGATATAGCTGAGTTGAACAGGATGAATGACACTTGTAACAGTGAGGATCAGTGAAGCAGCAGATGCGGACAGGCACTTTGGAATAGCAGAGCCAAGTGTGTGGACAGTGTCTTGAAGCCGAAGGCAAAGTACACAGTCAAGCACCTTGGTGCAGGAGGGACTAGTGTGTGGATAGCACCTTGGAGCAGAAAGGCAAAGAACATAGGCAGGCACCTTGGAATGACAGAGCTTAGTGTGTGAACTTCACCTTGATACAGCAGAGCCAAGTTGGCAGATATGTGGGAAAGTTGAGTATGCATACAACTCCTTTCGACAGCAGAGCTGAGACAGCAGACTGGTTCATTGATGTAGCTAAGTTATATATGCAGTTGGCACTTTAGAACTTCAGAGCAGAGATAGCAGACAGGCACCTTGATGTAGCAGAGGCGAGGTGGTAGTCTGGCACCTTGTAACAGCTGAGGTGTGTTTGTCATGAAGTACACTTAGAAATAATTGCAGCTGATCACAGTGAAAGCAGAGCTGGCTTAGTAAATGGGTGAAGCTCTGAGAATGCATTTGAAAGCAGCGTTTGCTAATACTTGAATATACAGGCTGCGTGTAGCCGCCTAAGCGTGCCTTTAAGGGCCAAGGGGCATGACATCACTAGCTCTGGCTCTTGTGGCCATACACTTTACAATTACACTTTTAAGGCCGGGGTCACACATGCGACAAACTCGCATGAGTCTCTCACCTCACTGCAGTCGGCACTCGGGACCGGAGTGTGTGGCTGCATGTATTTCTCCCCTATTGATGTTCTCCCTCACAGTTCATTCCTCTTTGACTACTGGGCCTGTAAACTGGACACTTGGCCTGAATTGGCACCATATGCTTTACAGGAGCTCGCTTGCCCTGCTGGTAGTGTGCTATCAGAAAGAGTCTTCAGTGCAGCGGTATCAATCCTGACAGAAAGAAGGACCCGGCTGTCGACCCAAAATGTTGATGATCTCACCTTCATTAAAATGAACCATGCCTGGGTTTCAAAGGATTTTGTACCACCTTCCCCTGATGACACATAGGTTGCCAGCAAAATCACTCGCTTTGTCCTCCTCTTCCTCCGACTTCTCCAATTCCTCCATTTGCAGATGCTGAACGTCCAGCCTACACCTCAACATATGCCAGTTTTTGCACCTCCCTAACTTGGCTGTACCCACCCCTCAGGGTCGGCGTCACCACCTGGTGCACCTGGGCAAGTGCAGGTGCCCTGAGCAGGTGGGGGGGCCCACTCGTGGGCGACGGCACTGGCACAGTGCCCCTAATAGTACGACAGTGTCTCTGACGGTGAGGGGGGCCCACACGCCGTCAGAGACACCCTGGCGTACTATGAGGGGCCCTGTGCCAGTGCCGTCGCCCACGAGTGGGCTCCCCCTGCTTGCTCAGGCCCCAGCACTTGCAATACTTACCTCTCCCTGCTCCACCGCTGTGACGTCTTCTGCGTTTCCTGACAGTTACATTCAGGTCAGAGAGCGCGATGACGTCACGTCTGTGTGCCCTCTGCCTGAACAGTCAGAGTGCAGAGAGCTGGAAGATGGTGACACTGAGGAGTACAGAGTAGAGCAGTGCCCAGCCAGGTATTTCATTTTTTTGGGTAAATCAAGTTTATTTAGGTATTTATACACATCAATCATTAATAACAGGAAGAGAAAAGATCATACCTCTTCTACTATCACATGCCCCCCAAAAAATTATATAGCAACTATAACTTTTCCCCAGAAAGTCATACATATAAAACAAATGTTGGATGAGCGCCTGAGGTGTTTGTTCATTTAGGCAATTAACATCAGTATTACTTTGTTTATAAATTTGAAAGAAGAAGGTACCTAGACTAAGACTCTAGGTCTACAAAAGAAAAGAAGATAGAGAAGAAAGAAGGGGGAAAGAAGGGAAAAGAAAAAAAAAGAAAAGAAAAGGGGGAGGGGGAAGGATTTTAAGGAGTGGGGTAGGAAATGTGGCTCCATCCAGTAGGTAAACTCATATGACCCATCATCTATGGGTCTATCAACCAATAGTCCAATTCTGATGATTCTCTAAACATAACCCAGGGGGCCCAAGTGTTATATACCTTTCCTGTGGTACCATTCAGTTGTCCTATTAGCTGTTCCATTCTATATATGTCGTTGAGTTCCATCACCAAATCAGAACGCAAGGGAATCCTTTCCTCTTTCCAAAATCTAGTAATCACGTTCCTGGTAGCAGTGAGAATATGTCTAAGAAGACCTTTCTTAAATCTAGAAATCAAGGAGCTACGCAAGGACAGCAAGGCCACCTCCATTGTGAGTGTAATTTTGGTTATAGACAGCTTGTTGCAGAGATCAAAGGATGCTAACCACAGTTTCTGTATGAGTGGGCAGTGCCACCAAATGTGTACAAATGAACATCTATCTTTTAAGCATCTCCAGCATGTATCCGGTGTTGTTGGATAAATTATGTTTAAATCTGATGGGCATCTGTACCACCTCAACAAGATTTTGTAGCTCCTCTCCTGTGATGTCGAACAGAGCGATGACCTGAATGTGCATAAGCGAATCTTTGTTCTTTCTTCAAAAGATAAGGCTCTACCCAAATCAAGCTCCCATTTTGAAAAAAATGCTTGGAAATCTTGTAACATAATCATGGACTATGGGCCATAAAGCTCCATTTTTATGTAGATAAGTGTCTTGTTTTAATCCTGCTGGAAAGGATGGATTGTCATATATAGGAGTTAGGGGGCCAGGAGACGAAGAGACTCCCAGCTCTCGACTCCCTCTTTTGATAAATGATATCATGTTTTTGGTGAGGAAGGGTAAAGGTATATCCCGTTCTTCCGTCGGGGACCAAGTAACTATACGGGAGTCACGTCCATTAAGATCATTTTCTAATGTAACCCACTTTTTTTTGGTTTTTAATATGAAACAGCTCTAAAATACATGTACCAATTGCTGTTTGACTATACATAGCAAAATCTGGCAGACCTATTCCCCCTTCTTGCTTCGATCTGCTTCCCAAAAAGTATGAAATACGTGCTCGGTTTGTGACAAAATTAAACAAGTAATCGCTTTTTTAAGATGTGAGAAAAAGGAGGCAGGTAAATACAAGGGGATTGTTTGGAAATAATATAGGAGACAGGGTAATAGATCCATTTTAATAGCGCTCACTCTTCCAAACCAAGATAAAGGTAGTTTATGCCATTTTTCTAAGTCGAACTCAGCTTTATGTAAAGCTGTCTTAAAGTTTGCTTCACAAAAATTAGATACTTTGGCGGTGATTTTTATTCCTAGATAGGTAAGAGAATCTGAACACCACTTAAAGGGAAATGAAGCTGCCAACCTCTCCACCTCACTTGGTTGGAATGAGATATTGAGAATCTCCGATTTGTGGGTATTAATTTTGAAATTGCTCAGACGACCAAATCTATGTAATTCTGAAATAATATTTTGGAGACATAGTTGGGGAAGAGACATACAATAGGACATCATCTGCAAAAAGTGCCACTTTGTGCTCTTCTGATTGGGCTTTTATGCCTCTAATGGAGGGATTATTCCGTATCGCGGTTGCTAAGTGTTCCATAGTGAGTATATAAAGCAAGGGTGAAAGAGGACAGCCTTGCCTCGTGCCGTTCCTAATTAAAAATGTGTTTGAAAGTGCACCATTCATTTTAACTTGAGCACTGGGAGATGAGTACAGGGCAGAAATTCTACGGAGCATAGTTTCTTTTAAGCCAATTCCTTCTAACGTTTGAAATATAAAATCCCAGTGCACCCTGTCGAAAGCCTTTTCTGCATCAATCGACAGAATGCACATGGGTTCCTCTTTCTTGACCACCCCATCAATCAACAAAATAGTTCGGATGGTGGTATTTCATTTTTTTAAATGTTTGGAGCAATATATGGGGAGCATTATACACTGGAGAATTATATATGGGGCCCATCGTACACTTGAGCATCATAAATAGGGCCCATTACAAACTGTAGCATTATATATGGGGCCCATCATACACTGTAGCATTATAAATGTGGCCCATCATATACTGGAGCATCATATGGGGCCCATCATACACTGTAGCATTATAAATGGCGCCCATCATACACTGGAGCATCAGCCATGGGGCCCATCATATACTGGAGCATCGTATGGGACCTATTATATATGGAGCATTATATAGGCCCATCATACACTGGAGCATCATCCATGGGGCCCATCATATACTAGAGCTTCATATGTGGTTCATTATTTATGGGACATCATAGAGGGTATGGAGCATCTTATGGAGCACATATGGGGCCTGTGAGGAAGGAACAGCCACCATCTTGGATATGGCCTGCTCCAGCCGCCATGTTGTCTGAGTTCACAGATTCACAGCATCTAACTGCTGTAGTTCCCCATGGACTGTGGGCATATTCAATACAATAGGGTTTGGTTTCCACTGTGAATGAAAAGGTCTATTAGTATGCTGAGCAGATTCGGCTCAAGATAGGATTTACTGCTCAATTTGAATAGCCAGGCCTGTTAGTATGCTAAGTAGGCCAGGCCAAACCAGTACTTCAAAGCTGGGGGCTTCAATTATATTATACCTGCCAGCTAGACACAGAAAACACATCTATTGGGTCTCCCAGCCATGATGGCTCCATTCTGGGATTGTGAATTATGGGCACATCTTTGTAGGTACATTCTCATAAAAAATTTCTGCGTGATCCTGCGGACCTCAGGCATCTGACAGTGCAACTCCCGAGTCGGTGATGGCTCAGGGTCTGAGATATAGAGATTGGCCCTCCACAGAGACCCAATCGGGCCAGGTTTGATCTCCACGTGACAGGCAAAACATACTGCTTCCGCTGGTACCTCTCGTGTCCTGATCCAATCGTCCTGGAGAAAGTTAACCCCTTTGCTAGATATTGGGAATAAATTCTGCAGGGAGCTAAGGGTGGAGATTGTCAGCCCACCCTCGGACACCAAGGGGAGGGACCTAGCAGGTTTAAGAACTGTGAGCTATTGGCAGACTGGAGTCATTCTCACAGAAGCCAAGAAGATGAAGATCTAAGAAGGGATAGATCTGCCAAGGGAGCAGCAGCAAACATTTTGGGGGACTGTCCAGCAACTAAGACTTTCACCTGTGGATCGCAGAGCTCCCTGCCTCCACATGCCCCTACAACCTGGTAATATTGACCTCTATAAGAACGCTAACCAGCTCACCGGTTTGTAGAAGCACGGATCCTCCGCTTGATCAAACGTGAAGATACATGAGAAAATGAAGGAAAAAGGGATCCAGCTTCAATAAAATCTTCATCTTTATTGATTCATAAAAACATGAATAATGGCATGCTCCTGGACAAGCTCAGGACAAGGCTACGCGTTTCGATCACAGGGATCTTTATCACAGCTGACATATTCAGACAAAGGCACATATTTAAGACAAAGGAAGACCAATCACGATCAGAAAAAATGTCATGTGATTTTTGACAAGTCCTTTAACAATTTGCACATAACGAATAAAGAAACAAAAACAATATTTGCACAAATAAAATCAATGCAAAGAAATAAAATTAATAATGGAACATCAATTCGTTTCTTTTGTTGAGACCAAATGGATGTCTGGTATGTAGATTAAAGATCCAGAAAGCTTCACGTGTGAGGAGTCGCTGACGTGCATCTCCACCTCGGACAGACAGGTTAACACTTTCAATACCTGTGACTTGGAAGGAAGAAACATTGCGAGCATGCTGAAAAATAAAATGTTTAGCAGCAGCAGAAATATTGCGATTCGAAGAAACATTCTTTATATCCTGCAAATGTTCAGCGATCCTGATTTTTAGTTTCCTAGTAGTGCAGCCTATATAAGATAAATTGCAAGTAGTGCACATAATTTTATATACCACATAGCATGAATTACAATTGATATATTTGTTAATGGTATAAATCGCAGTGCTGTCATTATTTTCAAAGGTTTTCGTTACACAAACATATTTGCAAAGTGCACATCTATTGTGGCCACATTTATAAAAACCTTTATGTTCTAACCACAATGTTTTATGAGAAGAGAAATTATTACTGAACATGCTTGGAGAAACTTTGTTACCAATAGATGGCGCTTTCCTTGAAACAACATTAATACCT
Organism: Oophaga sylvatica; assembly: GCA_033576555.1. Taxonomy (NCBI): domain Eukaryota; kingdom Metazoa; phylum Chordata; class Amphibia; order Anura; family Dendrobatidae; genus Oophaga; species Oophaga sylvatica. The sequence goes on along the minus strand of JARQOD010000002.1, from coordinate 599,580,438 downwards.
GATGAAAGAATGTCAGCAAGAGAGGGATCTTCATATAAAATAGGCAGCGATCTCAAAATGATTTTTTTTTTATGTCCCCAAATTGAGGACTATATTGAGCACAAAAATATGGTTTTCACTGCAAGATCATTTTTTGTTGTCGCCCTCCACTAATGAGATCCTCTCTGTTTTTATTACTTACAATTGTTCGTGCTCTTTTTAATGACCATTTAGGATAATTTCTGTTTTTTAATTTTGTATCCACACAATTAAATTCCGTTTCCAAAGCTGTAGGATCGCTGCAGTTTCTCAAAATTCTGGTATATTCACCCAAAGGAATCGATTTAATAGTATGTTTGGGGTGACTGCTTGCTGCATGCAAGATAGAATTACCAGCACAAGGTTTGCTGAACGTTTTAGTAATAATAACAGAGTCATGTACCCCATATAAATCAAGATCCAAAAAAGAAATTTTGTTATGATGAAATTTATGAGTAAAATGTATGTTGAATGAATTAGAATTGATATAATCAATAAATCCGGATATGGCAGGTACATCACCACTCCAAATGATGAGTAAATCATCAATATATCTACCATACCAAGCAATCGAGTCAATAAATGGATTAGTAGCTGAAAAAAAAAAAAAATATTCCCAATATGACATAACAAGATTAGCTAGGGATGGCGCAAATTTCGCACCCATCGCCACGCCAGATTTTTGTAAAAAAAATTTATTGTCAAATGAGAAAAAATTGTGGGTTAATAAAAATTGAATAACTTGTAAAATATAATTAATGAGATCCTGGGAATAATTACTGAATTTTGTTAAGACAAACTGCAGCGCTGTCATGGCAACATTGTAAGGTATACAGGTATATAAAGAAGTCACATCACAACATAACCAAGTATATTCTTTAGACCAGATTTTCTTGGAAAACATTCTCAACACTTCTTTAGAATCTTTAATATAACCAGGAGTGATTTGTACTAGTGGTTGAAGTAGTGAGTCAACCCATTCACCCAGATGTTCATTTAAAGATCCAATACCTGAGACAATAGGTCTCATGGGGGGATTTTCATATCCTTGTGAATTTTTGGGAGACCATGCATGATAGGGATAATAGGATGAGACACTGTGAGATAATCAGTTTGTTTTTTGGTTAGAATGCCAAGGCTGAAACCCTCATTGATAATTTGGATAATCTCACTTTTAAATTTATCAGTGGGATTTGTATGGAGTTTTTCATATACATCACTGTCAGACAAGAGAGACATAATTTGAGAATGATAATCCATGCCATTATTCATGTTTTTATGAATCAATAAAGATGAAGATTTTATTGAAGCTGGATCCCTTTTTCCTTCATTTTCTCAAATATTGACCTCTACCTAATACTCTAATCCTTGTACCATTATTGTAGTATTTTACTCTGACTGCAAATCCACTGTAATTCCGTTGTATAGCTTACTGTATATTTCTGTAATTATCTAGTTCGCCCTTAAGGCAATTAAACCATAAGATTAATTTTGGGCTGATGCTTTTACTCTGATCACGAATCTTAGAATACCCAGTGGGTAACAGGACACCCTCCCCGGAGGCCATTTGCTCTAGGTGCAGTTCCCTTACTGACCTGAGAGACAAAGGGGGCACCAGAGAGCTGTGCCTGTGGAGTTACGTCACATTGGTGACGTGGAAGGAAGGGGGTTTCCTTCACAGAGCCTATTCTGTATGGAGCATTATATGGAGCCCATTCTATATGGAGCAAAATATGGGGCCCATCATATACTGTATGGAGCTTTCTATGCAATTCATTATACTGTATGGTGCAATATGTGGGGCTCATTATACTCTATGGGGACCGTCCTATACTGTATGGCACATTATATGAGGACCATCATATACTGGAGCATTATGTGGAGTTCATCAAATACTGTATGGAAAATTATTTGAGACCAATTATGTATGGAGCAATATATGGGGCTCATTATTCTATATGGCGCACTATGTGGTGCCCATAATACTGTATGGAGGACTATACTGTCCGTTTTTTGAGCTATTGTAGAATTTAAAATAGATATCAGTCATGTAATGTAAGAAGTGAAGTATTTGTCATTGTACTATACCTATATTTCTCTGCCGTATCGGAGCATCATGAACTGTGGTATGTGTTAAAGGGGCCCACTGAGGCTCTTTCGCCTGGGGCACACGAAAGCCTGGAGCCAGCCCTACCCCCCCACAACTTTAGCCAAATAACCCCCAGTTTTCAATGCGTAACTATTATTATAAAGTAAATTAAGGTTGCCAAGCTTAAGTAATAAGAATTTATGTCATTGGCATTGAAATGGGCACTGTAGGTGTGTTTACTGTCCTCCACTCCCTGCCGACTTTGCTTCCCCAATGACTTGCATTGGGTTTCGTGTTTCAGTCGGACCTCCGACTTTTCCCGATAGTCGGCCGATTTCGTTCGACTCGTCTTTTGAGAAAGTTGGGTTTCATGAAACCCGACTCGACCCTAAAAAAGTCTCTCATCTCTAGTCATCATAGTGAGAGCTTTGTTATTTTAGTTGCTGCCTATGCAGAGCGCAGCAGCAGATGCCGAGCTCTTCTGAACTGTTGCGTTCTGCATAGGATTCTGTGGCAGCAACCTAGATGTGACAGCAGCTGCTTTAACCCCTTCTCCCCCGTGCCTGTTTTCACGTTCATGACCGGGCCAAAATTTACAATTCTTACCAGTGTCATTTTATGCGGTAATAACTCTGGAATGCTTCAACGGATGACACTGATTCTGAGACTGCTTTTTCGTGACATAATGTACTTTATGATAGTGGTAAAATTTCTTTGATATGTCTTGTGTACTGATTGCAGCATTTAGGGTGTTAAAGTGCTGGAAGCAATGCGGGCACCACTCCTGGCACTGAGAGCCGGGTGTCACCTTTCAGAATCAGCTGACACCCGGCGGTGATCGCCTGCGCATAGTCCCCTGAGCACAGGCGATTGCCGTTATGTACATATACTGCATTGGTCGGGAAGTCCTTTCCGACCATAATGTATATGTATTGCAAATATCGGGAAGGGGTTAATCATCTAGTTCGCCAGTCGTCATGTGGACACTCACTGTGACCCAATTCCTCTTCAACAAAAAGTGTCAGTGGGGTTGACAGTGGGGGTGCCCTCCCCACAAAACTACATTTCTGCATTAAGATATCAAACCAAACATATTATTATGCTTATATTCACAGCAAAAATATTTCCTAGATCTTCGAATACTAAACAAGGCAATGAGCCCAACCTCACCATATAAGTGAAGAATAATGGAAAGAAGCCCTTCTATCATCTCCATGCCGAATATTAACAGACATAATTAATATTTCATTTCCCCTCTGTCTGCACTGTAAGCCCCGTCCATGTTTTATAGCACAGTGAGAGCAGATGAGATCTCAATGCATAAAGTACATAAATATCACAGGAAGTAAAATGTGATACATATTAGCCATTCTGGAGCGCGGGATAAATAACTTGCCGGGAATATTATTGTACAGATTCGGGTAATTAGAAGCACTGCTTATGTTTTTCTAAGAAAATATCAGAAAAGCAAATTATTGCTGACAATGTTTTACATTATGTGAGAACATAACAGCCTATATTAACAGAATAAAATATAATTAAGCTGCCAGAAACGACTAGAACTGGAAATCGTGCTGAAGTGTGAAATGTCATGTGCTAGTAATTCATGGCAGTGATACGCCTCAAACTAAATATTATTATAACAATCAAGCATGTCATAAGACCAAACATAAAATGAGATTTTTTTTTCTTTTTCTTGTTATTATATTTTCATACATTTTTGTTTCCTTTGGTTCAAACAATACACAGTACATGTGGCAGAGCCAAGTCACATGTAAAATGCCCTGATAACGGTTTGTGTGGCTATAACATATCAACAAAGTTCCCAAAAGTTCTAATTGAGGATCCAAACTAAAACTAAAATAAATAATAAAAGGTTCAGCAAAATATAAGCGCTTCTATCTATCTATCTATCTATCTATCTATCTATCTATCTATCTATCTATCTATTATCTATCTATCTATCTATCTATCTATCTACTATTATCTATCTATCTATCTATCTATCTATCTACTATTATCTATCTATCTATCTATCTATCTATCTATCTATCTATCTATCTATCTATCTATCTATCTATCTATCTGTCTACAGTTGAATCCAGAAATTTATATCCACTATATATAAAGACACATCTGCATGTTTTTCTCAATATCTGACATGAAATCAGAATAAACCTTTCCCGTTTTAGGTCAATTAGGATTGCCATAATTATTAATATTTGCCAAATGCCAGAATAATGACAGAGAGCAAATGTTTTAAGGCATTTTTATTAGTTACTGCAAAGTCAAAAGTTTACATACATTTCATTAGTATTTGGTACCATTGTGGATTGCTGAGTGCCTTTCTACCTGTTCTATCTTTTGGGGCTTTTTTAACCTATTTTTTTCTCTCTAAAGGATTAATCTCTTATTTTACTATCTGTGTGTTTAAAGGTTTAAAGGTTAACTATATTGCATTTAAATCTTGGTGTAGCTATATTCATAAGGGGTTAATTAACCCCTTCACCCCCAAGGGTGGTTTGCACGTTAATGACCGGCCAATTTTTACAATTCTGACCACTGTCTCTTTATGAGGTTATAACTCTGGAACGCTTCAACGGATCTTCGCGATTCTGAGATTGTTTTCTCGTGACATATTGTACTTCATGATAGTGGTAAAATTTCTTCCATATAACTTGCATTTATTTATGAAAAAAACGCAAATATGGCAAAAATTTTGAAAATTTTGCAATTTTCAAACTTTGAATTTTTATTCCCTTAAAACAGAGAAATATGTCACACAAAATAGTTAAGAAATAACATTTCCCACATGTCTACTTTACATCAGCACAATTTTGGAAGCAAAATTTTTTTTTGTTAGGAAATTATAAGGGTTAAAAGTTGACCAGCGATTTCTCATTTTTACAACAAAATTTACAAAGCCATTTTTTTTCGGGACCACCTCATATTTGAAGTCACTTTGAGGGGTCTATATAGCAGAAAATACCCAAAAGTGACACCATTCTAAAAACTACACCCCTCAAGGTACTCAAAACCACATTCAAGAAGTTTATTAACCCTTCAGGTGCTTCACAGGAGCTGAAGCAACGTGGAAGGAAAAAATTAACATTTTACTTTTTAGTCACAAAAATGATCTTTTACAAACATTTTTTTTATTTTCACAAGGGAAAAAGGAGAAAAAGGACTGATAAAGTTGTTGTGCAATTTCTCCTGAGTACGCCGATACCCCATATGTGAGGGAAAACCACTGTTTGGGCACACGGCAGAGCTCGGAATGGAAGGAGCGCAGTTTGACTTTTCCAAACCAAAATTGGCTGGAATTGAGAACAGACGCCATGTCGCGTTTGGAGAGGCCCCGATGTGCCTAAACAGTGGAAACCCCCCACATGTGACCCCATTTTGGAAACTAGACCCCCTAAGGAACTTATCTAGATGTGTGGTGAGCAGTTTGAACCCTCAAGTGCTTCACGCAAGTTTGTAATGTAGAGCCGTGAAGAAAAAAATCATATTTTTTCCACAAGCATGATGTTTTAGTCCCCAAATTTTTATTTTCCCAAGGGTAAGAGGAGAAATTGAACCACAAAAGTTGTTGTCCAACTTGTCCTGAGTACGCTGATACCCCACATGTGGGGGGGAACCACTGTTTGGGCGCACGGCAGGGCTTGAAAGGGAAGGAGCGCCGTTTGACTTTTCCAAACCAAAATTGGCTGGAATTGCGAACGGACGCCATGTCGCGTTTGGAGGGCCCCTGATGTGCCTAAACAGTGGAAACCCCCCACATGTGACCCCATTTTGGAAACTAGACCCCCTAAGGAACTTATCTAGATGTGTGGTGAGCACTTTGAACCCTCAAGTGCTTCACGCAAGTTTGTAATGTAGAGCCGTGAAGAAAAAAAATCATATTTTTTCCACAAACATGATGTTTTAGTCCCCAAATTTTTATTTTCCCAAGGGTAAGAGGAGAAATTGGACCACAAAAGTTGTTGTCCAACATGTCCTGAGTACGCCGATACCCATATGTGGGGGGAACCACTGTTTGGGCGCACGGCAGGGCTTGAAAGGGAAGGAGCGCCGTTTGACTTTTCCAAACCAAATTGGCTGGAATTGCGAACGGACGCCATGTTGCGTTTGGAGGGCCCCTGATGTGCCTAAACAGTGGAAACCCCCCACATGTGACCCCATTTTGGAAACTAGACCCCCTAAGGAACTTATCTAGATGTGTGGTGAGCACTTTGAACCCTCAAGTGCTTCACGCAAGTTTGTAATGTAGAGCCGTGAAGAAAAAAAATCATATTTTTTCCACAAACATGATGTTTTAGTCCCCAATTTTTATTTTCCCAAGGGTAAGAGGAGAAATTGGACCACAAAAGTTGTTGTCCAACATGTCCTGAGTACGCCGATACCCCATATGTGGGGGGAACCACTGTTTGGGCGCACGGCAGGGCTTGAAAGGGAAGGAGCGCCGTTTGACTTTTCCAAACCAAAATTGGCTGGAATTGCGAACGGACGCCATGTTGCGTTTGGAGGGCCCCTGATGTGCCTAAACAGTGGAAACCCCCCACATGTGACCCCATTTTGGAAACTAGACCCCCTAAGGAACTTATCTAGATGTGTGGTGAGCACTTTGAACCCTCAAGTGCTTCACGCAAGTTTGTAATGTAGAGCCGTGAAGAAAAAAAATCATATTTTTTCCACAACATGATGTTTTAGTCCCCAATTTTTATTTTCCCAAGGGTAAGAGGAGAAATTGGACACCAAAAGTTGTTGTCCAACATGTCCTGAGTACGCCGATACCCCATATGTGGGGGGAACCACTGTTTGGGCCACGGCAGGGCTTGAAAGGGAAGGAGCGCCGTTTGACTTTTCCAAACCAAAATTGGCTGGAATTGCGAACGGACGCCATGTTGCGTTTGGAGGGCCCCTGATGTGCCTAAACAGTGGAAACCCCCCACATGTGACCCCATTTTGGAAACTAGACCCCCTAAGGAACTTATCTAGATGTGTGGTGAGCACTTTGAACCCTCAAGTGCTTCACGCAAGTTTGTAATGTAGAGCCGTGAAGAAAAAAAATCATATTTTTTCCACAAGCATGATGTTTTAGTCCCCAATTTTTTATTTTCCCCAGGGTAAGAGGAGAAATTGGACCACAAAAGTTGTTGTCCAACATGTCCTGAGTACGCTGATACCCCATATGTGGGGGGAACCACTGTTTGGGCCACGGCAGGGCTTGAAAGGGAAGGAGCGCCGTTTGACTTTTCCAAACCAAAATTGGCTGGAATTGCGAACGGACGCCATGTGCGTTTGGAGGGCCCCTGATGTGCCTAAACAGTGGAAACCCCCCACATGTGACCCCATTTTGGAAACTAGACCCCCTAAGGAACTTATCTAGATGTGTGGTGAGCACTTTGAACCCTCAAGTGCTTCACGCAAGTTTGTAATGTAGAGCCGTGAAGAAAAAAAATCATATTTTTTCCACAAACATGATGTTTTAGTCCCCAAATTTTTATTTTCCCAAGGGTAAGAGGAGAAATTGGACCACAAAAGTTGTTGTCCAACATGTCCTGAGTACGCTGATACCCCATATGTGGGGGGGAACCACTGTTTGGGCGCACGGCAGGGCTTGAAAGGGAAGGAGCGCCGTTTGACTTTTCCAAACCAAAATTGGCTGGAATTGCGAACGGACGCCATGTCGCGTTTGGAGGGCCCCTGATGTGCCTAAACAGTGGAAACCCCCCACATGTGACCCCATTTTGGAAACTAGACCCCCTAAGGAACTTATCTAGGTGTGTGGTGAGCACTTTGAACCCCCAAGTGTTTCACTAACGTTTATAATGCCCTGGCGTGAAAAAAAAAATATATATTTTTTTTCCACAAAAGTGATGTTTTAGTCCCCAATTTTTTATTTTCCCAAGGGTAAGAGGAGAAATTGGACCCCAAAAGTGGTTGTCCAATTTGTCCTGAGTACGCTGATACCCCATATGTTGGGGGGATACACTGTTTGGGCACACGGCAGGGCTCGGAAGGGAAGCAGTGACGTTTTGGAATGCAGACTTTGATGGAATGGTCTGCGGGCGTCATGTTCCGTTAGCAGAGCCCCTGATGTGCCTAAACAGTGGAAACCCCCACATGTGACCCCATTTTGGAAACTAGACCCCCTAAGGAACTTATCTAGGTGTGTGGTGAGCACTTTGAACCCCCAAGTGTTTCACTAACGTTTATAATGCCCTGGCGTGAAAAAAAAAAAATATTTTTTTTTTCCACAAAAGTGATGTTTTAGTCCCCAATTTTTTATTTTCCCAAGAGTAAGAGGAGAAATTGGACCCCAAAAGTGGTTGTCCAATTTGTCCTGAGTACGCTGATACCCCATATGTTGGGGGATACACTGTTTGGGCACACGGCAGGGCTCGGAAGGGAAGCAGTGACGTTTTGGAATGCAGACTTTGATGGAATGGTCTGCGGGCGTCATGTTCCGTTAGCAGAGCCCCTGATGTGCCTAAACAGTGGAAACCCCCCACATGTGACCCCATTTTGGAAACTAGACCCCCTAAGGAACTTATCTAGGTGTGTGGTGAGCACTTTGAACCCCCAAGTGTTTCACTAACGTTTATAATGCCCTGGCGTGAAAAAAAAAAATATTTTTTTTTTCCACAAAAGTGATGTTTTAGTCCCCAATTTTTTATTTTCCCAAGAGTAAGAGGAGAAATTGGACCCCAAAAGTGGTTTTCCAATTTGTCCTGAGTACGCTGATACCCCATATGTTGGGGGGATACACTGTTTGGGCACACGGCAGGGCTCGGAAGGGAAGCAGTGACGTTTTGGAATGCAGACTTTGATGGAATGGTCTGCGGGCATCATGTTCCATTAGCAGAGCCCCTGATGTGCCTAAACAGTGGAAACCCCCCACATGTGACCCCATTTTGGAAACTAGACCCCCTAAGGAACTTATCTAGGTGTGTGATGAGCACTTTGAACCCCCAAGTGTTTCACTAAAGTTTATAATGCCCAGGTGTGAAAAAAAAAAATCCTACTTTTTACCTCACACAAATGATGTTTTAGTCCCCAATTTTTTATTTTCCCAAGGTTAAGAGGAGAAATTGGACACCAAAAGTTGTTGTTCAATTTGTCCTGAGTACACTGGTACCCCATATGTGGGAAAAAACTGTTCGGGCACAATTTGGGGCTCAGAAGGGAAATTGTGACGTTTTGGAAGCAGACTTTGATGGAATGGTCTGCGGGCGTCATGTTCCGTTTGCAGAGCCCCTGATGTGCCTAAACAGTAAAAAAAAACCACAAGTGACATAATTTTGGAAAGTAGACTCCCAAGGAACTTTTCTAAATGTGCCCCCCTTCTGGAACTAATCTTTCCTGTAAAGTAAATTAGTAGTGCATTGAGGTGTGGTACAATTTGAAACAATCCTTCATACACAGGCCAGGTTTTTTGGGGCAGGTGTCGCATTGGTAAGTGGTGTCCTTGCGTATTCCCCTTTTGTAACACACTCGGCACCTTTTTTGTGGCTTACCTTTTCTTCCAGTTGGCAGGACCACCCCCGGGAAATGCTGACCTGGTATGATACGAGCACCTTCAGTTCCGGAAGTACTGGGGCCCGCTGTTTCCTGAGCGCCAAACATCAGGGCCTTAACCACTACCTCCTGAAACTGAAGGTACGTCGTATCGCTGTTGCGTGCACATCGTGACAGCAGGAAAGCGTTGAGCATTGCCATTTGGACGATGTGCACGGACAGCTTCTTGTACCACACCTTGGCCTTTCTCAAAGCACTGTACGGTTGGAGGAGTTGATCAGAGAGATCAACACCCCCCATGTATTTATTGTACCCCAGTACACAGTCCGGTTTGCGGACCTGTGTAGAGGTACCCCGTACAGTGCTGAGGGCGCTGCCATCACCATGTATGGTGGTCAAGAGAAGGACATCCCTCTTGTCCTTGTACTTGACCACCAACAGGTGGTCGCTACATTGGGCTCTGCTCTCACCCTTTCTGAGCATCTGCCCAAGTAGCGTCTTCGGGAGGCCTCTCTGATTTTTGCGGACGGTACCGCAGGCTGCGGTACCTCGCGCAGAGAGGGATTTGTAGAGTGGGATGCTGGAATAAAAGTTATCAGTGTAAAGGTGATAACCTTTATCCAGCAGTGGGTGCACCAAATCCCACACAATTTTCCCACTCACTCCCAGGACGGGGGGACACTCAGGGGGTACAATCCTGGTGTCCTTTCCTTCGTAAACTCTAAAGCTGTGTGTGTACCCTGAGGTACTCTCACACAGCTTGTAGAGTTTGATTCCGTACCTTGCCCTCTTGCTGGGCAGGTACTGGCGGAATGCGAGCCGTCCCTTAAAATGAACCAAGGACTCATCCACGCAGATGTCCCTTTGGGGCACGTACACTTCAGCAAACTTTTTGTTGAAGTGTTCGATGACCGGCCGAACTTTGAACAGGCGGTCAAAGTTGGGGTCATCTCGTGGGGGACACTGTGCATTATCATTATAATGCAGGAATTTGTGGATGGCCTCAAAACGCGTCCGAGCCATGACCATTCGGAACAGTGGAGTGTTGTATAAAATATCAACACTCCAATATTGCCGAATTTCTGGCTTCTTCAGGATCCCCATATGGAGGACCAGGCCCCAAAACTGCATCATTTCAACTGCGTCTACAGGAGACCAGTTGGAAAATGATGAACGGGGGTTTTGCGCCAAAAATTGCCGAGCGTACAAATTTGTTTGCTCCACCATGAGGTTAATTAAATCCTCAGAGAAAAAGACTTTGAAAAAGTCTATTTCTGTGAAGCCGGTGGAGTCAAACCTGATTCCTGATTCTGCCACAAAATCAGGAATCAGTGGCTCGTAATTTTCGGGGGCCGGGGTCCATACGGGGTCCGAAGAGGGGTGCGCTGGTTCATTTTCAGGGGCGGGCGCTGCCTCATGTTCTGTCCTGGGGCGTCTGCGTGGCGGTTCCGCAGGACCCGAGGAGGAAGATGAGGAGGAAGAAGAATCTTCATCTGAAAAATAAAGAAATGTGGGATCCTCTCCCTCGCTATCAGTGTCGGAGGCAAGGATAGCGTATGCCTCCTCCACTGAATAGCGCTGTTGGGATGAGCGTGACGGGCGGGACATTTTTTTTGTGAATGTGGTGCTTTGTGTGAACTTTATTTATAACTGTGTGTGTGTGGGGGGGGGGGGATAGTGATTGGTGTAAACTAAGCTGAAAAGAAAAAGCTAAAAGAAAAGAAAGCGAATAGGGAAAAAAAAGGCCTGTGAAAAAAAGTCTAAACCAGCAGGCACGAGCTCTGATAAGTGACCGGTGTCACTTATCAAAGTTCCGTGGCTGCTGGATGTGCGCACGGGAGTGACGGAAAGGGGGGTGAAAAAAAAACTGGCAGGCACGAGCTCTGATAAGTGACCGGTGTCACTTATCAAAGTTCCGCGGCTGCTGGATGTGCGCACGGGAGTGGCGGAAAGGGGGGTGAAAAAAAAAAAAAAACTGGCAGGCACGAGCTCTGATAAGTGACCGCTGTCACTTATCAAAGTTCCGCGGCTGCTGGATGTGCGCACGGGAGTGGCAGAAAGGGGGGTGAAAAAAAAAACTGGCAGGCACGAGCTCTGATAAGTGACCTCTGTCACTTATCAAAGTTCCGCGGCTGCTGGATGTGCGCACGGGAGTGGCGGAAAGGGGGGTGAAAAAAAAACTGGCAGGCACGAGCTCTGATAAGTGACCGCTGTCACTTATCAAAGTTCCGCGGCTGCTGGATGTGCGCACGGGAGTGGCGGAAAGGGAGATGAAAAAAAAAACAAAAAAACAGCAGGAACGAGCTCTGATAAGTGACTGGTGTCACTTATCAAAGTTCCGCGGCTGCTGGATGTGCGCACGGGAGTGGCGGAAAAGTTGGTGGGAAAAAAAAAAAAAAAACAGCAGGAACGAGCTCTGATAAGTGACTGGTGTCACTTATCAAAGTTCCGTGGCTGCTAGATGTGCGCACGGGAGTGGCGGAAAAGTTGGTGAAAAAAAAAAAAAAAAAACAGCAGGAACGAGCTCTGATAAGTGACTGGTGTCACTTATCAAAGTTTCGTGGCTGCTGGGTGTGCGCACGGGAGTGGCAGAAAAGTTGGTGAAAAAAAACAAAAAAATAACAGCAGGAACGAGCTCTGATAAGTGACTGGTGTCACTTATCAAAGTTCCGTGGCTGCTGGATGTGCGCACGGGAGTGGCGGAAAAGTTCGTGAAAAAAAACAAAAAACGGCAGGAACGAGCTCTGATAAGTGACTGGTGTCACTTATCAAAGTTCCGTGGCTGCTGGATGTGCGCACGGGAGTGGCGGAAAAGTTGGTGAAAAAAAACAAAAAACGGCAGGAACGAGCTCTGATAAGTGACTGGTGTCACTTATCAAAGTTCCGTGGCTGCTGGATGTGCGCACGGGAGTGGCGGAAAGGGGGGGTGAAAAAAAAAACGGCAGGCATGAGCTCTGATAAGTGACCGCTGTCACTTATCAAAGTTTGCGGCTGCTAGATGTGCGCACGGAGGGGGGTGCGAAAGTGTTGATGGGTGAACTGCGTCACCAATCAACGCTCGGCGGCGCAAAGGGGGGGTAAAAAGAGGGGGAAAGGGAAGGGGGGAGGGGGGAATGGGGGGATTGGGGTGGATCGGGCAGGGATCGGGGCTCAAAAACTCACGTTTGTAGTCTTTTCTTTCTTTTCTCTTCTTTCTTCTCTCTTCTTTCTTCTTCTTCTTTCTTCTCTCTTCAGCAGGAGTTGTGGTGTCACAGGCTACTGTGGCACCACAAGGCCCAGCACAGGAGGAGATCTGGCAGTGTGACCGCACAGCAGGAATCCTCAGCAAGTGTGAGGACCCCTGCAGTGTGGTCAGACAGGTCAGATCCAGTTTGCAGACAGGTCACAGAGCAGTCACATCGCTGCTGTGACCTGTCATTGGTGGGATCGATGATCACATCAATCCCACCAATCAAAGGAGACCCCTGCATTGCCGGTTGCTAGGCACCGGCCTAGTAATCGGAGCTCACAGCTCCGATTCCTAGGCAGGTCACCGGCAGGTCACCTAGCAGGGCACAGAGCGGTCACACCGCTGCTGTGCCCTGTGATTGGCGCGATCGTCGATGACATTGATCGCGCCAATCAGCTCCTTCATGCCCTACAGGCCCTGGCCTAGGATCGGTGCTATTACTGCACCGATCCAGGCAGGTACAGGCAGGGCACAGCGCGGATATACCGCGGCTGTGCCCTGCGATTGGCGCGATCGATGTGATTGGCGATCGCGCCAATCCGGGGGGGGTCTGGACTTTCCTAGGCCCAGGCCTAGGATCGAGTACATCGGTACTCGATCCTAGCCTGCGATCTCACTGTTTTAGCCGCTCTGATTGGCTGAAACAGTGAGAAAGGCTGTGATTGGCTGTTCAGAATTCAACAGCCAATCACAGCGATCGGGAGGCCTGAGGGGGGAGGACGCAGCCCGGGATGCCGACGCCAACTTCCAAGAGGTAAGCTGGCGTCGGAATTTTAATGCGATCACCGCTACTTAAGTCGCGATGTCGCATTAAAGGGCATGACGTACTATCCCGTCCATGGTCAGAATGGCACGGGTTTTATGGACGGGATAGTACGTCTAATGTCAGAGAGGGGTTAAGGGTGGGGGTTCATAATTAAGGGTTTATAAGGGCCAGCTGGTTGGGGCTCAAGTCTTTTTGGAAGTGCATTAGAGCAGTAGGGTGATTTGCTGCTGAAGGAGGAAAAAAAAAAAAAAAATCTCTCTTTAACCCCTTAACGACCAAGCCATTTTGTAGGTTAAAGACCAGGCCAATTTTTACAATTCTGACCACTGTCTCTTTATGAGGTTATAACTCTGGAACGCTTCTACGGATCTTGGCGATTCTGAGACTGTTTTCTCGTGACATATTGTACTTCATGATAGTGGTAAAAATTCTTCAATATAACTTGCGTTTATTTATGAAAAAAATGGAAATATGGCAAAAATTTTGAAAATTTTGCAATTTTCAAACTTTTAATTTTTATGCCATTAAATCAGAGAGATATGTCACAAAAGTTAGTTAATAAATAACATTTCCCACATGTCTACTTTACATCAGCACAATTTTGGAACCAACATTTTTTTTTGTTAGGAAGTTATAAGTGTTAAAAGTTGACCAGCAATTTCTCATTTTTCCAACAAAATTTACAAAACCATTTTTTTTAGGGACCACCTCACATTTGAAGTGAATTTGAGGGGTCAATATGACAGAAAATACCCAAAAGTGACACCATTATAAAAACTGCACCCCTCAACGTGTTCAAAGCCACATTCAAGAAGTTTATTAACCCTTTAGGTACTTCACAGGAATTGAAGCAATGTGGAAGGAAAAAATGAACATTTAACTTCTTTTCCCAAAATTTTTCTTTCGACACAATTTTTTTAAATTTTGTCAAGGGTATCAGGAGAAAATGAACCACAATATTTGTTGTACAATTTCTCCAGAGTACACCGATTCCCCATGTGTGGGGGTAAACCACTATTTGGGCGCATGCCAGAGCTCGGAAGGGAAGCAGCGCCATTTGACTTTTTTGGCTGGAATTGAGATTGGACGCCATGTCGCATTTGGAGAGTCCCTGTGTGCCTAAACAGTGGAAACCCCCACAAGTGACGCCATTTTGGAAACTGGACCCCCCAAGGAACTTATCTAAATGTGTTGTGAGAGCTTTTAACCCCCAAGGACTTCACAGAAGGTTATAACCTAGAGCTGTAAAATTAAAAAATCATATTTTTTCCACAAAAATGATCTTTTCATCCCAATTTTTATTTTCCAAAGGATAAAAGGACCCCAAAAGTTATTGTGCAATTAGTCCTGAGTACGCTGATATCCCATATGTGGGGGTAAACCACTATTTGGGCGCATGGCAGAGCTCGGAAGGGAAGCAGCGCCATTTGACTTTTTTGGCTGGAATTGAGATTGGACGCCATGTCGCATTTGGAGAGTCCCTGTGTGCCTAAACAGTGGAAACCCCCACAAGTGACCCCATTTTGGAAACTAGACCCCCAAGGAACTTATCTAAATGTGTTGTGAGAGCTTTTAACCCCCAAGCGCTTCACAGAAGGTTATAACGTAGAGCCGTAAATTAAAAAATCATATTTTTTTCCACAAAAATGATCTTTTCATCCCAATTTTTATTTTCCAAAGGATAAAAGGACCCCAAAATTTATTGTGCAATTAGTTCTGAGTACGCTGATACCCCATATGTGGGGGTAAACCACTATTTGGGCGCATGGCAGAGCTCGGAAGGAAAGCAGCGCCATTTGACTTTTTTGGCTGGAATTGAGATTGGACGCCATGTCGTATTTGGAGAGCCCCTGTGTGCCTAAACAGTGGAAACCCCCCACAAGTGATCCCATTTTGGAAACTAGACCCCCCAAGGAACTTATCTAGATGTGTGGTGAGAGCTTTGAACCCCCAAGGGCTTCACAGAAGGTTATAACGTAGAGCAGTAAAATTAAAAAATCATATCTTTTCCACAAAAATGATCTTTCCACCCCAATTGTTATTTTCCAAAGGGTAACAGGACCCCAAAAGTTATTGTTCAATTTGTCCTGAGTACGCTGATACCCCATATGTGGGGGTAAACCACTATTTTGACGCATGGCAAAGCTCGAAAGGGAAGGAGCGCCTTTTTCAAATGTAGACTTTGATGGAATGGTCTGCGGGTGTCATGTCACGTTTGGAGAGCCCCTGATGTGCCTAAACAGTAGAAACCCCCACAAGTGACTCCATTTTGGAAACTAGACCCCCAAGGAACTTATCTAGATGTGTGGTGAGCACTTTGAACCCCCAAGTGCTTCACAGAAGTTTATAACGTAGAGCCGTGAAAATAAAAAAATCATATTTTTTTCCACAAAAATAATCATTTTGCCCCCAAATTTTTATTTTTATAAGGGTAACAGGAGAAATAGGACCTCAAAAGCTATTGTGCAATTTGTCCTGAGTACGCTGATATCCCATATGTGGGGGGGAACCACTATTTTGACGCATGGAAGAGATCGGAAGGGAAGGAGCACTGTTTTTAAATGCAGACTTTGATGGAATGGTCTGCGGGTGTCATGTCGCGCTTGGAGAGCCCCTGATGTGCCTAAACAGTAGAAACCCCCCACAAATGACCCCATTTTGCAAACTAGACCCCCCAAGGAACTTATCTAGATGTGTGGTCAGCACTTTGAACCCCCAAGGGCTTCACAGAAGTTTATAACGTAGAGCCGTGAAAATAAAAAAATCATATTTTTTTCCACAAAAATGACTTTTTGCACCCAAATTTTTATTTTTCTAAGGGTAACAGGAGAAATAGGACCCCAAAAGCTATTGTGCATTTTGTCCTGAGTACGCTGATACCCCATATGTGGGGGGAACCACTGTGATCGCCTTACTGAAATCTTTGGGAGGCACAATGAACAAATCTACAAAAGGTGAAGAATTGGTTTTCTTTTTTACGCCGTTCCTCGTGCGGTATTATTGATTAGGCGACTTTATTCCTCGGATCAGTGCGATTACAGCGATACCAGATTTACATCCTTTTTTCATGTTTAGCTTCTGTCACACTCTAAAAGATGCTTTTTTTTGGAATAATTTTTTGTAAGAAATTTTTGCATCGCCGTATTTTGAGAGCTATAATTTTTCCATATTTCGGCCGACAGAGTTATCTGTGGGCTTATTTTTTGCGGGACGAGCTGACGTATTTATTGGTACCATATTCGGGCACATAACGTTTTTTGATCGCTTCCTATTCCGATTTTTGTGGAAGCAGAATGAACAAAAACCAGCAATTCAGGAATTGTTTTTTTTTTTTTTCCCTCCGTTCCGCGTGTGGTAAAATTGATAAAGGAGCTTTATTCTTCGGATCACTACGATTACAGCGATACCTCATTTATATATTTTTTTTATGTTTTGGCGTTTTTTACACAATAAAAAATTTTATAGAAAAAATAATTATTTTTGCATCAGTTTATTCCGCGAGCTATAACTTTTTTATTTTTTCGCTGATGATGCTGTATAGCGGCTTGTTTTTGCGGGACAAGATGACGTTTTCAGCGGTACCATGTTTATTTATATCTGAGTTTTTGATCGCGTGTTATTGCACTTTTTCCAAGCGGTATGATGATACCGCTTGGAAAAAGTATAATTTAGTACTTTTTTGTGTTTTTTTTTTTACGGCTTTCACTGAAGGGGTTAACTAGGGTTACGCTTTTATAGATGGGATTTTTACGGATGTGGCGATACCTAACATGTGTATTTTTTTTTGTTTTTTATTTTTTTTATTACATAAAAATGTGTATTTTTTAGGGGATTTTTTTAAAATTATTTTTTAATATTTTTTTTTACAATTTTTTTAAAAAAATGATTTTTTTTAACTTGTCCCTTTATGGGACTTTCACTTTTTTTACTTTTTATTGCAGTTACAATGCATTGCAATGCTACAGCATTGCAATGCATTGTACCTATGGTGAAAGCTGCTGTGACATGATCACAGCAGCTTCCTGTAGCTAATGACCCGGAGGTTGTCATGATAACCCCCGGGTCATCAAGGCAGAGATCGGGCCCTGCAAATACATTGCAGGGCGCCGATCTGAGGCAGAGGGAGCTCCCGACCCTCTGCCTCCCCCCCTGAGCTCTGCGATCGCGCTGGATCGCAGCAGTCAGGGGGTTAACAGCCAGGGGCAGTGGGGGCTCCGCTCCTGGCTGTCAGTGCAGGAAGCCTGGCCACTGCAGCGCCGGCTCCTGCACTGATCGCGCTGGGGAAGCTGAAATTTCAGCTTCTCCTGCACGATCGCTGCTGTGTTTGGTCAGTCAGATTGACTGACCAAACACAGCGCTGTAGGTGCGGGGACCGACGGCAAAGGTCCCCGCACCACTTGCCGTGCCTGTCAGCTGTCTGTGACAGCTGTCGGCACTGATCTACCACTGCGTGTTTACACGCAGTGGTAGATCAAAGGCATGACGTGCACAGTCCGTCCTGGTGCCGGAACTGGCACCTTGCCATGACGGACTGTGCACGTCAGTGGACATTAAGGGGTTAAATCTTCTGCTTCAGCGAGTGTGAGCGAGCTGAGTGTGACCGGTGCGCAAGTGTGAACGGTGGTAAGTGTGACTTGAGATTCAGTGACTTTGGATTCAGGGAGTTTCCAAGGGAGGATTTACTGAATTGCTGTTACCGTATATTTTATTAATACTTTTTATTTATTTTTACTTATCTTTGCTGTCTGGTGACATCCCCATTAGATATGTGCTCCACTATTGCCAATGCCATCCAGTGTACATCTTGCCACATGTATGCAGTCCTTGAACAGCCGGTCGAGGGTGCATACTGCTGCGTGAGATGTGAGCATGTTGTGCATTTGGAAGCCCAAATCTTGGATCTAAATGTGCAGCTGGCAACACTGAGATCCATAGACAATATGGAAAGGAGTCTTCTGCTCACTGAGCAGATGCTCAATGGGATAGATGAGGGGGGGGATGCTAGGGTGGAGCTGCAGGACACTGAAGTAGGAAGCTGGGTGACAGTTAGAAAGCGGGGTAGAGGGAAGAGCGCCACGGAGGCTAGTCCTGATCTGGCACACCCCAATAAGTTTGCAAAGTTGGCAGATGAGGGGGTTGTCAGTACAGGGGTAGCACTGCTGCAGCCAGGCATGTCCTCTGAAAGCCGGGGAAGTGTCTGCTCCAGTAAGGGGGGAATTAGGAGAGCAGGGCAGGCCAGACAGGTGCTGGTAGTGGGGGACTCAATTATTAGGGGAACAGATAGGGCAATCTGTCACAAAGACAGGGATCGTCGAACAGTTTGCTGCCTACCTGACGCTCGAGTCCGACACATCGCTGATCGGGTTGACAGATTACTGGGAGGGGCTGGTGAGGACCCAGCGGTCATGGTGCACATTGGCACAAATGACAAAGTTAGAGGCAGGTGGAAGGTCCTTAAAGATGATTTCAGGGAATTAGGCTGCAAGCTTAAAGCAAGGACCTCCAACGTGGTATTTTCTGAAATACTGCCATTACCACGTGCCACACCAGAGAGGCAACGGGAGATTAGGGAGGTTAATAAGTGGCTCAAGAATTGGTGTAGGAAGGAGGGGTTTGGGTTCCTGGAGAACTGGGCCGACTTCTCAGTTGGCTACAGGTTCTATGCTAGGGATGGGCTGCACCTCAATGGGGAGGGTGCAGCTGTGCTGGGGGAGAAAATGGCTAGAAGGTTGGAGGAGTCTTTAAACTAGGGACTGGGGGGGAGGGTATTCATTTTATAGGAGGGGAAGGCAGTGCAGATAGAGACCTGGGCACAAATAATGAAATTGGGGGTGGGGTTAGAACAGTTAATAATTTAAGAAAGAATAGAGGTTCAGAGAGATACATAATGTGCATGTATACTAATGCCAGAAGCCTCACCAACAAAATGGCGGAATTAGAATTAATTTTGTTGGAACATAATTATGACATGGTGGGGATATCTGAGACTTGGCTGGATGAGAGCCACGACTGGGCGGTTAATTTACAGGGCTATAGTCTGTTTAGAAATGACCGTAAAAATAAGCGAGGTGGGGGTGTGTGTTTATATGTAAAATCATCCTTAAAACCCATCCTGCGTGATATCTGTGAATCTAATGAAGATGTAGAGTCTCTGTGGGTGGAGATTAGGGGAGAGGGGAAAAATAATAAATTACTGATAGGGGTTTGTTATAAGTCTCCTAAAATAATGGAAGCAACAGAGAATATCCTCGTAAAGCAAATAGATGAAGCAGCAACTCAAGGAGAAGTCATTATTATGGGGGACTTCAACTACCCTGAAATACATTGGGGAACAGAAACCTGTAGTTCCAGCAAAGGTAATAAGTTTTTGGCAACTATGAGAGACAATTACCTTTCACAACTAGTTCAGGACCCAACAAGAGGGGGGGCACTGCTAGACCTAATATTATCCAACAGGCCAGACCGCATATCAAATATAAGGGTTGGGGGTCACTTGGGTAATAGTGATCACAAAATAATAAGCTTTCATGTATCCTTTAATAAGATGTGTAGTCGAGGGGTTACAAGGACACTAAACTTCAGGAAGGCAAATTTCCAACGGATGAGAGATGATCTTGGTGCAATAAACTGGGACGATATCCTGAGACATAAAAATACACAAAGAAAATGGGAGACGTTTATTAGTATCCTGAATAGGACCTGTGCACAGTATATACCCTATGGGAATAAACATGCTAGAATTAGGAGGAAACCACTATGGCTAAATAGAGCTGTAAGGGGCGCAATAAGGGACAAAAAGAAAGCGTTTAGGGAATTAAAGCAAGTAGGTAGTGATGAGGCATTAAATAAATACAGAAGACTGAATAAATTCTGTGAAAAGCAAATCAAGACAGCAAAGATTGAGGCAGAGAGACTCATTGCCAGAGAAAGTAAAAATAATCCCAAAATATTCTTTAACTACATAAATAGCAAGAAACTAAAAAATGATAGTGTTGGTCCCCTTAAAAATAGTCTGGGTGAAATGGTGGATGAGGATGAGGAAAAAGCCAATATGCTAAATGACTTTTTTTCAACTGTATTTACACAAGAAAATCCCATGACAGATAACATGATCAGAGAAAATTTCTCCATTAAATGTCACCTGCTTAACCCAGCAGGAAGTACGGCGGCGTCTAAAAATCACTAAAGTTGACAAATCCCGGGCCCGGATGGGATACACCCCGAGTACTGCAGGAATTAAGTACAGTTATAGATAGACCATTATTTTTAATCTTTAAAGATTCCATAATAACGGGGTCTGTACCACAGGACTGGCGTATAGCAAATGTGGTGCCAATATTCAAAAAGGGGGCAAAAACTGAACCTGGAAATTATAGGCCAGTGAGCTTAACATCTACTGTGGGTAAAATCCTGGAGGGTTTTTTAAGGGATACTATATTGGAGTATCTGAAGCTGAATAACCTCATGACACAGTATCAGCATGGGTTTACGAGGGACCGTTCTTGTCAGACTAATCTGATAAGCTTTTATGAAGGGGTAAGTTCAGGACTGGACCAAGGGAATGCAGTGGACGTGGTGTTCATGGACTTCTCAAAAGCTTTTGATACAGTGCCACACAAAAGGTTGATACATAAAATAAGAACAATGGGGATAGGGGAAAATATGTGTAAGTGGGTTAAGAACTGGCTCATGGATAGAAAACAAAGGGTGGTTATTAATGGAGCACACTCGGACTGGGTCACGGTTAGCAGTGGGGTACCACAGGGGTCAGTATTGGGGCCGCTTCTCTTTAACATATTTATTAATGACCTTGTAGGGGGCATACAGAGTAGTATTTCAATATTTGCAGATGACACTAAACTCTGCAGGGTAATAAATACAGAGGAGGATAATTTTATATTACAGGAGGATTTATGTAAACTAGAAGCTTGGGCTGATAAATGGCAAATGAGCTTTAATGGGGATAAATGTAAGGTCATGCACTTGGGTAGAACAAATAAGATGTATAATTATGTGCTTAATTGTAAAACACTGGGCAAAACTGTCACTGAAAAAGACTTGGGTGTATGGGTGGACGACAAACTCACATTTAGTGGCCAATGTCAGGCAGCTGCTGCCAAGGCAAATAAAATAATGGGATGCATTAGACGAGGCATAGATGCTCATGAGGAGAACATAATTTTACCTCTATACAAGTCACTGGTGCGACCACTAGAGTTGAGCGATACTTTCCGATATCCTAAAGTATCGGAATCGGAATGGTATCGCCGATATCACTAAAATATCGGCGATACCCGATACGATACCGGAAGTCCCATGTAAGTCTATGGGAACAAAATATCGCAACTAAAAAAACCCCATTCTTTCCTTGTAAACACTAAATATACACACATAGAATACATATATATATATATATATACATGTCATTGTGACATATATATATACATATATGTATAGTTTATACACTTCTACATAGTAAAATATCCTCTGATTCAATTGCCGGGTAAAGCCGGCTTCAGTGAAAAGACAGAAGCACCCGACATGAAATGACACTTGGTGTACATAGGGTTAACCATGTCTTTTCATGTCGTTTGCTATCTGATTTGCACAAACAATTAAATTAGTCTATGTGTGCAAAATTTCACACCTGTAGGGGTTAATTAAAGGTGTAAATTCGTTGTAAAAAAAACTGACTTTTTTGCTACGAATTTACACCTTTAATTAACCCCTACAGGTGTGAAATTTTGCACACATAGTCTGATTTAATTGTTTGTGCAAATTAGATAGCAAAGGACATGAAAAGACATGGTTAACCCTATGTACACCAAGTGTCATTTCATGTCGGGTCACCCGAATGAAATGACACTTGGTGTACATAGAGTTAACCATGTCTTTTCATGTCCTTTGCTATCTAATTTGCACAAACAATTAAATCAGTCTATGTGTGCAAAATTTCACACCTGTAGGGGTTAATTAAAGGTGTAAATTCGTTGTAAAAAAAACGGACTTTTTTGCTACGAATTTACACCTTTAATTAACCCCTACAGGTGTGAAATTTTGCACACATAGACTGATTTAATTGTTTGTGCAAATTAGATAGCAAAGGACATGAAAAGACATGGTTAACCCTATGTACACCAAGTGTCATTTCATGTCGGGTTCTGCATTTTCACAAAAGCCGGCAATTGAATTAGCGGCTATTATACTATGTAGAAGTGTATGAACTACAAATATAAATATATATATATATATGTGTCACAAATTCAATGACATGTATATATATATATGAGGTGTTAAATTGCTGAAAAAAAATGCGTGGGCTCCCGCCCTATTTTCGCAACCAGACAGACAAAGCCAGTGAGTGGGGCAGATAATAATAGCCCAGAGAGGGACCATTATTTTTGCCCCCCCCCGGCTACTAACATCTGCCCCCAGACACCCCAGGAAAGACAAATCTATAATTAGATTCGCCCTTTCTGGCACTTTGCCCGTCTATTCCCATTGCCCTGTAGCGGTGGCGAATGGGTTAATATGGGGTTAAAGCCACCTTGCTATTGAAAGGTGACCTTAAGCCAGGTTAATAATTGAGAGCTGTCAATTAGACAACTATCAATTATTAATCCTATTGCATGAAATAAAAATAAAACACACACACTTTAATTAAAAATCATTTTAATGAAATAAAGACATATGTTTTTGACCATCTTTTATTTTACTGCAAAAACCATTTGAAATAAAAATAAAATAAAAAAGCAAAATTATTCTTACCTATCCCATGCACAGTCAGGGCCCACGGTGTAATCCTTCAGAAAGGGTTAATGTTTACTGCAGGGACCGCAGCTAATGCTGCAGCCTCACAGTAAACCCCAAATGAATGAGTTCCCCTCCTGCCTGACAGGAGAGTAAAGGCTGGGTGTCACATAACGATACACCAGCGATCCCGACAACGATATGCACTTGTCAGGATCGCTGGTGTATCGCTACATGATCGCTGCTGAGCTGCCAAACAGGCAGCTCAGGCAGCGATCTGGGACAGCGACACTGCGGGTAACATCGCTTAAGGGCCCGTCTCACATAGCGATATCGCTACCGAGATCGCTGCTGAGTCACTAGTTTTGTGACGCAGCAGCGAGCTCACCAGCGATATCGCTGTGTGTGACATTCAGCGACGATCAGCCCCCCTGCCGGGTATCGCTGATCGTCGCAGAAATGTCAGGACCTTTTTTTGATCGCTGGTTTCCCTCTGACAGGCACGCATCGCTGCGTGTGACAGGCGGGAGACCAGCGATCCGCTGGTAACCAAGGTACACAGCGGGTTTCCAGGCACCGCGCAGCGCTTGGAAACCCGCTGTGTACCTTGGATACCAGCTCCCTGCATCAGGGCGCTGGTATCCAAGGTACACAGCGGGTTTCTAGGCACAGCCCCGCGCCTGGAAACCCGCTGTGTACCTTGGTTACCAGCGGATCGCTGGTCTCCCGCCTGTCACACGCAGCGATGTGTGCCTGTCAGCGGGAAACCAGCGATCAAAAAAAGGTCCTGACATTTCAGCGACGATCAGCGATACCCGGCAGGGGGGCTGATCGTCGCTGAATGTCACACACAGCGATATCGCTGGTGAGCTCGCTGCTGCGTCACAAAACTAGTGACTCAGCAGCGATCTCGGTAGCGATATCGCTATGTGAGACGGGCCCTTAAGTGGAAAGCTTAATTGATTGCTTTCCACTTTCACTTCAGGTCAGCCAGGGACACAATCAGTGACGTCAGAGGGAACTGATTAACAAAAATAGGGGTTCCCTTCGAAAAAAAAATGGCGTGGGGTCCCCCCTATTTTTGTTAACCAGCCAGATGAAGCAGACCGCTGAGGCCTGGATTTTCAGGCTGTTAAGGAGCCAAGATCCATGGACCTTGCCAGCCTGATAATACTAGGCCACAGCAGTCTGCATATCTTGGCTGATTAACAAAAATAGGGGATCCCTCGAAAAAAATTGGCGTGGGGTCCCCCCTATTTTTGTTAACCAGCCAGATGAAGCAGACCGCTGAGGCCTGGATTTTCAGGCTGTTAAGGAGCCAAGATCCATGGACCTTGCCAGCCTGATAATACCAGGCCACAGCAGTCTGCATATCTTGGCTGATTAACAAAAATAGGGGATCCCCTCGAAAAAAATTGGCGTGGGGTCCCCCCTATTTTTGTTAACCAGCCAGATGAAGCAGACCGCTGAGGCCTGGTTTTTCAGGCTGGTAAGGATCCAATATCCATGGACCTTGCCAGCCTGATAATACCAGGCCACAGCAGTCTGCTTAGCTTGGCTGGTTAACAAAAATAGGGGATCCCCTCGAAAAAAAAACGGCGTGGGGATCCCCCCTATTTTTGTTAACCAGCCAAGTAAAATGCAGACTGCTGCGGCCTGGTATTAAAAGACTGTCAAGGCCCATGGATTTTGGCCCTCAACAGCCTGATAATACCAGGCTACAGCAGCCCCACATTTGGCGCATCAAAAGATGTGCCAATTGTGGCACTTTACCCGGCTCTTCCCACTTGCCCTGTAGCGGTGGCAAGCGGGGTAATAAGGGGTTAATGTCACCGTTGATTGCACGGTGACAATAAGCCCGGTTAATAATGGAGAGGTGTCAATAAGACACCGATCCATTATTAATCCCAAAGTTTTTAAATGTTTAAAAAAAAGACAAAGCAAGAAAAAAGTCTTTTAATGAAATAAAAGAGACAACACAGTTTTCATTAATTTTATTGTACTCTCATTCCTGCGACGCCATCGATCTCCTGTAAAAAAAGAAAAAAAAAAAAACCAACAGTATACCACCTGTCCGACGCAGTCCATAACGACAGTCCCACGACGATCCAACTCTGCTACATCGCAATGACAGGCAGAGCCTGTCATCCCGGCGCAGCACAGCTGATTACCTGCTTCCCCGGCGGTGACGTCATCGGACTGACTGCTTTACGGCCGGGATTACCCAGCAGTCACTGCAGTTATCGCGAGAAACTGCATGTGACCGCCGGGGAAAGAAGATTGCGGCCATCAAGCAGTCCAGGATGTGACCGCCGGAGATCTTCTGCCAGGTAAGTGCCGCTGAATCCTGACAGACCCGACCGACGGACACTGACAGTGACAGTGACAATCCCGATTCCGGTATCCGATATGACGAAAATATCGGAACTCGGAATCGGAATTCCGATACAGCCAATATCGGCCGATACCCGATATTTGCAGTATCGGAATGCTCAACCCTAGCGACCACACTTAGAATACTGTGTACAGTTCTGGTCTCCGGTGTATAAGAAAGACATAGCTGAACTGGAGCGGGTGCAGAGAAGAGCGACCAAGGTTATTAGAGAACTGGGGGGTCTGCAATACCAAGACAGGTTATTACACTTGGGGTTATTTAGTTTGGAAAAATGAAGGCTTAGGGGTGATCTTATTACAATGTATAAATATATGAGGGGACAGTACAAAGACCTTTCTAATGATCTTTTTACTCTTAGACCTGTGACGGGGACAAGGGGGCATCCTCTACGTCTGGAGGAAAGAAGGTTTAGCCATAATCACAGACGCAGATTCTTTACTGTAAGAGCAGTGAGACTATGGAACTCTCTGCCGTCTAATGTTGTAATGAGTGATTCCTTACTAAAATTTAAGAAGGGACTGGATGCCTTTCTTGAAAAGTATAATATTACAGGCTATATTCACTAGTTTCCTAGATACAGCGTTGATCCAGGGAGCTAGTCTGATTGCCGTATGTGGAGTCGGGAAGGAATTTTTTTCCCCAATGTGAAGCTTACTGTTTGCCACTTGGGTTTTTTTTTGCCTTCCTCTGGATCAACATGTTAGGGCAGGTTAGGATAGGATATGGGTTGAACTAGATGGACTTAAAGTCTTCCTTCAACCTTAATAACTATGTATTGCCCTTAAACTTAATAACTTAGGTGAAACATTTGGGATATCCTTCCACAAGCTTCTCACAATAGTTGGTCGGAATTTGGGCCCATTCTTCCTGAGTTACTGGTGTAACTGATCCAGGTTTGTAGGTCGCCTTGCTCGCACCGGCCTTTTCAGATTTGCTCATATAAATTCAATAGGATTAAAATCAGGGTTTTGTGATGGTCACTCCAAAACATTGATTTTTTTGTTATCCTTAAGCCACTTTGTTACCATTTTGGCAGTATGCTTCGGGTCATTGTCCATTTGGAAGACCCATTTCCGCCCAAGGTTTAACTTCCTGGCTGATGTCTTAAGATGTTGCTTCAGTATTGCCACATAATCTTCTTTTCTCATGACATTTTGTGAAGTGCACCAGTCCCTCCTGCAGCAAAAAAACTTCACAATATGATACTGCCACCCACGTTTCACAGTTGGGATGGTGTTCTTAGGTTTCCAAGTAACGATGGCCATTATGCCCAAAAAGTTAATTTATAGTTTCTTCAGATCACAGCATATGTCTCCAAAAATTAAGGTCTTTGTTCCTGTGTGCATTTGCAAGCATTAATCTGGCTTTTTTATGTTTCTTTTGGAGTAATGTCTTCTTCCTGGCAGAATGTCCTTTCAGACCATGTCGGTACAGTACTCGTTTCACTGTGAATATTGATATATTCTTAGCAGCTTCCACCATCATCTTCACAAGGTGTTATTGTTTTTGTCCTTGGGTTGATATGCACGTCAGACCAAATCTATCTATCCCACATCTATCTATCTATTATCATCTATCTATCTATCTATCTATCTATCTACTATCTATCTATTATCTATCTTTTCTATCTATCTATATCTATCTATCTATCTATTATCTATTCATTGTCTATCTATTATCTATATATAGATCTATCTGTCTATCCGTCAGTCCGTCTGTTTGTCTACCTAACTATTTTCTTTTCAGCACAATTTAGAATATGTGGATGAAATAGTTACTTATGTACAATGATTTTTCATAATTCAATAATCAGATTAATTTTAACATGTCTCCATGTTTGTCCTAATGAATGACCTGAGACTAGGACCTCATACACAGCACAGCACCATGCGCATGAAGCCTGAGGAGAGCTTGTGAGGAGCTTGTATGGTTACTGTGCAGATCATCACCTTGCACTTGTGGTCATATGGAGCCTACAGGCAAGGTCAGGATGGACTCATAGATTTCTACCAGTTTGGCCATGTAGTTGTAAATTAGTACAGCAGAGATCTGTCATGTGTCTGTATGCAGACGCTCTCAGGAGCTGAACTACAACATCCATACACGTGTACGAGGTCTACATACTGTATATACTCCGCATAGAAATACATGCAGGGGAATATGGCATTTTTTCTGTTGTACACACTCCTACAGACATTACTTTAAAAAGAAATAAACCTGTGATATGGAGCACCACAAGGGCACACACAAAGCGTGTACAGTTCCATAATAAAGAGCTGAGCATCAGACTGCATATGGGACACAATTCAACATTTCTATTTTTTATGACTTTTCTCTTTGCCTTGTGGTTTTTGTTGCCTTTTTTGTGCTAAATTCTAAAAAATGGAAGGATACTGGAAGCCAACTGCGTAAAACTTAAAAAGGTGCAAAGGGAGTCCGTCAACACCAAAATGCAATTGAAATGGACTAAACAATGTTGTAGGGGACTTAGCCCCTATAACAACATACTAGTACTGTGCCTGTTACTGGTACACTGCCTGAGAAATTAACTTTTAATTCACATGCAAATAAGTGGGCTTCGGTGCACCCTTCATGTGGCCAAGAGTTAGGTGCACCATTACTTCTCCTCATTTGCTTACTAGAGTGAGTACTGACTAAATCCACAGTGGTCGCTCGCATTCTCCTCCCTTTCTCCTTTCTTCTGATGACGCTCGCTGTACTTCCGAGTGTATTACTGCAGCGAGCTGTGTCAGAAGAAAATGCATTTTATGGGTGACTTACTCCCTGTAAATAATGAATAAGGTGCAAACATTGGAACCATTTTGACTCCAGAAAAAAGACACAAAGACTATGTTAAATCAGCACCTTGTTCCTATTAAAAGACTGATGCATTAACATGGCGCAGTCACACTCCGTATAACAGACGTAGATGGAAACACAGTGTGTAGACTAGCTTGCAGCTCTCCCCACCCAAGCAGGACAGCTGCATAGAAATACATAAAGCTGTCATGTCCGGGTGGGGAGAGCCGCCGGCCAGTCCGCTCATTCTGTTTTTTGATCTCGGTCCGATTTATACATTTGTCTGACTGCTCACTAATACAGAGAAGATAGGAATGTCAACCAGTCTATATTAAACACAAATAAATCTTCCTTTAAAACTCCATCTGACCCTAAGAGCTTGCAATCACCAAAGCAAATGTCCTCTCTACTGATCTGAAGCTAAGCGACAATCATCTGCATAATTGCCTTGCTGTAAATGAGGAATGCTATTCTTTAGCTATTTTCCCCATATTTAATCTGCCCACACGCTGATTTACATGCTGTATACACAATGATGGTACTTATGTATATTTGAAGAATACAGAAGAATGCTGGCAGGGCAGCAAGAAAAAATACAAGATTAGTTCATTGTAATATTAAACATGTGTGTGGTTACTCAAATTTATATATTTAGCTTGAAAGTCGCAATTAAAGAAACACTTTCCACATGTCAGGGCTGTATACACAAATCCCCAAATGTAGGGAAAACAGCCAGGACAAAATATTGACAAGACTTTGTGATAAAGACTGCAGCACTCACTTTGGTGTTCTGTTTGCATGTGATTTACAGATAACCTGCTCACCATGTATTATGTGTCCTTTATTCATGCCAAACATTTAATTTTCTTAATTAAAGGGTTGCTTTACAATAACATGAATGAAGTAGAGATTGAGACATGTTCCCTTTTTTTTGCTAAAAGGGGTTGAATGTTGTCTTACAAATAAAATTTAAAGGGGTTGTCTTAAACCTAAATGAGCAAAATACCAAAGTGTTTCTAAAAATAATAATAATAGTAATAAAAACAGCAACTTTACTACTTATTTGCTACCAAAAATCCTCTTTGTTTTCAAAAGCTACTGGATTCATAATTTTATTTTTTACTGCTCGTTGCTTAGGTTACCAGCCACCTCTTCAGTCTCTCAGCAGTGGCCTGTGTCCTAGGCAAGGAGCACAGCGCTTACAAGCTCTGAATCTGGATTGATTTTCGGATCCAGCCACCTTATGTGACACTGTGCTATTCTAATCCTGCAGAGGTTAAGCTATCATGCAGCAATGAATAGTGTAACTTGCTCCTGGTATTTGCTGTCCATCAATCAAGGGTAACCCTCCCCCTTTACAAGCTGGAACCCAGGAGTTTTAGGAGTCGTGCACTTCTGTTCAACAAAATCCCTTTAATCATTTCAATAAATGTAAAGAAAATGATATGCATGCGCTGTAATTAACTGAAGCTGATAGGATCCAACCTTGGACTTGACCTGGATCCACCCCAGGTGAATCAGCTCCTTTGGATAATCCCCCGCCAACGATGAAGACAGTGTGCCATCTTCTCTTTTCACTGGGATCCCGGAGGAAGGAGTCATTAACCTCTGAAACGCATTGGATTAACCACATCTTTTCCTTTCATGAGCGAAAGAAAGCTTGCATCTGGAGTGATATCACACTGACACAGAACGGCAAACTTACACGTCAGTGAGAAGACAGATGTATCACACTCCACAGACCGGCCGGTCTGTGGAGGACTATATAAAGCAGCTGATTCATTAGCTGGGGTGGATCTAGGTCAAGTCCAAACTGCCCCATCTCCTTGTCTCTGCAGAGCACCAAGCATTTGTGGAAAGCACGTTTTTCTTTGTAGGCCTCATTCCATTTTCGGTAAACATTAGAATGATGTGCTTTACCAGAAAAGCTCCATCTTGGTCTCATCTATCCAGAAGATGCTTTCAAAGAAGGATTTTGGCTTATGTATATTTTGAAAAACTAATAGATTTTTTTGTCTCTATGTCAGCAGTGGGGTCCTTCTGGGTCTCCTGCCATAGCATTTCATTTCATTCAAATGTCAATGGATAGGTCGCACTGACACTGATGCAGGCTGAGCCTACAGGAGAGCTATCCTGCATTTAAATATTTCATCAATTTTTCTCTGCCTTCCACATCAAGGGAGATTAGCTACAGTGCCATGGGTTGTAAACTTCTTGATTATGTTGTACACCATGGATAGAGGAACATCAAGACCTCTGGAGATGAACTTGTAACCTTGAGATTGTTGATATTTTTCAACAATTTTGCTGTTCAAGTCATCAGACAGTTCTCTTCTCCTCTTTCTGTTCTTCATGCTTAGTATGTCGCACAGAGACACACAATGCAAAGATTGTGTCAACTTCTCACTTTTTTATCTGGTTTCAGGTGTGATTTTAATATTACCCACACCTGTTACTTGCCACAGGTGAGTTTGAATGAGCATCACATGCAAAAAATTCTACATTTCTATTTTTTTCAGTCAAAATGGGGTGCAGGGTGTACATTAATGAGAAAAAAATGAACTTTTTTGAATTTATTAAATGGCTGCAATGAAACAAGGAGTGAAAAATGTAAAGGGGTCTGAATACTTTCCGTATCCACTGTATATTGTGAGGCAGTGACTGGTGTTACATGAGTGAGTCACTGTATGTTCCCCAGGATGCGCACGGAGGCATATCGAGGCCATGAGAGGGCATTGCAGTCACAGGCGTTGCTGTGGTTGCAATGCAGACTAAAGTGATTATAGGGTTTGGACATGCTAGTTGTCCAAGTCATATTTAGGGAAAACCTGCTCTCGGTTTGTGTTTTGAAACAGATGGCAAGATGGTAGTGTTGCCGTCCATTTCATTCCTGGCCAGGTTTTCCATGTGGCTAAAGGCCACAGGTTGCTAGTTAAAAACTCTGCAGTATGGGGTTTGGGTGTGTCAGGTTCAGAGTCAGTGTCAGTCTGGTGTGTGCTCGAGTGCAGAGCAGTCAGGTCTGCAGTGCTCCATCTGTGTGAGGCAACACAGACAAGCAGAGCCAAAGCAGCCAAGGTGGCTCAGGGTCTGTCACCCACAGCGTACACAGTGGTGCAAACACCCACGGCAACTGGTCTCGGAGGTGTTCTGTCTTGTGACCAGCGGTGAACCAGAGGTAGACTGTCCTGTATCTGGAGGAGGACTGGCATGTTTAGTGAATGTAAACTGAAGGATATGGTTCCGGCTGCGATGTCATGTGCTGTGAGTAGAACATTAACACGGTGGTGCAGTCGCCCGTGGCAACTAGTCCCAGGAGGTGGACTGGCATGTTTAGTGACTGTAAACTGAAGGATATCGTGTACTGTGTAAAGCACATTAACACGGCGGTGCAGTCGCCCACGGCAACAGGTCAAAGGAAGACTGGTGTCTTTAGTGACTGTAATCCAGAGGATATGTTTCCCGGCTGCGATCCAGAGGATATCGTGTGCTGTGTTTTCCTGAGTTGAACATTAAATAGACGTTTTGCTTTGAACTTTGCTTGGTCACTGCCTCATCACTGCATAAGTGTGCTACGGCTGCACTACAATATACTGTATACATACAACGGGTGAAATAAGTATTGAAAAAGTCACAGATTTTCTAAGTAATTATATTACTAACTGTGCTATTGACATGGGACGTCATCAATAGGCTATAATCCAGACACTGTATTTCACATGTACCTGTGTGACTAGTGCCTTATGCAAGCCTAATCTGTATGCATTTAAACACCTACCTACATGAATTTGTAGGTTTTTGAGTGGTTGCGCCAACAGCATTTTGTACCTTTGATATCTCTGTCTTTATTATGGGAGTTTTCTGCATCCTGCTAATGCATTGGTAGGCTGAACTGGTATTGGTAAGGCTGTTTGTTTTTCTGTGATGTTTTTTGAATTTATGTCCTTCTGTGATCAGTTTTTGACAACAAATCTCATCAGATGTCGGTAGCAACTCATCTAATTTATACAGACAAAGAAACCAAGCCTATAGAAAGATATTTCATTACCAAGTGTCACACAAGAAGCATCTCATTATGGGTAAAACGAGTGAGCTGCCCCAAGACCTTTGCAACCTTATTGTTGCAAAAACATTGGATAGCATTAGAAAGAATTTCTAAACTACTGAAAGTTCTATTGCGCACTTTTGGGGCCATAATTCGGAAGTGGAAATAACATCATTTCACATTAAACCGACCACGGGCAAATTCTCCCGTAAGATTTCAGAGTAGTGAAAATAATTATCTGAAGAGTTATGCAAGAGCCAAAGACCACTTGAGGAGAGCTACAGAAAGCCCTGGAATTGGCAGGTACAATTGTTTCAAAGAAAGCTATAAGTAATGCACTTAAATTCTATGACCTGTATGCACGCTCACCACACAAGACTCCATTGCTGAATAAAAATCATGTTCAAGTGTGTTTACAATTTGCCCAACAGCATTTAGACAAGCCTGTAAAATTCTGGGAGTGTATACTGTAGTCTAGTCAAATGAGACCAAAATTGAACTCTTTGGATGGCATAATACACACCATGTTTGGAGGCCAAAAGGCACTTCATATTAGTCGAAAAATACCGTAGCAACAGTGAAGCTTGGAGATGGGAACATCATGGTGTGGGGCTGTTTTTCAGCATGCAACACTTGCAAAATCATATGATTGAATGAAGGATAAATCAACAAATGTACTAAGACATTCTTGAGAAAAACCTGCTATCATCACCAGGATGACAAATATTAAATCAGGGAGGACATTTCAGCAAGCCAATGATCCCAAACACACACCCAATAAAGTTCTCAATTGTTTTCAGAAATAAAGCTGTTAGAATGGCCCAGCCAATCAATGGATCTGAATCCAATAGAAAATGTATGGACAGGAACTAAATCTCAGAGTTCATAGAAGGACCCTGAGGATCTTCAAGATTTGAAGAGTGTTTGTGTAGAAGAGTGGGCCAAAATCACATCTTAGTAGTTTATGTGACTAGTTTCCCTAATGCAGGAGGCATCTTTAAGCTGTCTTCACCAACAAAGGCTTTTGCATGAAATATTAAACAAATTTCAGTATGTGTGTTCAATACTTTTTCCGGTTTCATTTCTCATTATTAAACCTAACTTAATTTATGGACATCTATGGTTTGATTTCTTTGCCTGTGTGAATTGGATGGGTTGTTACTGACATCTGGAGATAATTTCCTTTCAATAACACCTTTAAAAATACATTTACTTAGAAAATTGTCGATGTGTTCAATAATTATTTTACCCAGTGTACTAATTTCAAAACTTTTTTATAGCTCCACGTGCCCAGTATACACTAGATGTCTATCTAAATGATTTAATAGCAGCTTTCATATATAACTTTTATTTTCCTAGTTTGGTCCTAAATTTGTATTTGTTGTGATGGAGTTCCTTGGTAGCAACTTGAAGATTATGGTATTATTAGATGATCAGCAGCTAATGGTCCTTTTTTCTACTTTGTTTATTTATTTTATATTTTTATGTCATATGTCTAAACTTTAATGTCAAGTCATTAGCTATCTATAGGTTAAACCTTTTCAGAAATACTGAATGAGTTTATCAATGCATATAGATATTTATTAAAGGACAGGGGATCGGAAGCGATTTGCATAAAAAATCTTTATTATATATTGTTAGAAGTGTTAGAAGAAAAAGTAATAACAATAAACACTAATGTACAAAATTGTATCTTCTTCCACAAATAAGCAAAAACACAAGAGTCTACAAGCAAGGTGCTGGTTACAGTCTTGATGTTCTTTATATAGATGTCTTAATGCCTCTATAATAGACAATATAAGTACAGTGCCCCCTGCAGAGGTACATAAGAAAACACTATTATCATTCTGCCTCTGAGAACACAGTGTGGGATCACTTCCTTATGAAATAATTATGCAGAGGGAGGAACTGATTTGCATACCTTGACTCCTTCTTTTGTCCTATGAGTTGTGTTAGACTAAAAAGAGAAAGGAGTGACAGAGAAAAGACATAGATAGACAGATAGATACAGTAGATATAGATAGATAGATAGATATATAGATAGATAGATAGATCATAAATGGCTATGGGTAGACGAGTGGTGTGTATACAGGGGTTAACTAGAAATAGCTGGACTATATACTAAACTTTTAAAGGAACCATGAGAAATTTCCAGCATGAAAAAACTATCACTGAATCAGTATAACCTCAAAGGATACTTAGGTTCCAAAAGAATTAAATTAGTTTATCATGACAATAGCATAATGGGTGGAGAATACAGTAGATACTAAATACACAGACATTCTTATTATTCACAATCAGTGAGAAACAAAGCAAGCACCCTGTTCAGGGGTATCTCCTTTTATATTGACCCCCCACAATACACAATACATAAATTCCTTTTTAGATTCAGTGTCCCAAGTTGTTCCAATGGTTATATTTGGTTTATCAGGGGACCATAAGCAGGGATGAGTCAAGCAACAGAATAGAACGATTGTGTATATGATGCTTAAAGTACCACTCCAACATTTTGTTCTTAGTTAGGATTCTACTCTAAGTTCCCTTCCCCATGTCTCATATTTATTATCAGCCATCTTCACCTTTTATTGGTGCTGTTCCGAGTGGTCTCCAGCAGTTTATGACCTGTCGGATTGGTCGAGTGTTTGCTGGGCGAGCCGGAGGTCACTCTTCAATGCCTCATTCTGGCTCTTATATAGTATAATTGCATTCAGAGCTTGTGATGTAACTTCTGACTTCCGAATAGTCAGAAGTTGGGATTACAAGATGGCGCCGCAGGACAGGAGCGGCGCTGATAAAAGGTGAACCATGGTAGGTAAGTATAAGACTAGGGACAGGGACCTAAGATAAGAAGCACCACTCCAGTGCTGAAAACAAAATGCTGGAGTGGTGCTTTAATAAATTTTATTAGTAGAGCCCATAATAGAGCAACTCCCAACACTTCCGTGCTTTTGTATGTTTCCACCATTCTGGTCTGACTCCTAAATAAAATGATTTTCTTATCAGATCCCTAAATTAATTATGAATCCAGACTTCTAAAACAACTAGGTCCCATATGAGGCACAATATGTTACATTATGCAAGTTTTTTTTTTGTTCTCTTCTTTTTGAAAGAAAAAAAAGATGGAAACTAAATAAGATGATATGTACTGAGCCAAGTTCCAGAGATTAGAACATGATGCAACTTTAACTGAAAAATTCAACAGCAAATTCTAAACTATACTTCAAAACCTTCAAAATAGTATTTGTAAAAACAAAAGCAAAAACAAAATACAGAAGAAAATATTTAGAATTTACTTGTAGGGATGTTTGGTTCCGTTGGATTTGAATGAACTTTATAAAAAAGTTTGGTTCTGGTACCAGAATGGTACCGGAACTTGATGACAATCCTAGGAGAACGTGGTTGCTTGTGACCAGCGATGAAGTCATTAAGGTTACCGCCGGTCACATTCAGCCGCATTTTCCCGCTAAGCTCAGTGTGATCTGGTTGCTGGGCTGAGCCGTCACATATTACTGATGTCACTGCTCAGCAATGCCATCAGATGTAGCAGAGTTGGGGTTCATCGTGGGACATCATAATTATGGATTAATGGCAGACAGGTCTGTGTTCGGGGTCCGTGCTCGAGCCCCGAACTTTACCGTTCGGGTTCGCCCATCTCTAATTCCTTGTGTTACAATATGATTTTCCATTTTATTTTTGTAGATAATTTTTCTTACTGGTAAATTAAAATAAACAACACTTACTAAATGGAATACACATCTTCGTCAATGGATTTGTTAAATTCCATTATTTTTGACAGGAAGAAAAGATATTATTTTTCTTTAAAACTACTGCCCCAAAACTTTCCCTCAATCATAAGTCAATGTAGTCCATCAATCGCTGCTTGTGTCCGCCATGCGAGGGATCTGGCACTGTGTCATGGCTTCCATTTATGACGATGTGAACAGGACCTTAAATACACACTGACCCTTAGCTGAAAATAAAATCATATTTGTTTCCTTTCATTAAGCAAGAACAGGAGCATCTTACCCTGTCATCTCCGCAAGAGTTACTATGGCAATAGCTGAGAAAGGATTTTCGATAATTAATTGCTTGGTTCTCCATATAGTCATTGGATGCTTAGTCAAGGATATCTATTTAAGTCAAAATAGGGAAAAAAAATAAAAATATTAAATAAATGCATTTCAAACAAAAGCTCCTTAAACTAATGTTCTTCTGCAGAGCCACAAATTATACTGGTACAATATTTGACTTAATGTCTCTCTAATTTTGACGTAATGCTTGAAGAGCTGTCTGCTGAGAGCACTTTTTGTCAGTAGAAGTAGACTATTTATATATATTTTATACAAGCAGACATGTTTTACCTTGACAAATAATTTCTTACTTGTCCTTGCTCATCACGGTTTTAGGATTTAGTAATTTAGATTCATATCTTGTGTTTAGAGGGGTTGCTATATCTACAGAAGTCCACACTTTACATTTACTCTGTTAGGGAAACTGTTACTAAAGAAGCACTCCTCCTCCTCCCATCAACGTTTTTATCCTCTTAATATATTGCAGTCATCATATTATATCCTCTTAATATTTTAGAGTCATCATACTATACCCTATGGCTAAGGGCATTTACTGCCAGAAACGCATCAGCTTTTAGCTTTTAGATATCTATTCTGGATAGATCCATTTTTTTTTTTTAATTTTTCAATAAAAGAAGAAGTTTTAATTACCTGGTGGTTGTGCCGTACAACTTCCTCTTCACTTCCTGGCTTTGGTGTGCTCCAGCAGGAATCATCACCCTCCAGATACAAGCTCCTCTGTGATTCATTGCCAAGCCAGCATGGAAGCTCTCAACTTCCCCCTTTTGCATAAACAGAGTAGACCTTAAGGTCCTCATACACATTACATAAAAGTCGGCCAAATCCATCAGTTGAAAGCATAATGTGCACGTCGGCTTCCTAATGATAAGTGACGAAAATCTGGAAAAACAATAGTGCAATAGGGTCTTATGTGGTGTGTAAAGGGTATCGGGATGCTGGGAATTGCTCACCTGATAGAGTTGTGTAAGACACAAAAACTCAAACAGCTTGAAAATATCAGCTTCTACAGACCATCATGCTAACTGAGGGTAAGAAACAATGGAGAGATGGGGTTCACTATGCTGGCGAGGATACCAGTATATGAAACCAGGAAAACGGTAAGACTAACCAGGAGACCAAGCATATTTCTGAGCAGTTTATTGTCAGTGCGTTTCAGTGTTAACAAACTTCCTGTACTGATGAAGACATTTTGTTAACTTTGAAAATTTGTTGAAAAATCGTACAGATATATCCTTGGCCTTCTGGTTAGTTTTACGGTATTTCATGGTTTCATCTACTGGTTTCCTCGGCAGCATAGTGAAGCCCATCTCTCCATTGTTTCGGCTTATGATTAGGTTAGAGAAAGATCCATCCTGTTT
The DNA here is from genome assembly GCA_033576555.1 of Oophaga sylvatica. NCBI lineage: Eukaryota > Metazoa > Chordata > Amphibia > Anura > Dendrobatidae > Oophaga > Oophaga sylvatica. Next base: position 599,542,377 of record JARQOD010000002.1, on the reverse strand, counting down.
AATTTCAATGGCCAATCCTTTTGTTCAGCAAGGAGATAAGCTGCTGGCAGAGGACTTTGGGAGTGGCTCCTTCATGGAGAACACATGAATGATTGGTCAAGCTGAGCATTCTTATGTAGCTGTACAATTGTGCGTGACCAAGTTTACTTACCTTTCCTCTTGAATCTACATATTCCTAGACATGCTGAGTGAAAATATCAACTTTAAAAAAAACAAACATGTTTTTGTGATCTCTGTTGGGAGATGTTTTTGATCTATGTGTCTTTGTGGGGCCACCAGTGGTAGTGATATGAATTGCATGTTGTGACGGGCCTTGATCAAGATAATGTATTCAATTTGTATCATGGGAAACTGGTGTCTGTTACAAAATCTAAGGAGAAAGTTAGGACGGACACATCTGTATATTAGAATATTAAATATTTCATCCAAATAAAATAAAAATCATACAAGAGGGTCTTAGAAACTGTCCTGGAGAACAATCTGAGAGACTAAGAAAATTACAACCAAGGAAGAATCCTAGGCAGAAGACATATCCCAGCTGGATGGTTTAGGTATTTTTGTATAGCTTTAATAAGCCTCCATGCTATAGGCATATGAGGACCCTGATGAGGGGCTTGCTTTGAAGATGATATAAAAGCTTTCGATAATATCGGTTCCATCTTATTTCTTCAAGTTTTTACGCAACTCAGATAAATCAACCCAACTAATAAAGAGTAAGTGAAGTGGCGCGGTTGAGGACAAGTGCGTATCCCCATTATTGTCCATGCTATGTATGTAACATTTCCTCTGTGTGGTCCTGAGACATACAAAGCTTTCATTTTCTATGTTTTCCCTCTTGATTGATAAGTGATCTGGATGGATGTAATGATTTGCTGTTGGAGGATGTTTTTATGTTTTTCTTTCGTTCTCTTCTACTTAATTGCAGTTATTGGGACCCAGCTGATGCCAGCGGTGATAAAGTTCGTTGTCACAGAGCTGCATGTTCAGCAAAGTTATGGGAGTGAGGAGAATTGCTGCATGACAGCGGTGTATGCCGGACTGGATTGAGGTTTATGGATTGTGTTGGGTGTGGTGGCCAGAGATGGACATGCTATACAAAAAGGAAAAAGAAGGATTGCCAGTTCACAAATCATGAGATTAATAAGCTGGTACAAGTAAGTGATATGAAGAGATGCCTACCCACAAAAGAAACCTTTTGGATTTCTAATTTTGGTTCCAGATTTCCAGATGGTTTATATTTGTGTAGTGAAATTATGTATCATTATCAGCACACCAAGATTTACACGTTTGTTACTTTTTCTGTTGTATATATTTATTTTTGTTCGGTATTCTCTTTATAACTTTACATTTGGGTCTTTAATTAATCATTCATTTCATTACGTGTTCCCGATGTTCTACTTTCATTGGTCTACTGGGATATTTATGGTTGTTGGGAAAATTTTCGCATTGAGCTTTTATAAGGAACACCTTTTTCCAATGCCTTTTTTGGTATTAATTTTTAATGTACTACAATAAAGTGGAATTTTATCTGGGAGCTGGAACGTTACTCTTTTCCTATTGACGTACCATAGGCAAACAAAAAATATCACATCAGCTCACCCTGTCCAGGTATCATTCAATCTAATAAGGGTGTGGTGCTCGAACAGAGAACATGCGCCAGCTCCCCGGGGAAAATTACCAGAAAGAAGGCAGGAATGCATCAAGCAACTGCAATGGAAAGGACTACAAAATATGACTTATTAGTAACTAATAAAAATAAACACACTAGGCCTACCCATTTCGAGGACTACGTTTCTTACTCATACTATGATTAAGCATTAGTGCTCGAAATGTGTAGGCCTAGTGTGCTTGTTATTAGTTTTTCGCTTTTGATATTTTAATAATCACTACTAATAATGTTTTTGTAGTCCTTTCCATTGCGACTGCTGGATTTCGTCTTGACTTCTACCTGATCATGGATATACCACACAATTTGTGCAATCTGATCCCAAAAAGTAAAAAGACTTTGCCACCGAAAAGCAGCCCCTACTAATTATCAGCATGAAACACTGGACTTACTAAAGCATTGTGCAATGACCAAATAAGTGTTCCTGAGCTGTAACCATGACCCTGACTGACACTGGCTCTGCATTAGGTCCGGCTGTCATTCAGGGCCAGGAGCGCGGCTACAGACTCTGCTCTGTATACTCAGAGCGGTGACTGAACCCGCACCAGCACTTCCAGGGGAGTAAGGTTATAAGGTTCATTTCCCCACAGTGTGCAGCTAAGTGCGGGTGCCGGGAAGGTTAGTAATGCTATTAACCTGCAGATTACCGTAACTCGATATCTGCAGGTTAATTGCATTTTTTCTGATGACAGGTTCCCTTTAAATGCATGCTTTTGGGAATAAAAATAATTTTGAAAAAAAATTTGAGTTTTATAAGTTCTTTGTTTCTAGGCACTATCAGAAAAAGGCAGATAATTTGTTACAAACTCTCTTATCAGAGCAAACTCACTGATGGAGTTTAATAGTTCTGCCGTGCACAATGCAACACAGAGGTTATAAAAAGGAAAGAGAGCAGCATTTTTAATTTTTAATTGTAAAAAATATTTGTAGCTTGAAATATATACATTAAAAAAAACATCTTCATGTACTATTTTCATCTTTTTTTCTATCTTACTTTTAAATATACTGAAAAAAAACGAGAACAGCACATCTAAAAGTAAGATAGAAAAAAAACGAGAACAGTAGAAAACCCTTTTAAACACTAAGGCCAGAGTCACACTAGAGAGAAATATGGATGAGTGCTATGCGATAAAAAATCACATAGCACTCGTACCAATGTTAATCTATGGGGCAGCTCCCAGCAGCCGATTTTCTTCTCACCTGTTTTATACGTGCGAGCAAAATCGCAGCATGCAGTACAGTAAACCATTGCATACCCATTATTTTTTATATGACCCTCACTAATAATGTTAGTAGTGTGTGTGTAAAATTTTGGAGCTGTAGGTGTTAAATTAAAGGATTAATTCATAGAAAAATCTTGCTTGGGCTTCCGCGCAATTTTCTCCGCCAGAGAGGGCAAGTCAGTGACTGAGGGCAGAAATTAATAGCCTAGAGAGGGACCATTGTTTTTGAGCCCCCCCAGCTAAAAAAATCTCCCCCCAGCCACCCCAGAAAAGGTGCATCTGTAAGATGCGCCAATTCTGGCATTTAGCCTTTCTCTCTTCCCATTACCCTGTAGAGGGTGGCATATGGGGTAATAAGGGGTTAATGTCACCTTGCTATTGACGAAGGAATATTTTCCGAAACGCGCGTCGGGGCGCGTTCTAGGTAGCGATCCATTCACCCTCTCTGCCTTCCCGATAGTTTCCAGGTATAGTTTACACATGTGTGTTTGCTTTATTAAGCACTATTGATTTTTATGTGCTTAGTCTTGCACAATTTTTGTTGTAAACACTTGAGTATTATTATCTAGCACAGCACATATTTTTTATGCGGTGTCACACATTTGGTTATAACACTTAGCATTATTTGTGTGCTCTGTTGTGCGTTGCTTGCAGGCACTTTAGTATTATTTAGATTAGCACATGTATATCATTATTATAGTATATTAGGTTTTGGATTTTGCTTTGTAGCACATTTATTAATTCTTGCACTATTATTGTGTTGTGTTATATACTTACCTGGTCATATGGATATATATCCCGGTTATTAGGCACTGTAGGGTGGTTTGTGTTTGCCTCCTTTTTAACATCAATTTACTTATATTACATTACCATTATTTTCGTGCAAATGTTTATGTAATTTTTTTCAAATAAAACATTTATTGTACCTTTACCTGCCTTGGTGGTTCTTTGTTCCCCATTTTTCTCTTACACTTGGGTGTTTTATATACTTTATTGGTTGGTCATCCAACCGCACTTAGTGGTGCGATCACAATTAGTGGTGTATATATTTATATAGTGTATTTATATTTATATTTTTGTAATATTACTTTTTATTTTTTCTACACTTTATTGTATTGCACTTCTTTTTTGATTTTCTTTTTTGACTGGCTTCCATAAATAAGATTTGTTATATGTCATAGACTGTGTTACACACAGATACATAGACAATTAGACATTTCAATTCCTAAAATTTTGAAAACTTTTAAATGCATTTATTTGGCCTTGAAAATAATGATCACAATGCTTTGCAGCAGGGTGGAAATGCTTTTTTATACCTTTTAATACAGTTGCTTTACATTTGTAAAGTAGGTAATGATGAGCAAAGGTTACGGTAATAGGAAAGGTAAAATACTGTATAACTGTGAGAGCCCACACAAAAACATTGATTCAAGTGCAGGCAAACATAACATCCAAAAAAGTGATTATTGAAGCATTAACGCACTGCAGGGGTTTGGGTATTACACTATCAACTAATCCCACCATTAGAGGTCTAATGAGGCATGAAACACAGGGGGATAACTGGTGAAATCAAGTGAGACTGTGAACTGGGCAGGATCACATAGAAACTTGTAATTCCTTCTATCCACACTTCCACAAACCCGGATTAGTAGCTTAGAGGTATTGACCTTTTACAAAATAATGTAAATCTGGTAAATTCTGGTGCCAAAATATACAGAACAGCTACACAAGTCTTCCTTTACGCATCATTTGTATAGGATTATTTTTTGACTTGCTGTGGTTTGTGCCATTTTTTTTTTTAAGACAAATTTGTATGCAGCCTGGTGTTGTGTTGAAAAACTGTTCCTGGGACACTTTGAAGAAATGGCCATACTATTGGTTCAACAACTTACGTAAATGTACTACTGAGCACTTAGTGTACCTGCAATGGAGACATTATGCCACCCCACACCGTAATATTGGACCAGCGTGATGTTCCCTTGTGTGGGCCTCTTCAGAGTGTCGCACATGTAATATCAGTAGATTTGATGTATGGCGCCTAGTGTGCTACAAGTGAAATTAGACATTCAACAGAAATGTTAAAGTCAAAAATGGCAACATATTAGTAATTAGTGATTCCTAATAGGATACTAATGTTGCTAGCAAAAAAGGACCCATAGCTAGGTTCAATATATTAAATACAACCGATAAAGAAAAATGAACCTACACCTATGTATAAAATGGAATATATTTTATTGAAAATTAATAAATACATGAAAAAACAGATTAAAAAGTGGGAGATCCAACAAGGACACCGCGATCCATAGTAATATCTAACAGAGGTTGCACAATTTATAAATAACCCCAAAGAGATTGGTTACCAGTGCTCCCCTATCTCAGAAAAAACAGTGATATTTAGGGAAGTGAAACTATCAAAAATATATCAAAAATTCAAAAAAAGAGCACTAGAACCAACAATAAGAGTGCATACATAATTACCTCCAATGGATCGTGGTGCCAGCCCCTACGTACGTTTCAGCTCTGCAGCCTTCTTCCGGGGGTGGCATCACACCAAAAATGGCAGGTTTATATATATACAATGCACCAATGAGGAGAAAAACCACATAACGATTTTTTATAACAATGATATCAATTGGTCAGAGATTTCATGAGAGACAGAATCTGTATGGTCAGGTATATAGTCCATTCAAAGCCCTAAACTCTGATAGACATGGGAGGTTCTTTGTAAAATATAAAAGTAGTGTCTATTGGTCCAAAGATATCATGAAACACTGAATCTAAATGGTCAGGTATCTGATCCAATACAAGACCCGAGTTAAAGAAGGTGTGGATATCTAGGCCAATCAGGCACTGTCAACAATACATCACATGTCACCGCACTAGTGGATCCGACCGATCGCCACAATCAGGGCTGAACCTTACCAACCCGTCGCTATAATGGCGCACACCGCACTGTCAGGCGCTGCCCCAGGACATCGGGCGGCGCGTCAGGACGCGGCGCCCCGAGAAGGAACCAGACTCCGCCCACGTCTGACGTGGTTGGAGCCAGGTCACATGATCGGGCGAAATGTGTGGCATGTCCAAATATTATCAGAGCAACATCCTTTTCCTCTTCGGATGGGATTAAGACCTTTAAGATCACACACTGTATAACATGTCAAACTAAGGCGGTTATTTATTATGCATGTTGTCCATGCCCCTTGATTTATGTGGGTATGACCACTAGAGCGCTGAAGATTCGAACTAGGGAACAAGTTTGAGACATCATTGCAGCAAGAGAGGAAACATGTATAGAGCATTTACGTACGATACCCAAACACTTCAAATTACATCATAAATGTGATCCGAATGAATTGAAGGTGAGGGGTATTGATAGACTTATGCTGGATATCAGGGGAGGAGAAGTGACACGTCCCCTTGGACAATTAGAGACCAAATGGATCTGGTCTTTAAAAACCATGCATCCACACGGGTTGAACGAATCCTGCAGTTTTGTTCCTTTTTTGTGATCATCCGCATTTTGCATTTTTATCTCACCAATATTTGTTTTTATTCATTTTACTCTGTTTGTCATTAAGCAGGTTTTTCTTTTATGAATGCACCTTTGATAACGATTCCATATGCATGATATATTCTGGATGTCAGGTGTGGATTTAAACTCCCCGTATCGAAGTTTGTGTAAACATCAAGTGGAACTAGCACATGCGTTATGATACGTTTTGGATGTCAGGTGTGGATTTAACCTCCCCGTATTGAAGGTTGTGTATGCATCAAGTGGAACCAGCACATACTACAATCAAGTCTCGATATATATTAAGATTTACATTGGGATTCATTAATAGTGTATTTTCTCTCATCTATGACATATGTTTAGTGAATAATATGCATCGTGTATGTATTGTCATATATTAGGATTCATAATAGTGTATTTTTCTCTATCTATGACATATGTTTAATGAATAATATGCATTTTGAATGTATTTGCCACTTGTCGGCTGTATTCTATATTATGAGATGTACACTATAATTTGTCAGCTATATTACAGGTCCTTGTGTTAGATTGAACTCGGTTCCTTATTTAGCTTGTGGAGGAGTTTTATGGCCCGATTTTGGGTTAAAATGGAGATGCCGAATAGGTATTCTATTTACACATTATTTCACCTGCCTGCTGTGCGCACGCGCATGCCGGGCCTATCTCGGGGCATTGGTGGGCGTGTCTTTCCGGCTCGGTGTCCCGATCATGTGACCTGGCTCCAACCACGTCAGACGTGGGCGGAGTCTGGTTCCTTCTCGGGCGCCGCGTCCTGACGCGCCGCCCGATGTCCTGGGGCAGCGCCTGACAGTGCGGTGTGCGCCATTATAGTGACGGGTTGGTAAGGTTCAGCCCTGATTGTGGCGATCGGTCGGATCCACTAGTGCGGTGACATGTGATGTATTGTTGACAGTGCCTGATTGGCCTAGATATCCACACCTTCTTTAACTCGGGTCTTGTATTGGATCAGATACCTGACCATTTAGATTCAGTGTTTCATGATATCTTTGGACCAATAGACACTACTTTTATATTTTACAAAGAACCTCCCATGTCTATCAGAGTTTAGGGCTTTGAATGGACTATATACCTGACCATACAGATTCTGTCTCTCATGAAATCTCTGACCAATTGATATCATTGTTATAAAAAATCGTTATGTGGTTTTTTCTCCTCATTGGTGCATTGTATATATATAAACCTGCCATTTTTGGTGTGATGCCACCCCCGGAAGAAGGCTGCAGAGCCGAAACGTACGTAGGGGCTGGTGTTGTGAATGGGTTTGAGATGAGTTCTGAGCAGAGGCTCCCTCTGGTGGTTACAAGCGGTACTAGTGAGGATTGGGAATCAGGTGTTACTGATTGGTCTTATTTAAGGGAATCATTTTCCCATCAGGGTTGCCGGTGATCAATTGTTCTGGTCTGAATCCTTCTTTCCAGTTTCCCTTGTAGCCTGCTGTGTCGTGTCTGCATCTCCTGCTATCAGATAAGACAATTTCTTATTTTGTGTTTTTGCTATATTTTTGCATTTTGTCCTGCACACTTGTGGGGGCCTTCAGGGTCCCCTCCGGGGGCTTTTGCCCTCTCAGTTTAGTCCAGCCACTGTGTTTTGTACTTTTGCTTTTTCCAGTTTTTTCAGTGGCTGCTGTTTTGTTTTTGTTACACCAGAGAACTAATTTAGGTGGTAGAGGTCGTGTGATCTCAGGTGATTTTGAAATTAGTATAGTTGGTGTTTTTCAGGGTTTTCTGGGATTGCAGTAAGTACCCTTCCTGTCCTTTTCTATTTAGATAGTTTGGGCCCCAGCGTTTGCTCATACTATTTTCTTTCTGTGTCAGTATTTCCTCTTGTCTAACCGCCATTACATGTTTGGGGGCTTTCTATTATCTTTGGGGTTCTGCTCCGGGGCAGATAGCTTTCCTATTTCTATCTTTAGGTGTAGTTAGTTTCTCAGGCTGTGACGAGGCGTCTAGGACCATCGTAGGAACGCTCCACGGCTGCCTCTAGTTGTGGTGGTTAGTCAGGGTACTGCAATCTCATAGATTCCAACTGCTCTGGTGTATTTCCTTTTTTACCTGCACTCCTCAGCTACCGTAACATAACAGGCTGGCACCACGATCCATTGGAGGTAATTATGTATGCACTCTTATTGTTGGTTCTAGTGCTCTTTTTTTGAATTTTTGATATATTTTTGATAGTTTCACTTCCCTAAATATCACTGTTTTTTTCTGAGATAGGGGAGCACTGGTAACCAATCTCTTTGGGGTTATTTATAAATTGTGCAACCTCTGTTAGATATTACTATGGATCGCGGTGTCCTTGTTGGATCTCCCACTTTTTAATCAGTTTTTTCATGTATTAATTAATTTTCAATAAAATATATTTCATTTCATACATAGGTGTAGGTTCATTTTTCTTTATCGGTTGTAAGTGAAATTAGACGTCTACAAACTGAGTCTACACAAACCATCAGAAGACGTTTGCACAATATTGGGCGATGATCCAGACATCCAACTACAGGTTTTCCATTGACCACACACCAATGATCACAAAGACTATCATGGTGCAGAGCAAGATGCAAAAGTGGGTGGAATGGAGGCCTGTCCTCTTCATTAAACAGTCCCACTTTTGTCTTGTAAGCAATGATAGCTGGGGATTGGTCTACTCTGGAGATCAAATGGCAAATAGAGCTTTTTTCAGCATAAACACACCAGGATACATGTTTCTCGTATTACTGTCAGCAGCCTGCATGTGATAAACATGGTGCCATGGCATCTCCTGACTTGCCTCCCAAAAATCACAACTGGGACATTATTGGTCGGCAATCACAAAGGGAGCTGCCAACAGTGGATCTTGATGATTTGCCGAAGTGCATTCAGCGTGGCAGAAATATCCGCAGA
>JARQOD010000002.1:599456500-599532959 GCA_033576555.1 Oophaga sylvatica | reverse complement strand
GATACTTAGGTTCCAAAAGAATTAAATTAGTTTATCATGACAATAGCATAATGGGTGGAGAATACAGTAGATACTAAATACACAGACATTCTTATTATTCACAATCAGTGAGAAACAAAGCAAGCACCCTGTTCAGGGGTATCTCCTTTTATATTGACCCCCCACAATACACAATACATAAATTCCTTTTTAGATTCAGTGTCCCAAGTTGTTCCAATGGTTATATTTGGTTTATCAGGGGACCATAAGCAGGGATGAGTCAAGCAACAGAATAGAACGATTGTGTATATGATGCTTAAAGTACCACTCCAACATTTTGTTCTTAGTTAGGATTCTACTCTAAGTTCCCTTCCCCATGTCTCATATTTATTATCAGCCATCTTCACCTTTTATTGGTGCTGTTCCGAGTGGTCTCCAGCAGTTTATGACCTGTCGGATTGGTCGGTGTTTGCTGGGCGAGCCGGAGGTCACTCTTCAATGCCTCATTCTGGCTCTTATATAGTATAATTGCATTCAGAGCTTGTGATGTAACTTCTGACTTCCGAATAGTCAGAAGTTGGGATTACAAGATGGCGCCGCAGGACAGGAGCGGCGCTGATAAAAGGTGAACCATGGTAGGTAAGTATAAGACTAGGGACAGGGACCTAAGATAAGAAGCACCACTCCAGTGCTGAAAACAAAATGCTGGAGTGGTGCTTTAATAAATTTTATTAGTAGAGCCCATAATAGAGCAACTCCCAACACTTCCGTGCTTTTGTATGTTTCCACCATTCTGGTCTGACTCCTAAATAAAATGATTTTCTTATCAGATCCCTAAATTAATTATGAATCCAGACTTCTAAAACAACTAGGTCCCATATGAGGCACAATATGTTACATTATGCAAGTTTTTTTTTTGTTCTCTTCTTTTTGAAAGAAAAAAAAGATGGAAACTAAATAAGATGATATGTACTGAGCCAAGTTCCAGAGATTAGAACATGATGCAACTTTAACTGAAAAATTCAACAGCAAATTCTAAACTATACTTCAAAACCTTCAAAAATAGTATTTGTAAAAACAAAAGCAAAAACAAAATACAGAAGAAAATATTTAGAATTTACTTGTAGGGATGTTTGGTTCCGTTGGATTTGAATGAACTTTATAAAAAAGTTTGGTTCTGGTACCAGAATGGTACCGGAACTTGATGACAATCCTAGGAGAACGTGGTTGCTTGTGACCAGCGATGAAGTCATTAAGGTTACCGCCGGTCACATTCAGCCGCATTTTCCCGCTAAGCTCAGTGTGATCTGGTTGCTGGGCTGAGCCGTCACATATACTGATGTCACTGCTCAGCAATGCCATCAGATGTAGCAGAGTTGGGGTTCATCGTGGGACATCATAATTATGGATTAATGGCAGACAGGTCTGTGTTCGGGGTCCGTGCTCGAGCCCCGAACTTTACCGTTCGGGTTCGCCCATCTCTAATTCCTTGTGTTACAATATGATTTTCCATTTTATTTTTGTAGATAATTTTTCTTACTGGTAAATTAAAATAAACACACTTACTAAATGGAATACACATCTTCGTCAATGGATTTGTTAAATTCCATTATTTTTGACAGGAAGAAAAGATATTATTTTTCTTTAAAACTACTGCCCCAAAACTTTCCCTCAATCATAAGTCAATGTAGTCCATCAATCGCTGCTTGTGTCCGCTATGCGAGGGATCTGGCACTGTGTCATGGCTTCCATTTATGACGATGTGAACAGGACCTTAAATACACACTGACCCTTAGCTGAAAATAAAATCATATTTGTTTCCTTTCATTAAGCAAGAACAGGAGCATCTTACCCTGTCATCTCCGCAAGAGTTACTATGGCAATAGCTGAGAAAGGATTTTCGATAATTAATTGCTTGGTTCTCCATATAGTCATTGGATGCTTAGTCAAGGATATCTATTTAAGTCAAAATAGGGAAAAAAAATAAAAATATTAAATAAATGCATTTCAAACAAAAGCTCCTTAAACTAATGTTCTTCTGCAGAGCCACAAATTATACTGGTACAATATTTGACTTAATGTCTCTCTAATTTTGACGTAATGCTTGAAGAGCTGTCTGCTGAGAGCACTTTTTGTCAGTAGAAGTAGACTATTTATATATATTTTATACAAGCAGACATGTTTTACCTTGACAAATAATTTCTTACTTGTCCTTGCTCATCACGGTTTTAGGATTTAGTAATTTAGATTCATATCTTGTGTTTAGAGGGGTTGCTATATCTACAGAAGTCCACACTTTACATTTACTCTGTTAGGGAAACTGTTACTAAAGAAGCACTCCTCCTCCTCCCATCAACGTTTTTATCCTCTTAATATATTGCAGTCATCATATTATATCCTCTTAATATTTTAGAGTCATCATACTATATCCTATGGCTAAGGACATTTACTGCCAGAAACGCATCAGCTTTTAGCTTTTAGATATCTATTTCTGGATAGATCCATTTTTTTTTTTAATTTTTCAATAAAAGAAGAAGTTTTAATTACCTGGTGGTTGTGCCGTACAACTTCCTCTTCACTTCCTGGCTTTGGTGTGCTCCAGCAGGAATCATCACCCTCCAGATACAAGCTCCTCTGTGATTCATTGCCAAGCCAGCATGGAAGCTCTCAACTTCCCCCTTTTGCATAAACAGAGTAGACCTTAAGGTCCTCATACACATTACATAAAAGTCGGCCAAATCCATCAGTTGAAAGCATAATGTGCACGTCGGCTTCCTAATGATAAGTGACGAAAATCTGGAAAAACAATAGTGCAATAGGGTCTTATGTGGTGTGTAAAGGGTATCGGGATGCTGGGAATTGCTCACCTGATAGAGTTGTGTAAGACACAAAAACTCAAACAGCTTGAAAATATCAGCTTCTACAGACCATCATGCTAACTGAGGGTAAGAAACAATGGAGAGATGGGGTTCACTATGCTGGCGAGGATACCAGTATATGAAACCAGGAAAACGGTAAGACTAACCAGGAGACCAAGCATATTTCTGAGCAGTTTATTGTCAATGCGTTTCAGTGTTAACAAACTTCCTGTACTGATGAAGACATTTTGTTAACTTTGAAAATTTGTTGAAAAATCGTACAGATATATCCTTGGCCTTCTGGTTAGTTTTACGGTATTTCATGGTTTCATCTACTGGTTTCCTCGGCAGCATAGTGAAGCCCATCTCTCCATTGTTTCGGCTTATGATTAGGTTAGAGAAAGATCCATCCTGTTTAATTTCAATGGCCAATCCTTTTGTTCAGCAAGGAGATAAGCTGCTGGCAGAGGACTTTGGGAGTGGCTCCTTCATGGAGAACACATGAATGATTGGTCAAGCTGATCATTCTTATGTAGCTGTACAATTGTGCGTGACCAAGTTTACTTACCTTTCCTCTTGAATCTACATATTCCTAGACATGCTGAGTGAAAATATCAACTTTAAAAAAAACAAACATGTTTTTGTGATCTCTGTTGGGAGATGTTTTTGATCTATGTGTCTTTGTGGGGCCACCTAGTGGTAGTGATATGAATTGCATGTTGTGACGGGCCTTGATCAAGATAATGTATTCAATTTGTATCATGGGAAACTGGTGTCTGTTACAAAATCTAAGGAGAAAGTTAGGACGGACACATCTGTATATTAGAATATTAAATATTTCATCCAAATAAAATAAAAATCATACAAGAGGGTCTTAGAAACTGTCCTGGAGAACAATCTGAGAGACTAAGAAAATTACAACCAAGGAAGAATCCTAGGCAGAAGACATATCCCAGCTGGATGGTTTAGGTATTTTTGTATAGCTTTAATAAGCCTCCATGCTATAGGCATATGAGGACCCTGATGAGGGGCTTGCTTTGAAGATGATATAAAAGCTTTCGATAATATCGGTTCCATCTTATTTCTTCAAGTTTTTACGCAACTCAGATAAATCAACCCAACTAATAAAGAGTAAGTGAAGTGGCGCGGTTGAGGACAAGTGCGTATCCCCATTATTGTCCATGCTATGTATGTAACATTTCCTCTGTGTGGTCCTGAGACATACAAAGCTTTCATTTTCTATGTTTTCCCTCTTGATTGATAAGTGATCTGGATGGATGTAATGATTTGCTGTTGGAGGATGTTTTTATGTTTTTCTTTCGTTCTCTTCTACTTAATTGCAGTTATTGGGACCCAGCTGATGCCAGCGGTGATAAAGTTCGTTGTCACAGAGCTGCATGTTCAGCAAAGTTATGGGAGTGAGGAGAATTGCTGCATGACAGCGGTGTATGCCGGACTGGATTGAGGTTTATGGATTGTGTTGGGTGTGGTGGCCAGAGATGGACATGCTATACAAAAAAGGAAAAAGAAGGATTGCCAGTTCACAAATCATGAGATTAATAAGCTGGTACAAGTAAGTGATATGAAGAGATGCCTACCCACAAAAGAAACCTTTTGGATTTCTAATTTTGGTTCCAGATTTCCAGATGGTTTATATTTGTGTAGTGAAATTATGTATCATTATCAGCACACCAAGATTTACACGTTTGTTACTTTTTCTGTTGTATATATTTATTTTTGTTCGGTATTCTCTTTATAACTTTACATTTGGGTCTTTAATTAATCATTCATTTCATTACGTGTTCCCGATGTTCTACTTTCATTGGTCTACTGGGATATTTATGGTTGTTGGGAAAATTTTCGCATTGAGCTTTTATAAGGAACACCTTTTTCCAATGCCTTTTTTGGTATTAATTTTTAATGTACTACAATAAAGTGGAATTTTATCTGGGAGCTGGAACGTTACTCTTTTCCTATTGACGTACCATAGGCAAACAAAAAATATCACATCAGCTCACCCTGTCCAGGTATCATTCAATCTAATAAGGGTGTGGTGCTCGAACAGAGAACATGCGCCAGCTCCCCGGGGAAAATTACCAGAAAGAAGGCAGGAATGCATCAAGCAACTGCAATGGAAAGGACTACAAAAATATGACTTATTAGTAACTAATAAAAATAAACACACTAGGCCTACCCATTTCGAGGACTACGTTTCTTACTCATACTATGATTAAGCATTAGTGCTCGAAATGTGTAGGCCTAGTGTGCTTGTTATTAGTTTTTCGCTTTTGATATTTTAATAATCACTATTAATAATGTTTTTGTAGTCCTTTCCATTGCGACTGCTGGATTTCGTCTTGACTTCTACCTGATCATGGATATACCACACAATTTGTGCAATCTGATCCCAAAAAGTAAAAAGGCTTTGCCACCGAAAAGCAGCCCCTACTAATTATCAGCATGAAACACTGGACTTACTAAAGCATTGTGCAATGACCAAATAAGTGTTCCTGAACTGTAACCATGACCCTGACTGACACTGGCTCTGCATTAGGTCCGGCTGTCATTCAGGGCCAGGAGCGCGGCTACAGACTCTGCTCTGTATACTCAGAGCGGTGACTGAACCCGCACCAGCACTTCCAGGGGAGTAAGGTTATAAGGTTCATTTCCCCACAGTGTGCAGCTAAGTGCGGGTGCCGGGAAGGTTAGTAATGCTATTAACCTGCAGATTACCGTAACTCGATATCTGCAGGTTAATTGCATTTTTTCTGATGACAGGTTCCCTTTAAATGCATGCTTTTGGGAATAAAAATAATTTTGAAAAAAAATTTGAGTTTTATAAGTTCTTTGTTTCTAGGCACTATCAGAAAAAGGCAGATAATTTGTTACAAACTCTCTTATCAGAGCGAACTCACTGATGGAGTTTAATAGTTCTGCCCGTGCACAATGCAACACAGAGGTTATAAAAAGGAAAGAGAGCAGCATTTTTAATTTTTAATTGTAAAAAATATTTGTAGCTTGAAATATATGCATTAAAAAAACATCTTCATGTACTATTTTCATCTTTTTTTCTATCTTACTTTTAAATATACTGAAAAAAAACGAGAACAGTACATCTAAAAGTAAGATAGAAAAAAAACGAGAACAGTAGAAAACCCTTTTAAACACTAAGGCCAGAGTCACACTAGAGAGAAATATGGATGAGTGCTATGCGATAAAAAATCACATAGCACTCGTACCAATGTTAATCTATGGGGCAGCTCCCAGCAGCCGATTTTCTTCTCACCTGTTTTATACGTGCGAGCAAAATCGCAGCATGCAGTACAGTAAACCATTGCATACCCATTATTTTTTATATGACCCTCACTAATAATGTTAGTAGTGTGTGTGTAAAATTTTGGAGCTGTAGGTGTTAAATTAAAGGATTAATTCATAGAAAAATCTTGCGTGGGCTTCCGCGCAATTTTCTCCGCCAGAGAGGGCAAGTCAGTGACTGAGGGCAGAAATTAATAGCCTAGAGAGGACCATTGTTTTTGAGCCCCCCCAGCTAAAAAAATCTCCCCCCAGCCACCCCAGAAAAGGTGCATCTGTAAGATGCGCCAATTCTGGCATTTAGCCTTTCTCTCTTCCCATTACCCTGTAGAGGGTGGCATATGGGGTAATAAGGGGTTAATGTCACCTTGCTATTGACGAAGGAATATTTTCCGAAACGCGCGTCGGGGCGCGTTCTAGGTAGCGATCCATTCACCCTCTCTGCCTTCCCGATATTTTCCAGGTATAGTTTACACATGTGTGTTTGCTTTATTAAGCACTATTGATTTTTATGTGCTTAGTCTTGCACAATTTTTGTTGTAAACACTTGAGTATTATTATCTAGCACAGCACATATTTTTTATGCGGTGTCACACATTTGGTTATAAACATTAGCATTATTTGTGTGCTCTGTTGTGCGTTGCTTGCAGGCACTTTAGTATTATTTAGATTAGCACATGTATATCATTATTATAGTATATTAGGTTTTGGATTTTGCTTTGTAGCACATTTATTAATTCTTGCACTATTATTGTGTTGTGTTATATACTTACCTGGTCATATGGATATATATCCCGGTTATTAGGCACTGTAGGGTGGTTTGTGTTTGCCTCCTTTTTAACATCATTTTACTTATATTACATTACCATTATTTTTGTGCAAATGTTTATGTAATTTTTTTCAAATAAAACATTTATTGTACCTTTACCTGCCTTGGTGGTTCTTTGTTCCCCATTTTTCTCTTACACTTGGGTGTTTTATATACTTTATTGGTTGGTCATCCAACCGCACTTAGTGGTGCGATCACAATTAGTGGTGTATATATTTATATAGTGTATTTATATTTATATTTTTGTAATATTACTTTTTATTTTTTCTACACTTTATTGTATTGCACTTCTTTTTTGATTTTCTTTTTTGACTGGCTTCCATAAATAAGATTTGTTATATGTCATAGACTGTGTTACACACAGATACATAGACAATTAGACATTTCAATTCCTAAAATTTTGAAAACTTTTAAATGCATTTATTTGGCCTTGAAAATAATGATCACAATGCTTTGCAGCAGGGTGGAAATGCTTTTTTATACCTTTTATACAGTTGCTTTACATTTGTAAAGTAGGTAATGATGAGCAAAGGTTACGGTAATAGTAAAGGTAAAATACTGTATAACTGAGAGCCACACAAAAAAACATTGATTCAAGTGCAGGCAAACATAACATCCAAAAAAGTGATTATTGAAGCATTAACGCACTGCAGGGGTTTGGGTATTACACTATCAACTAATCCCACCATTAGAGGTCTAATGAGGCATGAAACACAGGGGGATAACTGGTGAAATCAAGTGAGACTGTGAACTGGGCAGGATCACATAGAAACTTGTAATTCCTTCTATCCACACTTCCACAAACCCGGATTAGTAGCTTAGAGGTATTGACCTTTTACAAAATAATGTAAATCTGGTAAATTCTGGTGCCAAAATATACAGAACAGCTACACAAGTCTTCCTTTACGCATCATTTGTATAGGATTATTTTTTGACTTGCTGTGGTTTGTGCCATTTTTTTTTTTAAGACAAATTTGTATGCAGCCTGGTGTTGTGTTGAAAAACTGTTCCTGGGACACTTTGAAGAAATGGCCATACTATTGGTTCAACAACTTACGTAAATGTACTACTGAGCACTTAGTGTACCTGCAATGGAGACATTATGCCACCCCACACCGTAATATTGGACCAGCGTGATGTTCCCTTGTGTGGGCCTCTTCAGAGTGTCGCACATGTAATATCAGTAGATTTGATGTATGGCGCCTAGTGTGCTACAAGTGAAATTAGACATTCAACAGAAATGTTAAAGTCAAAAATGGCAACATATTAGTAATTAGTGATTCCTAATAGGATACTAATGTTGCTAGCAAAAAAGGACCCATAGTTAGGTTCAATATATTAAATACAACCGATAAAGAAAAATGAACCTACACCTATGTATAAAATGGAATATATTTTATTGAAAATTAATAAATACATGAAAAAACAGATTAAAAAGTGGGAGATCCAACAAGGACACCGCGATCCATAGTAATATCTAACAGAGGTTGCACAATTTATAAATAACCCCAAAGAGATTGGTTACCAGTGCTCCCCTATCTCAGAAAAAACAGTGATATTTAGGGAAGTGAAACTATCAAAAATATATCAAAAATTCAAAAAAAGAGCACTAGAACCAACAATAAGAGTGCATACATAATTACCTCCAATGGATCGTGGTGCCAGCCCCTACGTACGTTTCAGCTCTGCAGCCTTCTTCCGGGGGTGGCATCACACCAAAAATGGCAGGTTTATATATATACAATGCACCAATGAGGAGAAAAACCACATAACGATTTTTTATAACAATGATATCAATTGGTCAGAGATTTCATGAGAGACAGAATCTGTATGGTCAGGTATATAGTCCATTCAAAGCCCTAAACTCTGATAGACATGGGAGGTTCTTTGTAAAATATAAAAGTAGTGTCTATTGGTCCAAAGATATCATGAAATACTGAATCTAAATGGTCAGGTATCTGATCCAATACAAGACCCGAGTTAAAGAAGGTGTGGATATCTAGGCCAATCAGGCACTGTCAACAATACATCACATGTCACCGCACTAGTGGATCCGACCGATCGCCACAATCAGGGCTGAACCTTACCAACCCGTCGCTATAATGGCGCACACCGCACTGTCAGGCGCTGCCCCAGGACATCGGGCGGCGCGTCAGGACGCGGCGCCCGAGAAGGAACCAGACTCCGCCCACGTCTGACGTGGTTGGAGCCAGGTCACATGATCGGGACACCGAGCCGGAAAGACACGCCCACCAATGCCCCGAGATAGGCCCGGCATGCGCGTGCGCACAGCAGGCAGGTGAAATAATGTGTAAATAGAATACCTATTCGGCATCTCCATTTTAACCCAAAATCGGGCCATAAAACTCCTCCACAAGCTAAATAAGGAACCGAGTTCAATCTAACACAAGGACCTCTAATATAGCTGACAAATTATAGTGTACATCTCATAATATAGAATACAGCCGACAAGTGGCAAATACATTCAAAATGCATATTATTCATTAAACATATGTCATAGATAGAGAAAAATACACTATTATGAATCCTAATATATGACAATACATACACGATGCATATTATTCACTAAACATATGTGATAGATAGAGAAAATACACTATTAATGAATCCCAATGTAAATCTTAATATATATCGAGACTTGATTGTAGTATGTGCTGGTTCCACTTGATGCATACACAACCTTCAATACAGAGAGGTTAAATCCACACCTGACATCCAAAACGTATCATAACGCATGTGCTAGTTCCACTTGATGTTTACACAAACTTCGATACGGGGAGTTTAAATCCACACCTGACATCCAGAATATATCACGCATATGGAATCGTTATCAAAGGTGCATTCATAAAAGAAAAACCTGCTTAATGACAAACAGAGTAAAATGAATAAAAACAAATATTGGTGAGATAAAAATGCAAAATGCGGATGATCACAAAAAAGGAACAAAACTGCAGGATTCGTTCAACCCGTGTGGATGCATGGTTTTTAAAGACCAGATCCATTTGGTCTCTAATTGTCCAAGGGGACGTGTCACTTCTCCTCCCCTGATATCCAGCATAAGTCTATCAATACCCCTCACCTTCAATTCATTCGGATCACATTTATGATGTAATTTGAAGTGTTTGGGTATCGTACGTAAATGCTCTATACATGTTTCCTCTCTTGCTGCAATGATGTCTCAAACTTGTTCCCTAGTTCGAATCTTCAGCGCTCTAGTGGTCATACCCACATAAATCAAGGGGCATGGACAACATGCATAATAAATAACCGCCTTAGTTTGACATGTTATAGAGTGTGTGATCTTAAAGGTCTTAATCCCATCCGAAGAGGAAAAGGATGTTGCTCTGATAATATTTGGACATGCCACACATTTACCACAAGGGCTACATCCCCATTTGGATTTATTGTATTGTGAAAAGGGTAGCTGTAGCGCCGGCGTCCCTGTCCTCTGCCAGGCAGGGACGCTGTTCCCCTCACCCCTCTGCTCCGAGTCCGGCGTCCTCCTGCCGCTCTGCTGGTGGCGCGCGCTCATTTCCTGCCACTGGGCTTAGGGCGCGCGTGCGCTGCCCCCCTCTTAAAGGGGCCGCGCGCGTCGCCCTAAGGAGTCCCCGGCCAATGGCCGGAGGACTTCACCTTACATAAGGCACCTCCTCCAAAATGGAGGTGCCCGAGCAATGTTGTTGCACTGTTCACTACTCTGCTTCAGTCCTCAGGGTCATTGCCAGATACCTGTCTGATTCCTGCCAGGTTGCTGTCTGTTACCTGCTTGCTAGCCTACCTGGAGGCTCTGCCGTCACGTGCTGTGATCTTCCGCTATTCCAGTGGCTCTCGCCCGCTCATCTGGGAGCGCTCATCTGTTACCTGCCTGCTGGCCTACCTGGAGGCTCTGCCGTCATGTGCTGTGATCTTCCGCTATTCCAGTGGCTCTCGCCCACTCACCTGGGAGCGCTCATCTGTTACCTGCCTGCTGGCCTACCTGGAGGCTCTGCCGTCACGTGCTGAGATCTTCCGCTATTCCAGTGGCTCTCGCCCGCTCACCTGGGAGCGCTCATCTTCTATCGTCCTGCTAGCCTACCGGGAGGCTCAGCCATCACAGGACGTATCTACCTTCATCCAGAGACTGCCCCGGCTACTTGCCGTGACCTCCTGCCCACTCTTCCAGAGACTGCCCCGGTCACTTGCCGTGACCTCCTGCCCACTCATCCAGAGACTGCCCCGGTCACTTGCCGTGACTCCTGCCTACTCATCCAGAGACTGCCCCGGTCACTTGCCGTGACCTCCTGCCTACTTATCCAGAGACTGCCCCGGTCACTTGCCGTGACCTCCTGCCTACTCATCCAGAGACTGCCCCGGTCACTTGCCGTGACCTCCTGCCCACTCATCCAGAGACTGCCCCGGTCACTTGCCGTGACCTCCTGCCTACTCATCCAGAGACTGCCCCGGTCACTTGCCGTGACCTCCTGCCCGTTCATCCAGAGACTACCCCGGTTATCTGCGGTGACTACCTGCCCGTCCATTCTGGTCGCCACCCGCTCCCTTACAAGGACTGCCCCTTTGTATAGTAGCTCAGAGGTTCCGCCTCCCAGACCCGTTACAGTAGCTTACTCTGATCATTCTTGTTATAATGACTATAAACAAGCAAGTCCTCAAATTCTGACTTCGTCTAGCTGTGATATTAGGAGTCGGAGACAAATATACACTCAGAGTAGGGTCCGCCAGGAGGATAGGCCAAAATGTAATCATAGCTTTACGCATAAGGTGCCACTGAGAGTGATATGTGGTCACCATTCTAACTTTATTAATTCTTTTACTTGTTGATTTTGTCTGCCATTAATATTATACACTAGATCATGTCTTCTCTGCCTCTTGGCCCGTTCATATGCCGACTTGACGTGTCTTTTACTATAACCTCTTGCGAGGAAGCGTTGTTTAAGATCCTCTGCTCTATTCTCTATTCTCATAATCACTATCCGAAGAACATATTCGCCGTATATGTTCTTCGGATAGTGATTATGAGAATAGAGCAGAGGATCTTAAACAACGCTTCCTCGCAAGAGGTTATAGTAAAAGACACGTCAAGTCGGCATATGAACGGGCCAAGAGGCAGAGAAGACATGATCTAGTGTATAATATTAATGGCAGACAAAATCAACAAGTAAAAGAATTTAATAAAGTTAGAATGGTGACCACATATCACTCTCAGTGGCACCTTATGCGTAAAGCTATGATTAAATTTTGGCCTATGCTCCTGGCGGACCCTACTCTGAGTGTATATTTGTCTCCGACTCCTAATATCACAGCTAGACGAAGTCAGAATTTGAGGGACTTGCTTGTTTATAGTCATTATAACAAGAATGATCAGAGTAAGCTACCCTTTTCACAATACAATAAATCCAAATGCAGTTTTGTTCCTTTTTTGTGATCATCCGCATTTTGCATTTTTATCTCACCAATATTTGTTTTTATTCATTTTACTCTGTTTGTCATTAAGCAGGTTTTTCTTTTATGAATGCACCTTTGATAACGATTCCATATGCGTGATATATTCTGGATGTCAGGTGTGGATTTAAACTCCCCGTATCGAAGTTTGTGTAAACATCAAGTGGAACTAGCACATGCGTTATGATACGTTTTGGATGTCAGGTGTGGATTTAACCTCTCTGTATTGAAGGTTGTGTATGCATCAAGTGGAACCAGCACATACTACAATCAAGTCTCGATATATATTAAGATTTACATTGGGATTCATTAATAGTGTATTTTCTCTATCTATGACATATGTTTAGTGAATAATATGCATCGTGTATGTATTGTCATATATTAGGATTCATAATAGTGTATTTTTCTCTATCTATGACATATGTTTAATGAATAATATGCATTTTGAATGTATTTGCCACTTGTCGGCTGTATTCTATATTATGAGATGTACACTATAATTTGTCAGCTATATTACAGGTCCTTGTGTTAGATTGAACTCGGTTCCTCATTTAGCTTGTGGAGGAGTTTTATGGCCCGATTTTGGGTTAAAATGGAGATGCCGAATAGGTATTCTATTTACACATTATTTCACCTGCCTGCTGTGCGCACGCGCATGCCGGGCCTATCTCGGGGCATTGGTGGGCGTGTCTTTCCGGCTCGGTGTCCCGATCATGTGACCTGGCTCCAACCACGTCAGACGTGGGCGGAGTCTGGTTCCTTCTCGGGGCGCCGCGTCCTGACGCGCCG
Organism: Oophaga sylvatica; assembly: GCA_033576555.1. Classification (NCBI taxonomy): domain Eukaryota; kingdom Metazoa; phylum Chordata; class Amphibia; order Anura; family Dendrobatidae; genus Oophaga; species Oophaga sylvatica. The sequence continues at coordinate 599,519,732 of JARQOD010000002.1, read as the reverse complement.
CCCGATGTCCTGGGGCAGCGCCTGACAGTGCGGTGTGCGCCATTATAGCGACGGGTTGGTAAGGTTCAGCCCTGATTGTGGCGATCGGTCGGATCCACTAGTGCGGTGACATGTGATGTATTGTTGACAGTGCCTGATTGGCCTAGATATCCACACCTTCTTTAACTCGGGTCTTGTATTGGATCAGATACCTGACCATTTAGATTCAGTATTTCATGATATCTTTGGACCAATAGACACTACTTTTATATTTTACAAAGAACCTCCCATGTCTATCAGAGTTTAGGGCTTTGAATGGACTATATACCTGACCATACAGATTCTGTCTCTCATGAAATCTCTGACCAATTGATATCATTGTTATAAAAAATCGTTATGTGGTTTTTCTCCTCATTGGTGCATTGTATATATATAAACCTGCCATTTTTGGTGTGATGCCACCCCCGGAAGAAGGCTGCAGAGCCGAAACGTACGTAGGGGCTGGCACCACGATCCATTGGAGGTAATTATGTATGCACTCTTATTGTTGGTTCTAGTGCTCTTTTTTTTGAATTTTTGATATATTTTTGATAGTTTCACTTCCCTAAATATCACTGTTTTTTTCTGAGATAGGGGAGCACTGGTAACCAATCTCTTTGGGGTTATTTATAAATTGTGCAACCTCTGTTAGATATTACTATGGATCGCGGTGTCCTTGTTGGATCTCCCACTTTTTAATGTTTTTTCATGTATTAATTAATTTTCAATAAAATATATTCCATTTTATACATAGGTGTAGGTTCATTTTTCTTTATCGGTTGTAAGTGAAATTAGACGTCTACAAACTGAGTCTACACAAACCATCAGAAGACGTTTGCACAATATTGGGCGATGATCCAGACATCCAACTACAGGTTTTCCATTGACCACACACCAATGATCACAAAGACTATCATGGTGCAGAGCAAGATGCAATAGTGGGTGGAATGGAGGCCTGTCCTCTTCATTAAACAGTCCCAGTTTTGTCTTGTAAGCCATGATAGCTGGGGATTGGTCTACTCTGGAGATCAAATGGCAAATAGAGCTATTTTTCAGCATAAACACACCAGGATACATGTTTCTCGTATTACTGTGAGCAGCCTGCATGTGATAAACATGGTGCCATGGCATCTCCTGACTTGCCTCCCAAAAATCACAACTGGGACATTATTGGTCAGCAATCGCAAAGGGAGCTGCCAACAGTGGATCTTGATGATTTGCCGAAGTGCATTCAGCGTGGCAGAACTATCCGCAGACAACCATTAATAACCTCATTGACAGTAGCTAAGGGGTGTTAATGTGCGTATTTCTGCACAAGGCTTTCAGATACAATATTGAATAAATCAAGAAGTTTTGAAAATGTAGTTTCCATTTTTTCATCTTTTTAATAGCATTGACATGTTTTGTGATCCTGTGAGTTCAGTAACTTCATGATTTTTTCTTCTTGGTGTAGATTCTTTTCTCACCTTGAATAAAATATTTTGCATACAGCTCTACGCATATGTTCAATCATGGAGCCCATCCTTTCAGAGCCACATCTGTCAACCTGATAATGTCCCACCATGCAATGCATGACAATGGCTGAAGGCAAATCATGTCATTTGTCCTGAAGAACAATGCTGTTTGTGAATAAGAGTTGTCGTAGTTAACGAATCAGTGAACCAATTGTCAGATTTCCCTGTCATTTGTTTCCTGTTCCTATTCTAAAGTGATTTATAGATGGGAAAATCTAGTTAAATATCAACCAATAGTCTAGTAGTATTGGAAAGCATGGTCATGTGCATAACGCTTTGCAGTCACCTTTCATCATTGGTAATTTTGCAAATGTGCTTGCACCTATTCTAGCACTTATGTTGTGGCATAACATAGGCTAATAATTCCTTTTTTATAGCTTATGATCAAGCCTTACATCTACATAGATTACTATTTAAATATATGCAAATTGCCTCTTCAAACAAAGAGGACTTGTACTCTATAGCGCCACCTATTGGAAGTAGCGATCCTACAAGTCACAATCAACCCTTTAACGAGTCTTGTAATATGACTTAGGATAAAAGCCAAATCAGAATCTCCATTTGCATCTGGATTGGGGTCTGGGGGGTAAGGTTAAATATATTGATTTTTACCTGACTTCATGGGACTTGTGATCAAAGTCAGGAACCTACTCACCTATGGGACACTCACAGTAGGTGATTGCAGTGAGAGATCTGGGTGATTGGTGCTCCCACAGTAGGGAAATAATAAAAAATTGGATGCTGATTTCTTGGAAATGCACAATGGCGAACCCTTCGTACCCGGGATCTGTCTGTCTCTCAGCTGACACTATACATTAATTTACGCTTAGATTTTTCTCTCCTTTTACCCAAGGGATTTCCATAATTTTTATGGTAAGCTCACAGCAAACTTCAACACTCCCCTTTGATGATACCACTAAATATCTCTGAAAGTGTCCGGTCCAACTATTTCATTTATTTTTCTTAATTATGTAGCACCACAGCACTTTACAGATATTGTCATCACTGTCCCTATCGGGAATCACATTCTGCATACCCTATCAGTCTGTCTTTGCAATGTGAGAGTAAACTGGAGAACCCGGAGGAAATCCATAAAAACAAAAGGAGAACAAACTCATTGCAGATATTGTCCTTAGTGGGATTAAATACAAGAAACCAGGGCTGCAAGGCTGCAGTGCTAACCACTGAGCCACCCTGCTACAGAAACCAATACACAGTATATAATCATTGCCACATTAATAACATGAGCCCTAAAGAATCATAATCTGCATGTATTGTACATAAACTTTACACTTGTGCTATGTAGCCAGTGGTTTAACTTAAAGTTTGTGGGCAGAAAACGCTGAAAAGCCAAAAAATGCCAAAACATAAAGACGAATAAAAAACTTTATTTTTGTTTTCATTAAAAAGTACAAGAAGCAGAGTAGCAACAAGTTCCTTGACACATTCACATTTCGACGACTCGGCGGTCTTAATCGTAACATACTTTTGTGTGAAGTCACTTCTTTTTAAAATGCTAAATCACACCCATATTAATGACATCATAATATTATGATGTTATTAACGTGAGTGTGGTTTATGACATCATAAGATCATGATGTCATAAACATGTGTGTGGTTTATGGTTATAAAAGGAAGTGAATTTATATCAAAAGTATGTTATGATTCATTTTTCACTATTGGACATTAATATATATTTATATACTTTCTGTATATCTACTCTTTTGATTGAAATTGGCCAACTCAGTGCTCTGTCAATACAGATATTCTGATTTTCATGCACGGCCAATGTAGTGTCTTTCTTACCGGTTACCTGGGATCTTTGTCTCCTATACTCCTGTTGTGATTTTATTCTTTTTATTATGCATGTTATATTGTGCTGCCTTTTTTATGCTTCTAATTTTCTTTGGATATATTGCATTTTCAGAAGCGCTCTCACATTTTGGTCCTTTTTAGGTTTTGATTCCAATTAACCATGTAGTTTGTTAAATGAATGATTTCATGCTGCGTTTGTCAGTAAATAGTGAATCAAATGCGTTATGTCATTTACTGCTCATACAGAGGGGTATGGGACCCATTACTGTAAAGGGGCCCACCAGTGGATTCTCCTGTTCCCCCATAGGCCAGTCAAAGCAAATATGTCCTTCCATGACTGGTAAACATGCACATCTATTCTTATAATGCTAGTATACAATAAACTATATTATGTTACTATGTTGTCTTCCAAAGCCTTCCATCTAGCACAATGGCTAATGTAACAGATGGGTAGTGTCAATCACAACATTACACCGTATTTACTAAATTTTACACATCCTAAGAGCCAGTTTTCTTATATCTCTGGCATATCGAGCCTGTTATTCAGACCTGGCTGGGAATGCAGTGAATGGCAGGAATGCTGACTTTGGAATAGTCATCACATTCCATCCTGCACTTTTTATTTCTGATATAATGTGTAGCGTTGCTCTAAAGCTCCACAGTGGTCTGGCATCTGCTTTGGCAGTACTAAAATTCCTAGATGTACCTAGAATTACAATGGACAGTATGAGAAGGAGTGGACAGCAGTCACCATACTAAACAGATGTAAACTATCTTGCTGTCACTGTTACCAACAGCTGTCAATCACCAGACAAGACACCCCTGAGGGCCAAAGTCAGTATCTCTGAAGGCTTGTCATACTTATTGAGGCTTCACAGTGGGAAGTATTGTGGGACAGGTTACCTGTCAATTCAAGTTTTCGGAGATCCATGGCTATAGACTTTCACTTAAACAAACAAGCAGGGAGGTTGGAAGCTTTTCTTTGGAAGCACACTTGGAATTTACTGGTCAATTGGACAGAAGAACAAAAGGATGAACAATGGAATTAGCATCCAATTTGTATCAAATCCCCATAGATTTAAGCCAAGCCATGTTATCTCTCTTGCTCACTGCAAGCCAGAGAAAAACGAAGCCTTGTAATTCTGTAGCTTCTGACGGAGATGTGTTATCCTAAACTCCTTTTAAGAAGATTACAATGTTCTCAGTTCTTTGGCTCGCGGACACCTCTTTCTTTCTTTGCCTTCAGATACTTGATTGACAATACCCTGGGAGATGTCACTTGACTTGTCTCCGTCATTGTCGACCCCCAATGCATGAGAGCCGCGTCCTGCGTTGTTTTTCAGGTGTTCCACATAGTTGTCCAGGCTCGGGAATGATGGACAGGAATTGGGATCACATTTCTAACATCTTTGTGTCTGTTAAAAGGGACAACAAAAATCATTTACAATTCCATTGGGCCAAAAAAGAGACAAAACTCAAAAAACAGCATGTGTGGAATGTCAATGTAATAATGCGATTGACAGTTTTCCTCTGGTTTCCTGATACCACAAAGCTTTCTTTCACGGCTTATGAAAGGGGAGCATTGTGGGATGGGGATAGTGGCACTGCATACATTTGTGAATGTTCTGCATAACTTGGATTCTACTTAATGCCATAGTTATAAAATAGCCCGTCAAACTCTTATACCCATTGACCAAGGGCACTGGTGTATGGAGACCTAGTGAACTTACCCAATGTGAAGTACAGTGCAAATCATTATCTGCTATCATACGGAATGCCATTGAGTACTGCATGTGCGCCTTTCTCAAACATATATTTTCATACATGCATTCTCAATGGATCAGGGCACAAAAGTGACATTGTATTACAATTGTAATACACGCTGGGATCAAATAGGATTTTGATTTTTAAATATTTAACAATGAAGAATTATCTAAAAATCACTTTTAGGAACAAAAAATAATGGGACATAATTATTAGTGATGAACGAACATTCTTGGATAACTTGCTATCCATGGATGCTTGGGTGATATCCGAGTTACATGGGCATGCTCAAATAATTTGCTTGAGTCCCTGCGGCTGCATGATTCACGGCTGTTAGACAGACACAATACATGCTGAGATTGCCTGTTTGTTAGGTGATCCCCGCATGTGTTGCGGCTGTCTAACAGCCGCAAAATATGTAGCAGCAGGGACTCGAACATATTATTCAAACACGCCCAAGACACTCAGATAACACCCGAGCATGCTCATTTAACACATTATCGGAGCACTTTCATTCATCACTAATATTTATCAGTCTTAGAGCGCAGTTAGACAGCTGTATAAATCAGACCGAGATCAGAACGCAATGCATGGACTGGCTGGAGGCTTTCCCGATCCAAGCATGACAGCTTCATTTATTTCTCCGCAGTTATCACGCTTGGGTCGGGAGAGCCACCGGCCAGTCCATTCACTGTGTTCCGATCTTGGTCCGATGTATAAGGTCACCACAGTGGTTCATGCTGTTTTATAGATCTGGGGTAGTTTTAGGCCATCTAGTTTAAAGCTCCAAATAGTGATGAGCGAGTATGCTCGTTGCTCGGGTTTTTCCGAGCATGCTCGGGTGTTCGAGTATTTGGGCATGCTCGGAGATGTAGTTTTTAATACATGTGAGGATTTCCTAATAAACAGGCAATCCCCACATGTATTCAGGCTGTCTAGCAGCTGCAAATCATGCAGCTGCGGTGACAAAAACTAAATCTCTGAGCACACCCAAATACTCGGAGAACACCGGAGCATGCTCAGGAAAACCCGAACAACGAGCATACTGCTCATCACTAGCTCCAAGCCATTAAACAGTTTGCACCAGAAGACTTGTGTAAATATGTTGCAAATATTGCAAACTGTGTTTTTACCCCAGCAAGGCTTAGCGGGAGGAGGCATGGCATAGCGTGACCCGACATAGTCATTATAATGTACGCCATTTTTGTGGTATATTATAACAGAAATATACTTTAGTCCATGACATTTCTTACACTGGTGCATAGAAGCTGTAAGATGCGACACATTTCCTAAGCGATGCACAACTCTTAATGAATTTAGGGCAATTTAGACTAGCAGACTTTGCAACAGACAGGTATACAAAATGCCAAACTTGATAAATTAGCCCTTTATTTATGTCATGAACTTTGTGCCATGAAATATGCTTTACAATTCTGGTGAATTTTTTAGGTCTTAGATGTTTGTTGAACAAAGTGCAGAGAATGCATTATTAATATGGTACTCGTCATGGAAAAAATTTTTTGCTGCAACTTTCAACTTGATCAATCTAAGAGTGAATGATATATAACATATAATACATGTGACATATACCTGTTACATCATAGAACAGCAAAAAAAAGTCTAATAATGTCACAAAACAGGCTTAATGCACACATGATGTCATAGAGCAGGGATCAGGCAATCATGTGACATTATTATTATTATATATTTTTATAGCGCCATTTATTCCATGGCGCTTTATATGTGAGAAGGGGCAAATATAGAAAAGTACAATAAACATGAGCAATACAAGACACACATAAGTACAGAGGGAGAGAGGGCCCTGCCCGCAAGGGCTCACAGTCTACAGAGGATGGGTGAGGATACACTAGGAGAGGGTAGAGCTGGTCGTGCGGCAGTTCAGTAGACTGAGGATCACTGCAGGTTATAGGCTTGTCGGAAGAGGTAGGTCTTTAGGTTCTTTTTGAAGGTTTCCATGGTAGGCGAGAGTCTGATGTGTTGGGGTAGAGAATTCCAGAGTATGGGGGAAGCACAGGAGAAGTCTTGTATGCGGTTGTGGGAAGAAGAGATAAGAGGAGAGTAGAGGAGGAGATCTTGAGAGGATTGAAGGTTGCATGTGGGTAAGTACCGGGAGACCATATCACAGATGTATGGAGGAGACAGGTTGTGGGTGGCTTTGTATGTCATAGTTAGGGTTTTGAACTGGAGCCTCTGGACGATAAGAAGCCAATGAAGGGCTTGGCATAGGGGAGAGGCTGGGGAATAACCGGGAGACAGGTGGATTAGACGGGAAGCAGAATGTAGAATGAATTGGAGTGGTGCCAGAGTGCAAGAGCGGAGGCCAGAGAGTAGGAGGTTGCAGTAGTCAAGGCGGGAGATGATAAGGGTATGAACTAGTGCTTTTGTGGTGTCATTGTCGAGGAATGCGCAGATCCGGGAAATATTTTTGAGTTTGAGATGGCAGGAGGAGGCAAGGGTTTGGATATGTGGCTTGAAAGAGAGAGCAATTTTGAGGATCACCCGAGGCACCGATCACACAAGTAATGCAAAAAAGGAATTATACCGAAAAAGGCTATTAGTACGGCTGCAATCATTACCAAATGTGCTTTATGTCTGAGTAGTTATTGAGCCCTCAACAACAACTGCTACCCCGGTAGTTACATCCATACTAGTTATAAAATCATAGCTATGCTAACGTCCGATTTGGGAGGATGGGAAATCTGTGTTACAGCTAATCTATTTGTTAGGATATGGACATGCTGCCCACATTTTCCCCTTGAGGAAACAAGTTTTGTTGTTGAAGTGTATGAAATGTGATAAGTGTTAATGATATATAATGTGAACTGTGTTATGTATTGTGAATTGTGTAGTGTGTTAATAACTTGTGTAGTTTGACTACTGGAGCAGTTAGAGTTAATGTTTGGGACTAGTCCAGAATTGTATGAGATATGTGGGAAGACAGTGGGGAACTTCCTGACGGAAAGGCAGAAAGGGCCTGGAGGGCTTAGTGAGTAGACCAAAAGGTCCTGGGTGGACAGTGTCACATACGAGGGAGACCATAAATGAGAGGAGACCGAAGAAAAGGCATAGCGAGATCCTAAGCAGAAGTAACATAGAGACAGAGTCGCCTTCCAGGGATGGGACCTAGGAGAGGACGTCTAGCCACGAGATCCTGAGCTTACAACAATGGAAGGTAATGGGCTCCAGCAGGACTCAGTACGTGGTACTAGTGAAGGGTCCTAAGCGAGAGTTCCTGGGCATCAGTAGTGGAAGGAGGATGCAGAATCACTGAATAACACTTGTTGATCAGGACTGTAGTCTTAAAGCCAGGGTATACTGCTAAGGAAGGAAACTGTGGAAAATGCTTCAAGTAAATGTTCATAAGACTTTGTACCCACTATTCCTTGTATCTCTTACTAATTGGTGTTCATTGAACTGTGAAAAATCTGGTCCTGGAAAACCCACAAAATTGGTTATATGCGGGCCTGCACAGACATAAAGCCCTCATAGTCCACACACCCAGCCAAGACCCCCATGTTCATGTAATGTGAAGGAGCTCCACAGACGAGTGCCTCAACCAAGGTTACCGCCTCGCTCCATGTTACTTAATAGTCATCTTACTCAAAAGCAGATATAACTAGGAGATAACTCAATAGAATGCATTACTGTAGGCACCTTAAGCACCTTCCGAGCTTTGATGGATGATGTCACAGAAGACAAGGTTACCAAGGTTTTTCTGTGGAAATATTTTAAGACTTCTACTTTATGTTGCCCCTATTCACTGTGACATTCTAGCAATCCCTGAGGAGAGGCTCTCATCTGTAATGAAATATATTTTTCTGGTGCTAGAAACAATGTCTGTGGGGATCTGTAGGAATGAGTAAGATGTAATATTAGTCTGTTTCTCAAGAACATGTCTGTGATGATCTTCTGTCCTGTTTAATCTGTTTTCTAATCTGCAGCAATAATTGAATCAAGAAATACACATTCAGTAATCAAATTGTGCGAAGCCATGATTATCATTGTGCTCATTCGTTAGCTTCGTTAGCTCAATACTTTATCTAGACATTCATTCACTGTAACTCGTTTGAATAGAAATTCTGCCACAGTACATTCAGTCACACAGTAAGATGTCCCCCACAGTGCCCCCCACATAGTTTGATATCCCACAGTACATTCCCTTCACTTGGCTTGATGCCAATCACAGTATGCTCACCTCATATAGTTTGATGCACCCAACAATGCCCTCCAAATAGTATGATGCCATTTTTTCCCACACATAAAGTATGATGGTCACCCTACACGCAGAGTATGATGCCCCCCATTTCCTTACATAGTATAGTGCCTAACTCAGAGTTCTTCTTATACAGAATGATTGCCCCCAATGGTGCTACACACAGTATGAAGGTCTGCAGTCCACCCACCCACTACATCCACACACTATAATATTATATTAATATATAATACATAATATTCCACAGTTCCCCCACACAATATGATTCCTACCATGGTGCTCTTCACACACAGCCTCTCATTCACCACACACAGTATGATCCTTACCACTAAGCTCTTTCCACAAAGCATGATGCACCCACAATCCCTCCACACAATGTTATGCCCCCACAATTCATCCACTCTTTATTATGCCACCTCCCACACATAATCATGCCCCCACAGTATTCCCACACAGTATGCAATCCCCATAGTCTTTCCACACAGTATGAAGCCCTCACAGTCTCCTTGCTCACACAACTAACCCTAACCCTCACAGATCACACAGACTAATCCATATTTTCCAGGACAGTACGACAGCTTCCAAAATTTGGGATTGTATTGCTGGATCTGGGATGGTTGGGAGATAAAAAATAGGATGCTAAAGTGAATACAGAAATCCGCACACAATTACCACTTCTATGAGACCTGGCATATACTGTACAGGTGAAATGGTAAACATTTCCAAGAAGAGGAGAATATGTTGTCCACTACATTAGCATTAATGAACTATCTTTAGGACAGACCATCAATGTCTGATTGGTGTCCCCGCCGATCAGCTTTTACTGGTGTTGGTGGCAGTGGCTGCCGGCCGGAAGTACTCGCAGAAATAACCGTCTTCTGGTAGTGGCTGCCGCAGAGTACTACACTTCTGACTCCAATTGATTTGTATTGGCGGCGGATGTGTAGTACCCTGTGGCAGCCACTACCAGAAGACAGAGAAGCTGCGCAAGTGAGTAATTAGGAAAACACTGCACTTCTGGAATTCTGGTGGTGCAGAAGTAGGATAACCAAATCCGTCGGCTGTGATGTAGAAATACTTTGGCACTCATATAGGTATCCAAAGAAAGAAGCAGAGCACTGGCACCGTTATATCACCAATTAATTCCTCGCAATAAAATACACCAAACGCTTATTGTGCCCTGAGAACGGTTGCTTTATCCCTGAAACAGTCAGATTCAAAATCCAAGCAAAGAAAAATAAGGATGGCATTCACCGTTCATAAAATCCACCTTTATTGCATATATAAAATCTTCAGCAGACCCTCACACAGCGCGCTGCCACACAGATCTCCTCTACCCAGATGACTGATGAAGGTCAGGTATTGACCGAAACGTCAAATTTTTTTCTGGAATTTCTTCATCCAATAAATAAGTTCTTGAACACACCTATATGAGTGCCAAGTATTTCTACATCAAAGCTCCACAAGTGAGGACTTCCAGTCATTGGCCACCGCCACCAATACAGCTGATTGGCAGGGGTGCCGGGTGTCGGACCCCAGACCCCAACCAATCAGGCATTAATGACCTATCCAAATGATACATCATCAATGCTAAAGTAGTGGACAGCATCTTTAAAAAAAATAAATTGGTATATTGAGTAACTGTATGGCGCTATTATTCAGCATAGAATTGCTTTTTATTTATATACCAGCTTAAAAATGCAATGTTATTGGGACTCTATATAGCAGTTTCATTTTTAATACTAGAAAACTATTATTAGTCACTGTACAGGGGTATCATCTGGGCATTGTATAGCACTAATATTTAGAAATCTGTAGTATTATTATTGGAATACATTTTTCCAGAGATCTTCATGGACTGTGATCTAGTAATTTGTTGACAGATGTATATGTCTATTCTTTTTTCCTCCTTGGTTCATCTTCAAAATAAGTATATCTATTCCTTTATTATATGAAAACAATGTTTTTCTTGTTTTTTTTTAAACAGGGATCTCTGTAATGGCAGGGTAAACATCTTCTATTGTCTCTTTGGCTGCAGCAGCAGCATTTATTTACCCTTCAGACAAGACCTTTCTGACTCTCTGTGTTTGTAGCAAGTAAATTGCTTTTCTGTGACACTAGTTACTACTCGGACTAGCCCTGCGGAGGGTGGTCAAGAGTAGAGATAAGGGAACCCGAACATTAAAGTTCGGGTTCCGTACCGAACACCTACTGTTTGGGCATGGACCCCAAACAAGGACTTCACCAGCAAGTCCGTTTTACTGTTCAGATTCGGCACAAAGAACACCGGGTGTTTCTCACGCTGTCATCTGCATGACAGCTCCAGAAACACAGCTAGCCCTGATCAGCTGTAAGATTAATACTACCAATTAGAGCGCTGCGGTTCCCACACTGTCAAATGACAGCGTGAGCGCACAGCTGTGACCGGAGGTAAAAGGTTTAAGAGCCTACGCCTGCTGCCTCTAATAACAGCGAGAGCAGGTGGCGGCTGATGGGAGTATTCATCAGCCGGCACCGGTGCTCTAAACAAATAATAATAATAAAAAAAAAAGGCTTGAGTTCCCCTGTATTTTTCATAATCAACCAGGCAAAACTGACAGCTATGGGCTGCAACCCTCAGCTATCAGCTTTAGCAAGGCTGGTTATCAAGCAAAAAGGGATCCCAACACTTTTTTAAAAAAAAAAACGGTGTGGGTTCCCCTATTTTTGACAACCAGCCAACCTAAAGCAGACAGCTGAGGGCTGGTATTTTCATGGATATTGGCTCCCCTCAGCCTAAAAAAAGCAGCTGTCAGCCGTCCAGAAAAGGCACATCTAATGGATGATCCAATTATAGCGCTTTGCCCAGCTCTTCCCACCTGCCCTGTGGTGGTGGCAAACGGTGTTCATATTTGTGGGGTTGATGCCACCTTTGTCAGACCCAAACATTCTGGAGTTCACCCATCACTAGTCAAGAGGTCCAAGGTCAAAAGCCAGGAAGTTATGTCATAAACAGAAGCAAGAGGCAAAGATGTACTCAGATAATGTTCCGAGGTCAGAATACCAGGAGGAAATTGGATCAGAGCAGAAGGGTTAAACAGATGCATGGTCAGACTGAGGTCCAAGGTCAGGCAACGAAAGAGCTATAAACAAAATGCAAGGCACAGAGAGATAAACACACAGTAGCTGAATGTACATCTAGCAGAGGTGTGGGAGTAACAGCCTAGTAAAGTAGCCTTGCAATAACCTGGGATAATGAACACCTGGAGACAGCCAGCGACACCCATTCTCAGATTGGATGGCTGAGCTGTCAATCAAAACACTGACAGCTCTGCATGCCCCTACACCAGACTGGATGGTTGAGCTGTCAATCAAAGTACTGATTGCTTCAGCACGCTCCTGTACCAGATTGGATGGCTGAGCTGTCAGTAACTGCACCCTAGACACACTGAGGGGTGGAACTGTACAGTATCCCTCTTCTAGGGAGGTCACCGGACCCCCAAGCTTCCCAGGAAATTTCAGTTGGAAGGTCCTGACTAACCGATCGGCTTTCACATCGCTAGCTGGTCATGACATTGACTACATTGCACTTATTTTGGAAGACCTCTATCAAACTCAGCTTTGTCATAATGAAAATATGCACACTGCCTGTGGTTTTATACAACTGTAGGTTTTATTTGATATTTGCTAGACTTTATTCTCAGTTTTCCTAATTTTGATTTTTTTTCTTGCATGTCAAACATAAAATCAGAGATGTAATTTTTATTATATTAAGTCAGAGTATGTAGTATCTGCAGAACATACTGTGGGGCAATTAGCTTCCCTCTCAAATATCCTACAGTGAATTGGGAAGGAAAGACTTGTCAAGCATGAGTGCAGTCCGGAAACAAAACATGCTCGGACCCTGTTTAATTTCAACAAGTGCCAACAGATGGAGTTTATCTCTGGATTACAATATGGCCAGCATGAAAGTATTCTGGTTAACAGTGTTATTTTGGACTCGTTTCTGGCTTTCAACATGCACATTCACAGAAAACAACTAACAGGCTTCTATCCATAAGCTTCAATGTATTTTTGGGTAATATAGCTCATGCATAATAAAGTATTGTACATACAGGATAGGGAGTCCCAAATCAAGAATTAAAATGGTGCTCCTGAGTTCATGATGTTATATTTTTCATTCCATCTAACTTTTCTAGGACACACCTATTTTGGCCCTTAAAACTATACGTTAATTAGTACCTGCAGGATATGTTGCCTGCTATGTATTCTGCTTGTTGCTTGGATTTCTAGCATAGTTAGGAGAGAGCTACAGTGTCCATAGGAAGTCTTTGGTAGTCTGAGAAACACACCCTGTCTCTTCAGTCATCCAGTCTGCAATTCTCTTCAGTTTCCCTGCAGCTTCTGTGTGTAAGAAAAAACCCTTTGACAGGGTTAACAGGTAAACAGGAATACAGTGTACTGATGGCTGATTTCCATTGCAGCAAAGCATCAATAAAATGAAGCATAACTAAATATGAAGATATCAATTATTAATGCAGTGGCTTTCACAACAGTACGGTAAAAAGGCAGTGACCCAGGTTAATCCAACTTAAACGCTTTTATTTTGGCAACATACAAAAATAACTAAAACTTTATCCTCCAATTTGCAGTTGGATCGTCCATAAGAGTCTGTATCAAATCCGTTGCAGTGGGAGTCTGCAGTGCCGTATCACTTGTGGGTGTTCAGTCTCACACAGACCTGTCCTGCACAGAGCCTCCTGCTCTGACACTTGCAAAACCAAAGACTGACACACCCAAACCTTAACTGAAAGTTTAAATGGGAAAGGTGGACATGGGCCTCTCCCAAGACCCAGAGTGAAGGGAGAGATCCGCTCCACTGCCATCCTGTAAATCTCTCCAAAAATAAAAGCCCTTGTCAGATTTTCCCCAATCTATCTTGGTCAAATACCTTGACAAAGTCCACATTCTCTTTTATTATGCACGGAAACCACAGCTATGGCTGTAATTACAATGTACTCCAGCGGGTTTAGAATGCTTCTATGCGCATCCTGGGGGGCACAATACATAACTGTCCTCATATATGATTCCCCTCGCGGCCTCTGACTACGTATCTGTAAATGTAGATACAGGGAAGGAAATAATTATTTGATCCCTTGCTGATTTTGTAAGCTTGCACACTGACAAAGACATGGACAGTTTATAATTTTAAGGGTGGGTTAATTTTAACATTGAGAGATAGAATATCAAAAATAAAATCCAGAAAAATCACATTATATAAATTATATAAATTTATTTGCATTTTGCAGTGAGAAATAAGTATTTGATCCCCTACCAACCATTAAGAGTTCTGGCTCCTACAGACCAGTTAATCGTTGGTCTCCCGCTGGCCAGCACGCATCGCTGCATGTGGCAGGCAGGAGACCAGTGATCAGCTGGTACCCAAGGTACACATCGGGTGTCCAGGCGCCAGGCGGTGCCTAGAAACCCGATGTGTACGTTAGATACCAGCGCGCTGCTGCAGGGGAGCTGGTAACCAAGGTACACATCGGGTTTCCAGGTGCCGTGCAGCGCCTGGAAACACAATGTGTACCTTGATTACCAGCTCCCTGCACCAGTGGGCTGGTATCCAACGTACACTGCGGGTAACTAAGCGACATTACCCGCAGTGTCGCTGTCCTGATCGCTGCCTGAGCTGCCTGTTTGGCAGCTCACCAGCGATCATGTAGCGACACACCAGCGATCCTGACAAGTGCATATCGTTGTCGGGATCGCTGGTGTGTCGCTATGTGTGACGGGTTCTTAGACTCTCCTTTCTATAAATAGATAAATAATAGATAGATAGATAGATAGATAGATAGATAATAGATAGCTAGATAAATAGATATGAGATAAATAGAAAGACAGATAGTTAATTAGATAGATAAATAGATGAGATAGATGGATAGATGATAGATAGATAGATAATAGATAGATAGATAATAGATAGATAGATAGATAGATAGATAGATAGATAGAGTAGATAGATAGATAGATAGATAGATAGATAGATAGATAGATAGATAGATAGATAGATTGTAGATGGATAGATAGATGTGAATGCCAAGACATATAGTGTCAATAGAAATATCAACTTCCAACCGCATTGTCCCTCAGCAAGATGTACTTACAAAAAAAACCAAAGGTTCTTAGCACATAAATTGGCGAATTCATGCGTGCCCATCAATCATGGCAAGGTGACGCTTCTCTAATGGGTCCTGTCATAACCCTTTTCTATCCTAATGTACTATACATGCCACGTTTAGGCTAAAAAGCCTACAATAATGGACAAACATGTCGCTCCTGGGCTGCAAGACTACAATTTGAATGAGCAAGTAGATTTGGTTAAAATCACTTGTAGGTAAATGGGAGGAGTGCAGTGTCAGACTATACTAAAAAAAACCTGACAAGCACCTCCTTAGTGTGAATAGGTGCAAGCTACAATAACTGCACAATATGTAGTAGGATAGGAAAGTGGTATGATAGGACACATCAGAGAAGTGTCACCTTGCTGTGGTTGATGGGCACACTTGAATTGGCCAATATAAGCCCTAAGAACCTTCCCTTCCCTTGAGTAACAATACAGCTTGGAGATAATATTTCCATTGTTTCTGTATGTCTTGTTCTTCACAGAGTTCTGCTGTGCCTATATATACCCATTTCCTTACCAAAATACTTTCTAGTCTCCACATATTCCATTTAAACTGTCCATTGAACTCAGTTTACAGATGTGGCCTCATATCACATATCTCAGAGTTGTTACTGGATACACTGGTGCGATTTGATTTCTGTGATGCTGCTGTGCTTTTTTTTGCAGTCACTACAGCTTGCACCTATTCACACTTGGGAGGTGCTGGTCAGTTTTTTTTTGTCTATCTGTCTATCTATCTACAGTTGAAACTAGAAGTTTGCATGCACTATATAAAAATACACATATGCTTTTTTATAGATAAATAGATAGATAGATAGATAGATAGATAGATAGATAGATAGATAGATAGATAGATAGATAGATAGATAGATAGATGATGATGGATAGAATGGACAAATTGATAGACATGGGTAAATAGATAGAACATAATATAGAATAAGTGGATGAGAGAAGTTAATGGATAGAATCACAAATAGGTAAGTTAAGGTACTGCCACACTAAGCTATCCCGCTAGCGATCTCGTTAGCGTTGCATACTAATGAGATCGCTAGCGGGATTGTTTCTATATCGCTAAGTGCGGCCACATTTAGCGATATAGTTAACGACGCTATCGCCGTTAGCGATCTTCTTAACGACTTTAGCGGTACAAAAGTACCGCTAAATCGCTAAGAAAAGGTGCCACACAGCGATTAGATACTTACCCAGCGGGAGCGCCGACGAGAAAATAGGGTCCGGAACGATTCCAGCGACGAGCGAGATCACAGCAGGAAGCTCGTCGCTGGAAGCTGCCGCACTGAACAATATCGCTAACGGGATCGCTAAATAGTGACGTTTTTTAGCGATCCCGTTAGCGATATTGTTTAGTGTGGCATACCCTTTACTCTGATAGTCACTGTAAATGATGTCAGTGAGAAGTAGTAATTTCTGAATGCATTATCTGTGGCTCTCTCTATATAGATTTCATTCTTTCACTTTTACTTGGGGTATCTGACATGACATTCCCTAATATGGTCTCACACCACGAGGCCGAGCTTATTGCTTGCAGTGACATAACAGCAAAGGAATTGTAACAATATAAATAGCCGCAGTTTGCACTGTGAGATGCTCAAAAAAAGCACAGACATAACAAAATGCATTAACAGATTCCCATATTTTTAGCAATGAGCCGAGTATCTGGCTCCGCCGCTCAGCAGTCACACACGTGTATCCACCGTGGCAGCATCTTGTCGGGGCCAAAGATTTTCTGATGTGATTAAGAGCAACAACTTAGTTTACGTTCAGACAAGCGTATTTTCGCCACATGCGCTGTCCGGGGAGAAATGTCGATGTATCAGCTGGTGCACATGGGCTGATTTTCACACGGAGCTGGGATCCATTTGAGAATAATTGAAACGTGCGCTAATCTGGTCCGATGCATGGACATGACTAGTGCAAATAAATTGCAGGTCGTTCCTGCGCTCTTCCAATATGTGGATGAATGCGGCTGTGTCGGGCCCAGATTTCACTCTGGCTGTCTGAACTAAGCCAAACGAAGACACATGGGGGATCTTACATAAAACGGTCTTTTGGATTTTACGTTTTGTCTTAGCTCCGCATTCTTTGCAATAATGTAACAAAGAGAGGTTTACTTGAGCTATAAAAGGAGTAATCTGGATCCGTTCACTTCTGCTTCCGGATATGAGCGGGGCTGGAGATGTCACATCTTCAGATATCGGCCGGTGGGCGATACCTGCCACTCACATACTTGTGCCGGCAGAATGATGTAGATGTGGTTACACCGATCCTGCTCTATTCCCGGTATGGAAGCAAGTGACTGCCATAGGTCAGATCTGCAGAAAAACTCATATAGTGGAGCAAGACAACAGAAAGCTACCCCACAAAGAGGAATGCTGTTCTCACACTCAAGTGGCCTTCCTAGGTCTCGGGATACAACAACAATGTCAGTCAGTTAACATAGTGCATTTGGTTTAGTTCAGAATTAAAGCAGATATCGAGGACTATTTAATTTTTTACCACCTACCTGCCTCTTTTACCCGATATTGAGCTCTGCTGGCACAGAGCGGTCACAGAGAGCTTCCAATTATGTTGCGTCAACAGGGCAGGGGCTTCTCTTCTGCTCTGCTCTATTGACAGGGAGTGACTGCTGATGTCATGCTGATTGATGCCTAAATGCAGGGAGGCGGCTGTCAATCAGCATGATGTTCTCTTCCCGTCGACAGAGCAGCCCGGAAGAGAAAGAGCTGTTATGTTGATGTGAAGCGTTCGGTGACTGATCTGAGCCGATGCCGGATAGAACTTGCAGGTAGTCGCCATTATTAGCAAGTTTCTGCCTGTTAATGAAATATTCCTTGACAACTCCTTTGAAGTGAATGAAGTTATAAATTCATTATATCTTATAAGAAACTAATTCCTCTCTCAACTTTAAGGAAAAGGCACTTAAACTAACATTTAGATCTGCAGATATAGTGTAGCATCTTACAGATGTCCTAACATTAATGGGACTCCTCATGGTGACTCTACAGGAACATTTACAAATTATTAATATATTCCTTGTATTTTGAACACGGGTTACAGAGCCGCATTCATAATTCTGCTTGTCCTTACTTGAAACATTAGCAAGATTTTTGACTGGCACATCTCTGACTGGTTACCCGATGTCCCATAGTGAAAGAGATTACGGCATAGTATAGTCATTGATGTCAGTACTTCCAATTAAAAGGGGTTCTCCTTTGTGCTGCAGCACCTGGGAATGCCAACTACACTGTGTACTGGGCTGTGCTCTTTGGCTTTGTATGCCATGCACATTTTGCCATTGCAGGAACTGCAAATACAGCTGATATCTTGGAGGGCGGGTGTTGGACCCCAAACAATCTCAAATTTATGACCTATTCCAGGGATGCCCCATTAAGTAATACTAGCATTTGAGTGCCTTCTTTATATGACAATCTCTTCCGTACCCCTGAAACAATAAATACCCCTGAGTGCCCAATTCAAGTAATATTGCCCACTATGTTCCTCATCAGGTAATAATGCCCCCTTGAAAATAATAACTGATCAAACTTGGAGATAAAAGCGGATAAACAGTGAAGAGCAAAAGAGCAAACAATACTTTGAACTTTTGACTTTCAGGCTCCATATCACACCACCCACTACTCCATATCTCACCACTAGTGTTGAGCGATACTGCTCGATATCTAAAAATATCGGATCGGAATGGTATCGCCGATATCACTAAATTATCGGTGATACCCGATACCGATACCGGAAGTCCAATGTAAGTCTATGGGAACCAAATATCGACATTAAAAAAACCCCATTCTTGCCTTGTTGGTTAATTGTACATGAAGGAAAACAACAAAGAGTAATGTAGAATGTATTGGGGGAGGTTGAGGAGACAATAAAGGCATACATGTTTAACCCAATGCATTGGAATAGCATTAATATTTTTTTTTGGAAATACGTTTGGATTGACGAACAAATTGACAATGTTGTTAACCTTTTTTCTATTTTGGCAAATATGTATGTTTCACAACTTCCATGCTCTTCACCTTTTTAACTTTTGCCAGTGCCACACTTTCTCCTTCATAATCTTCAGCAGCATCATCTTTCTCATCAAATTATTCTTCATCTTCACCTTCTTAATCTTCTTCTTAAACTTCTTGCTATTCATGTTTTTGTTTACATTACTCATATTGTTATTATTAAACTATTAATCTTCTTCATATTCAAATTCTTTATCTTCTTCCTCTTCATCTTCTTCATCATATTCTTATTTGTGACAGAGATTCCTGTACTTGTAATCTGTAAAAGTATGAATTGTTCATCCTTCCGTTCTTGCTGTCACAAAAGATTTAAATTACAACAGTATTTGTCCGTGTTCAGTTTAGCCTGCAGCAGCAGGCATTTTCCAGGGGCACCACGAGGAGGAACGGACTCACCCCCATACACTGCTTAGTCTTCTTCTGCTTGTGAATACTTTTCCGTCCAATTATGACAAGAGCATTCTTAAGGTGATACCTTTATTGGCTAACCAGAAAATTATATGTTCGCTAGCTTTCAGCTTCTTCTGCTTAGAATTTAGAGCATATATTTTGCTCTTCATTTTGGTCTTATACTTCATGTTCTTCTGCTTTTTGATCTTCTGCTTATTGTTCTTCTGTCTGTTGTTCTGTATCTTGTAGTTTGTCTTAACCTTCTTTGTCCTGTTGGTGATCTTCTTCAGGGTATTCTTTTATTTTTTCTTTGTGATGGTGTTCAGGCTGGTTGGCTTCATGCTCGTCGTCCTTGTTGTCGTCATCTTCTTCTGGGTGGTCTTTAAGGTCGTCTAATTTCCGAGAACCAGCTGACGTTACTGGAACCCGGACGGGTATCAGATGGAACAAGAGACAATGGAAGTAACGAGGACCAGCTGACTGTGCTGGAACCCGGAGGGGCAGCAGAAGGAAAAGAGGCAATGTCACAACCGAGTACCAGCTGACGTTACTGTGACACGGTTACTAAGCAGGAGGTACCTGTGCTCCAAAGCACTACCAAGGACCAGCAGACGTTGCTGGAACTCGTATACGGAGATGGAGGCACCTAAGCCAAAGGCACTGGGGAGAACCAGTTGACGGTACTGGACCCCGGACGGGTAGCAGAAGGAAAAGAGGCAATGTCACAACCGAGTACCAGCTGACGTTACTGTGACACGGTTACTAAGCAGGAGGTACCTGTGCTCCAAAGCACTACCAAGGACCAGCAGACGTTGCTGGAACTTGTATACGGAGATGGAGGCACCTAGGCCAAAGGCACTGGGGAGAACCAGTTGACGGTACTGGACCCCGGACGGGTAGCAGAACGCACCCATGAAAATGTAAGTTGACAGGACGCAAGCCGTCCGCAGTTACCGAATCACACAGTCCTACAGTGAGTGCTTGTCCTATTGTCACAATGGAAACAGCCTTTATTTACATATCCCACAGTACACATAGGAATCACCTAAACTGCAGGCACCATAGAGTCGGCTAACCCGAATGCAACACGACAGCACAACTTATTGGAGGATAATTGACGTTCACACTGCCAGGAAACAGCTGTCGTGCTGTAACCAGGCTGGCCAGGAGTCAGTACCCCTGCCAATTACTTACGAGCAACAAATGGCGGTGTTGTAGCCCAGGGAGTAGAGTTCAGGTGGTAGAAAGATGAACATAACAGGAGACATGGAAAACGTTGCCAAACAGTTATTTAATCTGAAAACGGACAGGCAAATTCAGGTGATATCCATGCCTTATTCATTTTCAGAAAAGTAAGCCGGTCTACATTCTCTGAGGATAGTCGCATGCGACGGTCTGTTAGTACACCACCTGCAGCACTAAAGACGCGCTCAGATAATACACTGGCAGCAGGGCAAGCCAGCACCTCCAATGCATACTGGCTAAGCTCTGGCCATGTATCCAACTTAGAGACCCAAAATTTGAAAGGGGAAGAGGCATCTGGGAGTACACTTAGAGGGAAAGACAAGTAGTCTGTCACCATCTTATGGAAACGTTGCTTCCTGGTGACTGGAGCCGTCTCGGATGGTGTAGACCTTGCTGGCGCTGCCACAAAACTTCGCCACATTTGTAACATACAGCTCTTGCCCTGTGCAGAGGCGCTGCTTGTGCTCCCTCTTGTTGTAGAGGTGTCTACACTGCCTCGACGCACAGAGCTGCTTTGTAAAGCAGTAGCAGCAGCATCTCTCTCGGCTGGAATGTACAACAGTATGGATTGCACCAGTGTGTCTTAGTACTCCCGCATCTTACGGTCCCGGTTCCCCGGTGTGATGAGGGTTTGTAAGTTGTCCCGGTAGCGAGGGTCTAGGAGGGTGTACACCCAATAATCTGACGTGGTGAGAATGTGGGCGATGCGGCGGTCGTTTCTCAGGCACTGAAGCATCAAATCAACCATGTGCTGCAGACTCCCAACTGGCCAACAAAAGCTGTCCTGTGGAAGAGGCGTCATCTCTGCCTCCTCTGCATCACCCCACCCTCGCTCTACATACTGACTAGAGCGTTGTGTACCTCCCTCTGTAGGGATTTCTTCCTCCTCCATTGACTCCTCCTCCTCATCATCCTCCTCACAAAGTGAGCCCTGCCCAGCCCTTTGTGAGGAACCACGTTGCGCTGACTGTCCTGAAGGTAATTGAATTTGTGACTCCTCATCCTCCACCTCTTCCAAAACCTCTTCCTTTAGTGCTTTTAGTGATTTCTGAAGCAGGCAGATAAGGGGGACAGTCATGCTGACTAGTGCATCATCTGCACTCGCCATCCGCGTTGAGACATCAAACGCACGCAAAACGTCGCAGATGTCCTTCATAGAGGCCCACTTAGTAGTGGTGAAGTGTGGACGGCGCAAAGAGCGACTTGATTGCGCCTGATGCAGCTGATACTCCATTACTGCTGTCTGCTGCTCACACAACCGCTCCAACATATGTAACGTGGAATTCCACCTGGTGGGTACGTCACATATGATGCGATGTTCAGGAAGGCGAAATCGGCGTTGCAGAGCAGCAATGCGCGATCTGGCTATGCTGGAACGTCGCAAGTGAGCGCACTCTAGGCGGACCTTCTGCAGCAGTCCAGCAAGATCCGGATAGTCCCTCAAAAAACTCTGCACGACCAAGTTGAGCACATGTGCCAGACATGGTATGTGAGTAGGGTTGCCAAGGCCCAGAGCTGCCACCAGATTTCGGCCATTGTCACACACTACCAAGCCTGGCTGGAGATTCGCAGGCAAAAACCACACGTCGCTCTCCTGCTTGATGGCATTCCAGACCTCCTGCGCTGTGTGACTTAGATTCCCCATTGAAATCATTTTCAGGACGGCCTGTTGACGTTTGGCCACGGCTGTGCTCATATCGGTCGCAACAGGTAAGCGTTCACGGGTCCATGTGGAGGTATACCGTGACGGCTCGTGCAGCGATGATTCTGAGGAACTGGAGTAGGAGGAGGAATCAATGTGTACAGACTGGATTCCTGCAATCCTTGGAGTTGGCAGAACACGTACAGCGCCACTGGCAAGATCTGTACCCGGCTCCACAACATTGACCCAATGGGCAGTGAGGGAAAGGTATCGTCCCTGGCCATGGATACTGGTCCACGCATCGGTGGTCAGGTGGACCCTGCTACTGACGGCGTTTAGTAGCGCATGTTTAATGTTTCCCTCGACATGTTTTTGCAGAGCAGGGACGGCTTGCCTGCTGAAATAAAATCGGCTTGGCACATTATATTGTGGGACTGCCAATGCCATTAAGTTCCTGAAACTGTCAGTCTCCACCAGCCTGAATGACAGCATTTCAAGGGACAGGAGTTTTGCAATGCCAGAATTGAGAGCCTGTGCTCGTGGATGGTTTGCCGAGTATGGCCGTCTTTTATCCCATGCCTGTGGTACCGATGGCTGTTTTGTGGCCTGGGAGTGTGACGATGACTGTGAACTTGCTGCTGTGGGTGGAATAACAGTTTGTCTATGGACAACAGTGACCGAGGTTCTTCCATGGAGATCCTGTGAGGAAGCCGAACCAGGTGTGTGTGAGCTGGAGGTAGAGGCTCCAACACGACCTGAAGATGTAGGTGCTGCTGTAGGTTGGCCTACATCTCCAGTGTGTCTTTGTAACTCAGCTACGTGCTTTGTCCGTACATGTTTCCACATATTTGTGGTATTCAGGTTACTGATATTTTTACCTCTTTTAACTTTTTGCTTACACAGCTTGCATTTAACATAGCAAATATCATCTACAAGTCTGTCAAAAAAGGACCACGCAGTGCAAGTCATGGGAGCGCCAATTTTGACATTTGTAAGAGAACTGCTCCCAACAGGTGCCAAACTGGAGGCTACAGGCAAGCGAGTCTGCAGCCTACCTCTCCCTCCTCTTTGTACCGTTGGGACAATCTCTTCCTCAGAGCTGCTCCCACCACCTTCCTGTTGCTCACGCCATGTTGGGTCTCGGACTTCATCATCTCCACTACCCTCTTCCAACACCTGCTGCTGTTGGATGGTCTGGGCAGCACCATGCTCCACAAAACCTGGCACCTGAGTCTGATCATCATCATGAGATGCGTTCTGCGGTGTGCTGTCCATCGGCACTGGCTCACCCGCCTCTTTAGATTGAGAGAGACACAGCTGTTGCGCATCACTGCATACTCCCTCTTCTTCAAATTGCAGAATGCTGCTTGCCTGTGCCCGTGTTTGCGAGCCAACAGATTCTGAGAACAGAAGCAGAGACTCAGCTGGCTCCTGTACAGAACTCTCTGACTGCCTGGGCAATTTGACAGGCGGTGAACAGACAGATGGTTGCTCAACAGTGTTGTGTTCCTGAGAGGAGGTGGAAGGAATTGAAGTCGATGCATTGGCTGCCATCCAACCAACAACGGCTTCAATTTGTTCTTCCCGCAGCAGGGGGCACGCCGAGCTCCTACCAAAGTGCGCATAAAGGAACGCTCATGGGTAAAACTGGTGGTGGATGCTGTGTCACTGAGGGCGGCAGCAGCCACAGAATCCCCACGTCCTCTCCCTGTTGAAACTCCACGGCCACGACCACGTGCCTTACTCACTGACTTCTTCATCTTGGTAGATTGATAAAGAAAGTCAGAAAAGTTATAAGGCCTAAGTGTGGTTATTACGCAGAGACTGAAGTGAACACTGAAACACAACTGTTCACAATCTGTGAAAGGCTACTCCTTTGTCTACTTCTATAGTGTTTGCAACCAATGTATTGGATACGGATGGAAGCGCGTCACACTAATAGATTATATTTATTTTAAATGGAATGGAGCAGAACCAATTGGAGAGAAATGAAAAGGATGAGGCACTGAGACACGCTCAGCAGAGTACAAGCAGCAGTGCTTGAACAAGTAACTGGAGCGTGATGTGCACTCAAAAAATAAAAAACACAGACTGAAGTGAACACTGAAACACAACTGTTCACAATCTGTGAAAGGCTACTCCTTTGTCTACTTCTATAGTGTTTGCAACCAATGTATTGGATACGGATGGAAGCGCGTCACACTAATAGATTACCGTATATACTCGTGTATAAGCCGACCCGTGTATAAGCCGATCCCTCTAATTTTGCCACAAAAAACTGGGAAAAATTATTGACTCATGTATAGCCGAGTGTATAAACTGCCCTCCTGCTCTGTGCTGCCCCGTCCTGCTCCTTGCTCCCCATCCAGCTCTGTGCTCCCCCCTCCTGCTCCGTCCTCCGCTGTGCTCCCCATTCCTTCTCCGTCCTCCTGTGCCCCCCCTACTGCTCCGTGCTCCTCTGTGCCCTCCATCCTCCCCGTCCTGCTCCGTGCTCAGTGTCCTCCTCCATGCTTCCCCGTCCACCGATCCCCCCCTCCTACTCCATGCTTCCCCCGTCCTGCTCCAGCTTCCCCCGTCCACCGATCCCCCCCTCCTCTGCTCCATGCTTCCCCTGTCCTGCTCCAGCTTCCCCCGTCCACCGATCTCCCCCCGTCCTGCTCCAGCTTCCCCCGTCTCCTCCATGCTTCCCCGTCCACCGTTCTCCCCCCCGTCCTGCTCGTGCTCCTTGTCCTCTCCTCCATCATACTCACCCCTCCCGTGCCATCGCTGAGCGTCCCTGCAATCCAGCGTTCTCCCCGTCTTCCTGCAGCTCTCTCCAGCGCTGAGCGGTGATGTAATACCGCTCATTAAGGCTATGAATATGGAGGCGACGCCCATGGGAGTGGCGTCGCGTCCATATTACATGACCTTAATGAGCGGGTATTACATCACCACTCAGAGCTGGAGAACTGCAGGAAGACGGGAGAGCTGCAGGATTGCAGGGACGCTCAGCGATGGCACGGGAGGGTGAGTATGATCCCAGCCACCGCTCCTGCCACGGCATCCCCTCCCCTGCTGGTTTCTGCCCTATGACTCGTGTATAAGCCGAGGGGGCATTTTCAGCACGAAAAAAGGTGCTGAAAATCTCGGCTTATACACGAGTATATACGGTATATTTATTTTAAATGGAATGGAGCAAACCAATTGGAGAGAAATGAAAAGGATGAGGCACTGAGACACGCTCAGCAGAGTACAAGCAGCAGTGCTTGAACAAGTAACTGGAGCGTGATGTGCACTCAAAAAATAAAAAACACAGACTGAAGTGAACACTGAAACACAACTGTTCACAATCTGTGAAAGGCTACTCCTTTGTCTACTTCTATAGTGTTTGCAACCAATGTATTGGATACGGATGGAAGCGCGTCACACTAAAGATTATATTTATTTTAAATGGAATGGAGCAGAACCAATTGGAGAGAAATGAAAAGGATGAGGCACTGAGACACGCTCAGCAGAGTACAAGCAGCAGTGCTTGAACAAGTAACTGGAGCGTGATGTGCACTCAAAAAATAAAAAACACAGACTGAAGTGAACACTGAAACACAACTGTTCACAATCTGTGAAAGGCTACTCCTTTGTCTACCTCTATAGTGTTTGCAACCAATGTATTGGATACGGATGGAAGCGCGTCACACTAATAGATTATATTTATTTTAAATGGAATGGAGCAGAACCAATTGGAGAGAAATGAAAAGGATGAGGCACTGAGACACGCTCAGCAGAGTACAAGCAGCAGTGCTTGAACAAGTAACTGGAGCGTGATGTGCACTCAAAAAATAAAAAACACAGACTGAAGTGAACACTGAGACACAACTGTTCACAATCTGTGAAAGGCTACTCCTTTGTCTACTTCTATAGTGTTTGCAACCAATGTATTGGATACGGATGGAAGCGCGTCACACTAATAGATTATATTTATTTTAAATGGAATGGAGCAGAACCAATTGGAGAGAAATGAAAAGGATGAGGCACTGAGACACGCTCAGCAGAGTACAAGCAGCAGTGCTTGAACAAGTAACTGGAGCGTGATGTGCACTCAAAAAATAAAAAACACAGACTGAAGTGAACACTGAAACACAACTGTTCACAATCTGTGAAAGGCTACTCCTTTGTCTACTTCTATAGTGTTTGCAACCAATGTATTGGATACGGATGTTAGCGCGTCACACTAATAGATTATATTTATTTTAAATGGAATGGAGTAGAACCAATTGGAGAGAAATGAAAAGGATGAGGCACTGAGACACGCTCAGCAGAGTACAAGCAGCAGTGCTTGAACAAGTAACTGGAGCGTGATGTGCACTCAAAAAATAAAAAACACAGACTGAAGTGAACACTGAAACACAACTGTTCACAATCTGTGAAAGGCTACTCCTTTGTCTACTTCTATAGTGTTTGCAACCAATGTATTGGATACGGATGGAAGCGCGTCACACTAATAGATTATATTTATTTTAAATGGAATGGAGCAGAACCAATTGGAGAGAAATGAAAAGGATGAGGCACTGAGACACGCTCAGCAGAGTACAAGCAGCAGTGCTTGAACAAGTAACTGGAGCGTGATGTGCACTCAAAAAATAAAAAACACAGACTGAAGTGAACACTGAAACACAACTGTTCACAATCTGTGAAAGGCTACTCCTTTGTCTACTTCTATAGTGTTTGCAACCAATGTATTGGATACGGATGAAAGCGCGTCACACTAATAGATTATATTTATTTTAAATGGAATGGAGCAGAACCAATTGGAGAGAAATGAAAAGGATGAGGCACTGAGACACGCTCAGCAGAGTACAAGCAGCAGTGCTTGAACAAGTAACTGGAGCGTGATGTGCACTCAAAAATAAAAAACACAGACTGAAGTGAACACTGAAACACAACTGTTCACAATCTGTGAAAGGCTACTCCTTTGTCTACTTCTATAGTGTTTGCAACCAATGTATTGGATACGGATGGAAGCGCGTCACACTAATAGATTATATTTATTTTAAATGGAATGGAGCAGAACCAATTGGAGAGAAATGAAAAGGATGAGGCACTGAGACACGCTCAGCAGAGTACAAGCAGCAGTGCTTGAACAAGTAACTGGAGCGTGATGTGCACTCAAAAAATAAAAAACACAGACTGAAGTGAACACTGAAACACAACTGTTCACAATCTGTGAAAGGCTACTCCTTTGTCTACTTCTATAGTGTTTGCAACCAATGTATTGGATACGGATGGAAGCGCGTCACACTAATAGATTATATTTATTTTAAATGGAATGGAGCAGAACCAATTGGAGAGAAATGAAAAGGATGAGGCACTGAGACACGCTCAGCAGAGCACAAGCAGCAGTGCTTGAACAAGTAACTGGAGCGTGATGTGCACTCAAAAAATAAAAAACACAGACTGAAGTGAACACTGAGACACAACTGTTCACAATCTGTGAAAGGCTACTCCTTTGTCTACTTCTATAGTGTTTGCAACCAATGTATTGGATACGGATGGAAGCGCGTCACACTAATAGATTATATTTATTTTAAATGGAATGGAGCAGAACCAATTGGAGAGAAATGAAAAGGATGAGGCACTGAGACACGCTCAGCAGAGTACAAGCAGCAGTGCTTGAACAAGTAACTGGAGCGTGATGTGCACTCAAAAAATAAAAAACACAGACTGAAGTGAACACTGAAACACAACTGTTCACAATCTGTGAAAGGCTACTCCTTTGTCTACTTCTATAGTGTTTGCAACCAATGTATTGGATACGGATGGAAGCGCGTCACACTAATAGATTATATTTATTTTAAATGGAATGGAGCAGAACCAATTGGAGAGAAATGAAAAGGATGAGGCACTGAGACACGCTCAGCAGAGTACAAGCAGCAGTGCTTGAACAAGTAACTGGAGCGTGATGTGCACTCAAAAAATAAAAAACACAGTCTGAAGTGAACACTGAAACACAACTGTTCACAATCTGTGAAAGGCTACTCCTTTGTCTACTTCTATAGTGTTTGCAACCAATGTATTGGATACGGATGGAAGCGCGTCACACTAAAATTTAAATTGCATGGAGCAGTAAGAATTACACTGAAGAAAAAAAAAACAGTCTGTGAGTGACACGTGCAGATGCCTACAGACAGCGTTGCATGCAGAGCAAACTGCAGCGTCACCTGCACTCACACACACCTTGCAGAGCTGTTAAAACAACACTGCAGGCAAAAGGAAGCTTTACACAGCGGTTGGTGCTAGCCTGCCTAAAGCACAGTACACTAAATCGCAATCTCTAACTGTCCCTCAGAGTCAGCACAGCAGCGTTCTGTCCCTTACTGAATTCACAGCACAGTGACGCTAAAATGGCGGCGGCGCCTTTTATAGTGCATTCTGACATCATTTCAGCATCCAATCACAGCCATGCCATTAGTTAACATGACCGCAGCAGTACAGGATGTGCCCACACTTCTTAGGATTCCTCATTGGCTGACTAAAATCACATTGCCTCTCAAAGAATTATGGGAACTTCCGATTCCGGTATACGATATATGGAAAATATCGGAACTAAGTATCGAAAGGCCGATACAGCTAATATCGGCCGATACCCGATACTTGCGATATCGTATCGCTCAACACTACTCACCACCCACTGCTCCATATCTCACCACCCACTACTCAATATCTCACCGTAACCACCCACTACTCCATATCTCACCATTCACTACTACATATCTCACCACCCACTTCTCCATATCTCACAATCCACTCCTCCATATCTCACATCCACTACTCCATATCTCACCATCCACTACTACATATCTCACATCCACTACTCCATATCCCACCACCCACTACTCCATATCTCACCGTCATCACCCACTACTCCATATCTCACTATTCACTACTACATATCTCACCATCCACTACTCCATATCTCACCACCCACTACTCCATATCTCACATCCACTACTTCATATCTCACATCCACTACTCCATATCTCACCATCCACTACTCCATATCTCACATCCACTGCTCCATATCTCACCACCCACTACTCCATATCTCACCATTCACTACTACATATCTCACCATCCACTACTCCATATCTCATCACCCACTGCTAGGGTTGAGCATTCCGATACCGAAACCCGATTCCGATACCTGAAATCCAATGTAAGTCTATGGGAACAAAATATCGGAAGTATTTACTTCCGATATTTTGTTCCCATAGACTTACATTGGATTTCAGGTATCGGAACCGGGTTTCGGTATCGGAATGCTCAACCCTACCCCTGCTCCATATCTCACAATCCACGACTCCTCCATATCTCACATCCACTACTCCATATCTCACCATCCACTACTCCATATCTCACCACCCACTACTACATATCTCACCACCCACTACTCCATATCTCACCGTCACCACCCACTACTCCATATCTCACCATTCACTACTACATATCTCACCATCCACTACTCAATATTTCACCACCCACTGCTCCATATCTCACAATCCACTCCATCATATCTCACATCCACTACTCCATATCTCACCATCCACTACTCCATATCTCACATCCACTACTCCATATCCCACATTCATTACTCCATATCTCACCACCCACTACTCCATATCTCACCACCCACTTCTCCATATCTCACCATTCACTACTACATATCTCACCATCCACTACTGCATATCTCACCACCCACTGTTCCATATCTCACAATCCACTCCTCCATATCTCACATCCACTACTCCATGTCTCACCATCCACTACTCTATATCTCACATCCACTACTCCATATCTCACCACCCACTACTCCATAACTCACCACCCACTACTCCATATCTCGCAATCCACTCCTCCATATCTCACCATCCGCTACTCCATATCTTACCATCCACTACTCCATATCTCACCACCCACTGCTCCATATCTCACCACCTACTACTCCATATCTCACCATTCACTGCTCCATATCTCACCATCCACTACTCCATATCTCACCACACACTACTCCATATCTCACTATTCACTACTACATATCTCACCATCCACTACTCCATATCTCATCATCCACTATTCCATATCTCACCATCCACTACTCCATATCTCACCATCCACTCCTCCATATCTCACCATCCACTCCTCCATATCTCACCACCCACTACTCCATATCTCACATTCACTACTCCATATCTCAACATCCACTACTCCATATCTCACCATCCACTACTCCATATCAAATCACCTACTGCTCCATATCTCACCATCCACTACTCCATATCTCACCATCTACTACTCCATATCTCACCATCCACTACTCTATATCTCATCACCCACTACTTCATATCTCACCATCCACTACTCCATATCTCACTATTCACTACTACATATCTCATCATCCACTACTCCATAGCTCATCATCCACTACTCCATATCTCACCATCCACTACCTCATATCTCACCATCCACTCCTCCATATCTCACCATCCACTCCTCCATATCTCACCACCCACTACTCCATATCTCACATCCACTACTCCATATCTCACCATCCACTTCTCCAAATCTCACCATCCACTACTCCATATCTCACCATCCACTACTCCATATCTCACCACCCACTGCTCCATATCTCACAATCCACTCCTCCATATCTCACATCCACTACTCCATATCTCACCATCCACTACTCCATATCTCACATCCACTACTCCATATCTCACCACCCAGTACTCCATATCTCGCAATCCACTACTCCATATCTCACATCCACTAGTCCATATCTCACCATCCACTACTCCATATCTCACCATCCACTACTCCATATCTCACCACCCACTGCTCCATGTAGCGTCGGCGTCCCGGCCCTCTGCCAGGCAGGGACGCTGTTCCCCTCACCCCTCTGCTCCGGGTCCGGCGTCCTCCTTCTGCTCTGCTGGCGGCGCGCTCCTTTCCTGCCACTGTGCTTAGGGCGCGCGCGCGTGCGCTACCCCCCCTCTTAAAGGGGCCGCGCGCGTCGTCCTAAGGAGTCCCCGGCCAATGGCCGGAGGACTTCACCTTACATAAGGCACCTCCTCCAAAATGGAGGTGCCCGAGCAATGTTGTTGCACTGTTCACTACTCTGCTTCAGTCCTCAGGGTCATTGCCAGATACCTGTCTGATTCCTGCCAGTTTGCTGTCTGTTACCTGCCTGCTAGCCAACCTGGAGGCTCCGCCATCACGTGCTGTGATCTTCTGCTATTCCAGTGGCTCTTGCCCGCTCACCTGGGAGCGCTCATCTGTTACCTGCCTGCTAGCCTACCTGGAGGCTCCGCCGTCACGTGCTGTGATCTTCGGCTATTACAGTGACTCTCGCCCGCTCACCTGGGAGTGCTCATCTGTTACCTGCCTGCTAGCCTACCTGGAGGCTCTGCCGTCACGTGCTGTGATCTTCTGCTATTCCAGTGACTCTCGCCCGCTCACCTGGGAGCGCTCATCTGCTATCTTCCTGCTAGCCTACCGGGAGGCTCAGCCATCACAGGTCGTATCTACCTTCTTCCAGAGACTGCCCCGGTCACTTGCCGTGGCCTCCTGCCCGCTCATCCAGAGACTGCCCCGGTCACTTGCCGTGACCTCCTGCCCGCTCATCCAGAGACTGCCCCGGTCACTTGCCGTGACCTCCTGCCCGCTCATCCAGAGACTGCCCCGGTCACTTGCTGTGACCTCGTGCACGCTCATCCAGAGACTGCCCCGGTCACTTGCTGTGACCTCCTGCCTGCTCATCCAGAGACTGCCCCGGTCACTTGCCGTGACCTCCTCTCGTTCATCCAGAGACTACCCAGGTTATCTGCTGTAACTACCTGCCCGTCCACCCTGGTCGCCACCCGCTCCCTTACAAGGACCGCCCCTTTGTATAGTAGCTAAGAGGTTCCACCTCCCAGACCTGTTACAGTTTGCTCGGGCCATGGAACCCGGTGGCGCCCAAGCTCCCTCCATCTCGGACCTGTGTCATGAACTGTCCCGTCAGAGGTCCCAACAGGAGTCCATCCTGGGTCAACATGCGGAATGTCAATTCTCGCCTGGACACTCTGACAACTCCACCAGCAACCACTGCTGGTGCCATGACTCGCAATCCGGCAGCTCCCCTGCTCTCCAATTCCATGGGCCCCTGTCACGGACCCCGGCTCTCTGCACCTCCTCGCTTCGGAGGCGACCCCGCTCAGGCTCGGGGCTTCATTAATCAGTGCACTCTGCACTTTGAACTCCTCTCCCACCAGTTTAACTCCGACCGGGCCAAAATTGCCTTCATCATGTCCCATCTCACCGGGGAGGCCCTGGCCTGGCTGAATCCTCTTTGGGAGAGAGGAGACCCTCTGGTGTCCGACCTGTCTGCCTTTCTCGTGGCTTTTCGGAAAGTCTTTGACGAACCCGGACGAAAGATCTCATCTGCATAATCTCTGCTACGCCTCCGTCAGGGAAATCTCACCGTGGGCCAATATGCCATACGGTTTCGTACCCTTGCCTCGGAGCTGGCCTGGGACAACGACGCTCTGGTAACTGTTTTCTGGGAGGGTTTGTCCGGCCGTATTAAAGATGAACTCGCCGGTCAGGACATTCCTACCACTCTCGATGACCTTATAACTCTCGCCACCCGGATTGACCTACGGTTCCAGGAGCGGACCAAAGAGGTTACCCGTGAGAGGAGGTTTCCACGTCTAGCTCCTACGTTTCAGAAACCCGTCACTCCCTCCGTTTCTCCCCAATTACACTCTCCTGAGCCTATGCAGGTCGACCAGACCAAGATGGTCAAAACCCATCAGGACTTACGCCGTGCCGAGGGGAGTTGCTTCTACTGTGGCAGCACCGGATTCGTACCTGTCCGGAGAGGTCGGGAAACGCCTGTGTCTAGGTTCGCTCAGAGAGGTCGACCTAGACAAGGAGAAAGCCTCTCCATCTCTGCTGCTGTCAGTCTCAATTCTCTGTGGGGAGAATCGTTATTTTGAACCAGCCCAACTTGACTCTGGAGCAGCCGGGAATCTTATGTCACAGTCCCTGGTAGAAAAATACCGCATTCCCACCAAACCTCTGGTTGTACCATTATCAGTCGCTGCTGTGGACGGGGGTCTTTTACCACGCCCCATCCAACTCATCACCGAACCCATAACTCTGCAAGTGGGAATGCTGCATTCTGAGAGCATCTCTTTTCATGTTCTACCTGGACTCTCTCACGCCCTCTTACTAGGTCTACCTTGGCTCCAGAGACATGGACCCGTGCTCGACTGGCAGACCGGAGAGGTTCTTCGCTGGGGACAGGATTGTCATAAGACATGTTTGGTTCCTGTCCATCCCGTCTGTCCTTCTCCTACCCCAACTAATCTACCTGGACTTCCGATTCCCTATTGGTCATTTGCTTATGTCTTTAATAAAAAAGAGGCAGAGACATTACCTCCTCACAGACCATACGACTGTCCTATCGACCTGTTACCTGGTACTACGCCTCCCCGTGGGCGTATTTACCCATTGTCCGCTGCTGAGACCCGGTCGATGTCCGAATATGTCGAGGAGAATTTGGCCAGGGATTCATCCGGAAATCCACCTCCCCGGCGGGAGCAGGCTTCTTTTTCGTAAAAAAGGACAGCTCTCTCCGTCCCTGTATAGATTATAGAGGACTTAACCAGATCACGGTGAAGAATAAGTATCCCCTTCCGCTCATTCCAGAATTATTTGATCGTTTGCGGGGGCTAGAATCTTCACCAAACTGGACCTCCGTGGGGCGTACAACCTGGTCCGTATCCGTCAAGGGGATGAATGGAAGACGGCCTTCAACACCCGGGACGGCCACTATGAATATCTAGTGATGCCCTTTGGCCTCTGTAATGCTCCCGCCGTCTTTCAAGAATTGGTCAATGACATCTTCCGGGACCTTCTCTATTCCTGCGTAGTGGTGTACCTGGAGGACATCTTGGTCTTCTCTCCGGATCTCCAGACTCACCGGAGGGACGTTTGTCAGGTTCTGCTCAGGCTCAGGCAGAATCACCTCTTCGTTAAATACGAGAAGTGCCTCTTTGAGCAAACCTCGCTTCCGTTTTTGGGCTACATTATTTCTCAGACCGGTCTACGAATGGATCCAGAGAAACTGTCTGCCATCGAGAAATGGCCCCGACCGGAGGGATTGAAGGCCATTCAGCGGTTTTTGGGCTTTGCTAACTATTACCGTCTCTTCATACCGCACTTCTCTTCCCGGACTGCCCCAATTTCCGCGCTCACCCGAAAGGGCACTAACCCCAAGGAGTGGACGTCCGAAGCAGAGGAGGCCTTTCTTTCCTTAAAACAGGCTTTCTCTTCCGCCTCGGTGCTTCATCGCCCGGATGGCAACAAACAGTTCTTCCTGGAGGTTGACGCTTCCTCCTCTGGAGCCAGAGCGGTACTTACTCAGAAATCATCTTCCGGGAGGATGGTAACTTGCGGCTTCTTCTCCAAACTCTTCTCCTCTTCTGAGCGCAATTATTCCATAGGAGACCGAGAGTTATTGGCCATCAAACTGGCATTGGAGGAGTGGCGTTACCTACTCGAGGGGCTCTTCATCCGGTAATTATTTACACTGACCACAAAAACTTGGCTTACCTCCAGCACGCCCAGAGGCTTAACCCGCGCCAAGTCCGGTGGTCCTTGTTTTTTTGCCCGCTTTGATTTTGTTCTACATTTTCGCCCGGCTGACAAAAACATCAAGGCGGACGCCTTGTCCCGATCCTTCCTGGTGTCGGATCTCGAGGAGGAACCTAAACATATCATCGAGTCATGCAAGTGGGCCCGTAAGTCTAAACCGTCTCCCTCCCGGTAAGACGTTCTATCGGTAACCGATCGGGAGAGAATCCTACACTGGGGTCATTCGTCTAAATTAGCTGGCCACGCCGGTCAGAGAAAGACCCTCCAACTTATTTCTCGGCATTACTGGTGGCCTACCCTGCACAAGGACGTAATAGACTTTGTTGCTACCTGTGCCTCCTGTGGCCGCAACAAAGTTCCGAGACACCTGCCTGCCGGTCGCCTTCTTCCGCTTCCTGTACCCACTGCTCCCTGGCAGCATATAGCCATGGACTTCATTACGGATCTCCCTGTCTCTGCTGGATATACGGTCATTTTGGTGGTCGCTGACCGCTTTTTCCAAGATGGCTCACTTTATTCCCCTGCCAGGCCTTCCGTCTGCACCCGAGCTGGCTGAAAACTTTATCCACCACATTTTCCGACTTCATGGCCTGCCTCGTCACATCGTGTCGGATCGAGGGGTACAGTTCACCTCATGTTTCTGGAGAGCTACTTGTAAATTATTAGACGTCACCCTGGACTTCTCCTCCGCTTACCACCCACAGTCCAATGGTCAAGTGGAGCGGATCAACCAGATCCTGACCA
This sequence comes from Oophaga sylvatica, assembly GCA_033576555.1. Classification (NCBI taxonomy): domain Eukaryota; kingdom Metazoa; phylum Chordata; class Amphibia; order Anura; family Dendrobatidae; genus Oophaga; species Oophaga sylvatica. Next base: position 599,483,479 of record JARQOD010000002.1, on the reverse strand, counting down.
GTTACCTCCGGCACTTTGTTAATGCCCACCATTCTGACTGGGTGGATCTCCTGCCATGGGCCGAATTTTCTTACAACAATCACGAGAGCGAATCTTCCTCCAAATCCCCGTTTTTTGTAGTCTTCGGTCAGCATCCTCGGATCCCTTTTCCCGTCTCCACCTCAGCTGACAATCCGGCTGCAGAATCCCTTGTTAACAAATTTTCCGCCATATGGGAGAGTACCCGGTCCGCACTTCTTCTGTCATCCGAGCGTATGAAAAGACATGCTGACAAAAAACGTCTGGATCCTCCTCAATTCCGTCCTGGGGATAAGGTCTGGCTCTCGTCCAAGTATGTTCGGCTCAAGATTCCTTCCTATAAATTAGGTCCTCGGTTCATCGGTCCTCTGGAAGTCCTCAGTCAGATCAACCCGGTGGCCTATAAATTGAAACTCCCGGCCAACTTGCGGATTCCTAACTCCTTCCATGTATCTCTCCTTAAACCGGTGGTACTTAACTCTTTTTCCAAGTCTACAGGCACGCCTCCTGCTCCGGTTTCAGCTGAAAACGAATTTGAGGTAGAGAATATTCTGGCCACCAAAAGGGTAAGAGGGAAGACCTATTTTTTGGTGGATTGGAAGGGGTTTGGTCCTGAGGAGAGAACGTGGGAGCCGTGGGAAAACATCCATGCCCCTCTCCTCCTAGCTAAATTTTTCTCTGGCCTAAAAAAGGGGGGACCTAAAGGGGGGGGTACTGTAGCGTCGGCGTCCCTGCCCTCTGCCAGGCAGGGACGCTGTTCCCCTCACCCCTCTGCTCCGGGTCCGGCGTCCTCCTTCCGCTCTGCTGGCGGCGCGCGCTCCTTTCCTGCCACTGTGCTTAGGGCGCGCGCGCGTGCGCTACCCCCCCTCTTAAAGGGGCCACGCACGTCGTCCTAAGGAGTCCCCGGCCAATGGCCGGAGGACTTCACCTTACATAAGGCACCTCCTCCAAAATGGAGGTGCCCGAGCAATGTTGTTGCACTGTTCACTACTCTGCTTCAGTCCTCAGGGTCATTGCCAGATACCTGTCTGATTCCTGCCAGTTTGCTGTCTGTTACCTGCCTGCTAGCCTACCTGGAGGCTCTGCCGTCACGTGCTGTGATCTTCTGCTATTCCAGTGGCTCTTGCCCGCTCACCTGGGAGCGCTCATCTGTTACCTGCCTGCTAGCCTACCTGGAGGCTCCGCCGTCACGTGCTGTGATCTTCGGCTATTCCAGTGACTCTCGCCCGCTCACCTGGGAGCGCTCATCTGTTACCTGCCTGCTAGCCTACCTGGAGGCTCTGTCGTCACGTGCTGTGATCTTCTGCTATTCCAGTGACTCTCGCCCGCTCACCTGGGAGTGCTCATCTGCTATCTTCCTGCTAGCCTACCGGGAGGCTCAGCCATCACAGGTCGTATCTACCTTCTTCCAGAGACTGCCCCGGTCACTTGCCGTGACCTCCTGCCCGCTCATCCAGAGACTGCCCCGGTCACTTGCTGTGACCTCCTGCACGCTCATCCAGAGGCTGCCCCGGTCACTTGCTGTGACCTCCTGCCCTCTCATCCAGAGACTGCCCCGGTCACTTGCCGTGACCTCCTCCCGTTCATCCAGAGACTACCCCGGTTATGTGCTGTGACTACCTGCCCGTCCACCCTGGTCGCCACCCGCTCCCTTACAAGGACCGCCCCTTTGTATAGTAGCTCAGAGGTTCTGCCTCCCAGACCCGTTACACTCCATATCTCACCACCCACTACTCCATATCTCACCATTCACTGCTCCATATCTCACAATCCACTACTCCATATTTCACCACCCACTACTCCATATCTCATTAGTCACTACTACATATCTCACCATCCACTACTCCATATCTCATCATCCACTACTCCATATCTCACCATCCACTACTCCATATCTCACCATCCACTCTTCCATATCTCACCATCCACTCCTCCATATCTCAACACCCACTGCTCCATATCCCACCATTCACTGCTCCATATCTCACCATCCACTACTCCATATTTCACCACCCACTACTCCATATCTCATTAGTCACTACTACATATCTCAGAATCCACTACTCCATATCACACCATCCACTACTCCATATCTCACCATCCACTGCTCCATATCTCATCACCCATGACTCTATATCTCACCATCCACTACTCCATATCTCACCATCCACTACTCCATATCTCATCATCCACTACTCCATATCTCACCATCCACTACTCCATATCTCACCATCCACTACTCTCATATACTCATATCCATCCACTACTCCATATCTCACCATTCACTACTCAATATCTCACCATCTACTACTCCATATCTCACCATCTACTACTACATATCTCACCATCCACTACTCAATATCTCACCATTCACTACTCAATATCTCACCATCTACTACTCCATATCTCACCATCCACTACTCCATATCTCATCACCCATGACTCTATATCTCACAATCCAATCCTCCATATCTCACCATCCACTCCTAAATATCTCACCACCCACTACTCCATATCTCACTATTCACTACTACATATCTCACCATCCACTACTCCATATCCCATCATCCACTACTCCATATCTCACCATCCACTCTTCAATATCTCACCACCCACTACTCCATATCTCACTATTCACTACTACATATCCCCCACCATCCAACTACCTACTCCATATCCACATCCACTACTCCATATCTCACCATCCACTTCTCCATATCTCACCATCCACTCCTCCATATCTCACACCTCACATATTCCATATACTCACTATTCACTACTCCATATCTCACCATCACTACTCCATATCTCAATCATCCATACTCCATATCATTCCACCATCTACTACCCCATATCTCACCATATACTACTGCATATCACACCATCCACTACTCCATATCTCACCATCACTACTCCATATCTCACCATCTACTACTCCATATCTCACCATCCACTACTCCATATCTCACCATCTACTCCTCCATATCTCACCATCCACTACTCCATATCTCACCATCTACTACTACATATCTCACCATCCACTACTCCATATCTCACCATCCACTACTCCATATTTCACCATCCACTACTCCATATCTCATCATCCACTACTACATATCTCACATCAACTACTCCATATCTCTCCACCACTACTCCATATCTCACCATCCAATACTCCATATCTCACCACCCACTGTTCTATATCTCACCATCCCCTCCTGCTTTGACATGACAGTGATCTGTATAACTAATGATATTCTAAGTAATTGCAAGTCAATTTTATGTGTGAGATATCCAAGATGATTGTCTATAAAATGATGGCAGTCTCATGATTGTAGCAGTAGTGGATGGTGAGATATGAAGCATGAAAGTCAAAAGTTCAAAACATTGTTACCGTTTTTCTCTTCACTGTAAAACCCGCACTGCCGAGCATCCAATATACAACAGGGAAACAGATGCGGTATGATTATTGTGGTTTACCCTGATGAAGAGGTATGATCACCTGGAAACGCGTTAACAGAACCGCATCCATACATCATCTATTTCTCTATCGTATATTGGATCCTCAGCAGCGCAAGTTTTATATTCACTTTCATCTCCTAGTTTGCTTCACTATCTGTGTGCTGGATCAGCAGCAGCCATCTTTTGCTTAAATGCTAATTAAGGGGTTGTTACTTTCATAACCCCCCAGATGAGCAAATCCTGTTTCTCAACACTTGAATAATAATGGCACTTTCAAATAATGATGTACCCTAAATGCCCCCATAATAACGACTCATGCAAGTAATGCCTCAGCCATTAAGTCCTCTTCTGCCTGGCATGCAAGTGCTGCAGTGATGTGACATAACTGTCCACAATACATGGAGAAGTAGAGCAAAGAGCCTTCAGAGTCATCATGTTGGCGCTAACGTGCTTTTTGGGCATCTTTGGCAATAGCGGGGCCACTGGCCCGTCCTAAGGATAAGTCATCACTAGATCTAGGAAACCCATTTAAGTCATATAATCTTAGAATTAATGATTGCAATGTATTTCTTCCTTCTGCTCTAAACCCAAGTATGGACTGTGCTGTCCCTTATACCACGCGGTGGTCTTACATCACATTTCCCTTAACATGTGTATGTGTGATTTATAAAAAAAAGTAAAGAAGTAAATCATATCATTTGGTCTTAAATCAAAATGCCTTAACCATGTTGTGTCTGCTGTTGTGAACATATTGGAGACAATTTCTGAGCGGAGACTCCCTCTGGTGGTTGCTGTCGGTATTGAAGCTGTATCAAATGACTGGGCCTCCTCAGCTGGCAACGATACCTGGCAATCAGGAGTCACTGACTGGACTGATATAAGGGAGCTGCCTTCCCATGATCCTCGCCGGTGATCAATTGTTGTTTCCTGGTTTATTTGGAAGTCTGCTGGTGTCTTGCCTGCGTCTGCTACTTTCAGATAAGATATTTTCTGCTTATTTCTTTTGTGTTTGCTATTTCCATTTTTGTCTGCTCCTTTGTGGAGGTTAGATGGGTCCCCTCCTGGGGCCTGTGCCTCTCTCTGTTTTCTGTAGCCACTGTTATTTGTTCAATTGCTCTCTCCCTGCTTTTTGAGTGGCTGCGGTTTAGCCTTCTTCACTCTGAGATCTGATTTAGTGGGTGGCGAGATCGTGTGATCTCAGCATTTTTGTAATCAGAAGTGTTGGAAGTTTTGCTAGGGTTTTGCTGGGTTGCAGATAGTATTCTGTTCTTTCCGGTCCTATTTAGTCAGTGTTTGGCCCCTGCATTTGCTCACTCTATTTTCTGCCTGCGTTTGTGTTTCTTCTTGTCTAACCGCCATTATATGTTTGGGGGCTGCTTATTTCTTTGGGGCTCTACTCCGGGGCAGTTAGCCTTCCTGTTTCTATCTTTAGCTGTAGCTAGCTCTCCGGCTGTGCCGAGGCGTCTAGGATCACCGTTGGTACGCTCCACGGCTGCTTCTAGTTGTGCGGTTAGTTTATGGATCTGCAACCCATTAGTTTCCAACCTCTCAGGTGTTCGACTGCCTTGCTGTTTTGCTCCTGTCCTCCTCAGTTACCAAATCATAACAGTCTGCATGTAAGGGGGGTACATGATAAATCGTCCCACTTCTACTGATTGTCTTGGTTTATGTATGTAGTGGATGATGTCAATGCATGAAAATTGGTAATTAGGGCTAATTTTCACAAACTGAGGAGGGCAACGCAGAGAAATAATGCAATTAAAAATAACAAGAAAAAGAGTTTAAGTTTCTATGAGCAGTAATCCTTTTTTTCTGAAAAAAAGATTTTTATTCTTTAAGACTGGGATCATATTGTTTGTATTTTTCGCCTTCTATTATAGGGACGAGGAAAGCCCCTATCATTAACAGTACACATGCCCATAGGGTTATATTGGCCAAAAGAGTTTCCATGTCTCTGTCGGGCTGGTATACATCATGTCTGATTTTTACATCTGTGAGGCATATGCTTTTATACATCAACAGGTAACAAAATTTACACGACCAAATAGAATTTCCCATGTTAGTAGTAGATGCAATGTATCTGTAAATGCAGTCCCGATGCAATGTGGATGATTTGTGTCTTTTTGCGCTCCAGTAGACTAGAATGGACACATCCGAAAAATGGAAGAGAATATTTCATGCTGTGAGTTTTTTCAATCTGTGTCCAAAAAAAAAAAAAAAAAACAGCCCCAAGGAATTGCATTGATCTGATTTTAACACGGAAAATGAGCGATCATATAATGCGCTTGTCTGAACGTGGCCTTGGACAGATAGTATTATAGTCTATGGCCGGCGTCACACTGGCAAGTGTGATGCGAGTTAGTCGCACAACTAACTCGCATCAACACCCGGCACGGCCGCACCGCTCTCGGACCCGAGTGTGCGGCTACATGTATTTCTATGCAGCCGCACGCTCGGGTCCGAGAGCGGGCGGCCGTGCCGGGTGTTGATGCGAGTTAGTCGTGCGACTAACTCGCATCACACTCGCCAGTGTGACGCCGGCCTATGGGTGAAAATCTCCCAAGTGTGGTGAAATTGTGAAAAAAGTGCAATTATGCTTTTGTTTGTTTTTGCTACTGATGCGGTAAACATTACTTGGCAGTATAATTTTCCAGGTCTGTAAAATTATGGGGGATAAAAACCATACAAACCTTTTCAATTTTTGGTCTATGGCGCTGTGAGAGAGCTACTTTTTGCACCCTGAGCTGAGGTTTTTATTGAAAACATTTTGGGGTACATACAAAGTTTGGATCGCTTCTTATTGCAGTTTATTTTTGTGGTATTATTGGCAGTTTTGGGGTTTTGATTTTTTTTGTCATTATAGTGATTACCGTTAATTTCACATTTTAACAGCTCAGAATTTTAAAAATACCAAATAGATGTTTTTTTTTAATTTCATTAATTTTTAATGGGAGAAAAAAGGGGGTAATTATTACTTTTATTTTTTTAAGTTTTCGTCAAACCTTTTTTTTCCCCATATTTGTTAGTCCCCTTAGGGGACTTGAAACTGCGATCGTCAGAAGGTAACGCTCTGTTATGTGATCACTGTCAATGTGCATGAGAAATCACTGTCTCCTCACTTCTGACATTGTGCCTCGCCTCTAGTATAATTTCCATGCAGGAGAGTGCAAGAGAGCACACAAGTCACATTCTTCTTTCGTTTCACATCACTACACAGATATACCTGAGCCACCAGCAAGGAAAGAGTCATTTATCTCCTCACTTATGGCATAGGATATGTCATAGCACTTGTGATACTATAAGCGATGAGCAGTGTCAGAGGCGAGGGAGAGAGAGATTTTGTGCTCTCTAATGCACAGGGACTGTGATCACAAAACGTTTTATCTTCTGTCAATCAACATAGAAGCAGTGTTAGTCATCTAAATTAGCGGGTGGGACATTTAGCCACTGTAATGTCGCAGTCAGATGGCCGAATAACACGGACGACGATCGTATAGCAGTGCACGGACTGGCTGGCAGCTCTCCTGACCCTAGTGTGAAAGCTGCATAGAAATACATGTTGTCACAATCAGATCAGGAGAGCCGCTGGTCAGTAAGAGCTTGCGATGCGATTGTTGTCCATGTTATATGGCTGTCTGCACCCTAAGCGTGCACTCAGCACCTTAATTTGCATATTACAATGAGGAAAATAAGTTATTTTTTAGGGTCAGAGGAACAGATTTTAAAACAAAAAGAACAATTTTTATTGTTGATCCATCTCCTATAAGGCTATATGGTTAGTTTCAAGTGTCAATTTGGGGTGACAGACTCCCTTTAATGTATACTTGTGCATCATTTCTCTGATATATACATTAAAGGGAACCTGTCCGGTCTGATTACGCTATTAATCTGCAGATATAGGGTTAATCTGCAGGTTAATTGTGTTATGAAGGTTCTGAACGCGCGGCACCCAGGAGAAAATGAACTGTATTTCTCCTAAAAGCAGCCGGCTTTCAGTCATTCAGGATGCCCAGAGCAATTACAGTCACCACTCACACCACTGACAGCAGCAGCTGTGCGCACACCCCGGCACTAACAGCCGGCTCTTCCATAATCACTGCAGAGCTGGCAGTCCATCAGTGCCGGGGTGTGCTCACAGCTGCCGCTCTCAGTGCTGTGACTGGTGACTGTAATTGCTCTGCGGACGCCTGAATGACTGAAAGCCGGCTGCTTTTATGAGAAATGCAGTTCATTTTTTCCCCTCACTTTCCGTATAGTGGCTGGGCACCTAGATAATGCCATTACCTGAAGATTAACCCTATATTTGCTGGTTAATAGGTTTTTTAGGACCTGACAGGTTCCCTTTAAATACAGACTAATAAAGCAATTTAAGCCTAGCCTAAGTGTACGTTTCCACAGTCCGGATTGCCAGTGCTTTGGACTCAGCGAAAAGCCGGCTCCGCCCAAAGCGCCACCCCCCCCTTTGCACGGTGATTCTGCAAGTGTTCATTGAACACATGCGGAATAACTGCATCATATCCATAGACTGTATTATTTATCTTATTATTTATGTAAATCACCTCCACTATGCTGTTATAACATCTGGACGCTGCGGATTAAACGCTGCGGCTGTACGCAGCATTCAATCCGCAGCTAATCCGGATGTATTCCACAATCTACTATCATTGTTTGTCTTACTTTTTCTTTATTTTTTTTTTTACTGAAATGGACATTTCCATGCTAGTCATTCATAGATATAACACCTACTTCTAGGTGCCGGGTTGGGGTAGTTTCCTCCCAGGGCACAGCTGAGAGCTGATTTGTGCTGTTTCTGTTAGGCTTCATGCCCACGATCAGGAATAGTAGCGTTCTGGATACAACATATTTTCGCTGCTTCCAAAACGTTCCGTTCTACATTACGCACTTTTCTTTTAGAACTATGCAGATTTACCACATCTAACAACAGTCTATTCAGGGAAAGTACGCAGAGGAGACAAGCGTCTCCGCTACAGAAATTGACATGCTGCGGCATATTTGATCTTGACCCTTTGATATGTTAAGGCGCAGAGATTTTTGAGGAAACTGAGTTTTTCAAGTGGAAACTGTTTCGGAAATGCTTGTTCTTTGGCTATGTGCACACAATTGTTTGGGAGCAGAAACTGAATGGAAACTCTCCAAATTCTTCTCCAAATCTTAATATTCCTCATTGACTGTGCACATAGTCTTTTTGATGAGTTTTTGGATCAAAAAATCAGCAGAAACTCCCAGTTGTTGATGAGTTTATATTTTTTAGGCCGGGGTCACACTTGCAAGAAACTCGCACGAGTCTCGCACCTCAATACCAGGCACTGCCGCCGTCACTCAGGACCGGAGTGTGCGGCTGCATGTATTTCTATGCAGCTGAATGCTCTGGTCTGGGTGCCGGTGACAGCACCTGGTATTGAGGTGAGAGACTCATGCGAGTTTCTTGCAAGTGTGACCCCGGCGTAAGAAGGATTCCGGGACACATTTTCTGTTGAGTTTTGACTCAGTTTCTGATCCAAAAACCCATCAAAAAGACTCCTACCCAGTTTCTGCTCTGAAAACTCAGCAAAAACACTCTGTGCACATACCCTTGGGAAAATTTTTGAGGAGTTCCATATTCTGTCATTATCCATTTCAAAAAATTGACACGCATATTTTTTTCCACCAGACATTTTTCAAAACCTTCTCAGAAAAAAACAACCTGCTTAAAAAACTTCGCATTTGAACAGCAACGTAGATTTCCCATAGAAATGAATCGAATAAGAAGAGTTTTCCAAATGTTTTTGAAGTAGTTATAAGGAGCTTTTAGAACAGATCAGATGAAAAAAAAATCTCCACAAAAGGCTCTGTCTGGCTTTGTGCATACTGAGACTTTTTGCAAAGTTTTTAGAGCTAAAGCTGAGCAGAGCCTCGAGGTTTTGAGGAATTTTCCTTTCTTTGAGCTGGATCTGGAGAGTTTATTTTGTCGTTTTTGGAGCAGGTACTGATCAGTCAGTTTCTGCATTAAAATCTCTGCAAAAATACTTCATATGCACATGGCCTGAAAATTGCTTTCGCTCAGCTTTTCATATATCAATGGAAAACTAGGTTATGAGCGCACAAAGGTTTTTCTACAAGTTTTTGGAGTAGAAAGTGAGTGGAAACTTGACAAATCCTCCTCTAATTCTCAAAACTCAACAAAAAAAATTAAGCTTCTGCTCACTACTTAGGGGCTATGTGCACACAGAGCCTTTTTACTGATTTTTTTTTTAAAGGAAACCAATCAGAAAATCAAAGTTTATTGAGGAGTCTTGCTTTTTTCAGAAGGACTTGAAGAGTTTCTTCTCAAATTATGCAGTTTTCTTTCCCAAAACTCCCTGAAATACTTCGTGTGCCACTTTCTGTTCTGAAAACTCAGCGTAAAGACGCCGTGTACACGTAACCTTCTTGTAATGAAATGACATAAAGGGTTAAATCAGAATGGCCATAGCTTGTGTGGAAGCGCTCAAGTTCTGCTTGTCTCACTTTTTTAGTGCAAATGATAAAAACTGAAGTTACTGTCGGTGCTCTGCTGAGAGAAATACAGATACTTAGAAATCTCGCTCTTGGAATAAATGGTCAGAAAGTTAACCCATTAAGAACCTACTCACGTACCACAACTGAAGAAGGTTTAACTGCAGCCATGCCAGAGAAAAGACTAAAAGAATATTCAGCTCTGCTACATCTGTTCTTGCATAGCAAATTGGATATAAATGTCTTCAACTAGTCCGAAGGTCAATGTCACCAAAGTGTAAGGCCAAATAACGAGAGTTTTCATGTATCGCTTTCATTGCTAGTCTTTTAGCAAGTGGCAATTTTTCATTTTTATTTCTTTTCCCCAATGCTGTTCCTAGTGCGCAGCAAATCAATCCAAAGCTAATAAAGAAAGCAACAACATAAAATATTAACACAATAATTAGTAGGGAAGCTTCGCCGCAGTGACAACAAAAGACATAAAAGTAACGGAAAGCCGTACAGGAATAAACCTCTACCACCACCTAGCGGCTAAAACTAGGTACTGCAGTATGTACTCTTAGTAGATTCATTTTGGGGTAAGGTTTCTCCTTGTTGAGAGTGACATACCAGCTCTGGCGTGTCGAGGTAAGGAGGCTTATTCGCCGTGCAATGCTCCTCTGGGAAATTTTATATGCAAATTGCCTCTTCAAAAAAAGAGGACTTGTACTCTATAGCGCCACCTATCGCTACTTCCAATAGATGGCGCTATAGAGTACAAGTCCTCTTTTTTTGAAGAGGCAATTTGCATATAGATTCATTTTATGACTTTAGATTTTCCACAATATCATAGTCTCATAAACAGGATACAATATTACCATTATCATTCAGGGCAGGAGCAAAGACCACTGCTGACTGTCTTACAATGGAGTATAAATATTGTCCTCAAAATTGGAGCCATAAATGTTAAAACCTTCGTTATAGATGCATGTACATATGAGATTTCCATGAACAAGTTGTGTACGTTCACCAGATTTTTGCCACCTAATCTGAAAACAGCATAATGTGGGGCATAGACCCTGATTCCAACAATTTCTCAATTACTGGGGTGCTTGCTGTAGTTTTTGTGAAAGCACTGCTTTATCAGTGGGAGATTATCTTTCAAGAGCAGGTAAACCTGCTGCTATGAAGTCGTACCCCATCCCCACTACTCATTGGTAGCTTCCTGCCTATGCACAGTGTACACAGCAACCTGCAAATAAGTGCATTCATAGAATTGAGATATCTGCAGCAGAAAAAACAGGGATTTTATATAAACGTTGTCACGCAGCCCAGTAAATGACGTATCACTGGAATCAGGATCTCTGCCTAAACATTATGCTGCCCTAAGATGGTCAAAATCCTTGTGACAGATCCCAAAGAATTATGCAGTTCAGCAGCAATTCACACGGCCTCTTTATTGAGCCAATCTGCACAATTAACTTCCTTTTGTTTTAGGCCGGCGTCAGACACAACTACAAAAAATCGGACCGTTTTAGTCGGTCGATTATCGGAACAAAATGAAAACATCACACATCCTTCTGGCATCCGATTTTCCTTCAAAGATGCGATTTAGTCGCGTGTGTGTACCTTGTAACATCCGATTTTCATCCGACTTGCGAGAATTTTTCGCAGGCTTGCAAAACTGACATATAATGGATCCAAAAGAATAGTATTTAAATCACAAAAGAAAGAATAGATATATACACATAGAACACATATATGTATTATATATATATATATATATATACATGTCATTGTGACATATATATATACATATATTTATAGTTCTTACACTTCTACATACTGTAATAGCCGCTAATTCAATTGCCGGCTTTTGTGAAATCACAGAAGCCGACATGAAATGATACATTGTTTAGACACAGTTAACCATGTCATTTCCTGTATTTTGATATATGGTTTGAACTTACAATTACAGAAGTATATGTGTGCCAAATTTCAGACATGTAGGGGTTAATTAAAGGTGTAAATTCGTTGAAAAAAAATGTGTGGGCTCCAGCTGTATTTTCTCCACCAGACAGACAAAGCAAGCGAGTGGGGGCAGATAATAATAGCCTAGGGAGGGTACATTTTTTTTGTACCCCCCCTGGCTACTAACATCTGCCCCCAGACACCCCAGAAAGGGCAAATCTATAATTAGATTTGCCCTTTCTGGCACTTTGCCCATCTATTCCCATTGCCCTGTAGCGGTGGCGAATGGGTTAATAAGGGGTTACAGCCACCTTGCAATTGAAAGGTGACTGTAAGCCAGGTTAATAATTGAGAGCTGTCAATTAGACAACTATTAATTATTAATCCTATTATATGAAAGAAAAATCAAACACACACAGTTTAATAAAAAAGAAGTTTAATGAAATAATCACACAGTTTTTGACCATATTTTATTTTCCTGCTAAAACCATTTCCTGTAATAAAAATAAAATAAAAAAGCAAAATTATTCTTACCAATCCGATGTACAGTCAGGTCCCAGATGTAATCCATCAGAAAGGGTTAACAGGTTACAGCTCGCAGAGAGCTATAATGCTGTCTCTGAGCTATAACCTCCTGAATGAATAACTTCCTCTACCAGCGAAAGGAGAGGAAGAGATGAATGAATGGAGCTTAATTGATTTATTGCCACTTTTACTTCAGTGACCTGACCTAAGGTGAAAGTGGGATACAATCAATTAAGCTTCATTCATTAATCACATCCTCTCCTGTCGGCAGGAGATAAGCTCATTCATTCAGGAGCTATCAGCTGAGCACGCAGCATTAGTTGCGCTGCTTAGCTGATTGCTAGTTAACCCTTTGTGAAGGATTACATCGTGGGACGTGACAGATCGCCAGATAGGTAAGAATAATGTTGTTTTATTATTTTATATTTATTTTAGGAGATCAAGGGCCTCGCACGGATTAAGAGTAAAATAAAAGATGGTCAAAAAAATGTGTTTTTATTTCATTAAAATTATTTATTCTTAAAGTGTGTGTGTTTTTTTATTTACTTCAATAGGATTAATAATTGATAGTTGTCTAATTGACAGCTCTCAATTATTAACCTGGCTTACAGTCACCTTTCAATTGCAAGGTGGCTGTAACCCCTTATTAACCCATTCGCCACCGCTACAGGGCAATGGGAATAGACGGGCAAAGTGCCAGAAAGGGCAAATCTATTTATAGATTTGCCCTTTCTGGGGTGTCTGGGGGCAGATGTTAGTAGCCAGGGGGGGCACAAAAAAAATGTACCCTCCCTAGGCTATTATTATCTGCCCCCACTCGCTTGCTTTGTCTGTCTGGTGGAGAAAATACAGCGGGAGCCCACACATTTTTTTTCAACGAATTTACACCTTTAATTAACCCCTACATGTCTGAAATTTGGCACACATACACTTATGTAATTGTAAGTTCAAACCATATATCAAAATACAGGAAATGACATGGTTAACTGTGTCTAAACAATGTATCATTTCATGTCGGCTTCTGTGATTTCACAAAAGCCGGCAATTGAATTAGCGGCTATTACAGTATGTAGAAGTGTAAGAACTATAAATATATGTATATGTATGTGTCACAATGACATGTATTATATATATATATATATATATATATATGTATTCTATGTGTGTATATCTATTCTTTCTATTCTTTATTAAAGCTGTCAGTGTGATTTTACAGTATAGCCGGGGATGAATTGCCGGCTTTTCTAAAGGACACCGATGCGATTTAATCGCAAGTCACACAGTGTGGTCCGTTTGTAATCCGATTTTTCATCGCTCCCATAGACTTGCATTGGCGATAGTCGACCCACAATCGGTGACAATCGCAGCATGCTGCGATTGCACTCGGACGTTTAAAACGGACCACAAAAAATCTGATACTGGGAGCTGCTCCATAGATTAACATAGGGCAGACTGCAATACGATATTTCATCGTATTGCAGTCGTCCGATTCTGTCGCCAGTGTGACGCCGGCCTTAGAAGAGAAGTTGCTCATATTTCTTAAAAGTGTCACCCCATCTGGACAAATCTTTTCTAACCTAAGCACGTGATCCATCCGCGGGATTGTGCACATCATTTCTGCAGGAACGCTGTAGGATAAATGTGGTATTAGCTGGTATCCAGCACTGGAACCTGTTTTTCACTCTCCATGTCATCATTTCAATACCTTTTTCAAACTCCAAGATGACTGTTATTTTACTGGTAGATCCAGACGTCTTTAAAGGATTTCTCCTAGAAGTGATCCAAGAGGCAGTGTTCACATGTTTCAGGATGTAATTCATTCACCTAGGACAGGTTGCAGGCGGAAGAAACGCTGCTTGAAACACATGTAATATTTGTCAGGTGAAGGCCGGTGTCACACTTGCAACTGCAATGCGAGAAACTTGCGCGAGTCTCTCGCCTCAATACCCGGCACTGCCGCTGGCGGTTCGGACGGAGCGTTCAGCTGCAAGTGTGACACTGGCCTAAGGAGCAGCATCGTGAACAAGCAAAAGATTTCTGCACTTCTCACTCAGCCTGACAGGTTTCCAATAGGACACAGACAAGTAGGAGAAAAACCTTTCCTGTGCACCTCAGTGCTCTGCTATAAACTGGAAACAGCAGAGCACAGAGGATCAATGAGCAGAATGTTTTATGTTTGTTCTGGTCCATGACCTTGATAACCTGTCAGGCAGAGTGAGCAGATAAATGATGCTTGTTCATGATGCTGCTCCTCAACCTGGCAGTCATGACAAACATCTCAAACAGCATGTCATCAGGTTCCAACCCATCCTAGGTGCATGTGTAGGACAGATTACAGGCTGAAATAGGTGACAGCAGCCATGTTAAATTATTTCTTTCTAAACATCGTTACCCACTAGAGATGAGCAAAAAGTTTCAAACTACCCTAGTCTGGCGTCCAATTTATTTTTTTGCAGAAGATATAAGGTAGCGTTCACTTCAGCATCGGCAATCCTTTGTCTATTATCTTGGGCATCTCTGCCACCTACTTGGTGACCATTAGATCATGACACATCACAATAACATGCTTCGCTATGGTAGATGGCTGGTGCCTTGGATGCCAGACGGATGATTTCTGGCGCAGAAGTTCACATTGCACTTGTCCAGCTGCTTCGGAGCTCCAAACTGGATGTCAGACAATGGTAATGTAAATCTTTTTGTTCTTACTGCGGAAACAAAATGAAGCAAAAGATGCCATTGTGAATTGAAGAACTGCTGGACTCTTGGAGCTTCTTTCAGTCTTCTTGAAAAATGTTTCTTTATAGAGATCTGGCAGATGCAGTATAACTACTTTTTGTCTTGTTGCTCTGCTGAGTCTTGCTGTGATGTATGACCTGTGAAAAGAAATTGTCTTCTACAACCTCACCTTTATAGCAAAGTTTGGCCTTTCCTTATCTAGTGTTCCTCACTCATACACATCTGTTTCTGCTAACAAATGTGTTTCAACCTATGTATGAAAATAGAGATTATTATCATCTGTTTCACAGAACTCCAGTCCATTGGCCAGATCAGTAATATGTGATCACCGGATTGGAGGTCTGTAAATATCCTCACCCTCTGACTTTCCCAGCTCCTCCTTTGATTAGTTGGGAACGCTGTGAGAAAAAGAGATTTGCCAATGGTTACAGATTACTAACTTGGTTGATGCACCGGTGTCCTGTGATATAATGCTATAATCACTAGTAACCAATTTTAATATATGTACTTTGTGGAGGTACAGGGTGTCAGCGGGTGCCCTGGTCCACTAGCCGAAACCACATGGACCAGAGATCATCCCTCGAAACGCTCGCTCTAATTTCACTGTGGGCGTACCGCTACTCAGACAACACAGGGTAAAGGTAAAACAGTGTGCCAATACTTTATTGAACCACAAAACAGGCAAATAACATGTAGAACAGTCCCAGCAAAACTCCTAAGATGGTGCAAATTATAGAGTCTCACCCTTCCGATAACTCGTCGGGATAAGAGCAGCTGTGACTTCATAGCTTCCAGGACAAACTACCCCACCTGTGGCACACACAGAGAGGAGGTATTGACAAGCTTAAGAAGAGGACAGTCCATTTAGGTACAATGTCGGTTGACTAAAGAGTCACAACCTGGCTTCTCCGAACATCTCCATGAGCAAGGCGACCAGTGGGTCCCATTCATTCCTGGCCCCAACAAATGTGTCCATGAGGCTCAGGTGACCAGTAGATCCAGATCCTGACTAGCCCAAATGTATCTATGGCTGAGTGATGGTAAGTGGAGCAGATTTGTATCCTTCCAGCCATGGCCGTGGTCCCCTAAGCTGGCATCATGTTGAATGACAAATCTGTGTCCCTCGTGATGGAGCAAAGATGTCTTGGCTGCTGTCCTATAGAGAATATCTTGTTCTATTAGATGTTTGGATGTCTGGATGTCTTGGCTGAATCTCTTTCTCATGTTAAATTGGCATATAACCTATTTTCATGGTTAACAACTGTCCTTCATCCAGTATTCACAGGTAAAGGGGAAGAATGGTGATAAGACCAAGTCGCGTTGTTTGACTATTCAATCTATTTGAGTATTTTTTCTTCCTCTAATTTCCAAGTCAACAAACTGGCTGGCCTGGACAATGTGTGTTTAAACTGTTTTTATTATTATTGTACGGAAATAAAAGGCTACAGATAAGGTAAATGCATGTACATAACCATAGAAAAGCATTTTCATCAATGAATCAACAACCACAAACATAGAATTTTTTTTTTTTAACACTTAAGCAGTAATAGCATCAATACTATTAGTCACAACAAATGTCGAATTGTACATGACCCACACCCACCGTAAGCCATGTACCCCAAACTGAGCATTGGGGCCGAAGTGGTCCCATGCTTGTGGCATCACTGGGGGACACATTAACGTCATGTGTCTCGCCAGGACACAGAATGTATTTCCAGAGTGCACTCTGGGTTCATAACAGCTTCCTCAAGCATGTTAGCTATAAGTCACATAACCTGGGAAACTAAAAACAATAGGTTCCTAAGACGCCTAACGTCCTCCAGAAGCATAGAGAAACGTACAGCGTCACTCAAACTTTCAATGCGTACTCAAGAGAAGCAAAAAGAGAAAAGTAGAGGGGGAGGGGGGGAATTAGATTAAGAGAAAGACAAGGGGGGGGGAGGGTGGGTAGGAAGAGGGGAGTGAAGGTATGTATCCCACGATTAAACACCTGTTCAAAGTCTTCGCGGCCATGGAGACCAAGTCATCAGAAACTTAGGTTGACATATGTCAGCCTTACATTGTAATTCTTCAAAAGACCTTATGCTCTCCACTTTGGTGCGCCATGTAGTGGTGGTAGGGCACGTAGCAGACAGCCAGTAATTGGGAATAACTGCATTGGCCGCAATCAAGAGCTGTGTAGCTAAATTGAACCTGTGCGGCTTGTATGTGTGATTAGGTATGTGAAGCACCGCCTGCTGGAAGGACCCTAAAACACCAGAATCCCAGCCCATTACCGCTCTGATCTCTGATAGGACCTCTTGCCAAAATGGCTGGATATTTCTGCAGGACCACCAGATATGGAATAGAGAACCTGTTGCAGCGCTACATCTCCAGCATAACGCCGAAGGAGCTAGGCCGTAAGCAAACAGTTTCTCTGGGGTCTTATACCACCGCAAAAGTATTTTAAAATGGTTTTCTTGAAGTCTAACACATCGTGAATAACCTTTGGCGTGGTGTAATAATCGTACTTTCTGGTTGTGCGTAAACGATATTCCTAGTTCTCTCTCCCATGAGTCTAAATATCCTGGAAGATGTTCTCTGAAGTCTGAATCAAGGGCGTGGAGAATAATCTGTAATGGTCGTGAGCGCGACTGAGTGGTACTCAATAAAGCATCAAAAGGGTTGCGCAATCTCTTCATGTCCATCAGTCTGAGGGCCTCCTGACATGTGTTATGAAAACCTTGATAGGTAAGAAAATTTGTGCCCTTACCCTGATATAGGTCACGCAGTTCGTCCATAGAGGGAATAGATTCCCTGTGTAGTATGTCTCGAATAGTAAGATGGCTAAGCCCCTCCCACCAGCTAGTAGTCATTGCATCAGCAGATTTCAGAGCATGCGGCAATAGGTTCGCAGGCAGAGACAAGATGGTATCTTGTTGCAGTTGGTGTCTATATTTAAGCCATGTCAGCTGAGCTCCGCCAAATAATAATGCCTCAGTATTGCGTGTGTTATATCTTATAGTACTGCCCCTCAAAGAAGGGAACCATAATTCCTGTTCCACTGTGCGACCCGTTGATGTCAGTTTCTTAGGGTCCAGCCCTAAAGGTCTTGTAGGGCTGACATATTCTAGCCAGCGCTGTAGCTGTAGCGCTTCGTACTACTTTTGCGGATCAGGTAATCCCAATCCTCCCGCAGTTCTGTGTCTGGTCAGTAATTTATAAGTTAACTGTGGGCGTCGTTTATTCCAGACGTAGTTGGAGAACAATCTTCTAATCGTTTTAAAGAGTAGAGAGGGCAATGGAATGGGTAGCATAGCCATTGTATACAGTAAGCAAGGCATAATATATGCTTTCACTATGTTAATCCGTCCTATCCAAGATATCGTCGGGAAGTCATATGCAGTCAGTAACCCAGTTAGTTTCTGTAGTAAAGGGGGGTAATTATTGGTAAAGATCCGCAAGGGAAGCTGGAAATTTGACTCCCAAGTAGGTAATGTGCGACGTCGCCCATGCAAATGAGGTATTCGATTTAATGTGTAATACTGTGCTGTTTTGAATTCCAATATTCAAAATTTCGGATTTCTCGAAATTTACCTTGTAATTAGATAAGGTGCCAAAGCCATTGAGTAAGCCCTGTAGAGTCTGCAAGCCTCTGGCCGGGTTAGATACCACAAACAGCAGATCATCGGCGTATGCTAAAATTTTAATATGTTTAGTAGTTGCTATGTCCACTCCTTCCACTTCACGCATTTCCCTGACCTGTTGTAACAGTGGTTCCAAAGTAAGAACAAAGAGTGTCGGGGAGAGAGGGCATCCCTGCCTTGTCCCATTAGTGATAACGAAAGAGGGCGAGAGCGTGCCGTTCACCTTGAGTCTACCAGACGGCAGTCCATATAAAGTAAAGATGGCCGCAATGAACTCAACGGGAAAGCCAAATCTAAATAGTGTCTGACGCATGAAGGACCAGCTCACCCTGTCGAAAGCCTTCTCTGCGTCTACCCCCAACAGGGCGAGCTGGATTCCCTTTTTCCTTGCCGCTGCCATCACATGACAGAGTTTCAGGCTGTTGTCTTTGCCCTCTCTCCCCGACACAAAACCCACCTGGTCGTCAAGCACTAGATTAGGTACTAAGTGGTGCATTCTATTCGCAAGTACCTTCGCCCACAGCTTTATATCTATATTCAGTAAGGAAATTGGTCGATAACTGGAGCACCTCGTGTCACGCTGTTACTGCATACAGGAGGTCTGGGGTCTATGCTGACCCTAAGCTGGGGTCCTGACTAATCCCTCTACCTGGAGGTACTGTTAATGGTACAGAGGTCCAGGCCACCAGCGTAATCCCTACCTCCTGAGGATCCCTGAACCTCAGTGATCCAGTCCTGAGAAGGACCCTGATCACACACCGGGGACTGGTAGGTATATGCCTAAACACAGTAATAAACGAACGAGACAGTACAAGGGGTAAACTAAAATCCACCTTGCATACAAAAATCACACCACAGGAAACAGAGGGGACACCAACGGGTACGGAGATAAATGATAAAGCGAGGAGGGGGAAAAGACCACACAGGTACTCTTAACTTCAGCCTTCACCATACAACGATCCGCTCTGCTGGTCTGCATGAATGCTTTCACCGACACTTCCCCAGCAGACAGGCAGGTATTTGAAGGAAACCAATTATCACAACATTAATTGCAGCTGAGCGAGGCTGGTCTAGTCCAGCACAGAGAGAGGAAGAATTAACTCCCTCTCTGCCGAAAAACACCCAGCACCAGAAACTCAGCTGTGAGAAGTCAGGGTGTGCAATCGCGACAATCTTCGCAGCGACACACCCGTGACACCTCGTGGCATCTTTACCGGGTTTAGGTAGCAAAGTAACATGAGCCTCAAGGGATTGCTTAGGGAGAGATTCCCCTTAAGTAAGGAGTTGCATAATGTTAAAAAGTGTGGTTTCAAGATATCCTGAAATTTGTTGAAGTAAACAGATGTCAGTCCGTCCGGACCAGGGCTTTTATTGGCTGGTAATGTCTTAATCACACGATCGATTTCATCTACCGTAACCGGTAAAAGCAATGAGTCTGTTTCTTCAGAGTTTAATTTGGGAAGGGACAAGGAGTTCAAAAAATCTCTTTGCTTCAGGACCATTTCATCCTCTGCAACCTGAGTCTGCTCCCGTAGATTATACAGCTCTGTATAGAAAATCTGAAATTGTTTTGCAATGCCTTCCGTCTCGCTAACTAGTTTCCCATCAGCGCCTCGAATATTCTTAATGTGACTCTGATTTCTAGATTTCTTAAGCAGTGATGTCATGAGGCGGCCACATTTGTCCCCATGGGAGTAGAACTTATATTGTCTCAATAAGTGTAGCTTAGCATGTTGAGTCACTAGCATGGTTTTCAGTTCCATCCGCAGAGACGTTAGTCGCTTCAATGCCTCTGAGGTTTTTGTCTGTTTGTGAATTTTATCCAAAACCGCTATTTTACTTAGGAGAGTGTCAAAGGCCTTTGTACGTTCCTTTTTCTGTATAGTGCCTAGCTGAATGAGAAGCCCCCGTATCACTGCCTTGTGCGTTTCCCATACCGTGGGAAATGGTACCTCCCCAGTGTCATTATAGTTAAAGAATTCGGTCAACGCTGTGCGGACCTTAGATACGATAGAAGCATCATTAAGGAGGTTCTCATTCAATCTCCAGCACCACTGTTTAAATGGCAGCTGCGCTAAGTGGAGCTTAACGTGTACGGGTGCATGGTCAGAGATGGTCATGGGACTAATCGCGAGAGGGGAAGTTGTGCAAAGCAACGCTTTGGAGACAAAAAGGTAGTCCAGGCGTTGGTACGATTTGTGTGTGTTTGAATAGAATGTATAATCTTTAACCAGAGCATTATGGGTACGCCAAGCGTCCACCAGATTTAAGTCATTTAATGTGGAACGAACTCTAGCTAACGCTATCCCACTTATTGCAGACTTTCCAGAGGAAGCATCAAGTGATGGGAACAAACTGAGGTTGAAATCACCCCCTAGGATTACATGGCCCTGTGCAAACTAGCGGAGCTCTGTTAATTTTTGAATTAACCACTGTGTCTGGCCTTGGTTAGGCGCATAGAGATTAGCAAATGTGTAGGATGTCCCACTGATGTCACCCCGTACAAAGATAGCCCTGCCCCCGCATCTTGATGTCTTCCTTGAAGTTGGAACGGGACAGAGCTGCGGAAGGCAATCGCTACCCCATTGGAGCGGCCAGCCGTATTACAACTATGAAACCACTGGGAAAACGTGTGTGTAGGGAGCCGGGGTACATTAGTTTGTCTGAAATGTGTTTCCTGCAGAAATATCACATCAGAGCGGTAAGTTTTTAAGAGTCGGAAAAGCTGGTGTCGCTTACCTTCAATATTCAACCCCTGGACATTGAATGACGTAACAGTGAGGTCCATTCCAGCAGACGGTCCCCTCCTTGTTCAAAAAGATAGAAACTGACAATCCCAGTAAATGACGGCCGTTGCAAAAAGGCTCCTAATAGCGATAACAATGTAAATAAATTACACCAGGTCTTTTTGTGAATTCAAATGATATGCTTATACACTATGTGTAGGTATGACCGGAGAGAGGTCTAGCCACAAAACCCTCACTGCCACCTAGATGGAAATGAAGGAGTAAGGTTAACTCCACTTAATTGGCAACTGCAAGGAATGTGTGAGTGATAGGTGTGGGGGAGAGGGGATATGAGGGTCAGAGGGGGAGGAAAAGTGAAGGGGATTGAAGAATTGGAAGGATGGGTGAGAAAATGAAGAGAGGAAATAGAAAGATAAGAGAAGTAACAGGTATATCACTGATCATTAGTAGGCAAATATGAATAGAGCGAGTATCAGGTGTATGAAAGAGTAAGTGTGTGTAAAGGCCGGTAGACGGGCACAACCCACCCAGCCGTTAGTAGCTATAACAAACATCATGTAGCATATAAAGAATAAGTGAATAGGTACTATGGCAGTGAGGTATAATATAACATAGCCACCATACTTTTTTTATTTTTTTTTTTAAACTAAGACCCCCGTGGGGACCTTGAGATCTAGGGGTAAAACCTGACTATTGAACAATTGTCATCAATTATCAACATTAAAAGCATGTCAAAACAGGACAAATAAGAAACAGATATGACGCACTGTCTCAACATCTCCATGGGGCTAATGCTCCCCTTTTAAACAGTAGTACTTTAACAATCAACTAACGGTGTGACCCGTTAGGGAGATGCACGACAGGCTTCAAAGACGACTGCGTCGTCAAAAAGTCTTGAACATAAATGACAATGTAGCAGTTGTCAACAAAAAGAAACCGTTCCTAGAAAACAAAAGGAATCGGAAATATAAGCACTGCCAGAAGTACCAGATATCAAGCATCATGTGCGAATAATCGCAACATTTGCTTCCTTAGTTACAGTGAGAGGCAATTATGCAGAACTCCGTGCTCTGCTTCTCTGTATAGTTATCCTTCTCCCCCAACTTCGTTCTTAGACTGCACTGAGGAGTCAGAGGTTGGGCTCCCTTCTTTATCTTGGCGTTTGCGTTCCCTCTTAGGGCGAGCTCCAGAGAGACTGGGAAACACCAGTTCTTGAGGTACAGGCATCCATGACGTTATTGCTACAGGAGGGATGTCCAAAGCTGACCAGACTGCGTCCAAGTCTCCAGGAGTATGAATTTGAAACCTTTTCTCTTTGATTTTAAAAGCTAGTCCAAAAGGAAACAGCCAGTGGTAGAGTATTTTCTTCCTCCACTGAATGTCCAGCAATGGGCGCAGCTGTCTTCTCTTATAAAGAGTGCTAGGAGCTAGGTCTTGGAAGATACGTATGGGTGCGCTCTCATATAAAAGGTCTTGTCGTTCTCTCGCCGCCGCCAACAGAGCTGTGGTGTCATTAAATGATAAAAGACCACATATTACATCATGTGGAGGTTCATCTGGTCGCGGTGGCGGTCGCAGTGCACGGTGCACCCTTTCCACCACTATGGATGTCGCCCTCTCCTGTCCCACCAGGTCAGAAAAAAGTTCCGCCATAATTTTCCGTAATGTATCAGCCGCCCAGTTCTCTGGGAGACCTTTGAGCCTGATGTTACATCTTCTGCTACGGTTCTCTTGATCTTCAGCTAGGAGAAGGGCTTTAATGAGCAATGAGTAATGCAATTGAATATGAGACTCCGTGGAAGTGGCGTGTTGTACGAGCGCTGTTCTATCCGCTTCCAAACTGTCCACTCTTGGACCCATTGCATGCATGTCTTTCTTAAGGACGGCTAGATCTGCCAATACTGGTTGTAAAGCAGCATTCAAGGTATCTTTGAGATAGTCTTGTGAGAAACGGAGAGAACGACGTCTAGATTGTTCTCTAGTGATACCTTAGCCTGCGAGCAGTCAGAATATGAGTCATCAGATTCCTCTCTGGAGTTCGCTGATTTTTGTAGGTTCAGAGGAGACTTTCTCCTAAGGAATTTCTGCATATTAGGTTGAGATTTGGCAGATTTGGGAGTTCCAAACTGCCCATTAGAGGATTTATTGCCTTTCACCATGATGTTGCTGTATATGCAAAGTATTCATCGGCTGGGTGAGTTATTAAGTGGTCTTTATTGCATTATCAGAGGGCGAAGTCTCATGCCACAAATGGGGCTAAGTGAACACCTATTCCCCAACCTCCAATGTACTTCAATAATACAGTCTTTGGGATCAGCTGCTATTTAAATCGGAGTATTCCTGTCACTTAGTGAAGAAATAGACCAGTTAAATATTAGTCATAAGAAGCTGAGCACACACAACTATTTTTGCAGAGGATTTATCGCCATCTGCTGGAGGAAAACAGTGTCTGCACTAATGAAGATTCTTCAGCTGGAGCTATACAAATAGCCTGGATGTATTATGCAATGGATTAGCAACTGTTGAACACTGAACAGGTATGTGCAGTAAACTGTTAATGTCTTTTATGCAGCCCGTCAGCACTACAGGAGGCTCTGCCACCGCAGTGCTGCAGCTCCAGCTGGTAGCTGCCGGATACTCTCCTGTGTTAACTTCAGTCCCCGGCTTTGGGGCCTACCTTCTGGGTGGCTGGAGGAAAGCGTGTATTGCGTCCCACGACTAGAGATGAGCAGGGCTCCAGGGTGGTAGCATGGGTCTCCAAACGGACAGTAGTGAAGGCCGTTCTCAGTAGTTTTCGCCGCTAGGTCATGGCCGGAATCGAGGCCCAGGCCTCCACACCAGAGTAGGCCGCAACACAGAAGTCAGTTCTAAGGTGATCAATCAGCTCCAAAGTGTCTCTCAGGCTTCCAGGGAGTGATGTTATACTCACAAATAGGTTTATAGCCCTGGATGGCCCTGTATTATAGCAGATGGAACTAGATTATAGAGAGTGTGGTGAGGAGCTGATCAGAAACACGTCCTCTTCCCTTCCTTGCTAGGCCACGCCCTGGCCTGGACAATGTGTATTCAACATATCAGCAAACAACATTCTTCCATTCCATGTATCACCAGTTATCCAGGATAAGAGCACAATATGTTGCAACAAATTGTCAACTTGTAAGTCAATATTACAGGCTTACACAAACAAAAGCCTGTTTTCAAAAATCAACATATAGATAACAGTCCATTCTTCCTGGCTTGCTGAAAATAGACGTCTGGCTGATTAAGATAAAATGCTGTGTCGTCACATTGTTCTCCCACCTTAATTAGCCAGACGTGATAGGATTCCAATCATCCTTCTCCACTTATCGGGGACAGTCCACAGCATGTCTTTATCCCCTTTCCAACATGTGCCGTAATAGTACGGACATGTCGGATTCTCCCTTTCTGGGCAACTGCCGTGGGTGGAATTGCGATCCACCCGCAGCTGTTAACTAGTTAAATGCTGCTGTCAATCTCATGATCGCGAGTCACAGTTGGGTCGGCATGACAACCAGAGGTCTGCAGCAGACCTCTGTAGTTGTCATTGCCAGATTGCTATAAATGCTGCCTCGTAGTCTGCGCTCATAGCAAGTGAGCATTTCAGCTTCACACAGGTGATCTGATAATCACCTGTGTGTAGCTGAGGCGATCAAAGTACTGCATCTTCTAGTCTCCCATGGAGACTATTGAAGCATGCAAAACATAAAAAAAATGTTTTTAAAAATATTTTTAAAAAAATAAAACAGTTCAAATTTAGGATAAGTAGAAAGATGATGATGAGACACAGTTGCCGTTAAGTCTTGTTGTTATGTCACAAAGTCAGGAGGACCAGGGTGTAATGGTGGAAAACGAGGTTGTGGATGACGATGTCACCAACCCAACCTCTGAAGCTGTCATTCAGAGCGTGGCCAGTAGCTCTGAGGGCTAGAGATCAGCAGCACCAATACAGACAGGAAGAGGCAGTCGAGTGACCAGAGAAAGAAGGCAGGCAAAAATTCCAGAGTTCTGAGGCAAACAAAATAACCATTTGCAACCTGTGCCATGCAAAGACCAGCGGAGACTAACCACTAAGAATTTAACCACCATCAGAATGCTCAGGCACGTCATCTAAGCAACCAACTTGGTGGGCTAAACGCCTGGGTCTATGATTGGTGTTATTAGGTAATATCACTGCCTCTTCCCCTGTGCTTGGTTCTTCCCAAGCCTCTGTCCAAAACACTGGCAAAGATACCTCCTGCCCTGCTCCTATCCTTGCACACTCTGACTTACCATCGTAGGCATTTCCAAATCTTTGTCCCAATCCAACGTTCAGCTGTCCCTATCCTAGGTATTGGAACAAAAAATAAAGTTTCCAGCCACTTGTACCCTTACAAACACTGTTACTGGGATTGTCCATTTAACAACCGACACGTGGTCAAGCGCTTGTGGCCAGGGACGCTACATTTCTCTAATGGCACACTGGGTGAAAATTGAGAGGATTGGGCTGAGTCACACCCTGGCACAGCGCATGTGCTCCCAATGCTGAAGATTGTTGTTGTTGGCCGTACTCCTATCAGTGTTTCCTCTACCTCCTACAGCAGTTCATGCACATCCTCCTCATCCTCCAACTCCAATGTGCTATTTCAGAGCACGTTGTCCATGTTTTTGATTGATTTGACAGGAAGCTCTACAGCATTAACTCAGCGAAAAAGCAACATGCTAATCTAGGAAACAAACTGCACACCATGGCAAAGTTGATTAAAGGAATAACAGACCAGATAGATCTGTGTTTTTTGCCTCTGAACCTCCAATCGGGCATGGTTGTGTTTGATAAAGGGTGTAACCTGGTGGCGGCTAAGAAGCTTGGCAAGCTCATACGCGTACCATGCTTGGGACATGTGCTCAACTTGGTACTTCAGCAGTTTCCGAAAACATACTCAGATTTGCAGAGCTTCTGGTCAAGGTATGCCACGTCAGCGCCAATTTCTGCAAGTCGGCTACAGCTGCCGCCTTTCTGACAGTGCTGCAGCAACGCGTGCAAATACCATAACGCACTGGAACTCCACACTGCACATGCTGGTAAGGCTTTGTGAGCAGAAGAGGCCATTGGTTGAGTACCAGATCCAACACTTGAACAATTGAAGAGTGGGCATGGATGTCCGACATTTGTTTGGCTCTCCAAGACTTTGTGGGCTCCACAAAGATGGTGAGTGGTGATGACACCATAGTCAGCACAACTATCCCCCTTTTGTGCCTACTTAAAAAGTCACTGCTCACAATTAAACATAAAGCTTTGCATGTGGACCAGGTAATGATGGAGGAAGACATAACACAGAGAGTTTGTAGTCAGCCCAGCCTCATCCCATCTGCTCAGCACGGACTGGGTAACAATGAGGAGATGGATGCTGAGGAGGAGGAAG
>JARQOD010000002.1:599354357-599456400 GCA_033576555.1 Oophaga sylvatica | reverse complement strand
CTCGGTACCTAATGGCAATCAGGCTACCTCTGGCGAGCAGCATGGAGGGCTGTTGGCCATCCAAAGAAATCCACCTCACATCATTACTGACCACTGACGGTCATGTGAAGGACGTTTGAAGGCTGCAGATCGCTATCCCACGGCGTCTCCAGACTCTGTCACGTCTGTCACATGTGCTCAGTGTGAACCTGCTTTCATCTGTGAACAGCACAGGGCGCGAGTGGCGAATTTGCCAATCCTGGTGTTCTGTGGCAAATGCCAAGCGTCCTGCACGGTGTTGGGCTGTGAGCACAACCCCAATCTATGGACGTCAGGCACTCAGACCATCTTCATGGAGTTGGTTTCTAACTGTTTGTGCAGACACATGCACATTTGTGGCCTGCTGGAGGTCATTTTGGAGGGCTCTAGCAGTGCTCCTCCTGTTCCTCCTTACACAAAGGCGGAGGTAGCGGTTCTGCTGCTGGGTTGTTGCCCTTCCACGGCCCCCTCCACATCTCCTGGTGTACTGGCCTGTCTCCTGGTAGCACCTTCAGCCTCTGGACACTACGCTGACAGACACAGAAAACCTTCTTGCCACAGTTCGCATTGATGTGCCATCTTGGATGAGCTGCACTACCTGAGACACTTGTGTGGATTGTAGAGACCGTCTCATGCTACCATGAGTATGAAAGCACAACCAACATTCAAAAGTGACCAAAACATCAGCCAGAAAGCATTGGTACTGAGA
This sequence comes from Oophaga sylvatica, assembly GCA_033576555.1. NCBI lineage: Eukaryota > Metazoa > Chordata > Amphibia > Anura > Dendrobatidae > Oophaga > Oophaga sylvatica. The sequence goes on along the minus strand of JARQOD010000002.1, from coordinate 599,455,673 downwards.
TGTGGTCTGTGGTCCCCACATGCAGAACCACTCCTTTATTGAGTGTGTCTTGATAATTGCCAATCATTTTCATCTGTTGTCTATTCCATTTGCACAACAGCATGTGAAATTCATTGTCAATCATTGTTGTTTCCTAAGTGGACAGTTTAATTTCACAGATGTTTGATTTACTTTGAGTTATATTCTGTTGTTTAAGTGTTCCCCTTATTTTTTTGAGCAGTGTATATATGTATAGTGGGTACGGAAAGTATTCAGACCTTTTTAAAATTTTCATTCTTTATTTCATTGCAGCCATTTGGTAAATTCAAAAAAGATCATTTTTTTTCTCATTAATATACACTCTGCACCCCTTCTTAACTGAAAAAAAAAACAGAAATGTAGAAATTTTTGCAAATTTGTTAAAAAAGAAAAACTGAAATATCATATGGCAATAAGTATTCAGACCCTTTGCTCAGTATTGAGTAGAAGCACACTTTTGAGCTAGTACAGCCATGAGTCTTCTTGGGAATGATGCAACAAGTTTTTCACACCTGGATTTGGGGAACCTCTGTCTTTCTTCCTTGCACATCCTCTCCAGTTCCCTCAGGTTGGATGGTGAACATTGGTGGACAGCCATTTTCAGGTCTCTCCAGAGATGCTCAATTGGGTTTAGGTCAGGGCTCTGGCTGGGCCAGTCAACAATGGTCACGGAATTGTTCTGAAGTCACTCCTTTGTTATTTTGGCTGTGCTTAAGGTCATTGTCTTGTTGGAAGGTGAACCTTCAGTCAAGTCTGAGGTCCAGAGCACTCTGGAAGAGGTTTTCATCCAGGATATCTCTGTACTTGGCAACATTCATGTTTCCTTCACTTGCAACCAGCCGTCCTGTCCTTGTAGCTGAAATACACCCCCATAGCATGATGCTGCCACCACCATTTTTCAATGTTGGGATTGTATTGGGCAGGTGATGAGCAGTGCCTGGTTTTCTCCACACATACCGCTTAGAATTATCACCAAAAAGTTCTATCTTCATCTCATCAGACCAGAGGATCTTATTTCTCATAGTCTGGGAGTCCTTCACGTGTTTTTTAGCAAACTCTATGCCGGCTTTCATATGTCTGGCACTGAGGAGAGACTTCTGTCGGGCCACTCTGCCATAAAGAACCGACTGGTGGAGTGCTGCAGTGATAGTTGACTTAGTGGAACTTCTCCCCTCTCCCTATTGCATCTGTGGAGCTCAGCCACAGTGATCTTAAGGTTCTTCTTTATCTCTCTCACCAAAACTCTTCTCCCATGATTGCTCAGTTTGGCTGGATGGGCTGTTCTAGGAAGACTTCCGGTGGTCCCAATCTTCTCCCATTTAAGGATTATGGAGGTCGCTGTGCTCTTAACAACCTTGAGTACAGCAGAAATTCTTTTGTAATCTTGACAAGATCTGTGCCTTGCACAATTTTGTCTCTGAACTCCTTGGCCAGTTCCTTTGACCTCATGATTCTCATTTGGTCTGACATGCACTGTGAGCTGTGAGGTCTTATATAGACAGGTGTGTGACTTTCCAAATCAAGTCCTATCAGTTTAATTAAACACAGCTGGACTCCAATGAAGGAGTAGAACCATCTCAAGGAGGATCACATGGAAATGGGCAGCATGTGACTTAAATATGAGTGTCTGAGCAAAGGGTCTGAATACTTATGACCATGTGATATTTCAGTTTTTCTTTTTTAATACATTTGAAAAAATTCTACATTTGTTTTTTTTCTGTCAAGATGGGGTGCAGAGTGTACATTAATGAGAAAAAAATGAACTTTTTTGAATTTACCAAATAGCTGCAATGAAACGAGTGAAAAATTTAAAGGGGTCTGAATACTGTTAAAAAATATCTCTTAGGCCGGCGTCACACTGGCGACAGAATCGGACGACTGCAATACGATGAAATATCGTATTGCAGTCTGCCCTATGTTAATCTATGGAGCAGCTCCTAATATCAGATTTTTTGTGGTCCGTTTTAAACGTCCGTGTGCAATCGCAGCATGCTGCGATTGTCACCGATTGGGTCGACTATCGCCAATGCAAGTCTATGGGAGCGATGAAAAATCGGATTACAAACGGACCGCACGTGTGACTTGCGATTAAATCGCACCGGTGTCCTTTAGAAAAGCCGGCAATTCATCCCCGGCTATACTGTAAAATCACACTGACAGCTTTAATAAAGAATAGAAAGAATAGATATACACACATAGAATACATATATATATATATATATATATATATATATATATATATATATGTCATTGTGACACATACATATACATATATTTATAGTTCTTACACTTCTACATACTGTAATAGCCGCTAATTCAATTGCCGGCTTTTGTGAAATCACAGAAGCCGACATGAAATGATACATTGTTTAGACACAGTTAACCATGTCATTTCCTGTATTTTGATATACGGTTTGAACTTACAATTACATATGTGTATTTGTGCAAAATTTCAGACATGTAGGGGTTAATTAAAGGTGTAAATTCGTTGAGAAAAAAGCGTGGGCTCCCGCTGTATTTTCTCCACCAGACAGACAAAGCAAGCGAGTGGGGGCAGATAATAATAGCCTAGGGAGGGTACATTTTTTTTGTGCCCCCCTGGCTACTAACATCTGCCCCCAGACACCCCAGAAAGGGCGAATCTATAATTAGATTCGTCCTTTCTGGCACTTTGCCTGTCTATTTCCATTGCCCTGTAGCGGTGGCGAATGGGTTAATAAGGGGTTAAACCCACCTTGCTATTGAAAGGTGAGTTTAAGCCAGGTTAATAATTGAGAGCTGTCAATTAGACAACTATCAATTATTAATCCTACTGTATGAAAGAAAAATCAAACACACACAGTTTAATAAAAAAGAAGTTTAATGAAATAATCACACATTTTTTGACCATATTTTATTTTCCTGCTAAAACCATTTCCTGTAATAAAAATAAAATAAAAAAGCAAAATTATTCTTACCAATCTGATGTACAGTCAGGTCCCACGGTGTAATCCATCAGAAAGGGTTAACAGGTTACAGCTTGCAGAAAGCTAATGCTCTCTCCGAGTTGTAACCCCATGAATGAATCAGTTACTCTCCCAGCGAAAGGAGAGGAAGAGATTCATGAATGGAGCTTAATTGATTTATTGCCACTTTCACTTCAGTGACCTGACCTAACGTGAAAGTGGGATACAATCAATTAAGCTTCATTCATTAATCACATCCTCTCCTGTCGGCAGGAGATAAGCTCATTCATTCAGGAGCTATCAGATGAGCACGCAGGATTACTTGCGCTGCTTATCTGATTGCTAGTTAACCCTTTGTGAAGGATTACATCGTGGGACGTGACAGATCGCCAGATAGGTAAGAATAATGTTGTTTTATTATTTTATATTTATTTTAGAAGAACAAGGGCTTCGAACGGATTAAGAGTGAAATAAAAGATGGTCAAAAAAATGTGTTTTGATTTCATTAAAATTATTTATTCTTAAAGTGTGTTTGTGTTTTTTTATTTACTTCAATAGGATTAATAATTGATAGTTGTCTAATTGACAGCTCTCAATTATTAACCTGCCTTAAGGTCACCTTTCAATTCTAAGGTGACATTAACGCCTTATTAACCCATTCGCCACCGCTACAGGGCAATGGGAATAGACGGGCAAAGTGCCAGAAAGGGCGAATCTAATTAGAGATTTGCCCTTTCTGGGGTGTCTGGGGGCAGATGTTAGTAGCCAGGGGGGGCACAAAAAAAATGTACCCTCCCTAGGCTATTATTATCTGCCCCCACTCGCTTGCTTTGTCTGTCTGGTGGAGAAAATACAGCGGGAGCCCACGCATTTTTTTTCAACGAATTTACACCTTTAATTAACCCCTACATGTCTGAAATTTTGCACAAATACACTCATGTAATTGTAAGTTCAAACCATATATCAAAATACAGGAAATGACATGGTTAACTGTGTGGAAACAATGTATCATTTCATGTCGGCTTCTGTGATTTCACAAAAGCCGGCAATTGAATTAGCGGCTATTACAGTATGTAGAAGTCTAGGAACTATAAATATATGTATATATATACATGTCACAATGACATGTATATATATATATATATATATATGTGTTCTATGTGTATATATCTATTCTTTCTTTTGTGATTGAAATACTATTCTTTTGGATCCATTATATGTCAGTTTTGCAAGCCTGCGAGAAATTCTCGCAAGTCGGATGAAAATCGGATTTTTCAAGGTACACACACATGCGATTAAATCGCATCTTTGAAGGAAAATCGGATGCCAGAAGGATGTGTGATGTTTGCATTTTGATACGACAATCGACCGACTAAAACGGACCGATTTTTTGTAGTTGTGTCTGACGCCGGCCTTACAGTCTGTATCCCGTCTTGTTCCTCCTCCTGACAACTTGTGACTTCCCTGTCTGTCAGCCGAGATGTTATTTCAACTTTGAGATCCCATAGAACACCTGTGGAGAGATCTCAAAATGGCAGTATGGAGAAGGCACCCTTCAAATATCAGGGACCTGGAGCAGTTTGCCAAAGAAGAATGGTCTACAATTCCAGCAGAGCATTGTAAGAAACTCATTAATGGTACTGGAAGCGGTTGTTCGCAGTTATTTTGGCTAAAGGTTGTGCAACCAAGTATTAGGTTGAGGGTGCCAATACTTTTGTCTGCCCCATTTTTGGAGTTTTGTGTGAAATGATCAAGGATTTGATTTTTGCTTCATTCTCTTTTGTGTTTTTTCCTTGCAAGCAAATTAAATGAAGATAAAAATAGCAAATAATTTGTGATTGCAATAATTTTCAGGAAGACACTGAGTATTATCTGACAGAATTGCAGGGGTGCCAATACTTTTGACCACCACTGTATATAATAATGCATTTTTTTCCATTTATTAATTTTCTTTATTTCCCAGAAAACCTCTCTAGAAAGGGGTGTTCCCATGTGGAATATTTATGGCATATCAATGGAATGTAGGGTGCAACAGGGACCGGGTCTCAAGTTCCCAGCTGTGGAAGCTAATGTATATATAACAGATGGGAAAAACTCTTCCACGCTGTATCCCATTTTCTGCAGTTGTTATTTTTTGACTAATAAAAACTTATACTTTACCTCCAGGGTAAGATTCTGTCCTGGTTATGTGACAGACATGCAGCTGCACAGCTTGTTACAGGACGGAGCTCTGATAACTGTACTGTAAGTGTTCCACTAAGGCTAAGTTCACACTGGATGTTTATGCTGTTTTTATTTCTGCAGCAAAACCTGATCTCTGAGCAGGAAAGAAGCTGCAGAACAAAAAGCATGTTTTCCATGCATTTTTTTGCTGTGGTTTTGGCATGCTAGATTTGTCTCTTGTACAAGCTGATAAAAATTAGTGTTGAAAAAAAAATCCTATTCCATATAATCAGGTTTTGGAACAAAAAAGTATAGTACATAGAAAATGTGTGCACAGCTGACTGATGGTGCTCTGGTAGGTTCCCAAACCGTAATTAGCATAAAAATAGAACCCCGCACTCAACTTAGTGTAAAGATTGTATGATTTTATTCAATCCCAAACAGTAGCATTACAAATATTTTGGTCCATACAAAAGACCTTCATCAGTTGCATAATGAGGGTTGTTGTACATATACAATGACCAATCACAGGCTAGCACTACGGTGAATGCCAAAAGGCTATATTGTAGTCAGGTATAATAGGTGTAACGAATGGAAGCAGAGGCAGAGATGGTGAAGTTCACATTCGTATTTATTTTTTAATGTGGAACCTCGAGACCGCGGTCCGGGGGGCTCCGACGGGGGCGTGACTAGTGAGCCCCGGGTACCCATAGTAAGGCCCCTCGAACAGGACCAGAATGGAATAACCGGAGGACACAGGTGCTACCTCCAGTTAGACCCCGGACACGTGGCAGCTGTCCCAGAGGGACCAAAAGGGTAACGGGTATATAACAGAAACCGTGGAGGGTTTGACGGAGATGAGGAAGGTCCTGGTCCAGAGTGGATGGTAGCAGGCTGGCTCCAGTGACCTTGTCACAGTCCACAGATACGGATGGCTGATGGCGGAACGGGATGACACTTGCGCCAGTAATAACTGAGGTTGACCAAGTTAGCCGGATACGGGTTAGCAAAGATCTATGGAGACAAATAGTATGAGCGAAGCACAGAGACTGCAGACGCAGCACAGACAGATCAGGGACAGAACCGGATGTAGCAATGATAGAACACGTTGCTCCGGCACTCCCCTTATGGTGGAGTGACCAGATATAGTACTGAGTGCGCTGCCATTGGTTAATTGACAATTTCAAAAAATGAACGCTGCCCCTTTAAGAGAGACGGTGGACGCGGCCTCGCGTCCTAAGCAATCTTCCTGGAGGCCTGCTGGCAGCGTGCCAGGAACTGGAGGAGGACGCAGGACGCTGAGGAGCAGGAGACTTCAGCCTGCGCACAGACTGCTGCAGAGGGACAGCTAGAGGAGCAGGAGGTAAAAGACCAGGAGAGAGTGCAGAGCCAGCACGGGGACCGAGTGTAACAGTATCCCCCTCTTTACCCCCCCTCTTTTTCAAGCCTGCGTGAAATCTTTTAAGAAGAAGAGGAGCCTGGATGTTCTCTTTAGGCTCCCAAGACCTCTCCTCAGGACCAAAACCTTTCCAGTCCACCAGGTAATAGATCCTACCTCTTACTTTCTTAGAGGCCAAGATATGTTTTACCTCAAAAACATCATCCTCAGAAACCGGATCTGGAGTGGTACCCGGGTCCTTAAAGAAGGAGCTCAACACTATTGGTTTGAGGAGGGAAACATGAAAGGAGTTAGGCACACGTAGAGAATCAGGCAATTTCAGTTTGTAAGAGACCGGGTTGATTTGTCTCAAGACTTCAAAGGGACCAATGAAACGGGGACCCAATTTGTACGATGGTAACTTCAAATGGATGTACTTGGAGGAGAGCCATACCTTGTCTCCGGGACGAAAGATGGGAGCCTCCAAACGTCTTTTGTCCGCATGCCTTTTCATACGTTGAGAGGCTTTCTCCAAAGCAGACCTGGTATCTCTCCAAATGTTCGAGAAATCTTTAGACAAGGTATCGACTGCCGGAACATCAGACGATCCAGAGATAGGAAGAGGAATTCCGGGTTGGAGTCCAAACACAATCTGAAAGGGAGATTTTCCAGAAGATTCACTTACTTGGTTGTTGTAGGAGAATTCCGCCCAGGGCAGTAATTCTACCCAGTCGTTATGATGAGCGTTGATGAAGTGACGCAGGTATCCAGCCAGGATTTGATTGATCCTCTCCACCTGCCCATTGAACTGGGGATGGTATGCAGAAGAAAAATCTAGTTCAATTTTTACCATTTTACAGAGTGCTCTCCAGAACTTAGAGGTGAACTGGACGCCCCTGTCGGACACGATGTGGAGAGGAAATCCATGTAGACGGAAGATGTGCTGAATGAAGTGAGCGGCCAGTTCTGGAGCAGACGGGAGACCAGATAGCGGAACGAAGTGGGCCATTTTAGAGAAGCAGTCCACCACAACCCATACCACTGAGCAGCCAGAAGAAATGGGAAGATCTGTGATGAAATCCATCGCGATGTGCTGCCAGGGAGCGGACGGGATCGGAAGAGGCAGAAGCCTGCCGGCTGGTAGATGTTTATCAGTCTTGTTACGGGCACATGAAGGACAGGCTGCGACGAACTCCTGGATATCCTTGCCCATGGTAGGCCACCAGTAGTAACGGGAGATGAGTTGCTGAGTCTTTTTCTGACCAGCATGGCCAGCCAACTTAGAAGAATGACCCCACCGCAGAACACGATTACGATCAGAAGCGGACACGAGAGTCTTCCCTGGAGGAAGCCGAGCAAGATCAGTGGAGGCAACAGAGACTAACCTAGAAGGTTCAATAATGTGCTGAGGTTCTTCCTCTAGTTCAGGAGGCAAAAAGGCTCTGGAGAGTGCGTCTGCCTTGATGTTCTTATCAGCTGGGCGGAAATGAAGTACAAAATTGAAACGGGCAAAAAACAATGCCCAGCGGGCCTGACGGGGATTCAGCCTTAGAGCAGATTGGAGATAGGCAAGGTTTTTATGATCGGTGAATATGACTACCTGGTGATGAGCTCCCTCAAGAAGATGTCTCCATTCTTGCAGAGCCAATTTGATAGCCAACAGTTCACGATCCCCGACAGAGTAGTTTCTTTCTGCAGGAGAAAAAACCTTGGAAAAAAACCACAAGAGAACATCCGCCCGGTAGATGACTTCTGGGTGAGAACTGCTCCTGCACCTATGGAAGAAGCGTCTACCTCAAGAAAAAATTGCTCATTAGAATTTGGACGATGGAGAACGGGTGCAGAAGCGAAGGCTTTTTTGAGAGAAACAAAGGCCTCTTCTGCCTCGGAGGACCATTCCTTAGAGTTTACACCTTTCCGGGTTAAGGCTGTGAGAGGAGCCACTCGGGTGGAAAAGTGTGGAATGAATTGCCGGTAGTAGTTGGCGAACCCCAGGAACCGTTGTATGGCTTTCAGGCCAGACGGACGAGGCCACTTGAGAACAGCAGACAACTTCTCCGGGTCCATCTTTAATCCTGTGGAAGATACAATGTACCCAAGGAAAGGCAAGGAAGACTGCTCAAAGAGGCATTTCTCATATTTGGCATATAGCCTGTTCTCTATCAGTCTTTGTAAGACCAGGCGTACTTGCCTCCGGTGTGACGCCAAGTCTGCGGAGAAAATCTAAATATCGTCCAGGTAGACCACGACACAAAAATAGAGCAGGTCCCTGAAAATGTCATTAATAGTGTTGAGCATTCCGATACCGCAAGTATCGGATATCGGCCGATATTCGCGTTATCGGAATTCCGATACTTAATTCCGATACTTTTTCAATATCGTATACCGGAATCGGAAGTTCCCATAATTCTTTGAGAGGCAATGTGATGTTAGTCAGCCAATGATGAATCTTATGAAGTGTGGGCACATCCTGTAATGCTGCGGTCATCTTAACTAATGGCATGGCTGTGATTGGCTGCTGAAATGATGTCAGAATGCACTATAAAAGGCGCCGCAGCCATTTTAGCGTCACTGTGCTGTGAACTGAGTTAGGGACAGAACGCTACTCTGCTCACTCTGAGGGACAGTTAGATATAGCGATTTTGTGTACTACTGTGCTTTAGGCAGGCTAGTTTACCAACCGCTGTGTAAAGCTTCATTTTGCCAGTGTTGTTTTAACAGCTCTGTGCAAGGTGTGTGTGTGACAGTGCAGGTGACGCTGTAGTTTGCTCTGCATCCACCGCTGTTTGTAGGCATCTGCACGTGTCACTGACTCTTTTTTTTTTTTATTTTATTTTGTGGAATTGGTGCAGCTCCATTATATTAGAAAAAAATCAAATCTATTAGTGTGACGTGCTTCCATCCGTATACAATACATTGGTTGCAAACACTATAGAAGTACAGAAAGGAGCCTTTCACAGCTACTGAACAGTTGTCTGCAGTGTTCACTGTAGTCTGTGAGCTTTTCATTTTGTGAGTGCAGATTACGCTCCAGTTTGTTCTTCAACCACTGCCGGTTGTAGTCTGCTGAGCGTGTGTCACTGCCTCATCCTTCACATTTTTCTCTAATTGGTGCTGCTCCATTTTAGTGGAAAAAAATCTAATCTATTAGTGTGACGCGCTTCCATCCGTATACAATACATTGGTTGCAAACACTATAGAAGTACACAAAGGGGCCTTTAACAGCTACTGAACAGTTGTGTTTCAGTGTTCACTGTAGTCTGTGAGCTTTTCATTTTGTGAGTGCAGATTACGCTCCAGTTTGTTCTTCAACCACTGCCGGTTGTAGTCTGCTGAGCGTGTGTCACTGCCTCATCCTTCACATTTTTCTCTAATTGGTGCTGCTCCATTTTAGTGGAAAAAAATCTAATCTATTAGTGTGACGCGCTTCCATCCGTATACAATACATTGGTTGCAAACACTATAGAAGTACACAAAGGGGCCTTTAACAGCTACTGAACAGTTGTGTTTCAGTGTTCACTGTAGTCTGTGAGCTTTTCATTTTGTGAGTGCAGATTACGCTCCAGTTTGTTCTTCAACCACTGCCGGTTGTAGTCTGCTGAGCGTGTGTCACTGCCTCATCCTTCACATTTTTCTCTAATTGGTGCTGCTCCATTTTAGTGGAAAAAAATCTAATCTATTAGTGTGACGCGCTTCCATCCGTATACAATACATTGGTTGCAAACACTATAGAAGTACACAAAGGGGCCTTTAACAGCTACTGAACAGTTGTGTTTCAGTGTTCACTGTAGTCTGTGAGCTTTTCATTTTGTGAGTGCAGATTACGCTCCAGTTTGTTCTTCAACCACTGCCGGTTGTAGTCTGCTGAGCGTGTGTCACTGCCTCATCCTTCACATTTTTCTCTAATTGGTGCTGCTCCATTTTAGTGGAAAAAAATCTAATCTATTAGTGTGACGCGCTTCCATCCGTATACAATACATTGGTTGCAAACACTATAGAAGTACACAAAGGGGCCTTTAACAGCTACTGAACAGTTGTCTGCAGGGTTCACTGTAGTCTGTGAGGAATAACCACACTTAGGCCTTATAACTTTTCTGACTTTCTTTATCAATCTACCACGATGAAGAAGTCAGTGAGTAAGGCACGTGGTCGTGGTCGAGGCCGTGGATTTGCAGCAGGGAGAGGACGTGGGGATTCTGTGGCTGCTGCCGCAGCCAGTGACACAGCATCCACCAGTTTTCCCCGTGAGCGTTCCTTTATGCGCACTTTTGTAGGAGCTCAGCGTACCCCCCTGCTGCGTGAAGAACAAATTGAAGCCGTTGTTGGTTGGATGGCAGCCAATGCATCGACTTCAATAGCTTCCACCTCCTCTCAGGACCACAGCACTGTTGAACAACCATCAGTCTCTTCACCGCCTGCCAAATTGCCCAGGCAGTCAGAGAGCTCTGTACAGGAGCCAGCTGAGTCTCTGCTTCTGTTCTCAGAATCTGTTGGCTTGCAAACAGGGGCCCAGCCAAGCAGCATTCTGGAATGTGAAGAAGAGGCAGTATGCAGTGATGCGCAACAGCTGTGTCTCTCTGAATCTGAAGAGGCGGGTGAGCCAGTGCCGATGGTCAGCACACCGCAGAACGCATCTGATGATGATGAGACTCAGTTGCCAGTTTCTGTTGAGCATGGTGCTGGCCAGACCACCCAACAACAGCAGGTGTTGGAAGAGGGTAGTGGTGGAGATGATGAGGTCCAAGACCCAACATGGCGTGAGGAACAGGAAGGTGGTGGGAGCAGCTCTGAGGAAGAGATTGCCCCAACGGTCCAAACAGTAGGGAGAGGTAGGCTGCAGACTCGCTTGCCTGTAGCCTCCAGTTTGGCACCCGTTCGGAGCAGTTCTCTTACAACAGCCAAACCGGGCGCTCCCAGGACTTGCTCTGCGTGGTCCTTTTTTGATACAGTTGCAGATGATATTTGCTATGTCAAATGCAAGCTGTGTAATCAAAAAATTAAAAGAGGTAAAAGTGTCAGTAACCTTAATACAACAAATATGTGGAAACATGTGCGGTCAAAGCACTTTGTTGAGTTACAAAGACACACTGGAGATGTAGGCCAACCTACAGCAGCACCTACATCTTCAGCTCGTGTTGGAGCCTCTTCCTCCAGTTCACACACAGCTGGTTCGGCTTCCTCAAAGGATCGCCATGGAAGAACCTCTGTCACTGTTGTCCAGAGACACAGTGTTATTCCACCCACAGCTGCAAGTTCCCTGTCATCCTCACACACCCAGGCCACAAAACAGCCATCGGTAGCACAGGCATGGGATAAAAGACGGCCATACTCGGCAAACCATCCACGAGCACAGGCTCTGAATGCTGGCATTGCAAAACTCCTGTCCCTTGAAATGCTGTCATTCAGACTGGTGGAGACTGACAGTTTCCGTGAATTAATGGCATTGGCAGTCCCACAATACAATGTGCCCAGCCGATTTTATTTCAGCAGGCAAGCCGTCCCTGGTCTGCAAAAGCATGTTGAGGCAAAAATTAAACATGCGCTACTAAATGCCGTCAGTAGCAAGGTCCACCTGACCACCGATGCGTGGACCAGTACCCATGGCCAGGGACGATACCTTTCACTCACTGCCCATTGGGTGAATGTTGTGGAGCCGGGTACAGATCTTGCGAGTGGCGCTGTACGTGTTCTGCCAACTCCAAGGATTGCCGGAATCAAGTCTGTCCACATTGACTCCTCCTCCTACTCCAGTTCCTCAGAATCATCGCTGCAGGAGCCGTCACGGTCTACCTCCACATGAACCCGTGGACGCTTATCTGATGCGACCGATATGAGCACAGCCGTGGCCAAACGGCAACAGGCCGTTCTGAAATTAATTCCCATGGGGAATCGAAGCCACACAACGCAGGAGCTCTGGAATGCCATCAAGCAGGAGAGTGACGTGTGGTTTTTGCCAGCGAATCTCCAGCCAGGCTTGGTAGTGTGTGACAATGGCCGAAATCTGGTGGCAGCTCTGGGCCTTGGCAAACTCACTCACATACCATGTCTGGCACATGTGCTCAACTTGGTCGTGCAGAGTTTTTTGAGGGACTATCCGGATCTTGATGCACTGCTGCACAAGGTCCGCCTAGAGTGCGCTCACTTGCGACGTTCCAGCATGGCCAGATCGCGCATTGCAGCTCTGCAACGCAGATTGCGCCTTCCTGAACATCGCATCATATGTGACGTATCCACCAGGTGGAATTCAACGTTACATATGTTGGAGCGGTTGTGTGAGCAGCAGCCAGCAGTTATGGAGTATCAGCTGCATCAGGCGCAATCAACACGCAATTTGCGCCGTCCACACTTCACCATTAATGAGTGGGCCATTATGAAGGACATGTGCCACGTTTTGCGTGCGTTTGATGAGTCAACGCGGATGGCGAGTGCAGATGATGCACTAGTCAGCCTGACTGTCCCCCTTATCTGCCTGCTTCAAAAAACACTGCAAGCAATAAGGGATGAGGTTTTGGAAGAGGTGGAGGATGAGGAGTCACAAATTCCATCACCTTCTGGAAAGTCAGCGCAACGTGGTTCCTCACAAAGGGCTGGGCAGGGCTCACTTTGTGAGGAGGATGAGGAGGAGGAGTCAATGGAGGAGGAAGACATCGCTCCAGAGGGAGGTACACAACGCTCTAGTCAGTATGTAGAGCGAGGGTGGGGTGATGCAGAGCAGGCAGAGATAACGCCTCTTGCAGAGGACAGCGTTTCTTTGCCAGTTGGGAGTCTGCAGCACATGGTTGATTTCATGCTGCAGTGCCTAAGAAACGACCACCGCATTGCCCACATTCTCACGACGTCTGATTATTGGGTGTACACCCTCCTAGACCCTCGCTACCGGGACAACGTCAAAAGCCTCATCACACCGTTGAACCGGGAGCGTAAAATGCGTGAGTACCAAGACACACTGGTGCAATCCCTAATGTTCTACCTTACTGCCGAGAGCACTGCTGCTGCTACTGCTTTACAAAGCAGCTCTGTGCGTCGAGGCAGTGTAGAGAGCTCTGCAACAAGAGGGAGCACACGCAGTGCCTCTGCACAGGGAAAGACCAGTATGTTAAAAATGTGGCAAAGTTTTGTGGCAGCGCTACAAATGTCTACACCATCCGAGAGGGCTCCAGTCAGCGGGAGGCAACGTATCCGTCAGATGGTGACAGACTACTTGGCATTGCCTCTCAGTGTACTCCCAGATGGCTCTTCCCCATTCAAGTTTTGGGTCTCTAAGCTGGATACATGGCCAGAGCTTAGCCAGTATGCATTGGAGGTGCTGGCTTGCCCTGCTGCCAGTGTATTATCGGAGCGCGTCTTTAGTGCTGCAGGTGGTGTACTAACAGACCGTCGCATGCGACTATCCTCCGATAATGTAGACCGGCTTACTTTTCTGAAAATGAACAAGGCATGGATCTCGCCAGAATTTGTCTGTCCATTTTCAGATTAAATAACTGGTTCGCAACGTTATCCATGTCTCCTGTTATGTTCATCTTTCTACCACCTGAACTCTACTCCCTGGGCTCCAACACTGCCAGTTGCTGCTCAGAAGTGTCGTGTCCACAGAACAAAACACAAGCTCTACTGTTAGTGGGGTTCAGTAACGCCAGCTGTTCCCCTGCTGTGTGAACGGCAAGAAGTCTCCTGTTCCCGACACATGGACAGAAAAACACATGACCAACATGCTCCAAATAGGGAAGAGCCGTCACCCTGCTTGTTATGCTGAAAACATGAAATTGTGAAGTTTTGCAGGCCTAGAATGATAAATTTTTATGACAAATATGGACAAATAATAATTTGTCATCACAGCGCATATCTGCACATGTCTATTAGAAATGGTAACAAAAAATAAAACATAGTCTACTCTTCACATTTTGAAATTAATGCATAAAAGTACATTTCAGACTTATGAATTAATGCTTTTTAAGGAACTTTATCTGTACCTGTAAGATAATGCACTCAATGGATGTACGAATCATTAAATCCTCATCATCATCATCACGAGTTTTATTTATGACAGACATTATAAAATACACATACTGATGCCAACTGTAACTTCAAACACCATATATGAAATGGCCAGCATGTAAACATGGTAATAATGTCCAATAATAAATTATTACATCTAGAAAGTGCATCATGCATACTGACAATAGGTAGTTATACCTGCAAGTGCTGTTGAAACAACCACAAGAGATATAAATTAATACTGGTATATAGGTATCACAGTGCATAGTTACTCATGGACAATGTTGATGTAATACTGTATCTCAATTAAGTCAGCGTCAACCATTAGGCTTGTTAGTGTTGTACATTGTTAAAGAGGGAACGTAATTTTTTTGTTTGTCATAGCTGGAGTATTACACATTTAATTATTACTGCTGTATTTTTTTTTGCGTCCCTAGTGCGCAATAACGCAGCCTAACCTCACATTTGATAGTCAGCTAATTGCCACACGCTACCCTACCCTACGCGTGACAGTAGGAAGGTAGTGTTGACGGATAAAGCTTTGCGCAACCAGACATTCTTTTACCCTCTTCAACACTCTACAAGCAAAAAATGCATGATTTCAGACGCAGACTTTATTGACGTACAGTATAACATCGGCATTACCCATCAGAGGCTGTCCACTGTCTGATACAGACATAGAATATACCTTTGCTATCCGTAGCCTTTGTTTCACCTACACTTGCAGGCACACACTTAAATTGTGACAAACAATGCCTAATGTTTTTTTAAATGGTTATTTTTTATCGTACATTATTGTGTCATCAATCACATTGATGAGTCCATGCTGGACATGTCATACATGCTATAGAAAGTTACGATGTTATGAACTTAAATAATTGAAATGTCAGTGACTGTCACATAAAATTTGCGATGATGATGATGAGTGACTATTACAAAATCCATTGTCTTCACTATGTTATGGTTTAACATAGCGTTCCTTAAGCATTATTCATAAAAAAAAAATGGACTTTTATTCTAAACTTTACAACACTATATTTTGTTACCAATTTTTTGGGTGTTGTGTTGTTCCATTTATTTTTGGCATGTGCATATATGCGTTTATATTTGTATTTTCTTTATTTTTCCTTCTTGAAATTAGAAAACATGTGTATCTTTGTACCGTGTTAGCCAGTAGATAGAAAAATATTTAGACTTCAGAGTCAGCAGTGGTTGATACCTTTTAATGGATAACTGAAAAGATGGAAACAAATTGCAAGCTTTCAAGGCTACTCACGTCTCTTCATCAGGCAAGAGTAAATAAAAAAATTAAGCATCACATATTTCTATACACAACAGGACACAGGAATAGTGCAATAGGTAAGACAAGTAAGTGACGTGTATCAGAACTGTCATTATCTCACAGGGATGAACATAAATATTGGAACAGTTCCTAGATAAGGATAGAAAGTTTGATTGCCCTCTCATTGGCGTCTTTTTTTGGGTTTTCATGACCCTGGAAGGGAATAGACGCAGATTCCTTAATTGATATAGAATGACATAAATCCATGTGATCTATTCATTCCATCACTAACAGTGTCAAAGGTCATGATGAGCTTATATTCTGAAACCTTTGTACGTTTCTCATATTTGAAGTTATATTTTAATACCAGTAATTCCATATCCATCATGCTATGACCGGGCATACAAAAGTCTTTTGCCACAGGTAAATTCATTAATTTATCTGTGATTGTGTGGCGCTGATAATTCATCCTTGTTCTCCTTTTTGTTGCCAGTCTCCCCTCACTTGTCCCTCCCTCACTTGTCTTAGCTATTCCTGTGTCCTGTTGTGTGTAGAAATATGTGATTCTTCATTTTTGGCTTTACTCTTAGCCTGATGAAGACACCTGAGTAGTCTCGAAAGCTTTGAATTTGTTACCATATTTTCAGTTAGCCTTTAAACGTTATCAACCACAGAGGACTGTCAAGTATAAATATTTTTCTATTCTTGTAATTGAAATTCATCATTTTATTGTCGTAGTAAAACTTCATTTATTCTTGTTTGAAGTACATACATTTGCAATGGCCACGTAACAAGGCAATAACTCAATATTTTATGCCTACACCCTCCTTGACCCTGGGCTTCAACAGCGCCAGTTGCTGCTCAGAAGTGTTAGATGCACAGATGAAAACAATCGCTGATGTGTTTCTGGGGTTCAGTAATGTCAGCTGTTCCCCTGCTGTGTGAACGGCAAAAAGTCCTGCTGCCTCCACCATGTTCTCTTCTCATCCCTGGGTTACAACACCGCCAGTTGTTTCTCGGAAGTGCTGTTAGCACAGTTAACACTTGCTCCTGTGTTACTGGGGTTCAGTAATGTCAGCTGTTCCCCTGCTGTGTGAACGGCAAAAAGTCCTGTCGCCTCCACCATGTTCTGTTCTCATCCCTGGGTTACAACACCGCCAGTTGTTTCTCGGAAGTGCTGTTAGCACAGTTAACACTTGCTCCTGTGTTACTGGGGTTCAGTAATGTCAGCTGTTCCCCTGCTGTGTGAACGGCAAAAAGTCCTGCTGCCTCCACCATGTTCTGTTCTCATCCCTGGGTTACAACACCGCCAGTTGTTTCTCGGAAGTGCTGTTAGCACAGTTAACACTTGCTCCCGTGTTACTGGGGTTCAGTAATGTCAGCTGTTCCCCTGCTGTGTGAACGGCAAAAAGTCCTGCTGCCTCCACCATGTTCTCTTCTCATCCCTGGGTTACAACACCGCCAGTTGTTTCTCGGAAGTGCTGTTAGCACAGTTAACACTTGCTCCTGTGTTACTGGGGTTCAGTAATGTCAGCTGTTCCCCTGCTGTGTGAACGGCAAAAAGTCCTGCTGCCTCCACCATGTTCTGTTCTCATCCCTGGGTTACAACACCGCCAGTTGTTTCTCGGAAGTGCTGTTAGCACAGTTAACACTTGCTCCTGTGTTACTGGGGTTCAGTAATGTCAGCTGTTCCCCTGCTGTGTGAACGGCAAAAAGTCCTGCTGCCTCCACCATGTTCTGTTCTCATCCCTGGGTTACAACACCGCCAGTTGTTTCTCGGAAGTGCTGTTAGCACAGTCTACACTTGCTCCTGTGTTACTGGGGTTCAGTAATGTCAGCTGTTCCCCTGCTGTGTGAACGGCAAAAAGTCCTGCTGCCTCCACCATGTTCTGTTCTCATCCCTGGGTTACAACACCGCCAGTTGTTTCTCGGAAGTGCTGTTAGCACAGTTAACACTTGCTCCCGTGTTACTGGGGTTCAGTAATGTCAGCTGTTCCCCTGCTGTGTGAACGGCAAAAAGTCCTGCTGCCTCCACCATGTTCTCTTCTCATCCCTGGGTTACAACACCGCCAGTTGTTTCTCGGAAGTGCTGTTAGCACAGTTAACACTTGCTCCTGTGTTACTGGGGTTCAGTAATGTCAGCTGTTCCCCTGCTGTGTGAACGGCAAAAAGTCCTGCTGCCTCCACCATGTTCTGTTCTCATCCCTGGGTTACAACACCGCCAGTTGTTTCTCGGAAGTGCTGTTAGCACAGTTAACACTTGCTCCTGTGTTACTGGGGTTCAGTAATGTCAGCTGTTCCCCTGCTGTGTGAACGGCAAAAAGTCCTGCTGCCTCCACCATGTTCTGTTCTCATCCCTGGGTTACAACACCGCCAGTTGTTTCTCGGAAGTGCTGTTAGCACAGTTAACACTTGCTCCTGTGTTACTGGGGTTCAGTAATGTCAGCTGTTCCCCTGCTGTGTGAACGGCAAAAAGTCCTGCTGCCTCCACCATGTTCTGTTCTCATCCCTGGGTTACAACACCGCCAGTTGTTTCTCGGAAGTGCTGTTAGCACAGTTAACACTTGCTCCCGTGTTACTGGGGTTCAGTAATGTCAGCTGTTCCTCTGCTGTGTGAACGGCAAAAAGTCCTGCTGCCTCCACCATGTTCTCTTCTCATCCCTGGGTTACAACACCGCCAGTTGTTTCTCGGAAGTGCTGTTAGCACAGTTAAACACTTGCTCCTGTGTTACTGGGGTTCAGTAATGTCAGCTGTTCCCCTGCTGTGTGAACGGCAAAAAGTCCTGCTGCCTCCACCATGTTCTGTTCTCATCCCTGGGTTACAACACCGCCAGTTGTTTCTCGGAAGTGCTGTTAGCACAGTTAACACTTGCTCCTGTGTTACTGGGGTTCAGTAATGTCAGCTGTTCCCCTGCTGTGTGAACGGCAAAAAGTCCTGCTGCCTCCACCATGTTCTGTTCTCATCCCTGGGTTACAACACCGCCAGTTGTTTCTCGGAAGTGCTGTTAGCACAGTTAACACTTGCTCCCGTGTTACTGGGGTTCAGTAATGTCAGCTGTTCCCCTGCTGTGTGAACGGCAAAAAGTCCTGCTGCCTCCACCATGTTCTGTTCTCATCCCTGGGTTACAACACCGCCAGTTGTTTCTCGGAAGTGCTGTTAGCACAGTTAACACTTGCTCCCGTGTTACTGGGGTTCAGTAATGTCAGCTGTTCCCCTGCTGTGTGAAAGGCAAAAAGTCCTGCTGCCTCCACCATGTTCTCTTCTAGAGTTGAGCGATACTTTCCGATATCCTAAAGTATCGGAATCGGAATGGTATCGCCGATATCACTAAAAAATCGGCGATACCCGATACCGGAAGTCCCATGTAAGTCTATGGGAACAAAATATCGCAACTAAAAAAACCCCATTCTTTCCTTGTAAACACTAAATATACACACATAGAATACATATATATATATATACATGTCATTGTGACATATATATATACATATATGTATAGTTTATACACTTCTACATAGTAAAATATCCTTTGATTCAATTGCCGGGTAAAGCCGGCTTCAGTGAAAAGACAGAAGCACCCGACATGAAATGACACTTGGTGTACATAGGGTTAACCATGTCTTTTCATGTCGTTTGCTATCTGATTTGCACAAACAATTAAATCAGACTATGTGTGCAAAATTTCACACCTGTAGGGGTTAATTAAAGGTGTAAATTCGTTGTAAAAAAAACGGACTTTTTTGCTACGAATTTACACCTTTAATTAACCCCTACAGGTGTGAAATTTTGCACACATAGTCTGATTTAATTGTTTGTGCAAATTAGATAGCAAAGGACATGAAAAGACATGGTTAACCCTATGTACACCAAGTGTCATTTCATGTCGGGTCACCCGACATGAAATGACACTTGGTGTACATAGGGTTAAACATTTCTTTTCATGTCCTTTGCTATCTAATTTGCACAAACAATTAAATCAGACTATGTGTGCAAAATTTCACACCTGTAGGGGTTAATTAAAGGTGTAAATTCGTTGTAAAAAAAACGGACTTTTTTGCTACGAATTTACACCTTTAATTAACCCCTACAGGTGTGAAATTTTGCACACATAGTCTGATTTAATTGTGTATGCAAATTAGATAGCAAAGGACATGAAAAGACATGGTTAACCCTATGTACACCAAGTGTCATTTCATGTCGGGTTCTGCATTTTCACAAAAGCAGGCAATTGAATTAGCGGCTATTATACTATGTAGAAGTGTATGAACTACAAATATAAATATATATATATGTGTCACAAATTCAATGACATGTATATATATATATATGAGGTGTAAAATTGCTGAAAAAAAATGCGTGGGCTCCCGCCCTATTTTCGCAACCAGACAGACAAAGCCAGTGAGTGGGGTCAGATAATAATAGCCCAGAGAGGGACCATTATTTTTGGCCCCCCCGGCTACTTAACATCTGCCCCCAGACACCCCAGAAAGGGCAAATCTCTAATTAGATTTGCCCTTTCTGGCACTTTGCCCGTCTATTCCCATTGCCCTGTAGCGGTGGCGAATGGGTTAATAAGGGGTTAAAATGACCTTGCAATTGAAAGGTCACTTTAAGCCAGGTTAATAATTGAGAGCTGTCAATTAGACAACTATCAATTATTAATCCTATTGTATGAAAGAAAAATCAAACACACACACTTTAATAAAAAAGAAGTTTAATGAAATAATCACACAGTTTTTGACCATATTTTATTTACCTGCTAAAACCATTTCCTGTAATAAAAATAAAATAAAAAAGCAAAATTATTCTTACCTATCCCATGCACAGTCAGGTCCCACGGTGAAATCCTTCAGAAAGGGTTAATGTTTACTGCAGGGACCGCAGCTAATGCTGCAGCCTCACAGTAAACCCCAAATGAATGAGTTCCTCTCCTGCCTGACAGGAGAGTAAAGGCTGGGTGTCACATAACGATACACCAGCGATCCCGACAACGATATGCACTTGTCAGAATCGCTGGTGTATCGCTACATGATCGCTGCTGAGCTGCCAAACAGGCAGCTCAGGCAGCGATCTGGGACAGCGACACTGCGGGTAACATCGCTTAAGGGCCCGTCTCACATAGCGATATCGCTACCGAGATCGCTGCTGAGTCACTAGTTTTGTGACGCAGCAGCGAGCTCACCAGCGATATCGCTGTGTGTGACATTCAGCGACGATCAGCCCCCTGCCGGGTATCGCTGATCGTCGCAGAAATGTCAGGACCTTTTTTTGATCGTTGGTTTCCCTCTGACAGGCACGCATCGCTGCGTGTGACAGGCGGGAGACCAGCGATCCGCTGGTAACCAAGGTACACAGCGGGTTTCCAGGCACCGCGCAGCGCTTGGAAACCCGCTGTGTACCTTGGATACCAGCTCCCTGCATCAGGGCGCTGGTATCCAAGGTACACAGCGGGTTTCTAGGCACAGCCCCGCGCCTGGAAACCCGCTGTGTACCTTGGTTACCAGCGGATCGCTGGTCTCCCGCCTGTCACACGCAGCGATGTGTGCCTGTCAGCGGGAAACCAGCGATCAAAAAAAGGTCCTGACATTTCAGCGACGATCAGCGATACCCGGCAGGAGGGCTGATCGTCGCTGAATGTCACACACAGCGATATCGCTGGTGAGCTCGCTGCTGCGTCACAAAACTAGTGACTCAGCAGCGATCTCGGTAGCGATATTGCTATGTGAGACGGGCCCTTAAGTGGAAAGCTTAATTGATTGCTTTCCACTTTCACTTCAGGTCAGCCAGGGACACAATCAGTGACGTCAGAGGGAACTGATTAACAAAAATAGGGGTTCCCTTCGAAAAAAAAATGGCGTGGGGTCCCCCCTATTTTTGTTAACCAGCCAGATGAAGCAGACCGCTGAGGCCTGGATTTTCAGGCTGTTAAGGAGCCAAGATCCATGGACCTTGCCAGCCTGATAATACTAGGCCACAGCAGTCTGCATATCTTGGCTGATTAACAAAAATAGGGGATCCCCTCGAAAAAAATTGGCGTGGGTCCCCCCTATTTTTGTTAACCAGCCAGATGAAGCAGACCGCTGAGGCCTGGATTTTCAGGCTGTTAAGGAGCCAAGATCCATGGACCTTGCCAGCCTGATAATACCAGGCCACAGCAGTCTGCATATCTTGGCTGATTAACAAAAATAGGGGATCCCCTCGAAAAAAATTGGCGTGGGGTCCCCCCTATTTTTGTTAACCAGCCAGATGAAGCAGACCGCTGAGGCCTGGATTTTCAGGCTGTTAAGGAGCCAAGATCCATGGACCTTGCCAGCCTGATAATACCAGGCCACAGCAGTCTGCATATCTTGGCTGATTAACAAAAATAGGGGATCCCCTCGAAAAAAATTAGCGTGGGGTCCCCCCTATTTTTGTTAACCAGCCAGATGAAGCAGACCGCTGAGGCCTGGTTTTTCAGGCTGGTAAGGATCCAATATCCATGGACCTTGCCAGCCTGATAATACCAGGCCACAGCAGTCTGCTTAGCTTGGCTGGTTAACAAAAATAGGGGATCCCCTCGAAAAAAAAACGGCGTGGGGATCCCCCTATTTTTGTTAACCAGCCAAGTAAAATGCAGACTGCTGCGGCCTGGTATTAAAAGACTGTCAAGGCCCATGGATTTTGGCCCTCAACAGCCTGATAATACCAGGCTACAGCAGCCCCACATTTGGCGCATCAAAAGATGTGCCAATTGTGGCACTTTACCCGGCTCTTCCCACTTGCCCTGTAGCGGTGGCAAGCGGGGTAATAAGGGGTTAATGTCACCATTGATTGCACGGTGACAATAAGCCCGGTTAATAATGGAGAGGTGTCAATAAGACACCGATCCATTATTAATCCCAAAGTTATTAAATGTATAAAAAAAAGACAAAGCAAGAAAAAAGTATTTTAATGAAATAAAAGAGACAACACAGTTTTCATTTCTTTTATTATACTCTCATTCCTGCGACGCCATCGATCTCCTGTAAAAAAAGAAAAAAAACAAACCAACAGTATACCACCTGTCCGACGCAGTCCATAGTAACGAGTGTCCCACGACGATCCAACTCTGCTACATCGCAATGACAGGCAGAGCCTGTCATCGCAACGCAGCACAGCTGATTACCTGCTTCCCCGGCGGTGACGTCATCGGACTGACTGCTTTACGGCCGGGATTACCCAGCAGTCACTGCAGTTATCGCGAGATACTGCATGTGACCGCCGGGGAAAGAAGATGGCGGCCATGAAGCAGTCCGGGATGTGACCGCCGGAGATCTTCTCCAGGTAAGTGCCGCTGACTCCTGACAGACCCGACCGACGGACACTGACAGTGACAGTGACAATCCCGATTCCGGTATCCGATAAGACGAAAATATCGGAACTCGGAATCGGAATTCCGATACAGCCAATATCGGCCGATACCCGATATTTGCAGTATCGGAATGCTCAACACTATTCTCTTCTCATCCCTGGGTTACAACACCGCCAGTTGTTTCTCGGAAGTGCTGTTAGCACAGTTAACACTTGCTCCTGTGTTACTGGGGTTCAGTAATGTCAGCTGTTCCCCTGCTGTGTGAACGGCAAAAAGTCCTGCTGCCTCCACCATGTTCTGTTCTCATCCCTGGGTTACAACACCGCCAGTTGTTTCTCGGAAGTGCTGTTAGCACAGTTAACACTTGCTCCTGTGTTACTGGGGTTCAGTAATGTCAGCTGTTCCCCTGCTGTGTGAACGGCAAACAGTCCTGCTGCCTCAACTTTAATTTCCATGGGTACCTTCTGCTACCCATCCGGGTTCCAGTACCGTCAGCTGGTTCTCCGCAGTGCCTTTGGCCTAGGTGCCTCCATGTCGGTATCCGAGTTCCAGCAACGTCTGCTGGTCCTTGGTAGTGCTTTGGAGCACAGGTACCTCCTGCTTAGTAACCGTGTCCCAGTAACGTCAGCTGGTCCTCGGTTGTGCCATTGGCTCTTTTCCTTCTGCTGACCCTCCGTGTTCCAGCACAGTCAGCTGGTCCTCGTCACTTGCATTGGCTCTTGTACCTTCTTCTACCCGTCCGGGTTCCAGTACCGTCAGCTGGTTCTCCGCAGTGCCTTTGGCCTAGGTGCCTCCATGTCGGTATCCGAGTTCCAGCAACGTCTGCTGGTCCTTGGTAGTGCTTTGGAGCACAGGTACCTCCTGCTTAGTAACCGTGTCCCAGTAACGTCAGCTGGTCCTCGGTTGTGCCATTGGCTCTTTTCCTTCTGCTGACCCTCCGGGTTCCAGCACAGTCAGCTGGTCCTCGTTACTTCCATTGGCTTTTGTACCATAACCAACAGGACAAAGAAGGTTAAGACAAACTACAAGATACAGAACAAGAGACAGAAGAACAATAAGCAGAAGATCAAAAAGCAGAAGAACATGAAGTATAAGACCAAAATGAAGAGCAAAATATATGCTCTAAATTCTAAGCAGAAGAAGACTAAGCAGTGTATGGGGGTGAGTCCGTTCCTCCTCGTGGTGCCCCTGGAAAATGCCTGATGCTGCTGCAGGCTAAACTGAACGCGGACAAATACTGTTGTAATTAAAATCTTTCGTGACAGCAAGAACGGAAGGATGAAAATTCAGAGTTTTACAGATTACAAGTACAGGAATGTCTGTCACAAATAAGAATATGATGAAAAGGATGAATAGGAAGAAGATGAAGAAGTAGAATATGAAGAATAATAACTGTTTAATAAGAACAATATAAGTAATGTTAACAAAAAGATGAATAGCAAGAAGTTTTAGAAGATTAAGAAGGTGAAGATGAAGAATAATTTGATGAGAAAGATGATGCTGCTGAAGATTATGAAGGAGAAAGTGTGTGAAAAGTTAAAAAGGTGAAGAGCATGGAAGTTGTGAAACAGACATATTTGACAAAATAGAAAAAAGGTTAACAACATTGTCAATTTCTTCGTCAATCCAAACGTATTTCAAAAAAAGAAATATTAATGCTATTCCATTGCATTGTGTTAAACATCTATGCCTTTAATGTCTCCTCAACCTCCCCCAATAAATTCTACATTACTCTTTGTTGTTTTCCTTCATGTACAATTAACCAACAAGGCAAGAATGGTTTTTTTTAATTCCGATATTTTGTTCCCATAGACTTACATTGTATTTCCGGTATCGGTATCGGGTATCGCCGATATTTTTTGTGTATCGGCGATACCATTCAGATTCCGATACTTTTGGATATCGGAAAGTATCGCTCAACTCTAGTCATTAACAAATTCCTGAAAGACCGCAGGTGCATTGCTTAGGCCAAATGGCATTACCAGGTATTCATAGTGGCCGTCACGGGTGTTGAAGGCTGTTTTCCATTCGTCTCCTTCTCTGACTCGGATCAGGTTGTAGGCCCCTCTGAGATCCAATTTGGTGAAGATCTTGGCCCCTCGGAGACGATAAAACAGCTCTGAAATAAGAGGTAATGGATACCTGTTTTTTACCGTGATCTGATTTAGACCCCGGTAGTCGATACAGGGCCGCAAGGATCCATCCTTCTTCTTCACAAAGAAGAATCCAGCTCCTGCCGGTGATGATGACTTTCGGATAAATCCTCTTGCCAGATTCTCTTGGATGTAGTCCGACATAGCCCGAGTCTCTGCCTGCGAAAGAGGATAAACTCTCCCGCGAGGAGGAGATGCTCCAGGAAGAAGCTCTATCTGACAGTCATACGACCTGTGTGGAGGTAGCCTCTCAGCCTCCTTTTTCCCAAAAAACGTCAGAGAAGGACTAATAGGAGGAAGGCAACCCTGGCAGGGTATCAGGCTGGACTGGAGGTGAAACAGGTTGAATCCGGGTTAAGCAACGACTCATGCAGGTATCTCCCCAACGCAGAACTTCTCCAGTTTTCCAATTTAGAACTGGTTCATGTATCTGGAGCCAAGGTAAACCTAAAAGCAAGGGATGGGACAAACCGGATATACATAAAATCGCATTCGTTCAGCATGCATTAGACCTACCCGGAGTTCCACCAACTTGGTTTGAAACTGGACAGGCTCGGTCAGTGGTTTGCCATCTACAGCGGTCACCCGCAACGGATCAGGAAGACGCTGGACTGGTAAGCGGTAATGATCCACAACCGCCTGCTGGATGAAGTTCCCTGCAGCTCCAGAATCCAGTAGACAATGTTCGGAGAATTTTATTGCTCCAAAGGACACGGAGACTGAGATTTGTAATGAGGGGGAGGACTGTTCTCTACCTAGGTTGGCCCCTCCTACTGAACCTAGGCACTGGAGTTTCCCGACTTTTTTGGACAGAAATGGATCTGATGCTTAGAACTACCGCAGTAGTAACAACTTCCCTCCTTGCGACGTGCCTCCCGGCGGCGGGTGGCCAAACTTACACGGTCTACCTCCATGGCCTCGGAGGAGGAAGGCGAGGTACCTGTTTTGAACAAACTAGAGTCCAGGTGATAGGACCTTTTGTCCCGCTTGATCTCCATGGAACGCTCCTGAAAACGCAGGTCAATTTGGGTTGCCAAGGATATTAGCTCTTCCAAGATGGTAGGTCTGTCCCGTCCCACCAGCTCATCCTTGATTCTTCCGGATAGGCCTTCCCAGAAGTTAGCTACCAAGGCCTCATTGTTCCACGACAATTCAGACGAGAGGGTGCGGAATTTAACAGCATACTGAGCCACCGTGAGAGTACCTTGGCGCAGGCGAAGTAAGGCAGAAGCAGTCGAAGTGGTGTGACCAGGTTCATCGAAGGCCCTGCGAAAAGCCTCTGGGAAAGATTGAAGATCATTAACCAGCGGATTCCCTCTCTCCCATAGCGGGTTTAGCCAGGTGAGGGCCTCTCCTCCCAGGTGTGACATGATGAAGCCCACCTTGGCTTGGTCAGAAGCAAACATATGCCCCAAGATTTCGAAGTGTAGAGTGCACTGATTGAGAAAACCCCGACACTGAGTAGGATCACACAGGAAACGCGTAGGAGCCGCCAGGCGGGGACCTTTACTTGCCATGGGAACTGGTACCTGAGTATTGATAGAAGAGTCAGGTGCAGACGAGGACCCCAAGGAATCCATGCGGGTAGACAAGCTGCGTAGATAAGTCGTGATCTTGTCCTGTTGAACTCCTAAACGGGCCACCTCCTGGCACAGATCCGCCGTGGTCGGAGGTCTCTGGGATCCAGCGGGTTCCATGGCCGGAGCAATCTGTAACGAATGGAAGCGGAGGCAGAGATGGTGAAGTTCACATTCGTCTTTATTTTTTAATGTGGAACCTTGAGACTGCGGTCCGGGGGGCTCCGAAGGGGCGTGACTAATGAGCCCCGGGTACCCGTAGTAAGGCCCCTCGAACAGGACCAGAATGGAATAACCGGAGGACACAGGTGCTACCTCCAGTTAGACCCCGGACACGTGGCCAAAAGGGTAACGGGTATATAACAGAAACCGTGGAGGGTTTGACGGAGATGAGGAAGGTCCTGGTCCAGAGTGGATGGTAGCAGGCTGGCTCCAGTGACCTTGTCACAGTCCACAGATACGGATGGCTGATGGCGGAACGGGATGACACTTGCGCCAGTAATAACTGAGGTTGACCAAGTTAGCCGGATACGGGTTAGCAAAGATCTCTGGAGACAAATAGTATGAGCGAAGCATCATGCCATTGGTTAATTGACTATTTCAAAAAATGCACGCTGCCCCTTTAAGAGAGACGGTGGGCGCGGCCTCGCGTCCTAAGCAATCTTCCTGGAGGCCTGCTGGCAGCGTGCCAGGAACTGGAGGAGGACGCAGGACGCTGAGGAGCAGGAGACTTCAGCCTGCGCACAGACTGCTGCAGAGGGACAGCTAGAGGAGCAGGAGGTAAAAGACCAGGAGAGAGTGCAGAGCCAGCACGGGGACCGAGTGTAACAATAGGTAATATGAGGGTGGATGCAGCCTTAGGGCCCGTCACACTCTTCAATGTCCCAGTGATCCCACCAACCATACGATGTGGATGGGATCGCTGGAACATCGTTAGCGAGCTGTCACATAGGCAGACTTACCAGCGATCAGGACCAGCGAGCACACTGGTATCCAATGTACACATCGGGTAACTAAGCACCACGCAGCACCTAGTTATCCGATATGTACCCTACATACCGGCTCTCAGCGCTCTACAACAGAAGCTGGGAGCCGGTAACCAGGGTACATATCGGGTAACTAGGCGCCGCGCAGCGCTTAGCTACCTGATATGTACATTGGATACCAGCTCCCAGCTCGCTGATCGTTGGTCTCCCGCTGTCACACACAGCGATGCGCGCTGGCCAGCGGGAGACCAACAATGAAAAAATGGTCCAGGACATTCAGCGACGATCAGCGATACCCAGCAGGGGGCTGATCGTTGCTGCGTGTCACACATAGCGAGATCGCTGGCTAGGTCTCTGTTGCGTCACAAAATCGGTGACATTTCAGCGATCTCGCTAGCAATCTCGCTTAGTGTGACGGGGCATTAGTTGTAGCTGCTGACACGGTGTCCACCGTTGGTCCAGACCAACGGTGGAAATTGTGTCAGCAGCTACAACTAAGGCTGCATCCACCCTCCTATTACCTAGCATTTTTTACTTTTATTTAGCCTAGTTTTTCACTTATTATTTAACAAAAACTAGGTTAAAATGCAGAAGCAGTGTGTGAAAAATTAAGTACACCCTTTCTTCTTCCATAAGAGTTAAGAAGGTAAGTAGAGAGCGGCACATGTTATGTTTTGGTAGCTGAGGAGAGCAGGCAAAAAAGGCAATACACCAGAGAGGTTGGGATCTACTGGATTGCAGTACCCTGACTAACCACCACAACTAAAGGCAGACGTGGAGCGTTCCTACGTTGGTCCTAAACGCCTCGTCACAGCCTGAGAGGCTAACTACACCTAAAGATAGAAAGAGGAAAGCTATCTGCCCCGGAGCAGATCCCCAAAGAACATAGGAAGCCCTCAAACATGTAATGGCGGTTAGACAAGAGGAAATACAGACACAGACAGAAAATAGTATGAGCAAACGCTGGGGCCCAATCTGCCTGGACAGAAAAGGATAGGAAGGATACTTACTGCAATCCAAAAAAAACCCTAAAAAAAGCCAACGCTACTAATTGCAAAAACACCTGAGATCACACGGCCTCTACCACCTAAATTAGTTCTCTGGTGTAACAAAACTAAACCGCAGCCACAGAAAAAACTGGAAAAGGCAAATGAACAAACAACAGTGGCTCCAGAGGAACCTGGCCAACCTCACAGAAATGCAGAGAAAATTGCAAATGGCAAGCACAAAAACAAAAAACAGAAAATATCTTATCTGAGAGCAGGAGAAGAGATACAGAGATAATATGACAAAGTAGCAATATAAAAAATATTAACATAATGTCAGTGTAGTTAAACTTAGTGTTTAAGTTGCCAGATATGGAATAAAGGATCTATCGCTGAAACAATTACTAGAAAAGGATTTGGTCTAAGACCAGAAAAACGACCACAGATCCACGATATATGAAAATAAACAATTCTTTATTAAATACATCAAATTATTTATAAAATGGACAGGTGCAAAAGAACAGTGACACAATGGTGAGGTATCATGTCCAATAGGGACATCTACCAATCGTTGCACATAAACTGAGCTCCCAGACTGCTAATAATGACCTGAAACACTCCATCAGAACATGTAAAACAGAACATGCAAGTGCTTATATCGGATTATATGCAAAACATTTGCAGTGTATAAATTGTAATGTAAACAGGATAATGGCCTGCAAAAAAATATATTGATCACCGGCAACCATGATGGAGGGAAACCTCCCTTATATCCAGCCAGTCCGTGATTCCTGATTGCCAATCCTCATTGAATGATTCAGTACCGTTTGTAACCACCAGAGGGAGCTTCTGCTCAGAATTCATTTCTAAAACATTCATAACAGGCACGCTGCTACAAATCAAATGTCCTTTATGAATTATTCATCAACAAGTGTGACCTATTCTTTAAATGCTGAAGCTTTGGCAACTTGAGAGTCTGGAGCATTTAGTCATGGCTCAATACCAAGGTAGAAAGATATCAGCAATGGTCTTGGAGAAGTAATTGTTGCTACCCACAAGTTTAGGAAGGGTTGTAAGGTCGTTTCCATTTTTGTGTCCATCATTCTACAGTGAGAATGATTATTCACAAGTGGAAAACATTCAAGACAGTTGCCAATTTTTCCATGGATGGATGTCCAAGACAATTCATCCCCAAGTGAGATTGTGCAATGCTGGAGAAATTGCAAACAAAACCAAGAGCTACAGCTCAGACAATAAAGGACTCAGAATGGTAAATGTTTACGTTTATGACAGTATAATTAGAAAAAGATTGAACAAGTATGGGGCATGGCAGCACGTCACAATTTTCAGATTTATAGTTTTAAAATAATTAGAAAACCATGTATCATATTTTTTACACTTCACAAATACTTGCTACTTTGTGTTGGCATACTACGTACAATCCCAATAAAAAATATTTAAGTTTGTGGGTGTAACTTAAAAATAATGTGAAAAAGTTAATGGAATTTGAATGCTTTTTCAAGGCACAGTATCTGAATAAGGTTGTTATGGGACAGGAGCAGAAATTTCTGAAACAAATCTGTGTGAACATACAACTGATCCAAACTCGCCTAAAAGCAGATGAGGGCTGAAGGGTGTTGTACATAGCCAAACTGCTCTGTGAGTTCGCCAATCAAAACTTCCCCCTGACACTATTTTCCATTCTAGATTTTTCCTACATGCCAGCAAATCTGACAATGTAGAGCCGTATTGCAGTACCCTGCCCAGAGGGTTTGTGCAAAAAAACCCCTGTGAAGTGGACACAGCACTCAACCAGCGATGCGTTTCTTCATTCTCAGGCTGGTTGAGGATCTTGGAGATTGGACACATACTGATCATAAACCATATCCTAGAAATACAAGGTGGAAATAACTCTTTTTGCAGCAAATGTTTGTTACAGAAAATTACTTGACCTGTTCGCAAAGGATCAGATGTAGAAGTGACAGATTAATGAGCAGTGTCATGAAAAACAAATGATGTCCCCTCACCCAAATGTTAATGGCCCCTCAATCCAATCCCATGACTCAAGTCCAAAGGACGCCATTAATTAGTCAAATTGGAGAGGATATAACGGAGCTAAAAGCAGGCGTTCATCTCCATCATAAACCAGGACGGATTCCACTTTCTTAGTGAAAAGTATTAATGAAATACATTATTCAGCACTTGTAAACCTTCCATTTTACGTCTCTACAGGATCGTCACGACATTAGCCAAAGCTTGGCCCTTATGACACATCCATTAATCTCCAGATCTCCCGCAGAGACGTGTAGACCACCCAGCAGCAGCCATTCATTTACCTTCAACTTTGTTCAAGATTTTACGCCAAGGTTTTTACAAATTAATGAACCCAGTAATCAGCGTGTCACATGGAGATATATATGGAAAGTGAGAAATGCCAGAGAAAACACTGAGCAGGAGCAGAATGGAAACTGGTGCAGGAAAATACAACTTCCCATATCACAAATTACCAGTGTGCTGCGGATAAATTGTCACATCTGTCATTAGTTTGGTATTGGCCTTGGCGTTACGTTTCCTGTAGATTTTGTAAGTGACATTGCCACATGCTCATTGGCAGAAACACTAACTTCATTTACGCGGATATTATGCCAACGGTATAAAACTCCTCGTGCAACAAACTTCTGACACCGACTTTTGTTTTTCTTAAGATAAGCAACTAAAAGTGTGTCTGGCAACTGCTTATCTCCTCCGTCATAGTGGAGAACATTCAGCTGAATGTCCATGTTTATAGGATAGTTGTGGCAAATATCGGTCATCCTATCACTCGTCCATGGACAGCTGTGGGATTCGGGCAGTACGCGACAGATCTTGGGTATGTGAACACTGCGTCTATTAGACGCTACCACCTGTGTTTTTCCTCAAGCGCTTACTTTTGCATTTTTCTGTTTCTTTGTGGCTGTTTTGTCGACGTGTTTTTTTTTTACTGTACATACGGTAGAAACTAGAGAACAGCATTGAGATGAAAGGCGCCTAAAGAACGGTCCAGTCTCTTGTTTTCTTCACTTCAAACCTTGAAGCTGGTAAAAGGAGATACAAAAGGTGAAACCTATGAAGGTCAAGTTGTTTTGACCTTGCGTTGTGTATGTCCCTTTTTTTTAGCAGTCCTAACTAAGCGCTTTATCGGACGACGTCCATTTGAAAAAGACGTCGCGAGCAGATACCTCTCTAGCGTAAATCTTGAATTGTTGAAAGATATAGTCGCAACTTGAAGTTACAAAAAAAGTACTACTATTGTCATTTTTTGCCACTCTCAGCTAGCTTTGTAAATGTGAACAGAGCTGCAGGGGGACGAGGCGTGGAAAAGCCCACCCTTCTAATTCATCAAAATTTGCTCTAAAAAAGAAAAGTGGTGTAAATTACACAAGAAATGAATGCCAGTCTGTGGCTAGAATTATATTTCTGGTAAGGTGAATACAAGTTGTAAGATGTGCCAAATTCATAAGGAGTAGTGATGGGCTAGTAGAGCATGCTCGGGTGATCTCCGAGTATTTTGGCGTGCTCGGAGATTTAGTTTTCGTCGTCTCAGCTGAATGATTTGCGGCTGCTAGGCAAGCTGAATACATGTGGGAATTCCCTAACAAACAGGCATTCCTCACATGTATTCAGGCTGTCTAGCAGTCACAAATCATGCAGCTGAGACGAGGAAAACTAAATCTCCGAGCACGCCAAAATACTCGGAGATCACCCGAGCATGCTCAGGAAAAACCGAGCAATGAGTATACTCACTCATCACTAATAAGGAGGTCTGTGCACCGCATTACAAATTTGGCGCATCTTACGTCAGCGCTCATTTCATTTAGTGGATGTTCCTTTCACGTCTTGTTCCAACAGTCAAAAAGTCTGTTTTTCCAGTAAGAGACGCTCCATGAATCGCTTCTTTTCTCTCGCGTTTTGTTTCCGTGTTTCGATGATTTTCTGAAGTGCTCTGTAAACCTTTTTTTCTTGCTTGCGTTTTTGGTTGACATTTTTTAGGTATCTTTTTATTGGATTTTTTTCTGTTTTTTTTTTAAATCCACTAACAATGAATTTAACACCAGAGTTTTTTTAAGCAAAAACAGATACATAACTTTCTGAGCCTTTCCACTGACTACTATTGTATAGTATGAAGTGTCTTCCTAGCGGAAAATGTTTGGAAAGTGGTCGTCACTTTTAAATGCCTGTGAAAGTCTGAACATAAGAATAACAAGTCATTTATCCATAGAAATTAATAAGATTTTTTGAATGTTTTCTGAACCTTTTTTTTTTGCAACGGACCTGCTCAAAAAAATGCCAGAAAAAAAAGTGTCCTCATATCCTAAACTGGCGAGCAAAATCCAAAGCTTAGGCAATGTGCACACATTTTTAAGAAGCTGGTGGAACCAATGAATTTTTCAAGGCAAAAACACTTCAAGGAAGCACTGGGGGTATTTTGCTGAAGCGTCTTTGACGGCGGTTTCTGAGTCATAATTTTTGCAGCAGTTACGCCATTTTTGCTCCATACTTTCAGGTGTATGGAGCGGGCGGCTTCCAAATGAACATGTCACTTCTTTTAAGCACTTCAAGGTTTACAAATTCTGGAGCAGTTAAAGTAACATAAGACAGAACATGAGCACAATGTGGTTTTTAACAATGCAGCGGATAATGTTCATTTTTTGCGGCACATTTTCAGGCGGATTCTGACTTAAAAAGACAAGTGAACGTTCTCTTACTGATTAAGGAATATGAGGTTTTCAAGCAGAAACCGCTTCATGAAACACGCCTGTTTTGGGGAGTTTTTTCTTTTCCTGAATCCTTAGATGCCACCTTTTGATTGGACAGTGCTGGGTCTGGAGAGGATTTCATCAGGATCCTCTTCCGAGAACTTACATTCGCTTTATGTTTTTCCACCAGGTTTTCAAAACCTTTTCAGGAAATGACGCTCAAAAACCTTCTCATATCAAAAATAAATGGATTTCCTATGGAATTGAATTGGAAGAGTTTTCTCAGAGTTTTTGAGGATTCTAAGATCTGTAAATAAACACGACGTCACTTTGCTGAGTTTTTGGCGCAGTAATTCCAACAAGTCTTAGAGGAGGATTTGGAGAGGTTCTTCGCAGTAGGGATGTGCACACAATGTCTTTTTCAGGCGGTTTCCGAGATAGAAACTCTGCCTGAAACTCTATAAAAAAATGTTTGAAAGAATGAAGGAATACATGTCTATGGAAAGAGTTTCTCGTTACTTCTTTTAACTTCTTCTGGGTTCGGAAACTCTTGAGCGGCTACAAGAAGTATCATGTTCAGCTCGGAAGCTGTCCGTTCTCAACAGACCATATAGTAAAAAGACGCCGGCAGTGGAGCCTCCTCTAAAACGACAGCAAAACTGCCAGCGGAGCAGCTTCAGAAAAGAAAAAGACACCTCCTTTCTCCTGAAGAGGCTGTGAAAGAAAGCTCCCAACGACAATGATGGCATCTAAAAAACACAACGTGCAGACAGCCACTATGCCAAAATCGCCGAGAAAGAAAATAAGAAAGCAGGAGGCGCAAAACGGCCGTCGCCCATCAAGTGTCCACACTGTTCTCTCGCTGTCATGTTTTAACGACAAAGAATAAAGTTACTAAAGGGACGATGAGTGCCACGTTTTCTTTGTTTACCCTGCACACAGCCACTTTCTGCTCCAGTAAACTCCCGGGTATGTGCACGACACTTTTTCAGGCAGATTATGTCTAAAAAAACATTAGAAAACACTCA
Source organism: Oophaga sylvatica (assembly GCA_033576555.1). Taxonomy (NCBI): domain Eukaryota; kingdom Metazoa; phylum Chordata; class Amphibia; order Anura; family Dendrobatidae; genus Oophaga; species Oophaga sylvatica. The sequence continues at coordinate 599,421,095 of JARQOD010000002.1, read as the reverse complement.
AAAGAAAGAACATCAGCATTTCTGGGCAAAACCCACTCGCTGCTCACGTGTTCAGGCTTTTGAACGCCTTTTAACTGCTTCAGGTTTTCGAAATAGTGGTGAAAGGGGTTGTCCATCCTGGGGGCCAGTGTTTCTTTCTTACTCAGATGCATGAAATAGGGGAGAAAAATCATTTTTTGCAATCTAAACAATGCCGAGAATGACGCCCTGAAGTGATGTCTCGGCTGTGGATCGCACGCGGTGCCCCGCTGTTGGTCGCATGCCGTTCTCCTCAGCTGTGAACACAGGATATAACGATTATTACCCGGGGAGCTTTATGGTCTTTCTTCATGGGCGATCGGACCCAAATGATGATCCGAGGTCTGATGACCCCTGTACAGTCATGGCCAAAAGTTTTGAGAATGACACAAATATTGTATTTTCACATGATCTGCTGCCCTCTGGTTTTTATGTATGTTTGACAGATGTTTTTATCACAGACAGAAATATAATAATTGCAAACATATCAGTAACAAAAGCTTATATTGACAGTTAGAATGAGTTAATGCAGCAAGTCAATATTTGCAGTGTTGACCCTTCTTCTTCAGGACCTCTGCAATTCTCCCTGGCATGCTCTCAATCAACTTCTGGACCAAATCCTGACTGATAGCAGTCCATTCTTGCACAATCAATGCTTTCATTTTGTCAGAATTTTTAGGTTTTTGTTTGTCCACCCGTCTCTTGATGATTGACCACAAGTTCTCAATGGGATTAAGATTTGGGGAGTTTCCAGGCCATGGACCCAAAATCTCTATGTTTTGTTCCCTTAGCCATTTAGTTATCACCTTTGCTTTATGGCAAGGTGCTCCATCATGCTGGAAAAGGCATTGTTGATCGCCAAACTGCTCTTGGAGGGTTGGGAGAAGTTGCTCTTGGAGGACATTCTGGTACCATTCTTTATTCATGGCTGTGTTTTTAGGCAAGGCTGTGAGAGAGCCGATTCCCTTGGCTGAGAAGCAACCCCACACATGAATGGTTTCAGGATGCTTAACAGTTGGCATGAGACAAGACTGGTGGTAGCGCTCACCTTGTCTTCTCCGAATGAGGCGTTTTCCTGATGTCCCAAACAATCGAAAAGGGGATTCATCAGAGAAAATAACTTTACCCCAGTCCTCAGCAGTCCACTGACTGTACCTTTTGCAGAATATCAGTCTGTCCATGATGTTTTTCTGGAGAGAAGTGGCTTCTTTGCTGCCCTCCTTGAGACCAGGCCTTGCTCCAAGAGTCTCCGCCTCACAGTGCGTGCAGATGCACTCACACCTGCTGCTGCCATTTCTGAGCAAGCTCTGCACTGCTGGTAGCCCGATCCCGCAGCTGAAACACTTTTAAGAGACGGTCCTGGCTCTTGCTGGTCTTTCTTGGGCGCCCTGGAGCCTTTTTGGCAACAATGGAACCTCTCTCCTTGAAGTTCTTGATGATGCGATAGATTGTTGACTGAGGTGCAATCTTTCTAGCTGCGATACTCTTCCCTGTTAGGCCATTTTTTGTGCATTGCAATGATGACTGCATGTGTTTCTTTAGAGATAACCAAGGTTAACAGAAGAGAAACAATGATGCCAAACACCAGCCTCCTTTTAAAGTGTCCAGTGGTGTCATTCTTACTTAATCATGACAGATTTATCTACAGCCATGTCCTCATCAACACCCACACCTGTGTTAATGGAGCAATCACTGAAAAGAGGTTAGCTGGTCCTTTTAAGGCAGGGCTGCAATGATGTTGAAATGTGTTTTGGGGGATAAAGTTCATTTTCTAGCCAAATATTGACTTTGCAAGTAATTGCTGTTAAGCTGATCACTCTTTATAACATTCTGGAGTGTATGCAAATTGCCATTAGAAAAAGTGAAGCAGTAGACTTTGTAAAAATTAATATTTGTGTCATTCTCAAAACTTTTGGCCATGACTGTACATTTCTAGGGGGAATATTCATCACAGAGATTTCCTCCCTGTTGCTGTCATTGATGTGGTAAAAGACTATGTATTAGGGCTGTTGTCAGGATACCTCTGCGGATGGCCTGTGCTTAGTGGGGCCGCCATTATTGCTGCTGCCTGTTCGGGTGCCTCCACAGTCTGGTAGGGATGAGATTTTTCTGGGGTGATAATTGGGTATAACATTAGGCCCGGCACCAGGTTCCCTAGTTCGCCTCACATCTATGCTGCTGGAAAGTGCTCGTACACCAATGCTTTCTATGGTCGTACACCAATGCTTTCTATGGTCGTACTCCAATGCTTTTTATGGTCGTACACCAATGCTTTCTATGGTCGTACACCAATGCTTTCTATGGTCGAACACCAATTCTTTCTATGGTCGTACTCCAATGCTTTCTATGGTCGTACTCGTACACCAATGCTTTCTATGGTCGTACTCGTACACCAATGCTTTCTATGGTCGTACTCGTACGCCAATGCTTTCTATGGTCGTACTCGTACGCCAATGCTTTCTATGGTCGTACTCGTACGTCAATGCTTTCTACGGTCGTACTCGTACGCCAATGCTTTCTATGGTCGTACTCGAACGCCAATGCTTTCTATGGTCGTACTCGTACGCCAATGCTTTCTATGGTCGTACTCGTACGCCAATGCTTTCTATGGTCGTACTCGTACTCCAATGCTTTCTATGGTCGTACTCGTACACCAATGCTTTCTATGGTCGTACTACCAATGCTTTCTATGGTCGTAACACCAATGCTTTCTATGGTCGTACACCAATGCTTTCTATGGTCGTACACCGATGCTTTCTATGGTCGTACACCATGCTTTCTATGGTCGTACACCGATGCTTTCTATGGTCGAACAACAATGCTTTCTATGGTCGTACACCGATGCTTTCTATGGTCGTACTCCAGTTCATTCTATGGTCGAACTCGTACACAATGCTTTCTATGGTCGTACTCGTATCGCCAATCTTCTATGGTCTACTCGTACGCCAATGCTTTCTATGGTCGTACTCGTACGCCAATGCTTTCTATGGTCGTACTCGTACGCCAATGCTTTCTATGGTCATCGTACTCGTAACGCCAATGCTTTCCATGTCGTTACTCGTACGCCAATGCTTTATATGGTCGTACTCGTACGCCAATGCTTTCTATGGTCGTACTCGTACACCAATGCTTTCTATGGTCGTACTCGTACACCAATGCTTTCTATGGTCGTACACCAATGCTTTCTGTGGTCGAACACCAATGCTTTCTATGGTCGTACACCAATGCTTTCTATGGTCGTACTCGTACACCAATGCTTTCTATGGTCATACTCGTACACCAATGCTTTCTATGATCGTACTCGTACACCAATGCTTTCTATAGTCGTACTCGTACACCAATGCTTTCTATGGTCGTACTCGTACACCAATGCTTTCTATGGTCGTACTCGTACACCAATGCTTTCTATGGTCATACTCGTACACCAATGCTCTCTATGGTCGTACTCGTACACCAATGCTTTCTATGGTCGTACTCGTACACCAATGCTCTCTATGGTCACACTCGTACACCAATGCTTTCTATGGTCGTACTCGCACACCAATGCTTTCTATGGTCGTACTCGCACACCAATGCTTTCTATGGTCGTACTCATACACCAATGCTTTCTATGGTCGTACTCGTACGCCAATGCTTCCTATGGTCGTACGCCAATGCTTTCTATGGTTGTTCTCGTACACCAATGCTTCTATGGTCGTACTCGTACACCAATGCTTTTTTGGTCATACTTGTACACCAATGCTTGCACTCGTACACGAATGCTTTCTATGGTCGCACTCGTACGCCAATGCTTTCTATGATCGTACTCGTACGTCAATGCTTGCTATGGTCGTACTCGTACACCAATGCTTTCTATGATTGTACTCGTACGCCAATGCTTTCTATGGTCGTACTCGTACGCCAATGCTTGCTATGGTCATACTCGTACACCAATGCTTTCTATGATCGTACTCATACGCCAATGCTTTCCATGGTCGTGCTCGTACGCCAATGCTTTCCATGGTCGTACTCGTACACCAATGCTCACTATGGTCGTACTCGTACACCAATGCTCTCTATGGTCGTACTCGTACACCAATGCTTTCTATGGTCGTACTCGTACACCAATGCTTGCTATGGTTGTACTCGTACACCAATGCTTTCTATGATCGTACTCGTACGCCAATGCTTTGCCAATGCTTTCCATGATCGTGCTCGTACACCAATGCTTTCCATGGTCGTACTCGTACACCAATGCTTTCCTTCATGGTCGTACTTGTACACCAATGCTTTCTATGGTCGTACTCGTACACCAATGCTTGCTATAGTCGTACTCGTACACCAATGCTTTCTATGGTCGTACTCGTACACCAATGCTTGCTATGGTCGTACTTGCACACCAATGCTTTCCATGGTCGTACTCGTACACCAATGCTTTCCATGGTCGTACTCGTACACCAATGCTTTCTATGGTCGTACTCGTACAGCAATGCTTTCTATGGTCGTACTCGTACACCAATGCTTTCTATGGTCGTACACCAATGCTTTCTATGGTCGAACACCAAAGTTTTCTATGGTCGTACACCAATGATTTCTATGGTCGTACTCGTACACCAATGCTTTCCATGGTCGTACTCGTACACCAATGCTTGCTATGGTCGTACTCATACACCAATGCTTTCCATGGTCGTACTCGTACACCAATGCTTTCCATGGTCGTACTCGTACACCAATGCTTTCTATGGTCGTACTCATACAGCAATGCTTTCTATGGTCGTACTCGTACACCAATGCTTTCTATGGTCGTACACCAATGCTTTCTATGGTCGAACACCAATGTTTTCTATGGTCGTACACCAATGCTTTCTATGGTCGTACTCGTACACCAATGCTTTCCATGGTCGTACTCGTACACCAATGCTTGCTATGGTCGTACTCGTACACCAATGCTTTCTATGGTCGTACTCGTACGCCATAGCTTTATATGGTCGTACTCGTACGCCAATGTTTGCTATGGTCGTACTCGTACGCCAATGCTTTCTATGGTCGTACTCGTACGCCAATGCTTTCCATGGTCGTGCTCGTACGCCAATGCTTTCCATGGTCGTGCTCGTACGCCAATGCTTTCCATGGTCGTGCTCGTACGCCAATGCTTTCCATGGTCGTGCTCGTACGCCTATGCTTTCCATGGTCATGCTCGTATGCCAATGCTCTCTATGGTTGTGCTCGTACGCCAATGCTTTCCATGGTCGTGCTCGTACGCCAATGCTTTCCATGGTCGTGCTCGTACGCCAATGCTTTCCATGGTCGTGCTCATACGCCAATGCTTTCCATGGTCGTGCTCGTACGCCAATGCTTTCCATTGTCGTGCTCGTACGCCAATGCTTTCCATGGTCGTGCTCGTACGCCAATGCTTTCCATGGTCGTACTCGTACGCCAATGCTTTCTATGGTCACCAATGCTTTCTATGGTCGAACACCACTGTTTTCTAGGCTCGTACACCAATACTTTCTATGGTCGTACTCGAACACCAATGCTTTCCATGGTCGTACTCGTACACCAATGCTTTCTATGATCGTACTCGTACGCCAATGCTTTCTATGGTCGTGCTCGTACGCCAATGCTCTCCATGGTCGTGCTCGTACGCCAATGCTCTCAATGGTCGTGCTCGTACGCCAATGCTTTCCATGGTCGTACTCGTACGCCAATGCTTTCTATGGTCGTGCTCGTACGCCAATGCTTTCTATGGTCGTGCTCGTACGCCAATGCTTTCTATGGTCGTGCTCGTACGCCTATGCTCTCCATGGTCGTGCTCGTACGCCAATGCTTTCCATGGTCGTGCTCGTACGCCAATGCTTTCTATGGTCGTGCTCGTACGCCAATGCTTTCTATGGTCGTGCTCGTACGCCAATGCTTTCTATGGTCGTGCTCGTACGCCAATGCTTTCTATGGTCGTGCTCGTACGCCAATGCTTTCCATGGTCGTGCTCGTACGCCAATGCTTTCTATGGTCGTGCTCGTACGCCAATGCTTTCTATGGTCGTGCTCGTACGCCAATGCTTTCTATGGTCGTGCTCGTACGCCAATGCTTTCTATGGTCGTGCTCGTACGCCAATGCTTTCTATGGTCGTGCTCGTACGCCAATGCTTTCTATGGTCGTGCTCGTACGCCAATGCTTTCCATGGTCGTGCTCGTACGCCAATGCTTTCCATGGTCGTGCTCGTACGCCAATGCTTTCAATGGTCGTGCTCGTACGCCAATGCTTTCTATGGTCGTGCTCGTACGCCAATGCTTTCTATGGTCGTGCTCGTACGCCAATGCTTTCCATGGTCGTGCTCGTACGCCAATGCTTTCTATGGTCGTGCTCGTACGCCAATGCTTTCTATGGTCGTGCTCGTACGCCAATGCTTTCTATGGTCGTGCTCGTACGCCAATGCTTTCTATGGTCGTGCTCGTACGCCAATGCTTTCTATGGTCGTGCTCGTACGCCAATGCTTTCTATGGTCGTGCTCGTACGCCAATGCTTTCTATGGTCGTGCTCGTACGCCAATGCTTTATATGGTCGTGCTCGTACGCCAATGCTTTCTATGGTCGTGCTCGTACGCCAATGCTTTCTATGGTCGTGCTCGTACGCCAATGCTTTCTATGGTCGTGCTCGTACACCAATGCTCTCTATGGTCGTACTCGTACACCAATGCTTTCTATGGTCGTGCTCGTACGCCAATGCTTTCTATGGTCGTGCTCGTACACCAATGCTCCACTATGGTCGTACTCGTACATCAATGCTTTCCATAGTCGTGCTCGTCACATAAACCATTAAGTTTGCAGACTTGTGTCACTATTTGGGAAGGATCCGCGCTCAGACTTTGTCTCGGTGCCTGTCAGTATATCTTATGATATGGGTTTGCTTTCAATAGTAACCAATAAAATGGCTGATGTTAATGTTACGTAGATTGGTTGGTTCTATCAAATATAAAAGACGCTGCAGGAAAAAAAAAACAGTGTGCTGCATGAAAAGCTCGGCGCTACCGCACGTCTATGAGTCAGTGTGCACAGCGCCTCAGAGAGGAGCCACCAACTGCTCTCAGGAACCTCCATGTGCATCCGCCGCAGGAGCGCACACCGCAGACGGTCGGCCGATATCAGCCGATGTTGTCTGTGCGATCCTCATAGTGACAGTCTGCCTCCATGACGACGGCACGCCGCGGTCACATGACCCCGTAACATAACCGCACGATGTGTCTGAGGTGACCGCTCTACACAGTCCCGGCAGCAGCAGGAATCACTGGGAGAGCGGAGCCGCCGTCACCCACATCACGTGACCAAAACTCGACGGGATTCCCAGAGTGACGCGAACCTGACGGAAAGGGGCGGGGCTGTGTGCGGTAATGATGGCGCACGTGGTGCAGCGGTGGGCGGGGTTTTGTAGATCACGTGAGACGAGGGGAGAGAAGCTGAGTAACCGGTTCCTGGTTGCAGAGTGAACGAGGAAGTGGAGAGCGAGCGGCAGACATGGCCTCCCTGTTCAAGAAGAAGACGGTGGACGGTGAGTGACGTCATCCCCCCTCATGGTGTGATCCTGCCGTGTGCCCCCTCACCGTGCTGTGTGGCCCTATGACAGTTCTGCCTGCTCATCGGCCGTCGCACCTGTGACCCCACTTGTCCTGCACTCCGTAGGTGTCACCCTTCCTGAGTGATGTATGGGGGCATTGTCCTCTCACTAATCTCCCCACAGGCTGTGCACACAGTCAGCCATATATATATATATATATATATAGTGTCACACGGCGGGTGCTGGCCGGTCCCTGCCCTCCTGTATCATCTCCAGCCCTGAACACCTGTCCATCCGCGCCCTCCTGTGACCTTGTATTGCCCCATGGCCGGGCTTGTACCCTCCTCCTGTGCCCAGCAGTCCCCTGTCAGTGACCTCCCCATCCTGCCAGGCTGCGCACAGATATCATTGTGTCTGCCTGGCTGTGCTGGAGGGTCTGTCTGTGTGCTGCAGGGTCTGTCTGTGTGCTGCAGGGTCTGTCTGTGTGCTGCAGGGTCTGTCTGTGTGCTGCAGGGTCTGTCTGTGTGCTGCAGGGTCTGTCTGTGTGCTGCAGGGTCTGTCTGTGTGCTGCAGGGTCTGTCTGTGTGCTGCAGGGTCTGTCTGTGTGCTGCAGGGTCTGTCTGTGTGCTGCAGGGTCTGTCTGTGTGCTGCAGGGTCTGTCTGCAGGGTCTTCTGGTCTGCTGGGGGTCTGTCTGCAGGGTCTGTCTGTGTGCTGCAGGGTCTGTCTGTGTGCTGCAGGGTCTGTCTGTGTGCTGCAGGGTCTGTGCCACAGTCGCATCTCCCTCACTATAATCCTTGGGATTTTGGAGGGGACACAGGATCTCTGTATAAAAACTTTTTTTTTTCTTTTTCCTGCAATATTTGCAGTTTAATCTGCTGCTTCCCCCCTGTAGTTCCCGTCACGGACACATCCGGGTGGTCAGAGAGCTCCTGCCTGGGGTCCGGGGCATTTCTATCCGGATTACGTGTATATTGGGGGCGTCTTTGTCCTACATTCTGCTTCTATAGACGGACCGTGTTGTCGTGCGGTGATTGTGTCATTGTGATAACTTCTTAGAGATGGAGCAGAACTGAGATGTTACATGGGGCTGCATGCAGCGATGTTACATGGAAATGTAAGGCTAACTGCGGTGGTGATGTTACATGCGACTGCAGAACAACCTGCGATGGTGTTACAGGTGACTTTGGAGCTGCCTTCACTGATGTGACATAGGACTGCACAGCTACGTGTAGTGGCATTACGTGGGACTGCAGACCTAGCTGTGTTATATGTTATCTCATTGCATGTATGTTGCAGCAGTGAAAGCATGAAAGTATCTGCTACATCTGCGTGTGACATGTTAGGTACTGTCCCCTTTGGCGTCTCTGATGAGCTTTGCACCCTTTGTTTGCCTGCAGTATCGCTGTCATTTGGTTGAGGCATGTTCCTATCTATAGATGCTTCTTCTTTCCGGAAGTTCTAGTAACTATTATTTACAAACGTGATTCGGCGTATGACTCGAAGCTGACGTCACCAACTCATCAGGTGACGGAAAGGGGCAGGGACGAAAAAGTGACTCCCGAGCTGACTCACAGGCGAGGTGGTGTCAGCTATAACAAAAACGAATGAGCGACAAGAATTATCAGAGCGAAGAACAATATACGGATGTAGATCTATTACTGCACATTTACGGCGTGAGGAGGAATTGTAGTCTGGTTACTCGTATTTGTGACCTTAATGATCTGCTGTTGTATTAAATCTGGTTCCATATTTTATGACTTATGTATGGTATCTACATGTCATAATAAAAAATATATATATAGAGAGAGCATTTAGTATAAATTGGAGTTAGGAATATTTAGATTTTTTTTTTAAGTTTTATTTACTATCGCTAAAAAAAAAAAAATTCTCGTATGAGTTCGATGTACATCCTCCAAGGATTGTAATGAAAGTATGTGCTCTGTAATTAGAAGACAAGGAAAGAAATGGTCAAAGGATCAGGTATAAAATCTAATTCATCGATGAAGCCGGAGCCATCAATCACCTGATGTACAAACGCTAGAATAGTAATTGCAGAACATCGTGGCTGCTCCTGCATCACCACTATACTGTATAGATGATGATTAAAGGTAAATAAGACTTTTCTTTTCTCTGCAATCCCTTTTGCCTCTGGTAGGTCACCAGGACGAGTTCACAGGCTGAGGATTTATTCTCCCTCCATATGAATGGGGGCTTCAAAAAAACTGCCGGAACAGCCCATTCATAGGGATGAAAGGGACATTTCTGTAGCGAATCTGCTGAGTATGAACATAACTATTGTCCTGCATGTGAAGCATACCAATGGCGCTGGACGGGTGTCAGGGGATCCCTCAGGACGGGTGTCAGGAGATCCCTCGGGACGGGTGTCAGGAGATCCCTCGGGACGGGTGGCAGGAGATCCCTCGGGACGGGTGGCAGGAGATCCCTCGGGACGGGTGGCAGGAGATCCCTCGGGACGGGTGGCAGGAGATCCATCGGGACGGGTGGCAGGAGATCCATCGGGACGGGTGGCAGGAGATCCCTCAGGACGCTTCTTTTTGCACAGGAGTCCTGTACTCGTGACATATTTACTGACCATCAGAAGGGGGACAGATCGGTGCAGAGACAGTGCTTCCAGGAGGATGTTGTGCGTTTACTTTTTTCTCATTGTTTTTATACAATCCCTTCATTTAATTGTAAATATTTGTGTTTACCCTTTGTATGCTGGAAACCAATGACCTTCTGAGTACTTGGGGTACATATACAGGCTATATTCATATTATTGTTTATTACCGTAGATGAGACCCAGTTGAATCTCTATAACGGTCACTAGACTTTACCCAGATAGACTTTTTTTTGTGAAGTTATCAAAGACCAGATATATTGAAGAAAACCATGGATACTTGACAACATATTTATAACTCGACTACTGTGTGCCTACTTCCGTATAATCGGTATCCTATTATATAGGAGTGATCTCACGATGAGCCATTTTTATTTTTTTCGGTTATCAGCTATGTACATGTATGAATGATATCGGCAGCCCTAGTAATAGACAGAGCTTAATTTGCAGATTACTTTGTCCCCTGTAATGTGGCGATCACCTCCTGACCAGTATATACTGTATCACTATGTATAATGTGCTATCTGACTGCTCCCTCTAGTGGAAAGTCTTCACATTACAGTGCTGCACAAGCCAGGCTGCGGCAGCAGAGAATGGGCGCAGGTATTCCAAATTCACACTGCTGTTCACCTCCTTTATGGAAAGTCTTACATGTTTATGTTCCTTTCTTCTGAAACACCTCCGTATTTATTACCGTGCCTCTAGTGTTGTTCTACCTTTCAGTGATCTATAAACCAGTGAGGAATTCCCCCCATGGTGATAAAATAGGAGAATAACTCAGTGTGACCTGTAGTGCCGGTGACATGGTGGCAGACTGACTTTGTGTAGAGTTGTGTGTCCGAGGCAACATCTCCAGAGAGATGTGATGGGTGGTGTCTCTGCGGTCATACGAAACCTTGAAGCCCCCTGGGGCCAGGGACAAATATAAGAAGTTATTACTTTTTTAGTTAAGTTTTAAGAGAAAAAATAGTAAATAACAGATTGAAATACATATTGTTTAAATCAAATATAGAGATAAAACTGGTAAAAGATAACTTTCATGCACAGAAATTATCGTTATATCCAGTACTGTCCTCAGACAAGCAGCTAGGTGCAAGCCTGTGCCCATTATAATCTCCATATTGTATATTTCCTTTTTTTTTTCTTAAGTAAGCCCCTACGTTAGAAAAAAAAAATCCCGTATACTAAGCATGGTCTCCTCTGGTGTCGCCAGATACGTTTCTGTATGTCCTGCCCTCCCACTTAGCTGCGTTCACCCAATTAGGATTGGCTGCCATTTTTGCTTATATCTTGGGCACAGCACTGCCCCCAGTCCACATTCACTGATCATCCTGGCATCACTGAAGGAAGAACCCTCACCGACCCCCCTATTACGACATGGCCGTGGGTATACGGAGGCGAGACCCCAGATCTATTCCAGATCATGGAGGATGAACTGCAAAGTGGAGCCTCAGGGATACACAGGAATGGTGGTGCCTGGGGTCCTGGCCGTGCACAGGAAGACCAGCTCAAGTCGCCAGTTTTTTGGAGACCTTACCATTGTATCGTTATTACAGTGTGATGGATACAACGTCCTTGGTCGGTAGTGTGGGTAATGTATATCGTTCGGTAAGGGTATTAATCCTTTATGAACATTGAAGATTCCAAAATCTTGAAGCTTCGATCCCCAGGAATTGGCATTAAGGAAACAGGTTGTAATTTATGTTCTAGAGGGTGTGAAAACTTATCAAGAAGCAAAAAGTTTATTGCATTTTTATTAAACTTTTTACATTGACAGGAACTCAAGATAAAAATATCTCTTCTTTTCTGTGCTTTGCATTTTTACGCTTTGTACCTGTAGCATTAGAGCACGCTGGGAGTAGTAGGTGTAACAGGCTGGAGACCACGGCTCTAGCAAATCCTCTGCAAATGTTACTTCGAGTGCAGTGCCGGATAGTTAAGAAGTTTTTTTTTTTTTCCTTTACAGCTCTAATTATTTCCCGCGTCCCTGGGCCTTTAAGGCTCTAAACGCCCTAATTAGATGTAATGCGCCCCCTGAGTTGTGTTTCCTCTCCTTTCCCCCATCCGACCATCAGCGCAATCCGAACCAGAAGGCAGTGGCTGCTTTTTAAGCTGCTGGAGCCGAGACTCTGTGTCCCTAAATCTTCCCCTATTAAATATTCATACGTGCGAGTCGTCCTGTAGCTTCGGCAGATTATTACAACTCTCACCAGGCGTCGCCCATCTGACCCCGACATGTCTAATGCAAACATTCATAAAGTCCTATTGTCTGCCCCGGTCACCGCAGAAGAATTAGGAGATCACCCAGGAAGTCACCAGACGTTTCTATGGGCCCTTTTATTTATGGCCAATGTCTTTTCTGTGTCTTGCAGACATAATAAAGGAGCAGAATAAGGAGCTAAGAGGCACTCAGAGGGCTATAACCAGAGACCGGGCCGCCTTGGAAAAGCAGGAGAAACAGCTGGTAAGTGAGCGCCGTTCGTGTCAGGGCGCAGGGCGTCCTCCATAACTGAATGTCTTATTACCAAGGTTGAAGATTAGAGAGCGGCTATATAGTATGTCCGCTAATAATAGGGCTGAGGGGGCCGTGTCTGAGTGGGGGCAGAACATCAATACATTGTCGTCCTAATGTACAGGGGTTGGACAAAATAATGGAAACACCTGGAAACATCAACAAAAGTTAGTTTAATATGGTGTAGGTCCACCTTTTGCGGCGATTACAGCCTCAATTCTCCGAGGTATGGATTCATACAAGGTGTGAATTGTTTCCAAAGGAATTTTAGCCCATTCTTCAGTTAAAACACCCTCCAGCTCTTTGAGCGACGATGGCGGCGGAAATCAACGTCTAACTTGAATCTCTAAAATCGACCATAAATGCTCAATAATGTTGAGGTCTGGGGATTGTGGGGGCAGATGAGATGCTCCGCTTCATTACAATGTTCCTCGTGCCATGCTTTAACAATTCTAGCTGTATGAATTGGTGCATTATCATCCTGAAAGATGGCGTTCCCCTCCGGGAACAGTGCTTGAACCATAGGATGCACTTGGTCGCCCAAAATGCCTAAATAATCGCGGCTGTTAATTCTTCCATGAAGGGATATCTTTGGCCCGGCGGATCTCCACGAAATAGCACCCCAGATCATCACAGAACCTCCGCCATGTTTTACGGTTGGGAGAAGGCAGTCTGGATGGAATGCTTCTTTCGGTTGTCTCCAAACGTACACGCGGCCGGAGGTCGGAAATAGGGTAAAAGAAGATTCGTCTGAGAATATCACATGTTTCCACGGCTCGAGGGACCAATTCTGGAGGTTTCTTCACCACTCAACGCATGGAAACATTTATCATTGAGAGCAGCGGTTTTCGAATTGCAGCTCTTCCGTGGAATCCAGGTTTGTTCAGCTCCCGATGAACAGTTTTCGTGGATACTGGGTTCTGTAGGTGTCATTGAGCTCAGCAGTGATTTTCGGAGCCGTGGTCTTGCGATCCTCTCTCACAATTCTCTTTAGAGTCCGACGGTCTCTCAGTCAACTTCGACTTTCGGCCGGACCTGTGCTTTGCTGCGGACGTTTTTCCTTCTCTTTCAAACTCACTCATTACTTTGGAGACAGCACCTCTTGACACGCAAAGCATTTGGGCACTTTCGGTTACATTAGCGCCTGCCATACCAGCACCAACAATTTGGCCTCTTTGAAAATCCGAGAGGTCTGCCATTGGTATCAGGTTCTCATCAATGTTCTTACAATTATGCAAAACAAACAGTTAATTTACATACACATATCACATAACACAAATAATCTACAAAACATTACCATATGTCACCGTTTGCATGTTTATAACATGTTCGAAGATTATGATGCCAAAACGTTAGGTGTTATTTTGTCCAACCCCTGCATGTGTTCACATGCAACATCAGACAACTTTGTATATGCTTTTCATAAAAGCGGTTGTCCCACAAAGTTCATTTTAATCAGTAGATCTTTGAATAATAATAATTTCCACAATTAGATGTTTTTTAAAAAAATAATGTTCCTGTGCTGAGATAATCTTAAAAATGTGCCCCTGCTGTGTACTGTGTAATACCTGTGTCTGACGGTGCAGGAACATGGTCTGATCATACCACAGCTCCTGGGCAGGGGAGGAAGCAAAAGAGATTATACAGACAGGACAGCGCGGGATCACAGCCGATTCTTTTTGTAAATCGTTGCTTCAAAACGGGCAGTAAAATGTTTTGCCTCACAAAAGGGATCATTTGCGATCCCACGCTGTAATGTCTGTATAGTCGGTTGCTTCCTCCCCTGGTGGGGAGATGTGGTATGATCAGACCATGTTCCTACTAGATTTGTGGAGTCAGTAACCCAAAGCTCCGACTCCTCAATATCCCTGACTCCAACTCCCCAGCCCTGGTCACTACTGAGCCTGTGCATAAAGTGCAGCACAGATTCATCTCATCTAAAAGCCGAGATCCTTAGATCAGGAACAGAACAGACATTTCACAACTTCCCCAAATTCTTATAAAAACATTTACAGCACATCCTGCATTGTACTATTGTTCCCAATGTATTGTATATTTTAGGAGTCCGTCCTTTTGATAATGACTTAGACGACTTAGTCTACAGCCCTGGTTCCTGTACGGTCAGACACAGCCATTACACAGTACACAGCAGGGGCACATTTATAAGATTATCTCAGCACAGGGACATTTTTTTTTTTTTTTTACACACATCCAATTATGGAACTTATTACTATTTAACCACTTCATGACGAGACCTTTTTCGTTGTTGCTTTGTTTTTCGCTCCCCTTCTTCCCAGAGCCTTAACTTTTTTTTTATTTTTCCATCAATATGGCCATGTGAGAGCTTGTTTTTTGCAGGACGAGTTGTACTTTTGAACGACACCATTGGTTTCACCATATTGTGTACTCAAAAACGGGAAAAAAAATTCAAGCGCGGTGAAATTGTAAGAAAAAATTCAATTCAACAACTGTTTTTTGGATTTTTTTTTTCCTATGTTCACCAAATGCTAAAACTGACCTGCCAATATGATTCTCCAGGTCATTTCAAGTTAATCAAGTGACAGTTTAATAGCCGCGGGTGGATCACAATTCCACCCACGGCTGTTCGGAGCACATGTCAGCTGTTCAAAACAGCTGACATGTCCCAGGAAATATGTGGGCTCACCGCCGGAGCACGCATCAAAAGGGGGACATGACATGTGCTGTACTAGTACGACGCTTGTTGTGAAGAGGTTGAAGATCTATTAATTAAAATGTACTCTATTTGTGGGAAAACCTCTTTAAGTACGGTGTTTAGTATTCTCCAGAGCTGTGTTCACAGTTCTGCTGGTTGTTTTTGAACAGTGGTGTTGGCACTGGCACATCCTTGAATATGGGGTTGACTATTTTAAATAACCATTGTCCTATTGAGTATATTAAGATAATTAAAGGGGTATTCCTATCACATCAGCTGATGGCGTATCATCAGAATTTTCCCTCAATTTAGGATCAGTGCAGATCTGACTGCTGGGTCACATCAAGCTGGAGAACAAGAGGTGACAGAGCCGATTCACTACTGCGTGCCCTTCACTGTTTTTTGCCTGCTCAACGTCACTATGGCCACCCGGTTGTGCAGGGAACTACACCCATCCTCCATCACTTGAATTTATTTTTTATTTCCCAGGAAATGGAAATCAAGAAGATGGCCAAGACGGGTAACAAGGATGCGTGCCGAGTTCTCGCAAAGCAGCTGGTACAGCTCCGTAAGCAGAAAACCAGAACTTACGCCGTTAGTTCCAAAGTCACCTCAATGTCAACGCAGACCAAAGTCATGAGCTCACAGATGAAGATGGCGGGAGCAATGTCAACTACAGCAAAAGTAAGGAGATTATATAACAGCCTTGAAAGAACCACTGCCGCTTCACGTTGCTTCATCTCCACAGGGCAGGAAGGTTTTGCAGAACACCGTTAGTAATTTTATGTTTTATTCTAGACAATGCAAGCCGTGAACAAGAAGATGGATCCACAGAAAACTCTACAGACTATGCAGAATTTCCAGAAAGAAAATATGAAGATGGAAATGACGGAGGAAATGAGTAAGTGTCCAGTCTTCCATTCCAGCTCATTAATAAATAAGCAAGTTTTCAGTAGACGGCACCAAGTATATAGTATTTATCATAAATCCCAGCATCAAGGACTGGAGGAGCGATCAGTCACCGATCATTCCATGCCACTTCGGAACATTGGACTCTTTTTTTTTTCTCCTGAAGTCGTTTTGTAAACCGCCTGATGGCGGAAGAATAAAGCTCATGTCAATGCTTTGAAGCCTATCCTGATTGAATCCACTCCTAATTAAGGACTGTCCAGTCAAAAGCTGCATCTACACACGAGATAATCGTGAACACGCATTGTGAAAAACTCTCGTTTTACAATTATCTTGCTGTGTAAACAGGCCGTTGTGCAAAGCAAAAATTCATGGTTGCCAGCGCTGAGTTGTCCTATGTAAACGGGACTCTCGCTGCCGGTAACTGCGACCTTTACGCTCTGAGCGATCTAGAACAGATCGCTCTGTGTGCATAGAATAATTTTGTCTGCTGTACAGACAGGCCCTTAAATGACTGTTAATTGGTAAAAATTTTGTGATGGACGTGTCAAATCGTGTCCCCGGTCAGTCTGTGTACACAGACCGTATGCTTCAGGTAACATAAAAATCTGTTCCAGAACTTCAAGCCTGCTTCAGTAAAACAAAAAGTTAAAAAGTTCCTCCTAAAACTTCCCAGACTGAAGCTTTTACCCATCTGTTTAACCCCCTAAATGCCACCACTTCATCGTTGGTGTATATAATACATTGCATTATACCAGCGATCAGACGAATAAAAGTTAAAGTCCCATAGAGGAATTAAGTAAAAAAAAAGTTACAAAATAAATAAATGAATGAACATTATATAAATAAATGTATATTTATGTAAAAACAAAAATAAACAAAGTACACATATCCGGTATCACCACTTCCAGAACGACCTGATTTATGAAACTGCCACGAATAAAAGGTGGAATAAAATGCAATCAAAAAGTTGAATGTAAATTAGATGGTATCACTGAAAACGTCATCTTGTCCCCCAAAAAAACAGCGCCATCAGCAGAGAAATGAAAAACGTTCTACCTCTCAAGAATAAAACAGTGCAAAAACCAGGGCTGTGGAGTCAGTAAGCCAAACCTCCGACTCCTCAGCAATGGTCACTACTGAGCATGTGCATAAAGTGCAGCACAGATTCATCTCAACTAAAAGCCGAGATTCTTAGATCAGGAACAGAACAGACATTTCATAACTTCCCGAAATTCTTACGAAAACTTTTACAGCACATCCTGCATTGTACTACTGTACCCAGTGTATTATATATTTTAGGAGTCCGTCGGTCCATTTTATACCAACGACACCAAATGGCCACTGACTCCACAGCCTTGGCAAAAACTATTTTTTCTCTATAAAATAGTTTTTATTGTTTAAAAAAGGAAAAACATAAAAAAAAAAATTATATAAATGTGGTATTGCTGTAATTATACTGACCCGAGAAATAAAGCTGTCTTATCACATTTACAACGTGGAGAACAGCATAAACCTCCATTTGAAAAGAAAAAAAAATTCCAGACTTGCCGGATTTTGTTCTTTCTGACTCCCAAAAATCTGAATAGAAGACGATTAGAAAATGTCATGCGTCCGAAAATGGTACCAAAAAATGGCACCAAAATAAACATCAACTCGTCCCGCAAAAAATAAGCCCTCACATGACTTGACAGAAATCTAGAAAAATTATAGGTGTCTAAATATGGAGCTGCAAAAACTAGTTTTTGAGGGTGGAAAGAAGAAGAAAAAAAAGTGTCTTTTAGTGTGTGACAGCAGCCAAACATAAAAACCTGATATATAAATCTGTAATCGCACTGACTCGAAGAATACAGGCATCTAATCACTTATACCGCTCGAGGAACAGAGTCAAAAATAAATTGGACCAATTCTTCACCTGCTGTTCATTTTTTCATTCTGCCTTAAAAAGATCTCATTAAGGTTCGACTCCCAGTTATCCTGCGCACTACTCTGAGCGCTTACAACGGGGTTTCCATCAGGGTGGATTTGATTTAAATCAAACTGATTTAAATCACGATTTAAATCACTAGTCAGTAAGGCTTGATTTAAATCAGTGATTTAAATCAAAGTTTCTACCAGACCGGTATATCTAATTTCATCATGTGCGATACGCCCCAGACCGGTGTATCTAATTTCATCATGCGCGATATGCCCCAGACCGGTGTATCTAATCCCATAATGCGATACACTACACTCAGCCCTGTATCTAGATACATGCAGTGTGTCATGTGCTGTGAATAATCCCAGTGTGTGATACTCTCCACGTATCTGTGCTCAGTTTATAATACAGCGAGCAGCATGAACTAACAGAATAGATGCTGCCGGTCGTCCTCAGTGACAGCCTACTTGTCAGTATCACTGGCAGTCCCCAACAAAATGGCTCCGCAATGGCTCCGCTCTGTGAGCCTAAACTACATCCTCTGTTATTACAAACACCTAGTAACGGAGGAGAGAAGTCACACGTGATCAGACCCCGCCTGCATTTACTACTGTCGCAATACGAGCTAGCAGTTTATATTTCAGCAGCTGCTCTGCCTAGTGCTTAAAAGTGGAAATACCAAACATTTTAAAATTATTTTTCAGATTTTATTTCTCGATCACCGGCAGTAGTTCTTGCTACTTTAACATGCAAGTAGATGAAGATTTTTAGAATCACTTTTTATATTACTTTTTTCTCCCCAGTTTAATGGGTTAATCATTCATATTTGGACACCACTGTTCTGTTGTACTTAGGAAGGAGAAAAATAATCCTGACCTTAATTTAAATAGATTTATTCAACTGAAATAATAACAACATTACAGCATAAGTTATTTGCTTAAACAAACATCCATGTTTGTTAACTAATTTGGCTAAACAAAATATATATATATTTTAAGAAACTTAGACTGTCAGCCCAGCCGACACATGAAAAACTTAAATACTACTGTCCCTGCTGTCCTCTGTAGCTCACTCGTCGTCATCTTCATCATCAATGTGATAATATAGGAGAGAAACTGCCCACTAATCCTACAGAAACCTCTGGAAGAGCATGGCATTGTGAATGTTACACATATACAGCCTTTATTCTACTGAGTTAAACAACTCAGCTTTATCTCATGATGGAAGAACCTTTGGATGGTAAAATATTTTCCTCAAAAAGCAGTTTATTGAAAAAAATCCGATTTAAATCAAAAAAATCTGATTTAAATCAAAAAAATCTGATTTAAATCAAAAAAATCTGATTTAAATCAAAAAAAATCCGATTTAAATCAAAAAAATCAGATTTTCTTGATTTTTTTAAAAAAATCATTGATTTTTATCCACCCTGGTTTCCATGTAAATCTCTGAAATATGTGATTCAGACGGAACCCCCGGTGGAACATTCCCTATAATAAATGGAGGCACTATGGACGCCGTCTGTCCTGTGATCCAGTGGTGTCCGTCTTTTTAGGATTGCATAAAAGTGTGGTCCACCACAGTTTTGTGCACTTCGGAAAAGGACAATGCTGAACAGAGGCCAGATGGAGCCAAGAGTAAATCTGCTGCTTCATTATAGTGAATGGATCCCTCGGGGGTTTCATCTGAATCAAATCAGTTGGCATGTTAGATGGAGACCTCGATGTAAGTGCTCAGCGTAGAGCGCCGGATAAATGTTATGTAAAATGTTCCCTATAAAAGCTTCAACTCAATCCACAAAATAAAGCAAGTCCCTACTCAAGTCTGTCATCTGGTAACGGAAATATAGGGGGCTTCCATGTTACTGGTATACAATGGCTCTGGAAAAGCAAAATGGCTCGTTGCCCCCCAAAAGAAATCCATAAAATTTTGCACTCCTAAATTCAAATGCCCCTTAGCTCTGTAAAATGAAAACATAATTCATATATTTTATCGCTGCTGGTGTGCATAGCATTTTCATGTTTGCATGATATTGCGCTACAGAGTGCAACTTTTTGTTGGTTCTGTATGGAGATGGCTACTCTTAGTTTGCACCTGTACACACCTGATTTCGGTTTCAAAGTGACAGTCAGTCTTTTGATATTTGTATACGTAGGTTCTCTGACTGAGCACTTCACCCCTCAGCCTCTAACGGTTTTATCACAGCAGCATCCTACCTTCACACATAAATGCAGGCTTCAGCCTAGGAGCCGGTTACACATTCGGATAGGTCCCAGCAAAGAGAATTGCCTTATCGTAGTATACGACACCGGGTATACACTTAAAATACACATGAACTGGTCAATTTATGCCCCATTTTATTTTTTTTTCTCTATTTTCTAGTGCTGTAATGCAATTCAGAATTCATCTACCGTATATACTCGAGTATAAGCCGACCCGAGTATAAGCCGACCCCCCTAATTTTGCCACAATAAACTGGGAAAACTTACTGACTCGAGTATAAGCCTAGGGTTGAAAATGAGATTATGCCCTATATGCTGCCCATGTATTATGCCCCCATAGATGCTCCATAGATTGTGCCCCCATAGATGATCCATAGATTATGCCCATAGATGCTCCATAGATTATGCCCCCATAGATGCTCCACAGATTATGCCCCCATAGATGCTCCACAGATTGTGCCCCCATAGATGCTCCACAGATTGTGCCCCCATAGATGCTCCACAGATTGTGCCCCCATAGATGCTCCACAGATTGTGCCCCCATAGATGCTCCACAGATTGTGCCCCCATAGATTATGCTCAATAGTATAGGCCTCAATTGTTGCCGCTGCTGCTGCAACCGAAAAAAAAAAAGACATACTCACCTCTCGTTGCTGGGGGCCAGGTGCCGGTGTCCTGAGCAGGCGGGGACATCGGCGCGCTATGGTGGACAGGTGCCGGTGTCACCGCTCGCTCAGGGCCCTGGCACCTGAGACATTTACCTGTCACCGCTGCTCGCCGCCGTCTTCCGGGTCCTCCAGCAGTGAATGATCAGGCAGAGGGCGCGGCGCACACTAATGACGTCATCGCGCCCTCTGCCTGAACATCGCAGCAAGAGGACCCGAGGACACAGCGGAACGGGACAGGTAAATATCGCTTTTACTTACCCTTCCACTGATGCGTCTCCGCCCTGCTCTTCTCCCACGGTCCCGGCGTCAGTGTTCAGCGGTCACGTGTTACCGCTCATTAAAGTCATGAATATGTGCATATTCATCACTTTAATGAGCGGTACCAGCTGACCGCTGAATACTGGCGCCTGGACCGTGGGAGAAGAGCAGGGGCTGCAGAGACCGCGCCGGCGGAAGGGTAAGTATATAGGACAGCTGCGCTCCCCCTCCCCCGCCAACCCCCTTGTATATGACTCGAATATAAGCCGAGAGGGGGACTTTCAGCCCTAAAAAATGGGCTGAAAATCTCGGCTTATATTCGAGTATATACGGTATTTCATGCTTGCATGCTATAGCGCTACAGAGTGCTGCTTTATTTGTTGGTTATATATGGAGATGGCTACTCTCAGTAAGCACCTGTTTATACCTATCTTCGGTTTGGAGGTGACGGTCAGTCTTTTGTTATTTCTAAAGTACAATATGTCAAGAAAAAAAGATCTCAGAATGACTGGGTTACGTTGAAGCATTCCAGAGTTATTACGAAATAAAGTAACACTGGTCTGAATTGAAAAACTTGTCCTGGTCAGTAAGGTGAAATGATGCTTGTGGGGTGAAGGGGACAACATAGAAACCTGACTTACACCGTAGATAGTTTTCTGATGAAGTGTGTGTATGTAATGTATATTATTTAATATTTCTTATATGGGCTTTTCTCTGATGACATCTTATAGGTAGGGCATATAGTCTGTAATTTTTCACATTCTCCAGCTAATAACTGTGTGCTGGGGGTCACACAGAGCAGTTTTACACTTTCTTGTATCCCTTCCAGTTAACGACACCCTGGATGACATCTTTGATGCCTCTGAAGATGAGGAGGAAAGCCAGGATATTGTGAACCAGGTGTTGGATGAGATTGGAATTGAAATCTCAGGAAAGGTAATGTACTAAGCGCAGTAACTGTCAGAGAAGTGACACATTGCTGAAAGTTCCTGCGCGGAGATTGACATGATGTGTGGATCTTTAAAATCTGCAGCCTTTCAATCCTCTGCACGGAATTCGGCACAAATTTCACTGTTTGCAATTGGAGCGAAATCTGCTGAAAATTTGAACCAAAATCTGTATGTAATACATGTGGATTTTGTGGCAGATACTGTATGGGAAAAATCTGCCCAGCAGAAGCAAAGTGTGAACTTACCCTCAGAACGATTCTTTGGGGTGAAATCTATACTTCAGCTGAGCCTGAAGAATTATAACAGATGGGATTATTCCAGGAATAATTATTTTGCCTCTATAAATATTTGTTTCCAATGTAATTGCATGCTACAGTAACTGTTCTGTATACACTGCATCGTACAATTCCTCTGCTACACTTCCTGGAAATATATGAATAACAGCCATTTTTCTATGCCAGTGATGGCGAACCTTTTAGAGACCGAGTGTCCAAACTGCAATCCAAAATCCTCTTTTTTTTTTTTTTTCTTCGCAAAGTGCCCTAAATACTGAGGTTTTAGATTAGAAAGATAACTCGTACATTAGCGTGCTATAGAGTCAATATCAAAGAGCTTGTAAGCGCTGCACTCCAAGCCTAATATACTAGCCACTGATTACAGTGGAGGTCTGTTCTTGAGAATGGAGAGGATTGTTACTCAAAAATTGCAAAGTTGTATGTTTTTACAACCTCTTTGCAATTGTTTTTCCAATAAATTTTATTAAAATTTATAATAACTGGGAAAGGGAAGGGGGAAAGGGAAATAATGCATTGTCATACAATCAATCCATAAAATACATAGAAGAAATAGATATTTGTCAGATCAAAAACATATGCAATTGTAACCCTTTATCATGATGAGAACAAACCCTTTAAGGCAGGGACATCAAACTGAAATGCACAGAAGGCCAAAGTTAAAAGCTTGCAGAAAATTGCAGGACCAACCTTGCTATTTGGTAAAAAAAAAAAAAAAAAGTCTACAATTGAGTAAGTTTTTTCCTTATCAAATAAAACGATCAACTTTTGGAATTGTAGTGGAATAATATAATATGTAACAGCAGTAAAAAGCAGATGGCCCAATGGCCTAATTTAAATATGTAATAACAAGTTAAAAAAAGCTTAAATAAAACAGTAAAGTGTGATGCAAGGAAAAGTGCTCCCAAATACCGTATGATACCCCACAATAAATTCCTCCACACGCACAGCATGATGACTCTACTGTAACCCCCTCCCTCAGTTTCCCCAACAAAGAATGGTGACTCCATCACAGTATGATTCTCCAACTGTAATCACCACACAGCCCTCCATACAGTATAACGGGCACATAAAGTCCTCCATACAGTACAATGGCTCCACATAGTCCTCCATACAGTGTAATGGCCCCCACATAGTCCTGCATAAAGTGTAATGGGTGCCACATAGTGCTCCTTGCAGTATAATGGCCCCACACGATGCTCCATACAGTATAATGGCTTCACATGGTGTTTCATACTGTATAATGTGCCCACATAGTGCTCCATATAGTATAATGGCCTTACATAAAAAAAATACCATATATACTTGTGTATAAGCCGACCGAGTGTAAGCTGAGGCACCTAATTTTGCCACAAAAAACTGGGAAAACTTACTGACTCAAGTATAAGCAGGGTATGCATTGTCCCCAAATCCCCATCGTTGTCTGCATGGCTCCTCATCCCCATCGTTGTCTGCATGGCTCCTCATCCCCATCCTTGTCTGCATGGCTCCTCATCCCCATCCTTGTCTGCGTGGCTCCTTATCCCCATCCTCGTCTGCGTGGCTCCTTATCCCCATCCTCGTCTGCGTGGCTCCTTATCCCCATCCTCGTCTGCGTGGCTCCTCATCCCTATCCTTGTATATTAATTTCTCTTTAGCAGTGGCACAGGCTTTAGCAGCAGCCGGCTCCTGCCTCCTGTAACCTGATGGAACAGTAGGCATGCAGAGGAGAGAGGCCACAGTGCTAGTGATGAGGAAGATGGTAAGGAGGTTGAGAAGAGTGGTGATGGCACTAGTCTTGAGGAGATGGCAAGCATGCCCAGTGGGAGGGCTGTACGTGCCCCCTCTGGCACACGTGACATGGGTTCGCTGCCTGTGTTCTATGCCAACGTGATGTAGTGTGTCCCAACATACTGACACTGTCCAACCAGCGTCTGCTCAGCTTTTTTTGGCCAAAGAGTATATTTATATAACTCTGATTCTGTAACCCTGAAACAGGAATATAGTAGGAGAGGTGGAGAGCAAATAAGCGTAAAATAGGTTCAACCCCACACTTGATTTATTCTGAAACAGGATATACTAACGTGACATAGTTGAAAATATGTTTTGTCAGTAATCTGCCGCTGCTGATCCACAGGTCACCAGACCAATGGCAGAGCAAAAAGGAAAAATTGATGGAGTTTTCTGCACTGCTAAAAATATGAAGAAAATCCAACACCAAGTGATGAATAATGAGTTTTTTATTTGACATGTTTCGAAGTATATCTCACTTCTTCCTCAGGAAACAACCAAGCTTTTGGCACCTTTATTTGAAATCTGCTCATTTAAAGTGAACCCGTCAGCTGTTTTGGCCGATATAAGATGCGGCCACCGCCTTTCAGGGCTGATATACATTATTGTATAATGCTGTAGATAAGCCCCCAGTCCGACCTGCAAGATAAGAAAAATAAGTTTTATTTTACTCATCTCTAGTCTGGTCCGATGGGTGTCGCAGGTCTGGCTCCGGCGTGCCATCTTCTTATGATCGCTGCCCTCCTGCTTACTTCATGGCTCCCCGACACTGCGCTCCTGCGCAGGCGTACTTCTCTGCCCTGCTGGGCCTCTCTGACCTTTCCCAGCGCACTGCAGGAGTGCGATGCCGGGGAGCCTGTGAAGCAAGGAGGAGGGCGGCATCACAAGAAGATGGGAAGAGCCAGACCTGCGACACCCATCGGACCGGACCGCCCCACAGGTGAGTATAATAAAGCTTATTTTTCTTATCTTGCAAGTCGGATCGGGGGCTTATCTACAGCATTATAGAATGCTGTATATAACCCCTGAAAGGCAGTGGCCGCATCTTATATCTGCCAAACCTGGTGACAGGTTCCCTTTAAACCTGTCTTCCCTGTCTGTGTGTCCATATGTGGTTGTTTCCTGAGGATGAAGCGACGTATACTTCGAAACTTGTCAAATAAAAACCGCATTTATACATCTCTTGGCACTGGATTTTCTTCAGCAGCGTGGAAAGCTCCACCATTCTTTCCTTCTTGTTCTGCGATTTGCCTGGAACAGTAATGAAATGTCGGTCCTCTCGCCAGTGATGTGGCGTACCACCAGCATAGCTGGGGCTCTCTTTATTGTTCATCTGGGAGGATCGCAGTGCAGGACTCTTGCCGCCCTTCTATTTGCTCATACACACTGGGATTATGGAGATATTCTGCGCTGTTGCATGTAGGTAAGAATATGTAATGCCTGAACGCTGCATACATTAAATGGACTGTCGGCAGCAGTGATGCTCCAAGAAGCCGCCATGTATAATGAACATTCTGCTCCTAGTTAGTTCTCAGAAACCGTTCTTCTCTAACCTTCTCATTATTATCTTTTTAGATGGCGAAAGCCCCATCAGCGGCCAAAGGCCTACCCTCCGCGTCCTCCGCTAAATCCACCACCACTCTCGGATGAAGAGATTGAGCGGCAGCTGAAGGCGCTGGGCGTAGATTAACGGCCCGGCCGTAGGATGTTTCTCCGCTACGTGTGGACTTGTATCTTGTTACTAAAGGATCAGTCTAAACAGGGATTTATTTTTGAGGACTGAAGAACAAGGGTGTCTTTCATTTGCTAACGGACGCTACATGGCCTTGTATAATACTAGTACCTGTACATAGACATTAACCCTTACATTCTGTACAAATTCCCCTCTGTCAGGAGACGCGGAAGTCCTGATGCTGCAGTGTACGATTTTGTAAGTCGCTCCTACTTTTATTATAATAGATCTGTTCCTTTCCATCATAACTGAAGTTCAGCACTAACCATCTTCCCGCCATGTGCATGGTACCAGATTCCTCCCCTGCATGCTTACAATCCAGTGGTCGGGGTCTTCTATTACGTATCCTTTATTCCTGTATTATTACATGTTATCTCCATTTCTGTACCATATTCAGGACTGGCTGTACAGAAAGCTCCAGTGTTCCAATACATACCGGTTATCTGGCACCTGATGGTCCAGAATTTCCCCGTACTGACACAGTAGTTACGTATTGGGATTGTGCCAAGCCAGAGGTTTATCAACCTGCAAATGATCGGATGTGAGGTCAATAGTCGCAGGTTTTTATATCTGTACATTGCGTTAAATGCGGATAAAAGCTAATCACTGGCCTTTTTACATTGAACAGTTTCGCTTGTGAGCAATAGGCAACAGCCACACAATGCCTTAAAGGGGTTGTCCAGAGGAATAGGTGGAAACTTGGGTAGGTGATAACTTGCTGACTGGTGGGATGGGGGATCCGATCACTGGAACCTGAATCAATTGTCAGAATGGGTAGTTTTTATCTACGATTGGACACTTATGTCACTGTACAATGCACCAGACCCACTCCTTTCATTCTCTATGGGGCTGCCAGAAGAAAGCTAGCGTAGTGCTCTGCGAGCCCATAGGGAAAGAATGGAGCGCAGGTCGACCGTGCGCTCTGCCACTCCATACGAACAGGGATGAATCCTGCTCTACCAGTCGGTGTGGGTCCCAGTGATTGGACCCTCACCGATCAATATGTTATAACCGGATAGGTGGCAGTTTGCTTTCACCGGACCATGCGGCTCCGCACTGTGGTGCTGTGGGCATTCGGTGCACTGCTATATGGTATCCACATGTGCTGTATCATGGAGATTTTCTCCTCTAGGAGCAATGCTTGTTGAGGTGATTAGCTCAGTACTACTTCATGAGAAGTATATGGAGATGTCACAGATGGAAGACAATAATGGCTGTCGTATTTCACCTCTACAATGCGAGCTGTGATAATCAGAAACTATTTTTCCTTCCTATATATTTGATGATTTGCCTTTTTACTCGCAGCCCCGCTCTTAAGTTTTGGGAAGTTGGAATCGATGGTTTTATTGCATTTTCATGTATCTTCCACCTCTGATTTTGTGCCTTTGTAAATTAAAGCCTTTTCATAACCATCAATTTCTCTCTGCAAAGTGATTGTGTGGAAGAACTGCGTGCAGCCCTGGTATATACAGGGATGAAAACGTATATGTAAGCATTGCAAGTGGTTACATGAGTAAGCGGCTCCAAGCGAAGCACAGTGGTTTGCGAAAGTATTCATCCCCTAGGGTTTTTACCTACCGTATTTTGTTACATTACAACATGTGTTTTAAATATTTTTTAAATACAATTTGTGTGATGCATCAGCACTAAATAGTCTTAAGTTGGTGAAGTGAGAAAGATATAGGCATAAAATAAATTCATGTGAAGTGAGACGGATATAGGAGTGGCTTCAGAACAACTCTGTGACCATTCTTGACTGACCCAGCCAGAGCCCTGATTGAGCATCTCTGCATGATCCCTGAGCACCATCACATCGATTACCAACAAATGGATTGGACATAGTGCCACAACAAACCTGCCAAGAGAGGGCCACTTACCAAAACTCAGCCTGGGCAAGGAGCGCATTAATCAGAGAGGCAACACAGAGACTAAACGTAACTCTGAAGGAGCTGCAGAGACTAAAGCATCTGTCCATATGATCACAATAAGCTGTATGCTCCATAGAGGTGGACTTAAAGGGAAAGTGAGGGATAAAAAGCCTTTACTCACAATTTTTGTGTGTAAGGCTCATTTTGAGTTTGCCAAAAGACGTGGAGACTCCCCATATATATGTATGCAGGAAAGTGCTCTGGTCAGATGAGACCAAAATTTAACTTTTTAGCCACCAAGGTAAACTATTTCTGGTGCCAAACCAACACAGCTTATCATCCCAAGAAAAGTATCCCCACAGTGAAACATGTTGGCAGTATCATGCTGTGGTGATGGTTTTTTTTTTTCCAGTAGGGACAGGGAAGATGGATGGTGTGAAGTGAAATACAGTAATATTTTTTAGCAAAACCTGTTTCAGTCTGTCAGTAATTTGAGACTGGGATGGAGGTTCCCCTTTCAACAAGACAATGGCCCAAAGCAAACTGCTAAACCAACACTCGAGTGGTTTAAGGGAAAACGTCTAAATGTTTTGGAGTGGCCTCGCCAAAACCAGAACTGAATCCAATTGAGAATCTGTGGTCAGACTTGAAGATTGCTGTTCACCAGAGGAAACCATCTAGCGTGAAGGAGCTGGGGCCGTTTTGCCTCGAGGAATGGGCAAAAATCCCAGTGGCCAGATGTGGAAAGCTCAGAGACTTGTAGCCTAAAGTCAAACAACCACTTTAAAAAAAAGTTCCTTTATGAAATGCAATCTGTGAAGAAAATGACAACTCCTAGAAGGTCACTGAATGTCTGCAGCTGTCAGGACTTGCTGGGAGATACAGTTCTTAACAGTGGAGAAAGTGACAGGAATATGAATATTAATATATTCTAACCCCTTATAAAGAAGGTGCTGCCATTTTTTTTATTTTGTATTAATTATTGATTATGTAATCAATTATTACAAAATTAAATGAACTACTTTAATATTTTTATTATTATTACTGATTTTTACTTTAACCACTGGGCACTGCCATTTTAATTTGGGGTTGTAACTCTCCGAGAAGGACAGTTACACACCCCCCTTTAGGCAGGCCCTGGGCATAAGAGCCTACGGTGGGACGGCGACCTCATCTTTTTTTTTTTTTTTTTTTTTCAGCTGCTCCTCCTGCCTCTACATATGACCTGGGCAAATCCCCTGGGCTATTCAGGTAACAACTGTGGGAGGAGATTGTGGCCATTTTGTTGTAGCTCACAGCATTTGCTGTGGGCTTCATTTTCCCCTGTCAAAGCACACAGTGCTCAGTTCTTGCAATGACCATAGCGGCAGGGGAGAAGTGCTGAGGAGCTGAAGTCGCGGATGAGTATCTGCGTTGGGGAGCGGTGATCTCAGCCTCAATATTACAGTACAGTCTGTGATCACCGCTGACCCGTTCAGGGCACAGTAGGGAGAGCATCACACTGCTGTGCTCTGAACAAGATGCTGTGCTGCGTGGGAGCACAGGGAAGGTAAGTGCAAGTGTTTTTTTGTTTTTTTTTTTCTATATATTGAATATATGGGGCCATATATACTGTGAAGCGATATTATGGGGCCATTATACTGTGGAGCTACAGTGGGAAAAATAAGTACGGTATCTGATACATTACCAAAAAAAACAAACATGATGTTTTGTCCATTAAACTGCTTTTTTTTAAGAAAAAGAAATGACACAATTGAAAGTAAGAAAAATACAATATTCTATGAAGTTACTATTAGAGGGGCTGTGAATTACAAGGTGTATTCCCATCTCCATGATGCTATCCCAATATGTAGTACAGTAGTGTTCCTAGCACTGTGTTCACAAACATGAGTTAATCTCGGTCTTTATACTAGTATTTATTTCCAGCATAGGGAACATTGCACACTGTTTTCTAATTCAAAACATGAAGAGAAATGAATATAATTTTAACTACTTGAAAAAATGAACATTGGGCTGTTAAAAAAAAAAAAAAAAATAGCAGTGTCTGCATTTGTCTTTACAAACTCACAATATGTACTATTTTTCATGACGATTTCCTGTGGTGAATCATTAGCCTAATATTTAGTGGTATGCCCACAGTTGTTTTTAGACCTGCTTCACATCGATGTTGCATAGAGTCAACCAACTTCTGGCCCCTGTCACCTGTTATTCCTGCCCAGGATGCTTGGACTACAAGCCACAATTTTTTGCCATTTGTTGGTTTTGCCTCAGAAACTGCATTTTTAATGTCACCCCACAAGTGTTCTATCGGATTAAGGTCCAGGGATTGGGCTGGCCGTTCCATAACCTCAATTTTTTTGGACTGGAACCAAGATTTTGCTCATTCACTGCTGTGTTTAGGGTCGTTGTCTTGTTGAAACCCCCATTTCAAGGGTATATCCTCTTCTGCGTAAGGCAACATGACCTCTTCAAGGATTTTAATACATGGAAATTGGTCCATGATCCCTGGTATGTGGTAAGTAGGTTCGTCACCATAGTAAGAGAAAACTGCCCATATCATGATGCTTCCACCATGCTTCACTGTCTTCAGAGTGTACTGTGGCCTGAATGCAGAGTTTGAGGGTCGTCTGACAAACTGTCTGCGGCCTTTGGACCCAAAAAGAACAATTTTACTTTCATCAGTCCACAAAATGTTTCTCCATTTCTCTTTAGGCCAGTTGATGTGTTCTTTGGCAAACTGTATTTGCTTCAGTACAGGTCTCTTTTTAGCAATGGGACTTTGCGGGGACTTCTTGCTAAGAGATTAGCGTCACACAGGCGTCTTCTATCTGTCACAGTCCTCACTGGTAACTTGAGACAGTCTTTGATCACCCTGGAGCTGATCATTGGCTGAGACTTTGTCATTCTGGCTATTCTTCCATCCATTCGAATGGTAGTCTTCCGTTTTCTTCCACGTAGCTCTGGTTTGGATTTCCACTTTAATGCTTTGGAGATCATTTTAGCTGAACAGCAGCTCATTGTCTGCACTTCTTTAGAAGTTTTACCCTCTCCAATCAACTTTTTAATCAAAGTATGCAGTTCTTCTGAACAACTCTTATTTCTCAGGCTTTCAAGGAGAAATGCACGTACAACATATCCTGGCTTCACCCTTAAATAAAGGCCTCCTGATTCCCACCTGTTTCTTCACAGAATGGTTGACCTCACTAATTGAACCTCACACTGCTATTATTTTGAACATATCACCTTTCAATTAATTATTCTAATACACAGACTCAAAAACCTGCAGATCATGAATGCGGAGTCTGGTGGTTTTAGCCCCTCCCCCCGAGGAAATTGTAAATCTTAAACTCCCTTCCCTCACACACACCATTCCAGCGATATCAGCATCTTATCTGTCATTGGTAAAGGGACATTAAGACACGTGAGCACTGCAGCCCATCAGCAATCGCTAATGGACTGCAATGCTCAGACATTAAACTTTCATATAAGGGACGTGTGAGCGGAGCAGCCCTTTAACGGCCACTGATTGGCTGTTGCACTCACATGACATAACAATGTCCCACGAGCGCCGGAAGCCCTGACATCGCTGGAACGGTGCTGGGGGTAATTATAAGATTCCTTTATTTTATCAAGGGGATTGCAGCATTTAAGACGAGGTAGTCCAAGTGGTGGAGAACCCCTTTACTGTAGAGGGTTTAAAAATTTTTTGTAAAAACGTAGCTTCTAGTAAATTGTACACACATGTAATTATAATCCGTATATTACTGCTGATACTTACAGGTGTTTCTCACAAAATTAGAATATCATCAAAAAATTAAATTTTCAGTTCAATACAAAAAGTGAACCTCATATTATATAGAGTCATTACACACAGAGTGATCTATTTCACATGTTTATTTCTGTTAATGTTGATGATTATAGCTTACAGCCAATGAAAACCCAAAAGTCATTATCACAGTAAATTAGAATACTTTATAACACCAGCTTGAAAAATGATTTTAAAATCCAAAATGTTGGTCTACTGAAATGTATGTTCAGTAAATGCACTCAATACTTGGTCGGGGCTCCTTTTGCATCAATTACTGCATCAATGCGGCGTGGCATGCAGGCGATCAGTCTGTGGCACTGCTGAGGTGTTATGGAAGCCCAGGTTGCATTGATAGCAGCCTTCAGCTCGTCTGTATTGTTGGGTCTGGTGTCTCTCAACTTCCTCTTGACAATACTCCATAGATTCTCTATAGGGTTAAAGTCAGGTGAGTTTTCTGGCCAATCAAGCACAGTGATACTGTTGTTTGTAAACCAGGTATTGGTACTTTTGGCTGTGTGGACAGGTGCCAAGTCCTGCTGGAGAATGGAATTTCATCTCCAAAAGCTTGTCGGCAGAGGGAAGCATGAAGTGCTCTAAAATTTCCCGGTAGATGGCTGCGCTGACATTGGCCTTGATAAAACACAGTGGACCTACACCAGCAGATGACATGACTCCCTAAACCATCACTGATTGTGGAAACTTCACACTAGAGCTCAAGCAGCTTGGATTGTGGCCTCTCCACTACTCCTCAAGACTCTGGGACCTTGATTTCCAAATGAAAAGTAAAATTTACTTAATCTGAAAATTACACCTTTAACCACTGAGCAACAGTCCAGTTCTTTTTCTCCTTGGCCCAGGTAAGACGCTTCTGGCGTTGTTTATTGGTCATGAGTGGCTGACACAAGGAATGTGACACTTGTAGCCCATGTCCTGGATACGTCTGTGTGTGGTGGCTCTTGAAGCAATGACTCCAGCAGCAGTCCACTCCTTGTGAATCTCCCCAAATTTTTGAATGGCCTTTTCTTAACAATTCTTTCAAGGCTGCGGTTATCCCGGTTGCTTGTGCACCTTTTTCTACCACACTTTTTCCTTCCACTCAACTTTCCATTAATATGCTTGGATACAGCACTCCGTGAACAGCCGGCTTCTTTAGCAATGACCTTTTGTGGCTTACCCTCCTTGTGGAGTGTGTCAATGACTTCCTTCTGGACATCTGTCAAGTCAGCAGTCTTCCCCATGATTGTGGAGCCTACTGAAACAGACTAAGGGACCTTTTTAAATGCTTAGGAAGCCTTTGCAGGTGTTTTTGTTAATTATTCTAATTTACTGAGATAATGACTTTTGGGTTTTCATTGGCTGTAAGCCAAAATCATCAACATTAACAGAAATAAACACTTGAAATAGATCACTCTGTGTGTACTGACTCTATATAATATGAGTTTCACTTTTTGTATTGAAGAACAGAAGTAAATTAACTGTTTGATGTTATTCTAATTTTGTGAGAAGCACCTGTGTACCTGTATCAACATATATAAGGGTCTAACAAATACGCCATAAATTCCAAAAATGTTTAAGATGTAAAATGTAAAGAAAGCAAGAATGCAATGATTTGGAAACCTCTTATAGCCGTATTTTATTCACAGCAGAACGTAGAACACAGGTCAGAAGGAAAACGTCGGCCATTTTTCCATTTCATTTGAAAATATTAATTTGTTTAGAAATTGACGGCACCAACAAGTCTCAGAAAAGGTGGGACAAGACCCCGTCTACCATTGTGCAGCATCCCCTCTTCTTTTTACAGCATCAGTAAATATCTGAGAAGTGAGGAGACAATCACTGGAGTTTTAGGAAAGGAATGTCGTCCCATTCTTGTCTGATGTTGGATTCTGGCCACTCAACAGCCGGTAAATCCAATCCCCCCACACACAGGCGCTGAGTTCATGATGTGCCACACAAGTTCATCCAGATCAGCAGATAATGGTCGTACTGTACAGACTTAGGCCTCTTTCACACTTCAGTCGTGCGACGTCAGTCAAAATCCGTCAAAATGTGAAAAAAACGGATCCGCCATTTTTTTTGGCGGATCCGTTTTTTTCCCATAGACTTGCATTAGTGACGGATTTTGACGGATGGTCGTCCGTTAGGTCCGTTTTTGGACTGATCCGCCAAAAAATTGGCGTCCGTCATTTCAAAAAAACGTCCAATGCAGCGGTTTTTTTGACCGCCAAAATGGCGGACAACGGCGGATCCGCCGCATCCGCCATTTTGTATAATGGCCGCCTATGGGCGGCGGATCCGCCGGCATCCGTTATTGACGGAATCCGCCTGCGGAACTCTGCTGTAAATCCTGATGTGACTGCAGGAAAAACGTTGGGTAAAATGTGTGGATTTTGCAGCGATTTTTACATGCAAATTTGTTACGGATTTTCCCCCACTCATTCGTATGGGTGTAATCTGCTAAAAAAAATTGACTGCCTGCAAATCAGCAAGGAAAAATCCAGCAACGTGTGCATGAGACTTCAGGCATCTCACTCACTTTGCTGATACCAGGAAATCTTTCAGTTTTTTTTTTTTTTTTTTTACAAAATTGTGCAGCAAAAATGCAATATGTGCACAGACTCTTACAAACAGGCCATACCTGCATGTGTTGCGACTGTCGAACAGCCGCTAGACATGAAGCGACGGCGATTCGAGCATTTTTTTCGAACACGCTGAAAATACTCGATTAGGACACGTGCATGCTCGGATAACACGCTCACTCATCACTATGCAGGATCTGTCTATTCTTCCAACCTTTTCATGATAAAGCTACAGAATAATGCATTGTGTATACCTGTTTTGTACAGCAGGTGGCAGTATAACATTACAGTGAGACTCTATAGGCTCCATTTATTTTTCATTTTCAACACATTACAAATTTGTCTGTCGGTTAATTCTTCTTCTGCTTTGAGCGGCATCCTCGATTCAGGTTAGCTACGACACTCAATAGTGTACTGTCAGATACTCATGATCCTAATATCACAGTGAACTCCTGCCAGGGTATAGTAAGACGCTGGGGTCCCTTCACCAGTGGCGTTCCGTGAATAGAGCAGACTAAGCAGCTGCTATGGGGCCCAGACAGGTGAGGGGGCCCACGACGGCCGCTGTCGTTTGGCAGCTGTGCTGTGCTGACACAGTACTATCTTCCTTTAATTAAATATAAGCGACGGCCGGACACTGTAAACCCCCTTGAAGGTCCCCTTTCCTTGTTGTCTCCTGGTTAGCAGTTGGCTTAAGTCTCTGGCTGCATTTGCATAAGAAAGCCAGCCTGCAGCCAGAGACACGTGCATCACAGGAAGCAGAAAACATTCATAAGTTTCACTCAGGGAGAGATACACAAGAAGGTGAGCCCTGCTGGCTGGGGTATGGGGTGGATTTTTTTGTTGAATGTGTCCCCTCACTGTGCTGGCACTTTATATTTACAATGGCTAGCCTCTGGCTGCACTTTGCACCTTAGGGAGTGAGGGGGTCCTGATTGCAGGCACTGTGGAGGAGGGGGCCCTGCATGCACTGCAGCCACCAATCTGTACTCCTCACAATGCTTCTCCATTAGAGCTGGTTTCATGTGATTTAACCCCTGTACCACCACCAGGCAGGATGATGCTTCCTAGCTGTAGGTAAGACCTCCAGTCTATGTCCCACCACCAACTTCACTGTCAAGGTGTGCAACAATGCATGTTCATGCAATACTAAAAATGTGCAATGCCCTGGAAATCATGGTGCAGCCAATAAATGTTACTAATTTATTCTGCTCCTTCACCCCAGAGGCATGCACCTGGGAGACAGCAATTACATGGGGCGTGCTGAGCTCATGAGGTGCCTGAGAGTGGAAGTTCTGCAGATGTTATGGAAGATATTGTGTGCGGCATTTCTGTGTCCCCTTACCTGTGATAAAATGTGTCTTGTAGTTTGTACACATGTTGGAACTTTGCATAGCTTACATATTCCAATCATTTCATATACAAAGATATGACATCCGTCTACCTGTCTTATATGATGCCATGAATGATGGGCATTGCTTGTACCTGCTGTCAGATTAGGCACCACACTTCTTACATCGGAGCACACTATCCAGCATGTTCCGTCAGGCTAGGTTCACATTTATACGCCTGCAGACTTAATGCGTTGGACGTATACATTAAAACGTATGCCATGCATCAACCTACGAATTTAAACAAGTACATTTGATAGATATCGTACTTCCATCTTTGTCTCTATGTTTTTTTACTTAAAAAGAATCATTTTTTTTCCATCCAGTTTTACTGGTGTCAACAGTCCCATCCCACTCCATTTTGGCATCAGTTCTGTGAGGAGGTGTCCAGAGGAATAAACTTTTTTTCACCCCACATTTAAACGCGTACCTTTGGTCAATTATGTTTTTTTCCCACAATACAACGTGATCAGGGCAAAACATAGTCAGAAGAACATTTTTTTTACACTACGTGTTGCCCATTATGGTTTGTGTATGCCTCCATATACGTCTGAATACCATTTTTTTTTGCAATTCAGACATATTTGTCCAGCAGACTGCACTGTATAAATGTGAGCCAAGCCTAAAGAAGTCCTTTTTGTCCAAGGAGGATAAAGCACATCATAAACACAAGTCCATACTGTGTGTTGCTGCTTTGCAGTGTGTATTTTTGCCATGCTGATTTTACAGGTGAAAGGTATTTACTTTGAGCCTTTTTTTGGTTGTAATGGTGAATGCTTCAGGATTATCAAAGACCAAAGGGGCGGCAAATTTTTCAGTCGCCCCGGGCCCCACAAACAGTTGCTACGCCACTGCACACACAAGATGGTGAGCCTGGCTGGGGGTCGATTTTTTTTTTGTTAAATGTGTCCCCTCACTGTGCTGGCACTTTACATTTACAATGGCTCTGACTGCACTTTGCACCTTAGGGAGGGGGGCCCGGCTGCACGCACTGTGGAGGGTGTAGGGGGCCCTGCATGCACTGCAGGTGTGTGTGTGTGTGTGTGGAGTTAAGAGCACCTGTTTTTTTTTGGGGGGGGGGGCCCCATTCAGACTTTTGCAATGGGGCCCCATGATTTCTATGTACGCCCCTGCCCTTCACATTAGGGCAGGTTCACACGAGCATATAAAAAAAAATCAGCGTTTCATCCAGGAAAGTGGGACGATTTTATTCTCTGTTGTCACCTGTATAAAATCCGTATTTTTATCAGCAGCAGCTATTAATCACTTACAGGACCATTTCCTATGTTACAGAATGGCAATATATCCGTAAAAATCGGATGTTATACTGTGGCTCCGATATTTGTTACACAGCCATAGACTGTTACATCCCCCTTTCTAAACAGGAGGGATGCAGCCGACAGTCATATTTTATGCACACAGAACAGGATTAGTGATCGTCGGCCGCATACAATGTTCGTCACCATGGTTAAACTGACACATAAACAGCCGACAATCATCTTGGATGTATCAAGAGTTTTTGGCAAATATTAGCAACTTGCGTGACTATCGAAAAGACACTGATAATGAGAACTAATAAATATAGGTAAATTTTTACTCCAAATAATGGAATTATACATTATGGTCATGCAGCAAAAGTTCAGGATCATATAAAGAAAATAACCAAATAACCAAAAATAGAAAAAGGTTTAAATTGGTAAAAGTGTTATTTTATTGAAAAATAAATTAAAACATGTATTTAAACAGATTAGCCAATAGGTGGCGCCACATACCAGCAATGGGAAACAGGTATTTTTAATATATTGTACATTTAATTAATAATCCCTAAATATGCAAAAACTATACATACGGTTTCACTGCAACAGTTGTAATTATATCAAGGCATCAATACTGGCCCATAGGGCACATGTAGTAACCTATGCAGCGGTTCCCTAGTGGAGCATAAATGAGGGAAAACGAGGGTAAAGATTGTAAAAATAAAATCTTACCTGTCCTGCAATGTGGTCCCCCAGAAGACGGCTGTAGCTGAAACGCGCGTCAGGGTAATACTCTATTTTCGCAATCTTTACTATATTATTAAATATATGTATAATACATTAAAATACCTGTTTCCCATTGCTGGTCTGTGGTGCTACCTCTTAGCTAATCTGTTTAGATACATGTTTTAATTTATTTTTCAATAAAATGACACTTTTATCAGTTTAAACCAGGGTGGATTTGATTTAAATCAATCT
Source organism: Oophaga sylvatica (assembly GCA_033576555.1). Classification (NCBI taxonomy): domain Eukaryota; kingdom Metazoa; phylum Chordata; class Amphibia; order Anura; family Dendrobatidae; genus Oophaga; species Oophaga sylvatica. The sequence continues at coordinate 599,383,143 of JARQOD010000002.1, read as the reverse complement.
GATTTAAATCACGATTTAAATCATGATTTAAATCACTAGTCAGTAAGGCTTGATTTAAATCAGTGATTTAAATCAAAGTTTCTACCAGACCGGTATATCTAATTTCATCATGTGCGATACGCCCCAGACCGGTGTATCTAATTTCATCATGCGCGATATGCCCCACACCGGTGTATGTAATCCCATAATGCGATACACTACACTCAGCCCTGTATCGAGATACATGCAGTGTGTCATGTGCTGTGAATAATCCCAGTGTGTGATACTCTCCACGTATCTGTGCTCAGTTTATAATACAGCAAGCAGCATGAACTAACAGAATAGATGCTGCCGGTCGTCCTCAGTGACAGCCTACTTGTCAGTATCACTGGCAGTCCCCAACAAAATGGCTCCGCAATGGCTCCGCTCTGTGAGCCTAAACTACATCCTCTGTTATTACAAACACCTAGTAACGGAGGAGAGAAGTCACACGTGATCAGACCCCACCTGCATTTACTACTGTCGCAATACGAGCTAGCAGTTTATATTTCAGCAGCTGCTCTGCCTAGTGTTTAAAAGTGGAAATGCCAAACATTTTAAAATTATTTTTCAGATTTTATTTCTCGATCACCGGCAGTAGTTCTTGCTACTTTAACATGCAAGTAGATGAAGATTTTTAGAATCACTTTTTATATTACTTTTTTCTTAGTCTTCCTTGCACAAACAACTGATACGTCAGGAAATGCACACACAGCAGAATACTTACAAGAAGTGGCAGTAAAAGCTATAACAACATGTGAACAAAAATTCAAATCATTCTTCTTGTGTTGTGCAGATCTATTCCACTCCAAACAATCAGAAACATATTGTCTAACTTCTTGGACTTGGCACTGAAGGGGTTGATTCTGTATTCATAGGTTTGTAGAACAATAGGATTAAGGTCTTTTTCTCAACTCTGTTCATGTTGTAACATTTTTGCCGTGAAGAAGAGGCTGGGACCTCTGCGGAGTCCAATTCAGTTTTGAGAACTGCGTAAGTAAAGCGAGCGTCTGTGATAATATAGGAGAGAAACTGCCCACTAATCCTACAGAAACCTCTGGAAGAGCATGGCATTGTGAATGTTACATATACAGCCTTTATTCTACTGAGTTAAACAACTCAGCTTTATCTCATGATGGAAGAACCTTTGGATGGTAAAATATTTTCCTCAAAAAGCAGTTTATTGAAAAAAATCTGATTTAAATAAAAAAAATCCGATTTAAATCAAAAAAATCCGATTTTTTTGATTTTTTTTAAAAAAATCATTGATTTTTATCCACCCTGGTTTAAACCCTTTTCTATTTTTCGATATTTGGCACACTTTTCTTTATATGATTCCCCATTTTTGGCTCATGTAGTAGGGCCATTAGATGACTCCTGTCAGTTATTGATTCTTCCTATTCTCTAGAACTGCTCCATACACATAATGCTGCATGGAGGGGCTCGGTGAAGGTAGAAGTGAAGGTGTGTGTCTGATGGGGTTACATGGATCATAAAAGGAACGCTGGCCGGCCCCATAATCCAGATTCTGATTCTGTCACTGGAGATTTCACCAGGTAACCAGATCTCTTTACTGTCATGTGTCACTGAATACTGATTATTATACCTCCTCAGACACCAGGACTTATTATTATACCCAGTAACACTGGTAACCATTACACATCACACTGGTAACACTGGTGTCCATTACACATCACACTGGTAACTCCCCTTCATGTAACACAATCTCTGGAGGCAGAGTTATCTTCCAGGCCGCGTCTGACCTGAAGCCTGGAAGAGGTCATTATATAAAGTGAAAAAAGATGATTTTCAACATCATCTGATATGAGACATAAAGATAGGACTTTTTTTCACCAATTTGTGACCTGTATGCCCATATTAATAGTTTAGAGGGGTCAAATGTGGCGGCAGATTCCCGTTAATAACTATTATTGATCTATGCACTGCCATCTTGTGGTAAGATTTAGCACATCCAGTCAAGTAGAATAAAAGACAAATACACTATGTAAGTTATTCCTTACAGGTTTATTATAGTATAATATAAATAATAAATAAATTATCAACAGCTACAGCCCACACAGACAAACTACACGTTAAATACAATAAGAAGTGACACACAGGTTAAAGCTGTTGTCCAGTACTACATAACCTCATCTTAACCACCAAAGTGCTCCACATAAAATAAAAACATACCAGCTTCAATATCCTAATAAATCAGTTCTGCGTCCCTCAGTTGTCGCATGGCATTGTCCACTGTGATGGAATAGTGAGGTCTGCGGTAAATCAACTGCTGCTAATTGGCTGCGGCATTCATGTCACATAATAATGTCACATGACCTCCAGGAGACTCAGCGTCAACATCGCAGGAACAGCTCCAACATTACATATATATAGCGATATATATATATATATATACATATATATATATATATATGTATATATATATATATTATTATGTATACAGTTGTGCTCAAAAGTTTACATACCCCGGCAGAATTTTGGCTTTCTTGGCCTTTTTTCACAGAATAAAATAAAATAATAAAGCAATGACTACCAATCCAAAGAATTAATCAAAAAGCAGGGTAGGATCTATTCTAAAATTTAACCTTTAATAGTTATATATTAAAAACCAAAAAGAGACCCAAAGTGACATACAAAGACACACAACAAAACAAAATTGGTACTCGGCCAATTCTTATAACACAGCAAATAACAAAGGACATGTGTCAATCAAAGTCCTCATAAAGAAAGTAGTTAGTGAAGTGTATCGTTTTTGTCATCCAAGCTTTCTATATAATTGGAACGATCTCACCTCATCTGCAGTCATTCAGCCTCATAGAGCCATAGGTTTCTGTTCACATTGGGGGAAGGTTTTATATACCATTTACCTTCATTTCGATAACCCCACCAAAAATAATTATAAAGTTTCTAAAATTGCCCCATATGATACTTCCCTAATTATTTTTGGTGGGGTTATCGAAATGAAGGTAAATGGTATATAAAACCTTCCCCCAATGTGAACAGAAACCTATGGCTCTATGAGGCTGAATGACTGCAGATGAGGTGAGATCGTTCCAATTTATATAGAAAGCTTGGATGACAAAAACGATACACTTCACTAACTACTTTCTTTATGAGGACTTTGATTGACACATGTCCTTTGTTATTTGCTGTGTTATAAGAATTGGCCGAGTACCAATTTTGTTTTGTTGTGTGTCTTTGTATGTCACTTTGGGTCTCTTTTTGGTTTTTAATATATAACTATTAAAGGTTAAATTTTAGAATAGATCCTACCCTGCTTTTTGATTTCTTTTTCACAGAATATGAATAACACCAAAACTTTTTCTCCACTCATGGTTAGTGTTTGGGTGAAGCCATTTATTTTCACACTACTTTGTTTTCTCTTTTTAAATCATAATGACAACCCAAAACATCCAAATGACCCTGATCAAAAGTTTACATACCTTGGTGATTTTGGCCTGATAACATGCACAGAAGTTGACACAAATGGGTTTGGCTGCCTGCTAAAGGTATCATCCTCACCTGTGACCTGTTTGCTTGTAATCAGTGTGTGTACATAAAAGCTGAGTGAGTTTCTGGGATCCAGACAGACTCCTGCATCTTTCATCCAGCCACTGACGTTTCTGGATTGTGAGTCATGGGGAAAGCAAAAGAATTGTCTACGGGAAAAGGTAGTTGAACTGTATACAACAGGAAAGGGATACAAAAAGATATCCAAGGAATTAACAATGTCAGTCAGCAGCGTTCAAACTGTGATTAACAAATGGAAAATCAGGGGATCTATAAAAACAAAACCATGGTCAGTTGACCAACAAAAATTTCATCCACAACTGCCAGGAAAATTGTTCGGGATGCAAAGAAAAACCCACAAGTAACATCAGCTGAAATACTGGACTCTCTGAAAACTAGCAGTGTGGCGGTTTCAAGATGCACAATAAGGAGGCATTGAAGAAAAATGAGCTGCATGGTCGCGTCACCAGAAGAAAGCCATTACTGTGCAAATGCCACAAAGTATCTTGCCTACAATATGCAAAACAGCACAGAGACAAGCCTCAAAACTTCTGGAACAAGGTAATTAGGAGTGATGAGACTAACATTGAACTTTTTGGCCACAACAATAAATGTTACATTTAGAGAGAGACCAACAAGGCCTGTGATGAAAGGAACACCATTCCTACTGTAAAGCATGGAGGTGGATCGCTGATGTTTTGGGGATCCGTGACCTACAAAGGCACAGGAAACTTGGTCAAAGTTGAGGGAAAGATGAATGCAGCACGTTATCAGCAAATACTGGAGGCAAATTTGCAATCATCAGCCCGAAAGCTGTGCATGGTATGTACTTGGACGTTCGAACATGACAACGAACAAAAACAGAAGGCCAAGTCAACCTGTCATTGGCTACAGCAGAACAAAGTGAAGTTTCTGGAGTGGCCATCTCAGTCTCCTGACCTCAATATCATTGAGCCACTCTGGGGAAATCTCAAGTGCGCAGTTTATGTTAGACAGCCCAGGAATTCACAGAAACTGAAGGTTTTTTGCCAAGAGGAGTGGGCAGCTTTACCATCTGAGAAAATAAAGAACCTCATCCACAACTACCACAAAAGACTTCAAGCTATCATCGATATTAGAGGTGGCAATACACGGTGTTTCGAAATGGGGTATGTGAACTTTTGATCAGGGCCATTTGGATGTTTTGGGTTGTCATTATGATTTAAAAAGAAAAACACAGTCGTTTGATAATAAATGGCTTCACCCAACCACTAACCATGAGTGGAGAAAAAGATTTGGTGTTATCATTGATATTCTCTGGAAAAAAAGCCAAGAAAGCAAAATTTTGGCCAGGGTATGTAAACCTTTGAGCACAACTGTATACGGTATATAGTGCCAGGGAAGCACTTTAGCAGATAAGTAGCGATTGTCAGTGCAGTCAATATCTTCATTGATTAGACCACAGTCAACAAATAGGTGTTCATTTAATTTTATTTGGGAAGCTTACCAACGTTCAGCCAGTAGAGTGCAGTTTTGGCCAAGAAATCCTTCTGCCGTGTAAGGGCACAACAGGAATATAAATGGCCTGTCATAGTATTCATCATGGAAATCTCCTGAATCAGACCCCAGAAGTTTCAATGTACAGGACTCCACTGAGGCTTTCCATTATTTAGATGAATGTCAATGTATCTCCTTTAGTTCCAAAAATATTATTTTACTTCCACAATATGCAAGAAATGAACTTTCAATGACTGTTTTGGCCAACTTGTCTTACATGGTCACTGTCCATTTTTACAATGATTGCATAAATTAATAGTACAGCTGACTATAAAAAAATGTAATGTATCTTATCAGAGAAATCAGCTTCTTTCTCCACTTATGAGCCACTTTCCTATCTCAGCTGCCTCCTGAACTTATCCATTGTGAAAAACAGTTCAATTGCATCTTGGTTAAAGTAAAAATGTGAGGTGTCTGGTTACAACACCTGTTATACTCTATGGACAGGGAATGGGGAGGTGTCAGGAGCATTCAGCAAAGTGATTGACCAGCCAGACACAGTTGGATTAAGCTGCAGTTTCAAGCAACTATTTTATCTCACTCCAGAGCTGGATTCACAGCCACTCAGCTCAGTACTGATGTCTAATTTCACAGAGAGAAGAAGATGTCTGTGGAAGACATCATAGCAGCTGGTCTCCACCCACTAGCTCAGAGAGAACTGTAAATTAGACCCGTAGAGGAGAAAACTGGTGAAAATGCAGGATAATGTCATGTAATAGCCATAAATGGTTATTCTTCATGTAACACACATGACAGCTTGTTCTGAAAACATTATCTGAAATGACAGGTACACTATAAACATAAATTTTCCTGACATATCTGTATTACTAAATAAGTTTGTTTTGTTCAGTTCCTCCATTACTCCTCCTGGAAATGTATGATTACATTGAAAATTTGCTTTTCTCCTTGTCATTGAGAGTGCTGCTAGACACTGTGACACTGTACAATTGGAGTTGACAATGTCAGATTGTGTAGGGACATCCCATGGACAAGGCGAGTGCTAATTTAATGCTCAGTTGATAATTTATCCATGCAATTTTATCGGGAATAACAGAGGAAAGACGCAGTGTACAATTTCTTACAATACTGCCCCAAGATATTGTAACGATTTTGGGATACTTGAGTTTTTCTCCATTTATATCTCCAATAAACTGCATTCTGCGAGCTGCATATACACCGATTTCCACAAAGCAGTGCATTGTGGGAGCTTACAATACTGTTAAAGGGAACCTGGCAGGTGACTCATAGTGCCGAAATCACAGTCACCATGAATCAGAGAGCAGCCCCTTCATTAAAAAAAATGTATATTTTTCTTTGAAATGCTGCTGTACCTCGCAGAAAAACATACTTGAAGGGGGGCACTGGGGACGAGGTGACTAGGATTAGGCTGACTAGTCACAGAAGCTTGAGCCACTTGACAGGTTCTGTTTAACCAGTTAACGCTAAGCTGTACCCCCATCGATCCAGAGAATGGAGCTCTGAAAGCTTGAGAACAGGGCTCTGCAGCCATGTCCTGGATGGAATGGAGGTGCTCTACTACATTCATTGTCTATGGGACTGCTGAGCAAAATGCTCTACTATTTATGTCAGTCCCATAGACAATGAACGGAGTGGAACTTTATTTTTGGGGAATAACCCTTTAGCGTTACATCTAAAGTGCAGAGTGGTGCTTGTGTTTTCTGGTTTCATCTGCAATCATGGTGATCTTTAGAAAAGGTGGTAAACATGTTCTGGTGCAGGCTGGTCTTTACTCTCTTCTCTCTCTGTCTGCGATTACAGAACCAAACCCGGACGACTTCCTTCTCCAGGTTGAGACTTTCGGCCATTCTCATGATCTCTTGTGATGAGGGTTTGCTCTGTTCTCCAAAATGGGACTCTAATGCTTCTTTTGCAGCAATGCTGTTTTATATAAGTAGTAAAAGAAAAGAAAAATGTCACTAAAAGACTCCAGAGATGTGATAAGATTCTGGGAGTGTCAGAAAAGCACTCCACCAGGCGAACTTAGCAATAGAGCTTGCATATAGGGGCGCAATTGCCGTTGTTGGGGGCATTGTAGATGGTACTGCTAGGTGAGCAATATGATGGATTCTTAGCGCCGGTGCTGATGAGCGAATATTACCTCATCCAAGAGAATCGGGCCAATTATGCTCTGATCAGAGTGTCAGCATAGTGTGATCTCATTCTCTGAGATGAGGAGATGTGTCAGGGTGTGGACTTTACTGTCATGATCCTGCCCCTGCAGACACCAATCGCGTCATGTGAATAGCGTCATACATCTTTTTCCTGTATTGTGTTATGTGCAGTTAGATGCGATGTGAATTGTCATGTGGGGTAACGTAAAGGTTATGCTTATTGTAATGAAAAAGATCTGCCCGCTACTGATTGTAGGGACAGACATCGTTAAAGTTGGGACCAGCGCCCATTGGAATTGGGCTAGGGCCAGTAAAAAGGGAATTGCTTCCTGTTCTCCAGGACAAGGTCAAGTTCTAGTTGCAGTGGGCCTATAGCAAACACGAGTACAGATTGTTCTGGGCTGTATAGGACCTTACAAAACTCCCTGAGGACATTCCTGCAACATCAGGGGCTCAAGGCTCATTAGAGGTGCTAGGGAGAACACCTAAAACCCTTCCGTAAAGAGGAAGATGGACGTGAAGCCGCGTGTGGGAAAGGTAACGGATCTGGGCAGTACCGTGAGACCGGGCGGTAAATCCCTGGGGCTGACAGGAACAGCAAGTGTAGGTATAGACCAGGGTGAATGGAACGGAAATTTGCAAGTGTACTCTGCTATAGAAACAAGGCAGTCACTTTTTTCTCTTTGGGAAGTTTTTAGCCACTGCTGGGTTCAATTATGCAGACTAACACTTGAGATTTCTATTTGATCCCATTGGCCCAAATTTTTTTCTAACTCCCCTGATGAATCCCCATGACTGGGGACGAAACGCGTAGGGAGATTGTACCCTGCTATTTATGTGGGAGATATACACTCCCCTCTTTTTCTATTAATTTCTGGATGGTGGATTGTCTCTTGATACACTTGGGGCCTGTCCTTGTTAGGACAGGAGTAACGCAGGGGCACGACAGGGAGTCAGTATTTAACCAATATACCCTCCTTTCCCCTTCTTTTACTTTTTACCCCGTTGGACTACTGGTGGGGACCGAACGTACCATGGAACATACGTCTGCTTGTATTGGTGAGACCAAACCAGTTTTTATTGAGCATTTTGAGCACTGTTTTTGCACGAGCACTTTATTTATTTGTTAGATGTGTGTCATAATAATTGTCCATTTTTTAATTGACCAATTAAAAGTTATATTTTATGTATAGGAGAGTCTCCAAGCTTTACTCAAACTATATCCCTGAGGGTGTTTCAATAGTGTAGCAGATACCACACTATAGCTTATTGTAGAAACCAGAAACGGAAAATGTTGTGCCTGATACTGCGTGTTACAGTGTGATGAAGATGGACTGTTAAGTGAACGTCTTTGTTATGAAACGAGCTAGGTGACCCCCGATTCATGTGCGGTGGATCCTAGAGTTGGAGAACTGGAGACAGCGGAGGCCTGCGGCCAGCAAGGGAGTGCACCGCGCCCCACACAGGATAGCACATTGGGACTGGGACACGATTTTACTGTGAAAGTGCCATGGCGTCATTAACCAGCAGCTCGGTCCATGGAAATCGGACTGCACTCAGATGTCATCCGAAGCAGACAAGGAGGTAGTGGAGAGGGAGAAGGTAGGAGCTGTTCACGCTGGTAGTATAGATGGATCCATTGCTGTAACTAGAAGCCACTGGCTGCCATACCTACTGGTGATTGCAGCTGACAGAGGAAAAACGAGTCTAGTTTCCAGCACAACCAACTGAATAAAACTGTAAGTTTATTGAATCAAGATAAAAGTCCATAAAAGTGAAAAACCTCAATATCTTACGCATTTCTGGCGTGCCAAGACGTCCTTAATTATAGGATCATAGGACTATTAAGGGCGTCTTAGTATGTCAGAAACGCGTAAGATATTGAGGTTTTTCACTTTTATGGACTTTTATCTTGATTCAATAAACTTACAGTTTTTATTCAGTAGGTTATGCCAGAAGCTACCCTAGTTTTTTCCTCAGATGTCATCCAAGTGTGGTCTGATGGTTTCCATGGACTCATTGAATCGAGCATGCTGTGATTTGTTTTTCCTCGTACAGACTGAGGAAAAAATCGGACATTTATAAAGCCCCATAGATTGACATTGGTCCGAGGGTGATCTGATGTTTTCTCAGAACACAATAGAACTGAAAATACGCTCGTCTGCACTTGCCCTTGCAAGGACTGGCAGTGTCGCCATCACTGTTATGGAGGCATGTATGCTTCTGTAATAATATAGAATAAAACATACAAGGGCGTTGTGGCCGTCACTGCTATATATTAGCATTACTGTCCCATCTAAAAAGAGATCACCTTAATGTTGGCAGGTAGGCTCAAAAACTTTGATCAAATGTGTGTAAAAAAAAACTTATACACCTTATCTACAGGTGAAGCATTAGTTTGCATACAGATGTTCCCAGCAATGAGCTCATTACCTTATTGTCGTTCTGCGCTTTCTTTTCCGTTCATTCCCTCCAATCTTCTCATTGTATAAGGCTTGTGTGGAGGCAAAGAAAAAATACTCATTAAATAAAATGTCTGATACAAATCTCCATTTATGAATTCATTATTGAAAGTTTACTTGTAATGTAAAATATTACTTATATCTTAGGCTCTATTCACATCTCGTTTTTGCATCATAATAAAGGGACCATTTTTACTTTGCAAACAGGTGTGATCCAGCTCACCTTTACTTGAGGCTTTCAGTGATTCTCAGCACGGAAATGTCACTCCTGGCCATTTAGGCCAAAGACTGCATAACAAAGAGAAGATTTTCCAGACTATTCTTGATTAAAACATTTTAAAAAGTTTAATTCCCATATGGTAAAAATTAGCTCTCAAAATAAGTCCAAAAATAATGTTGTGTCCTACGCGTTTCAGGCTACAAAAGTCCTTGAGCATGGATAAAACATGATTAAGGCCTTTTTTTCAGTCTGAAACGTGGGGGAAATTACATCATGCTTGGATTTATTGTGAGTGACAATTTTTATGATATAGATAAACACAGTGTCAGACTGAAGAACACTGGGCCCACCAGAGGATTTAATTCTGAGGGCCCACCTTTCTCCCCCACTCAAGAGCCCCATAGCAGCTGCAAGGTTTGCACTATGAACTCTCCTGAAGGAGAAGCCAGGGCCCACCGGAGGATTCTCCGGTTCTCTGGTGGGCCAGTCCAACCCTGGATAAACACTAGGGAAACGAAGCGCACCAGACCATCAAGTGATACCTTTATAAAAAAATCTATTAAAACCAGGTAATGTGCTCACCTGAGCGACTTGTGTAGGCACGACTCCTGTGAAAGCTCCATAACGGTTGCTGCTCCTCCATGGCTGGAGGATGATCTTCACTAGGATGCTTGAAGGAGAAGACAATTCATGGTTTTGGGCTGCTCTAACCAAAATGATGGTCCTTGATCCAGTAATAAAGAAGCTGTTTTATTCCACAGTGCTTTTCAACTCCGTAATGTCGTCTTTTTCACCAGCAGTACAGTGCAGAGTTGCTGCTTTGTGCACTGTACAGTTGGTTTTCACACTTGAGAAAGACGTCAGTCCAGCATGGAAATGCGTTGCGGAATAAAACCACTTCTTTATATATTGGATCAAGGATCATCATTTAGGTTAGCGCAGCCCCAAATTGTGAATAGTCTTTTCTTTCAATTTTTACTATATGGAATAAAAGTTTTTTGCAATATTTTAATCAAAAATCGGCTTGAAAATCTTCTATTTGTTATGCACGATTTTTACTTTCAAAGGTGAAACAAAAAGTACCTGAATTAGTAAAAGTTGCATATAACAGTGCAAAACTGCACAAGAATGCATATAACTTATTAAAGATTACATTCTTTACCTCATCAACTTGATTGACAGGCTGCTGTGTGCACATAGCTATAAAGCAGCTGGTAATCCACTGCTGACGGGCAGGGAAAGGTGAGGGAACATAACCACAAGCCTTGCCCTCAGGGGCATCAATCAAGCAATACAGGGGCAAATAAGGTGTGGACAGGCACACTTTGCCGGATAATGACTCTACCTCCTTCACTGGACACAAAATATCAGCACCAGTGGGACACCTTTGTAACATCAGTGCTAATTCATGTCTCCTCTGATTCCACTTTGGCCCATGGACAGCAGCACTCTATCGTTATTGGCAACACGTGACAGCCACAGTCCTGTTTTTTTTCTGGGACTTTTGGTGTCGCTTAATCAGTGATCTATGCAATTAATATTATTCTGGTTCTGATCACTCCTTCCTGAGGATCTTGGGCAGTGCTGTCAACTATTTAAACCCCTGAAGCTCTGACTTCCACTGTCGGTCAGTAGTTCTGCTTTTCTGATCTATAGTACTGTTCTGTGCTCCTGTTGTGTTGTCCTGATTTATCCTGTTTCCTGACCTCATCTTGTATTTAGACCACCTACTTGCTTTTCTTTCTTATGTAACCTCTTGCTATCGACCCCGTGTGACAACCCTACTTGCCACTAGCTTGATCTACTTGGTTGTAGCTGACTTTGTGGCCTCCATCCCAGGGATCCCTGTGTATGTCCAGATCCCTGTATAGCACCAGCGATCACGATAACGATCCGACCAGGCAAAGATCACTGGTGCGTCATTGCATGATCGCTAATTAGCTTTCAAACAGTCCGATCTCCTCAACGACGCAAGACAGATCAGCGATTTGCATAACGACCTCGTCGGTCGTTGAGTCCTTGTCACACTACTTTATTGTAACCGATTCCGACCTCGGTGGGCGTGCTGAGTGCGCTGAGCTCTGCGTCGCTAACAAGGTCGCTCGTCGTTTTTAAGCTTCAAACACAGCGATTAGTGCGGGACGCCAACGATGGAAAAATGGACCAGCGCATTCGAGCACGATCAGCGATAGCCAGCGGGGGGGGCGGTCGCCGCTACATTTCACACGTAGCGAGATCGCTAGCGATAACGCTGTTGCATCACAATATCGGTGACGCTTGAGTGAGATCGCTAGCGATCTCGCTATGTGTGAAGGCCCCTTTAATGTGTGAGAGCAAGGGCAACCTTTGGGATCTGGTAAACAAAGTGGCTCGCAATAAGCCTGTCCATAAAAGCTCTATTAACAGCTGCTAGGTATACAAAAACAGTGCTATCATGGCAGCAGGATTTCTCAAGTATTAGAATTTGAGATGCATTTAAAAAAAAAAAAAAAAATCAGGCTGAGTCTTTTTTTTAATGAAGTGTGCCAAGAAGTGGTATAAAGGATAGGACATGAAAATTTAGTTGCACCAAGGCATTAATGACAATTTACCCCCATTATGACCAGTCAAATTTTCATTCATGTACTTTTATTTTTTATTACTTATTTACAGCTTACAGTGGGTACGGAAAGTATTCAGACCCCTTTAAATTTTTCACTCTTTGTTTCATTGCAGCCGTTTGGCAAATTCAAAAAAGTTCATTTTTTCTCATTAATGTACACTCTGCACCCCATCTTGACTGAAAGAAAACAAATGTAGAAATTTTTGCAAATTTATTAAAAAAGAAAAACTGAAATATTTTTTGCGGGACAAGTTGTAGTGTAGAATAACACCATTCACTTTACCATACAATGAACAGAAAAATTGAAAACAAAATGGAACTATGGTTAAATGGTGAAATAAAAAAAAGACAAAACAATTACGCCATTGTTTTTTGAGTTTTGTTGGTATGTCGTTCATTGTGCAGTATAAATGTGAACTGGCAATATCATTTCTCAATTCAGTCTGATTATGGTGAAATGAAAACTTTGTAAAAAAAAAATGTCTTTGTTAGTGTCTCCAATTTTACTAAGATCCATAACATATTAATTTTTTTTTTTTTTTTTTTATAACCAGTTCTGATGCTAGGTCATGGCTCTGGGTTACAACATATTTGCAGAAAATTTGTGACTTTTTGCTATTTTAAAAACTTGCCAAATCGGCATTTAAGATTTATGAATGTAGTTGTTTCCTGAGGACGAGCTTGGAGTACCTCGAAAAGCGTAGATCCACCCCACGGAATAAACAAATATTTTTATCCTATTGATTCTCTGCTATACTTTGTGGGATATTGACAGCAACGCAGGAAAGCTGAGATTCTCCGTCCAAGATACATGAATCGCAACTTTGTACGAAAAGTCAATATTTCACTCCAGTAGGCGGCATGGGTGGAGTAAAAAGTGGAGAATCAACTCTAGACAGAAGTATTGTGCATAAAGATGCCCCAGGTTTATCAAACACTGTAGGAAACTTTGATTAGTCTTCTCATCACAATTTTTCCCCTATACTACCCCCCATTAAATCACTTTTTCTACTTCACAAACTATGGTGCTAGGGTCCCTATCAGAATATTTTCTTACTTCTAAATTGGCAATGATCAGTAACTATTATAAAAGGGGAACCTGTCCACAATGATGTGCCCTCCTCAGGTTCCTACATGTGGCTGTGGGATTTGTTTAATTCCCAGTGGATGTAGATGTCACATGAAATCCCAACCGTTTCAATAAGCTTTTTTACGAACCCGATGTCAGATACAAGAATGCCGCTAACATAGAGTGATGTCACCGGCACATTACCGGACAGACAGGTCATACTTATTTTAGTAAACCATTATAATGTGAATCATTTTTAACCATTTACTATACCTCCAACTTGTTCAGCTTCGTCCAGCCATTTAGACAGGATGGACTTCAGTTTACAGGCGTTCCTAAAGCTCAGTTGCAAGTTTTCAAAGCGGCAGATGGTTGTTTGGCTGAACTCCGAGCCGTGGACTGCGGCGAGAGCTTCTCCAACATTTGTCTGAGTGTAACCTGCTTGAAAGTAATAAGCAGATTTATGTGTTAGCACGAAGACAAATCTGCACAACTGCTTATTTCAATAGATTTATACCAGAAGAAAGAATCCAAGGGACAGAGGTAGATCAGTATTTAAAGGGTTATTTAATTTTCAAAATTAGGAAAAGATTGACTGACAGTTAAAAATCAAGCAAGTTTGCAATTTACTTGATATTTCTATCTGCCTCTACTCTCTCCTGATAGCGCTTTTCTGGGGTTTTTTAGAGCTCATTTCCTAGAGGTCTGCGGTCTATCAGAGTTGGTTGAACATTAGCAGGGCTTACAAGCTCTTTCCTATTGCGTTTGTAAGCACTACTCTGAAACTGGCCAAGACCACAAGAGTGGTTAGCGCCTGATTCTTTCCATATTCTGTATCATTATGATGCTCCAGGATAAAGCTGTCTCATATACTTTAGGTCAATGGGGCGACAATGTCTCTGATTCTAACTGTCAATCAGAAGCACCCAACCCCAACAGCTTGGAAGGCTGGAGACCGGTGCAATCGAGAACAATGAAACTGGGACAACCCTCTGAACTTTGACATTTGGCAAATTGACATTTTTTCAGCAGGTGAAAACTCTTCTTAACTTGGAGATCCAAACCAACAGGATAAATGGAGTGTTGTCTCTTCTATTACTTTTAAAAGCCCGAGGCAAAAAAGGAAAAAGAACGATTGATTAGGTTGGGCTTCATTGAAGACTTTTCGAATCAGACCAGCCATCTCTCTTCATAGAAATCGAAGATGTATTCCCCTTCCCATTTGCCTTGGAATTAGAAGATAGAACTGGGACACGAGACCTGCTGTTATGGATAGGTGCAATGGCCTACAATGAGACCCCACCAATTAGATATTTATGGAATTTCTGATATTATATAATTCTTGTACAAATATCTTTTTAATATAAATCAATTAAAGAGGTTTTCCCACAAAGGATATTTATCAACAATCCAACAGTGGGGACTCCACAAATGACTTGAATGGGGGTCCCAATACCAGACAAAAGTGCAGCTATATCGATAAGAAGACACCTATTCTTCAGATTGGTGGGGTCCAAAGATTAAAAATACACCCGTCATACTTTACTTGACTATACTAGTGATAAATCATAAGAAATAATTAATACAAAAGTAGTTTAACCCCTTCACGACCTTTGACATATAAGTACGTAATGGCAATCATGTGTGGCACAGAAGCTGTGCACGAGTGATCGTCGCCGGAAGTTGGGCTTATGTGATCGACAAGCCCCAGCTGTCATAGCCAGGAATGGTACCACAACTCCCTTTGCAGTTTAACTCTCTAAATGCTATGATCAATATTGATTGCATCATTTGGGTGCCCCAGCGATGTCATCACGAGGTCTCAATAGTTGTCATGGCAACCCAAGGTCATCATGATGACCTCCGGGTCTGCCATTGACGGTGGCTTGTTTAGACCATGTAAATGAAGTTAAAGCCCCATAGAGTGACTGAGTAAAAAAGTAAAAAAAAGCAAAACTAATTATAAAGATATTTAAAAAAAAATCACAAAATAAAAAATAAATTAAAAAAATATATCAATAAATACGTATATTTATGTAAAAAGAAAATTAAAATAAATTACACATATTTAGTATAGCCGCATCTGGAACACCCGACCTATAAAACTGTCACACTAGTTAACCCGTTCAGTGAACACCGTAAAAAAAAGAAATAAAGGCGAAAAATTATGCTTTTTCACCATACTGCTGAACAAAAAGTGAAATAAAAACGCAATCAAAAAGTCAAAAGGAAATAAATACTAAAAACATCATCTTGTCCTGCAAAAAACAAGCCACCATACATCTGCGTCAACGGAAAAGTAAAAAAGCTATAGCTCTCAGGATATAGCAATGCTAAAACAATTCTTTTTTCTGTAAAACTATTTTTATTGTGTAAAAGCTGCAAAACATAATAAAAATTATATAAATACTAGATGGAGGCCCGATGCTATTGCATTGGGAGGGCGGTAATGTTACGATGGTGGCAGGCCTTGCAGCGTTGATAATCTCTCCCCATGGGCTCACAAACCTGTCCACTCTCTCTTTCCCATGTGCTGACTTCTCCCATCTGTGCTCTCTTCTTTGACCTGTCTACCCCATGTGCTATCCCCCTTGTCTGCTGTCTCTCTCCTTCCTGTGCTGTGTTCTCCCCTCATGTGCTGTCCCGTTTGAGCTGTGTCCCCCTGTGCTCTGTCTCACCATTGTGCACTTTCTCTCTTCCCATCTGCTGTCTTCTCCTCTCATGTCATCTCTTCTTTGACCTGTGTACCCCATGTTCTGTCCCCTTTGTCTGCTCTCTCTCAAGGCGTATACAGTGTGTGTGTGTGTGTGGTGCGTATGATGTATACAGTGTGTGTGTGTGTGTGTGGTGCGTATGACGTATACAGTGTGTGTGTGTGTGTGGTGCGTATGATGTATACAGTGTGTGTGTGTGTGTGGTGCGTATGATGTATACAGTGTGTGTGTGTGTGGTGCGTATGACGTATACAGTGTGTGTGTGTGTGTGTGTGTGTGGTGCGTATGATGTATACAGTGTGTGTGTGTGTGTGTGTGGTGCGTATGACGTATACAGTGTGTGTGTGTGGTGCGTATGGCATATACAGTGTGTGTTTGTGTGTGTGTGGTGTGTACGGTGTATATAGTGTGTGTGTGTCGTGTGATGGTGTTCCGCTGGTGGTATCGCGCAAGAGGCTGGTACCACCAGCAGTTTTCCTATTGAGACACCCATCACTTGGGTGTCCCAATATGGTGGTCGGTAAACTTCCGACCACTTGGAATTCTGGGATCTGGACACATCTGGACGGAACAAGATGTGAAGACATTACAAGGCAAGTATATATTATATACTGCTGTAATTGTACTGGCCCGAAGAATAACGTCTTATCAATTATCACAATTCCTGAATTTCTGGTTTTTGTTCACTCTGCCTCCCAAAAATCAGAATAGAAAGCGATCAAAATAAGAGAGGCTTCCACGTTACTGGTAGTACAAAGGCTCTGGAAAAGCACTATGGCTCCTAGCCGGCCAAAAGAAATTCAGCGAATTCTACACACCCAAATCCAAATGCCGCTATCACTTCTGAGCCCCATAGTGTGCCTAAACCACATTTAGCATCCACATGTTTGGCATTTCTGTCGTGATGAGAGCCCAGTCCATGTCTCCAGAAGCACGAGCTGAGCACAATGTACTGGGCACTACAATGTACGGGCACTACAGTTTACTGGGCACTGCAATGTACTGGGAACTACATATGCAGTTTTCAATCAGCAACTCTCTGGGGGCCAAAATCGTCACTAAACATGCAGATAAATTCCCAGAGGGGTGTAATTTCCAAAATGGGGTCACTTTAACGGTGAGATTTTGCTCTTCTGGTACTTAGGGGCTCTGTTTATGGAGTCAGCAAACTATTGTACAATAATTTGTTCTCCGAGTCTGTTTTGGTATGTCAAGTGCTCTTCAAATGTGACATGGCATCCGAAATCTATCTACCGTAAATCTAAAATTGTGCTCTAGAATTCAATTGCTGCACCTTCATTTACGAGCCATGCTGTGCGCCCAACCAGTAGTTTTCTACCACATATGGGGTATTTACGTACTCAGGAGAAGTCGCACAACAGATTTTGGGGTCCATTTTCTCCTGTTGTACTAGTGAAAAAGAAAAATTTGGGGCAAAAGCAACATTTTTGGTGGAAAAAATTATATTTAAATTTTCACAGCTCAATTTTATAAAATTCTGTGAAGCATCCATGGGTTCCAGGTGCTCACCAAACCTCTAAATAAGTGAGTTGCATATTTTTCAAAATGGGGTCACTTTGGGGGATGTTAACTGTTCAAGCACTTGAGGGGCTCAGTAAATGCAACATGGCACCCGCTGTTATGATTTGGTAGCTGAGGAGAGCAGGCAAAATAGGCAATACACCAGAGAGGTTGGAATCTATTGGATTGCAGTACCCTGACTAACCACCACAACTAAAGGTAGCCGTGGAGCGTACCTACGTTGGTCCTAGACGCCTCGTCACAGCCTGAGAAGCTAACTACACCTAAAGATAGAAAGAGGAAAACTATCTGCCCCGGAGCAGATCCCCAAAGAACATAGGAAGTCCCCAAACATGTAATGGCGGTTAGACAAGAGGAAAACACAGACACAGACAGAAAATAGTATGAGCAAACGTTGAGGCCCAAACTTCCTAGAAAGAACAGGATAGGAAGGTCACTTACTGCAATCCAAAAAACCCTAAAAAAATACCAACACACTAATTGCAAAAACACCTGAGATCACACGACCTCTACCACCTAAATTAGTTCTCTGGTGTAACAAAACCAAACAGCAGCCACTGAAAAAAAAACTGGAAAGGGCAAATGAACAAATAACAGTGGCTGAACTAAACTGAGAGGGGCACAAGCCCCCAGAGGGGACCCGGCAGACCCCCACAGAAGTGCAGGACAAAATGCAAAAAGCAATCACAAAAAACAAAGGAAGAAAAAGTCTTATCTGTTAGCAGAAGATGCAGGCACGATACAGCAAGCTTCAAAGTGAAACAGGAATCACAGTTGAGACCAGAACAATTGATCACCGGCAACCCTGATGGGAGGGAACCTCCCTTATATAAGACCAGTCAGTAGCACCTGATCGCCAATCTTCACAATCTTCATTTAATAGTTCAGAGGGAGCTTCTGCTCAGAATTAATTTCTAGCACATTCAGAACAATTGATCACCGGCAACCCTGATGGGAGGGAACCTCCCTTATATAAGACCAGTCAGTAGCACCTGATCGCCAATCTTCACAATCTTCATTTAATAGTTCAGAGGGAGCTTCTGCTCAGAATTAATTTCTAGCACATTCACAACAACCCGCTATTCATTCCAGCCAATTTTTGCGCTCCAAAAGTCAAATGATGCTCCTTACATTTCGAGACTTGCCGTGTGCCTAATGCCTAAACAGTAGCTTTTCACCACAAATGGATATCGTTGTACTCAGGAGAAATTGAACAACGCATCTTATGGTCCATTTTCTCCTAATGCTCTTACAAAAATGAAACATTTGTGGTTAAAGCAACATTTTTGTGGGAACAATGTGATTTTTTATTTTTCCAGCTCAGTATTATAAAATTCTGTGAAGCATGTGCGGTTTCAAGATGCTTACCAGACATCTATACAAATTCCTTTAGGGGTGTTTATTCCAAAGCAGAGTCACTTGTGTGGGTTTCCTCTGTTTAGGCACATCATGGGCTTTGCAAAATGACATTGCGTCCATTATCTACTCCAGGCAAATTTTCACTTCAAATGTCAAATGGTGCTCTTTCCCTGTCATATGCCCAAATAGTAGTTTTCCACCACATATTGTGAATCAGTGTACTCAGGAGAAACTACACAACAAATTGTACAGTCCATGTTTACCTTTAACTATTTTGAAAATGCTAAATTTGGGGCTAAAGCAATATTTTTATGGGAAAAGGTAAAATTTTAATTTTTTCCTTCCACATTGCTTTAATTCCTGTGAAGCCTCTGTTTGAATGTGGTTTTGTGCACTTTGAGAGGTGTCACTTATGGGTATTTTCTGTCAAATAGGCCCTTCAAAGTCACTTCAAATAGGATGTGGTCCCTATAAAACTTGGTTTTGTAAATTTTTTTGTAAATTTTCTTGGAAAAATGAGAATTTGCTGATAAACTTTTAACCTTTCTAGCGTCGTAACAAACAAAATTATGATGCTGATGTGAAGTAGATATGCGATAAGTGTTATTTAAGGTCATAAAAATTCAAAGTTGGAAAATTGCTAAATTTTCGCATTATAAGTAAAAAGTTTTATATTTTCATAAATGAACACAGCTCATATCAACCTAAATTTACCACTGTCATGAAGTACAATGTGTCATTGGGATGTGTTGAAATGTTCCAGAGTTATTACCTTGTAAAGTGACACTGGTTAGAATAAAAAAAAAATGGCCTGGTTTGAAGGTGAAAAAAGGCTGGAGGATGAAGGGTTAAAAATTGTAGCTTTTAGTGTTTGAGTAAAACATTGTCATTAAGATATCCATACCCAGCTTTATCCTCCTCACTTTAAATTCATTGGCAAACTTTTCCAGTTCTCTGATCTCTGGGGAGTCAATATCAATTGGCTCCTCTATAGCTTTGCTCTTTCTTCTGAATTCTTGCTTGAAGTCTGTTGTGGTAACATCTTCCAGGAGTGTTTGATGCATGGGGGCAAAACCATGGCCCAATGTGCAGGAACTGGCGCTCATTAGGCAGGGAGGTAGGCTTCCAGTATGGACTCCTGGGGAAGAGAGAAAGTCCTACGTGCTGAGGTGGTTGAGTTGGTTAAAAACATTGATTTATCAGAAATAAACTGGAACCCCCCAATCATGCATTTGTCACATATGCCGGTGATATAACATCTTTATCTCTGACCATGTTTGGGTCAAGGACCAGAAAGAGTTTTCTGTTCTTTTTGTCTCAACATTTCAGATTGAATAACCTTTTCAGTTTGCACCAATGTGTCTGAAGGAGACTTTTTTTTTTTTGTGGAGCATGTACTTTTCATTTATAACATTCTGGGCCATGCTTACATTAGTATTTAATATTTATAATGAACGTAGGCCCGGCACGATGTCATGAATGCGTCATATCGGGACTACTAATCAGAAAAAGTGCAGTTAGTAGGAGGCTCGCAGGGCTGTGATCTGGATCCAGGGACTAGTGATGTGGTTGCTTGAAAAAGTTCCTACAAATTCTTTTTTCTGAACTCTAATATTTATTAATGAAATTGAGGGGGTTTCGTAGGTTCACATTTGTGTCCTGGATTTTAGCTCCCGGTTCAGATATGTAAAATATTTAGAGTTGAGAGTCCTCAGTGGTTGATACCTTTTAATGGCTAACTGAAAAGATGGTAACAAATTGCAAGCTTTCGAGACTACTCAGGTCTCTTCATCAGGCAAAGACTAATACAACATCTGAAGAATCACATATTTAGGCACAACTGATCAAAACGGATCAGTTGCATAACTGATTCAATCGGAAGCAGAGGGGATCTATAGACTATTATGGAGTTTTTCTGGGCTTCGATATAATTGAGAAAGGAATAAAAATGTCTCTTTTATTCCATTGTAAAAACTGACAGACAAGTAAACCCAGATGGACCCAATAATAGTCAATGGGACGCTTCCGTTTGCATCAGTTGGGCAGATCTATTTTGGCCATGAATTCCACTTGTCTGTCCTCAGAAGGAAAAAGACAAATGTAATTCCCTAATGCAGAAGTAAACCCTGCCTTACAGGCTAACAAATTATTGACACAATTCCTCCTAATCTTTTCCTTTTTTTACCCCATTTATCCATACCCTAAACAAAATGCATACATTTAAAGGGGTTGTGCTGCCTTGTGATATGGATGACCTTTCCTTAGGATTGGAGGAGTGGTGATTAGTGATGAGCGAACGTGCTTGGATAATGTGTTATCCGGCCATGCTAATGTGATAATCGAGTGACTTCGGCATGCTCGAAAAATATGTTCAAGTCCCCGTGGCTGCATATCAGCAGGGACTACCTAACAAACGGGCAATCCATGCATGTGTTACTGCTGTTGAACAGCTGTGAGACATGCAGCCACGGGGACTCAAACATATTTTTCGAGCACACCGAAAAACATACATTTTTTTCATGGTGCAAGAACAAGTTACCCCTTCATTTTGGATTATTCTTTACTGTACTACACTTATGTTCTGCACAGGTAATTAAACCAATTTAGCTTTTCTCTTCAGGTGCTGTACCAACGCATGACTTTTCTTTGGGACTTAATGTTGTAAGTAGTTTGTATATAGCGAGGCTTTTTTGCAGGGTTATCCAGACTAATATAATATGCCCTGTGTATAATGATAGATCTGTAGTATGATAGATCTCAACATTACTTAATGGTCCCCACTGACTGATATTTGGCAGGGACTCCTTGTATTTTCATTTTGACTCTGTGCTATTCTTACCTTTCAATGTAATTAAACTAGGTGTGTGAACAGAGTCTTAGTGATTGTCATATTAAATAATGATTAATATAAAGTTTATAAATGAGCACGCAAGGCTTTGATACACATTAGTAATATCTCTCCAACAGTTTACCTTGTAAAGTGCTTACTCCATTTACGACATTTGAAAGGGGCATGCTGCATGTTTGTAAAATCCGTGTCTGCGAGATACTTGCCGATAGCATTTCTGGAGAAGTGGGTTTTATTCCTAGAAAGGGAAAATAACAGGTAAACCATTTTGAAAATCATTCTTGTGCTGTAAGCAGTCTTTATAGTAAAAAACAAAGTTATCACCTCTCGAGGGAATAGATGATAACTAGGAATGAGCGGACCCGTGGAAGTTCAAGTTCTGGTACACAACCCAAACTTTATTCCAAATTTCGGGTTGGGTACCAGAACTGTTTCCCGAACCTGAACCAGAACCTGAACCCCATTGAAAACAATGAGGACTCAAACTTTTGAGCTGGAAAATCTTTCCCTCTCTGCAACAGAATTTCCCCGGAACTCTGAATTTTGCTACGGACTTCTAGGAGAAGTCTGAGTTTGGCATTTAGCATTGGACACTAACTGTTCAGGACGAACATCGAACTTTTAAGTTTGGGTTCGCTCATCTCTAGTGATGGAGTTTGACAATTGAAACTTGCTCTAATGGCCAGCATCGGGCACTTTGTCCCATTTGAATGGAGCTGTGCCATTCATCCAGCATGGAACTGTCAAAGATAGTGAAGTCCAGTGCTGTCACATAGAGAATGAATGGAGCGGCACTGCACATGCTGGATCACCCCTTCTTTCAAAGAATACTCTTTTCTACAGCCATATTTGTAGTTTGGGATCAGTTTCCAAGTTTATAGAAAAAAAATCAATATTTCAGCCATGTAAATGTTCCCATAGGCAATAGCCATAACATTACTACAAATACTGTACATGTCTATTGGTATACATAATATCCTTGGAACAAAATACTATGTGCGGACTGGGATTGGGTTCTAATTTACAATGTTGGAAGGGAAATTTTGTAACCACTTTTTTAGAAAACAATATAGGTCTTGAGCACAATAATTTGGGGAATACATAAGAGTTTTGTCTACATAAGAATTTGTTAGCTGCAATTCCTAAAGGTGTGGGGTGATTTTTACTGCAGGAAATGCACCATTATACTGGAGAAAATCGATAACTGGAAGCTCTTACCTGTCATGACTCCATAGGTCGATTGCTGGTTTCCATAGTGGCATGATGGGTTTGGGTAGTGAAGCCCGGCTGGTGTATTTTCCACAGAGATGTATATGTGACATAATTTAGGAATTTGGACCAAAGACAAAACAGACGGGACTGGTAAGAAAATGTACAAGTATTCAAGAATATTCATAGTATTTATTCCACCGCAATTTATTATCCTGTATTGTCAGTGCATGATGGCGATAAACATCTTATAGAAATTCTTCAATGATAATGATTTTACAATTATGGAAAATCTGGAAAAAAAATGCAAAACTAATTAACTTTTTATATACTTACCTTAAGGCTGCACTCCTAAGATGAGTTTTTGAGTATTTTCACTGATTGAAAAACGCATCATTGTACAGTTCCAGCAAAGTGGATGGGATTTATAGAAATCTCCTGCCC
Organism: Oophaga sylvatica; assembly: GCA_033576555.1. NCBI lineage: Eukaryota > Metazoa > Chordata > Amphibia > Anura > Dendrobatidae > Oophaga > Oophaga sylvatica. The sequence continues at coordinate 599,359,457 of JARQOD010000002.1, read as the reverse complement.
ACTGTGCTTTTTCTTTACTCAGTGTAAACTGACCTGAGGTTCGGGCTTCATATCTGGAATATGACAATTTCTCTGGCTGGTACGCTGAGTTTTCTCTGTGAATTTGACCAATAGAAGAGCACTAGGTGCAGAAAATCTGCAGTTAGAAGACGCATATGCGTTTTTAGTGAATTGCCGCTGGGAAAACTCACCAAAAATGCATGTAATACACACATGACTGTATCAATAAAGTTTTGTCGGGGTCAAATACCAGGATATATTAAAAAGAAAGCAGCTTTTTTATGGCATGACACACCAAAAAGAGACAAAATCCTAACTCAAAAACTTAAAAAAAAACACTCGAAAATGCAATGAAAAAACGCAAAGAACTTAATTTACATAATAGGTGCAGAAATGTTCTTCAACATCAAAAACTCACCAAATGCTCATTGTGGGAAGGTAGCCTTAATGATCTTCATTCCCTTCATGGCTCCCTGGGTCCATGACCCTTCTTTATGAACAAACTTGCATGATACCAAGTGAATGTGCCTACAGGGAGTACAGGGGTGGCACTCCAAACTGGATCCCTACTTCTGGGGTCTGTAAGCCTCTCACATAAGATAAGTTGGGGAAGTTATTGGGAGGGGGCTTGGATGTGCTCCAAATACTATTTCACAAGGGTTGGGGGGAACCAACAAGCCTCTATGCCCTGGTCTGGATATTTAGATATAAGACTAGGTCATCAATGTATTAGATAAGTGACAAATGTTAGACCTTTTCCACCTAGCATGAAGCTGCATCTTTAGTAGTGATACGTTACTGCCAAGGCATTTCTTGGACTCCACCATCAGGACCCTTCTTTATTTAGGCTCTAGGTGACACATTCATTATCACTTTTTGACATGTCCTCTATTACGAGATTATTGAACTTTTATTACTTTCTTATACATTGTGTTCTCCACTCTTTTTGCCTCTATTACTGGAACTTTGGTATATTTTACAGTCCAAGCGAAAAAAAAGAAATTCCAAATCCTAAAATTCAAAATTTATTTAAAGCATATAAAGCAATTAATCTAAAAGTGATCAAGGCAACGCGTTTCAAATGCTCATCGGCGTTCTTTGACTGAGCTCAGACTATGAACACCGGTGAGCGCTTGAAACGTGTTGCCTTGATCACTTTTGATTTATTGTTTTAAATGCTTTAAATAATATTTTGGAATATTAGGATCTGGAATTTCTTTTTTTTTTTGTGCTTGGACTTTTTACATGTGGTCACACGGTTTCCTTGCTCCTGTACAACCAGAGCCGACTGGGTGAGCTGGTTTCAATTTCTTCCCACGTATATTTTACAGTTCTTGGCTCATTACAGTGGGTCACCCCATGTTGAGGTTTTGATCACTATGCGCCTAGTTCACACTATTCACATATGACTATATATGAGTTATTTTTGGAGCTTGTCTTTGTTGTAATATTGATCTCATAAACTTCCTTAATTTGGTCTGCATACAACTTTTTTGTATTGTCTTTTGCCTTGTATGCATTATTGTCTCCAATGCATGTATGGCACCAAAAGTTCATAAATTTATCTTCAATTTTACATTTTTTTAAGAACTCTTACTGATCAATTGAAAAAGGGAACCTGATCCAGATATCATTTATTACTAGAGATGAGCGAACATCTATTCTAGTAATTGGGTTGGTAATAAATAGAGATGAGTGAACATCGTCGGCTCCCTCCTTATTCGTCAAGCTATAGCGCTTAGGCTAGTTTCACACATCCGTTTTTTCCCCTTGCGGCGCCCCCGGCATTTTCCCGCAGCGCCGCATCTGAAAATCTGATGCGCCGCATGCGGCTTTTTTCGCATTGACATGCATTAGCGCCGGATGGCGCCGCATGTCAATGCGTTGCATGCGGTTTTGTCCGGATGCGGCGCAAATGTACATTGCGGCGTCCGGAAAAAACGCTGCATGTAACGTTTTTTTTTTTTGCCGGATGGTTTCTTATCTCTCCAAGCATCAGAAACCATCCGGCAAAAAACCGCATTTTGGGCGCCGGAAGTGTGAAAGCTTTTCACATGCGGCGCTGCGGTAAAATGCCGGGGGCGCCGTTTAGGCACCCGCCGGATGTGTGAAACAGGCCTTACCGAAGAAGCTGCATCAGGAACCCGGCTACCTGGATCGCTCCCGATAATCAGCTGTTCGGCGCTGCAGCTGCATGTGTCACGGCTGTGTGACAGTCACAACACATGAATGGAAAGCCTGAGTGTTGGGATCGTCACACAGCCGCGACACATTCAGCTGCGGCGCCGAACAGCTGATTATCGGGAGCGATCCAGGTATCCGGGTTTCCTCTGCAGCTTCTTCAGTAAGCGCTATAGCTTGCCGAATAAGGAGGGAGCCGACGATGTTCACTCATCTCTATTTATTACCAACCCAATTACTAGAAAACGCTTCAAAGACTTTTTACATAGAAATCTTCAAGTTTTACCCCTGTTTTTTTATAAAGCTTTCCCAAACTGCTGGATAGCAAATCTGCCCAGTCACGCAGTGCTATGTACCCCGTTATTTATCGAGTACAACATTTATATCAAAATGCAATGACATTATTTGCTTAAAATGACTAAGTTTTCACATTTCTGCCACTATTTTTGGAAAATATTGTAGCGCTCCATGGAAGATCATAGTGCAATGACAACAACAACAACAAAAACTTAAAAATGTGCAAATATATTATAATTCAATATATAACTATTTTCATTATTTATTCTAAGACTTATGATTGATGAAAATTAACTAAAATACCTTTAGCCATGTGACATACAATCACTAACTTAGGGCTTATAAAATCTGAAAATTTATATCAGCAAACAGCAGAAAGTTAGCAAAATAATTGTACCACAATAACTGTGAATAAAAAATGTAAATCACAGCAAAGCTCTGACATGACTGCTTAATTCCTTGCATATGATTAGTACCTTATAATGGACACATACAGATGCAGCAATCTTGAAATAAAGGTTCATCGCGCAGAATGTATTAATTTGGCGCAGTGAACCTTGGTGTGCACTTTGTGTAAAGTGTCTGATCTGATACACAACAAAAGAGCAGAAGTGCTAGGTAAATTTTGTAGGCGCAATACATTAATGTCATGATGTGCCGAGCTGCTTCACTAATAAAGTTTTTGCTATAGAATTTCTATTTTTCAAAAATTTTCAATTAAAAAATACAAATTTAATAAAATTACATAGTCACTGCCCATATTCCTATATATTTTTTTCTACAGTATGGTAAATAAATGGTGGTTCAGATAAATTAGAGTCTATATAATTTTTTATAAGCGTCAATTTCAAGTTTTTCCAATTTCCTATTTACAGTTTAAGCAAAACAAATATAAGCGTCATAAGTCAGATAGAGAAATATCATCTAAACTACGATAACCCATGGACTAGATACACGCTGATTTTTAAGTATGGTAATATAACAAAAGAAAAAATAATAATAAATTTAAAGATGATCAGTTTGGAAATACCTGTGGAGACCACGTTAGTTGTGTGATTGGTGACAGGCAGATACTCTGCGGTGCCGTGATGCATCCTAAGGGGAAAGTGGCTGAAGAATCAGAATTTATAGGTACAAATGTATCAGCTGTCACAAAAGCTTGGAAACTCATCCCCCCAGACAATGGAAAAAAGTCTAAAGATGAATTGTAAAAGTTTTCTCTTTTGTGAATCTAAAATGAATCTTTCAAGACAAGTTTTCTTTGCCTTGCATGTATGCATTAAGGGACTGCCTGGTGGGCGCATAGCGTGTGCAGGTATTTATACTCCTAGGAAATCCCTGTATCCATGTTAATGATTACTTCCCAGGAGATTGCTACATAAACGCATCAACTGTCCTTCCCACCTCATATAACAATACCGGCCAATTGCTCGGACTAAACAGAAACCTGAGATGCTCTATTCATTGAAATGACAGTCTACGTGCACTGGACTATATAGCTGTATACAGAGGTCTGATGGCTAAACCTGGAAAACCTGACATTTTAGGCATAAATAGTAATATAATATAAAAAGAGAACATCATATAATGATCATGACTCTTTTTGTTATTATATTAAGCTTATCGACCCCCTTTAAACCGCAGCCAATTTGTATTTTTCTTTTTCATTTTTTCCTCCAATTCTTCCAAGAGCCATAACTTTTTTTTATTTTTCTGTCCCCATAGCCGTATGAGGGTTTATATTTTGTGGGACAAGTTGTACTTTTGATTGACATCATTCATGTCATCGTGTGATATACTGGAAAGCGGGGAAAAAATTCCATGTGCTGCAAAATTAGGAAAAAAAAGTGCAATGAAAAATTTTTTTTAACCATTTTTACTATATGATAAAACTGACCTGTAAATGTGATATTGCATGTCAGTACGATTACACAGATACCAAATATTTTTTTTTATTTATTTTTTATTTAAGTAGTGAAAAAATTTTGGGGAAATTTTCCGAGAACCGTAATAGCTTCAATTTTCAGTGGATGGGGCTGTATGAGGGCTCATTTTTTGTGTCCTGCACTAAGTTTATATTAATGTCATTTTGGGTTAAATACGATGTTTTGATTGCGTCTTATTGCATTTTATTACAGTGTTGCAGCTGTAAAAAAAAACGTAATTCTGGCGTCTTGATTTTTTTCTCCCTACACCGGTTAACGATTGGATTAATTCATTTTATATTTTGATAGATCGGTGTTTTTTGAGCATGTCAATATTAAATATGTATTTTTTATTTATTTTAAATCTGGGGGAAAGGTAGTAATTTATTAGTTTGTCCCCTTAGGGAAATTGACTTTGTGATCATCCAATCACTGGTTCTATACACAGCAATACCATCGTACTGCGGTATATAGCAAAAATCACAACCTCCAATGAGCTCCAGCTACAGACTGGCTTTCACAGGACCCCGATCATCATGGCAATCCATCCACACCTCACGATCACGTCACAGGAGCGCCGCTGAGCACATAGAATGACGCACCCATCTGCCGGCACACTGTAAATGCCTCTGTCAGAGATTGCCGGTCCACCTGTGGCTGTTAAAGGTAGATGATGGCTGAATATCACAACCATCAT
>JARQOD010000002.1:599308534-599354257 GCA_033576555.1 Oophaga sylvatica | reverse complement strand
TAAAGCAGTAGTTGAGACTAGTGATGAGTGAACGTGCTCGGATAAGGTGATATCTGAGCATGCTCAGGTGCTAACCGAGTGACTTCGGCATGCTCAAAAAATATGTTCGAGTTATCACTTCATGTTTTGCAAATGTTTGACAGCCGCAACACATGCAGGGATTGCCTGTATTTTAGGCTTGTGTTGTAGCTGTCAAACAGCTGCGAGACATGCAGCCGCGTGGACTCAAACATATTACTCAAGCATGCCAAAGTCACTCGGTTAGCACCTGAGCATGGTTGAATATCACTTTATCCGAGCATATTCGCTCATCACTAGTTGAGACATTATTATTATTATTATTATTAACATTTATTTCTATAGCACCATTGATTCCATGGTGCTGTACATGAGAAGGGGTTACATACAAATTACAGGTATCACTTACAGTAAACAAACTAACAATGACAGACTGATACAGAGGGGAGAGGACCCTGCCCTTTCGGGCTTACATTCTACAGGATTGTGAGGCAGGAGACAGTAGGTCGGGGGGTTGCAGCAGTTCCGGTGTTGGTTGAGGCAATAACTCCGGTAGTGGTGAGGAGGCAGCAGGGTCATACAGTTATCTGTTATGTTTTGGTAGCTGAGGAGAGCAGGCAAAAACGGCAATACACCAGAGAGGTTGGAATCTACTGGATTGCAGTACCCTGACTAACCACCACAACTAAAGGCAGCCGTGGAGCGTACCTACGTTGGTCCTAGACGCCTCGTCACAGCCTGAGAAGCTAACTACACCTAAAGATAGAAAGAGGAAAACTATCTGCCCCGTAGCAGATCCCCAAAGAATAAAGGAAGCCCCCAAACATGTAATGGCGTTAGACAAGAGGAATCACAAACACCGACAGAAAATAGTATGAGCAAACGTTGGGGCCCAAACCTCCTAGACAGAAAAGGATAGGAAGGACACTTACTGCAATCCCAAAAAACCCTAAAAAGTACCAACTCTACTAATTACAAAAACACCTGAGATCACACGACCTCTACCACCTAAATTAGTTCTCTGGTGTAACAAAACCAAGCCGCAGCCACTGAAAAAACTGGAAAAGACAAATGAACAAATAACAGAGGCTCAGACAAACTGAGAGGAGCACAAGCCCCCCGGAGGGGACCTGGCTGACCTCCACAAGAGTGCAGGAAACAATGCAAAAAGCAAGCACAGAAATAAAAACAGAAAATGTCTTATCTGAGAGCAGAGAAGAGGCAAGACTCAGCAGGCTTCCAAGTGAACCAGGAACAACAGCAGTTAGACAAGAACAATTGATCACCGGCAACCCTGATGGGAGGGAACCTCCCTTATATAGGACCAGTCTGTAACTCCTGATTGCCAATCTTCACTAAATGGTTCAGCACTGTCTGCAACCACCAGAGGGAGCTTCTGCTCAGAACTCATCTCCAACACATTCACAACAGTACCACCCCTTGAGGAAGGGTCACCGAACCCTCACTTGGGCAAGCAGGTCGGTCAGGATGATCTCTGTGATATGCACGGATCAGTCTCCTAGCATGGATGTCCGAAGCAAACACCCAAGAATTGTCCTCCTGACCATAACCTCTCCACTTAACCAAATACTGGAGTTTCCGTCTAGAAAAACGAGAATCCAATATTTTCTCAACCACATACTCCAGATTGCCCTCAACCAAAACAGGGTCAGGAGGCACAGCCATAGGAACCACTGGCTCGACAAACCTCTTCAATAAGGACTTGTGGAACACATTATGGATCTTAAATGTCCCTGGAAGAAGTAAACGAAAGGAAACAGGATTAAGAATCTCCATGATCTTATAAGGTCCAATGAATCTAGGCTTAAACTTAGGAGATGCAACTCTCATAGGGATATTTCTTGAGGACAACCAGACCAAGTCCCCCACTTCAAACCGAGGACCATCAGTCCTATGCCGGTTGGCAAACCGCTGGGCCCTTTACTGAGAGAGGGACAACCTCTCCACTACCTGGCCCCAAATCTGCTGCATACGCTCCACAACAGAGTCAACACCCGGACAGACAGAAGCCTCCGTCTGTCCCGAAGAAAATCGAGGGTGAAACCCAAAATTGCAGAAAAATGGAGACATCAAAGTGGCAGAGCTAGCCCTATTATTAAGAGCAAACTCAGCCAAAGGCAAAAAAGAGACCCAGTTATCCTGATCAGCAGACACTAAGCATCTCAGATAGGTCTCCAATGTCTGGTTTGTTCTCTCAGTTTGTCCATTGGTTTGAGAATGAAAAGCCGAGGAGAAAGACAATTGAACACCAAGTTTAGAGCAAAAAGTCCTCCAAAATCTGGAAACAAACTGGACTCCTCTGTCAGACACAATGTTCTCAGGAATGCCGTGTAACCGAACCACGTGCTGAAGGAACAAAGGCACCAATTCAGAGGAGGAAGGCAACTTAGGTAATGGCACAAGATGTATCATTTTGGAAAACCTATCACAAATCACCCAAATAACGGTTATTCTCTGAGAAACAGGGAGGTCGGAAATGAAATCCATAGAGATATGGGTCCATGGTCTCTTGGGCACAGGCAATGGCATCAACAAACCACTAGAGCGAGAGCAAGGCTTGGAGCGAGAGAAAGTCCCGCAGGACTGCACAAATTCCCTGACGTCACGAGACAAAGTAGGCCACCAAAAGGACCGACTAACCAAGTCTCTGGTACCAAAAATTCCGGGATGACCGGCCAACGCGGAACAATGAATCTCAGACATCACACTCTTTTTCCACCGGTCTGGGACAAACAATTTCCCAATAGGGCAGCGCTCGGGTTTATCCTCCTGACACCCTTCCAGAGCCAGTCTCAAATTGGGCGAAATGGCGGAAAGAACTACACCCTCTTTCAAAATAACAGCAGGATCAGATAACTCAGGAGAGTCCGCAAGGAAACTCCTCGATAGGGCATCCGCCTTAACATTCTTAGTGCCAGGAAGAAAGGAAACCACAAAATTAAAACGTATGAAAAACAAGGCCCACCTGGCCTGTCTAGGATTAAGTCGCTTGGCTGATTCCAGATAAATCAGATTCTTATGGTCCGTGAGGATCACCACCTGATGTTTGGCTCCCTCCAGCCAATGTCTCCACTCTTCAAAAGCCCACTTCATGGCCAATAACTCCCGATTACCCACGTCATAATTACGTTCAGTTGGAGAAAATTTTCGAGAGAAAAAGGCACAAGGGTTACTTTTAGAGGTCTCTGGATCTCTTTGGGACAAAACGGCACCTGCCCCAATTTCAGAGGCATCAACCTCCACCTGAAATGGCAGAGAAACATCAGGCTGCCGTAGAACAGGAGCAGAAGTGAATCTCTGCTTAAGTTCCTGAAACGCAGAGACTGCCTCAGGAGGCCAATTCACCACATCAGAACCCTTTTTTGTCAAATCAGTCAATGGTTTAACAATAACAGAGAAATTACCAATAAATTTACGATAAAAATTGGCAAAACCCAAGAATCTCTGAAGAGCCTTTAATGAAGTAGGTTAGACCCAATCACAGATGGCCTGAACCTTGACCGGGTCCATTTCAATAACAGATGGGGACAAAATGAATCCCAGAAATGAGATCCTCTGTACGCCAAAAAGACACTTTGATCCCTTCACATACAGAGCATTCTCTCTCAAAATCTGGAACACAGTCCGAACATGTTTCACATGAGAGTCCCAGTCATTGGAAAAAATCAAGATATCATCCAAATAAACAATCAGAAATTTATCCACAAAATCCCTGAAAATGTCATTCATGAAGGACTGAAAGACAGAAGGAGCATTAGTGAGCCCAAAGGGCATCACTAGGTACTCAAAATGCCCCTCTGGGGTATTGAATGCCATCTTCCATTCATCCCCGTGCTTAATGCGAATAAGGTTATACGCCTCCCTGAGGTCAAGCTTGGTAAACCAAGTAGCACTTTTCACCCTGGAAAACAGGTCAGAAATCAAGGGTAACGGATATTGATATTTCACAGTGATATTGTTCAAGAGACGATAATCAATACACGGCCTTAATGAACCATCCTTTTTGGCCACAAAGAAAAAACTGGCACCCAAGGTGAAGAGGATGGTCTGATATGACCCTTCTCCAATGACTCCTTGATATAAGACCGCATAGCGTCATGTTCAGGTACAGACAAGTTAAAAAGGCGACCTTTAGGGAATTTACTACTAGGCACTAATTCAATAGCGCAGTCATAGCTCCTATGGGGGGGCAAGGATGCAGATTTACTTTCGCTAAACACATCAGAAAAATCAGTCAAAAAGTCAGGAACATCCTGAGCCTGGGGAGAGGCAGAAAAAACAGGAGTGTTGGCATTAACACATTGGCAGCCCCAACTGGTTACAGACACAGATTTCCAATCCAAAACAGGATTATGAGACTGTAACCAAGGGAAACCTAGTACAATAATGTCATGCAGATTATACAGTACCAATAATTTGCAACTCTCCTGATGATCAGGTTCAACCCTCATTATCACCTGAGTAGAGAACTGGGGTTTATTCTCAGCCAAAGGGGTAGAATCAATCCCCAGTAGGGGAATAGACTTTCGTAGGGGTATCAAGGGAAACCCACAACGTTTAGCAAAATCAAAATCCATCAGGTTAATAGCTGCTCCCGAATCAACAAAAGCCTGAGCAGAAAATGTGGACAGGGAGCAAATCAGGGTAACAGTCAACAGAAATTTAGTCTGAACACTACCCAAGACAACTGAGCGTGCAAAACGTCTTCCCCGCTTAGGGCAGACTGAAATAGCATGAGAGGCGTCACCATAGTAGAAACATAACCCATTGCGTTTTCGAAACTCATGACGCTGTGCCCCAGAATCCACTCTATCACACTGCATGGGTTCAGAAGCTGGTTCACAAGGCAACACTATTCCACGCATACCTCTACGCTCACGCAAACGTCTGTCAATTTGAATCGCTAATGACATAGAATCATTGAGACCAGAGGGAGCAGGGAAACCCACCATAACATCTTTTACATTCTCTGACAGACCCTTCCGAAAAAGGGCTGCCAAAGCATCATCATTCCATTTGGTCAGGACTGCCCACTTATGAAATTTCTGACAGTATAACTCAGCGTCCTCAAGCCCCTGATTTAATGCCAACAAGGTTTTTTCAGCTTGATCAGTGACATTAGGTTCATCGTACAATAACCCCAGAGCCAGAAAAAATGCATCGACATTACTCAAGACAGGGTCCCCAGGTGTCAGGGAAAAAGCCCAATCCTGAGGATCGCCGCGCAGGAGAGAGATGACAATTTGAACCTGCTGTGCTGCGTTCCCTGAGGACTTAGGTTTTAAGGCAAAAAACAACTTACAGTTATTTTTGAAATTCAGAAATTTAGCTCGATCCCCCAAAAATAAATCTGGCATGGGATCCTAGGTTCCACAACCGGCAACCCTGCAAGATAGGTAGCAATACTCTGAACTTCAGTGGCAAGCTGATCCACACGGCCAGACAACTGTGCCAGCTCCATTGAGAGAAAAAAAAAATCCTCCTCAGCACTCAGAGAAACAGAGGAAAAAAAAATGCAACAAACAGAAAAAAAAAAATCTCTGACAACTCTGACAACTTTTTTTTTTTTTTTTACACCATTTTTCCCTTCTGTTAGTACCATATAATTTTCAGTTTGGCCGGTGATACTGTTATGTTTTGGTAGCTGAGGAGAGCAGGCAAAAATGGCAATACACCAGAGAGGTTGGAATCTACTGGATTGCAGTACCCTGACTAACCACCACAACTAAAGGCAGCCGTGGAGCGTACCTACGTTGGTCCTAGATGCCTCGTCACAGCCTGAGAAGCTACCTACACCTAAAGATAGAAAGAGGAAAACTATCTGCCCCGGAGCAGATCCCCAAAGAACAAAGGAAGCCCCCAAACATGTAATGGCGGTTAGATAAGAGGAAATACAAACACAGACAGAAAATAGTATGAGCAAACGTTGGGGCCCAAACTTCCTAGACAGAAAAGGATAGTAAGGACACTTACTGCAATCCCAAAAACACTTAAAAGTACCAACTCTACTAATTACAAAAACACCTGAGATCACACGACCTCTACCACCTAAATTAGTTCTCTGGTGTAACAAAACCAAGCCGCAGCCACTGAAAAAACTGGAAAAGGCAAATGAACAAATAACAGAGGCTCAGACAAACTGAGAGGAGCACAAGCCCCCCGGAGGGGACCTGGCTGACCTCCACAAGAGTGCAGGAAACAATGCAAAAAACAAGCACAGAAATAAAAACAGAAAATGTCTTATCTGAGAGCAGAGAAGAGGCAAGACTCAGCAGGCTTCCAAGTGAACCAGGAACAACAGCAGTTAGACAAGAACAATTGATCACCGGCAACCCTGATGGGAGGGAACCTCCCTTATATAGGACCAGTCTGTAACTCCTGATTGCCAATCTTCACTAAATTGTTCAGCACTGTCTGCAACCACCAGAGGGAGCTTCTGCTCACAACTCATCTCCAACACATTCACAACAGTTCTCCTCCAGTTGTTAAAAAAATTCTGAGCCAGTTGCTGGCTGTATCGCATTTTGGTTCTCTATACTGCTCGCGGATATCTTACCTGCCGGGATACCTGGCGTGGCTTTTGGTTAGCCTGGCTGGTGTGACATCAACATTGCACCAGGTATCGGGATTTGCAAGATTTCTGTTCAGCCACCATAGACTACTGACCTAACCAATTGACCACAGTCCCGAGAATCAATTTGCAAAACACTATGATTGGGCAATTGTGGGTTGTCTAAACTCTATTGTGGGTTGTCTACACTGAATGTGCCTATATATAGGATTGCAGCCCATCGGGTTTTGCTAACATGGCGCGATAATGTTTTGAATTTGTATTGACAAAAATTGTATTCCTTAGTCTCATTTAAGGGAAGGTAAAGGTGGAAATAATTATGTGCACGTTAACATTGGCAATTACCCAATCTGAATATAATCAGTAAGGTTTTCTTTCTTTGATTTGGTGGTAATGTTGTTAATTTAGTGTATTATAAAGAAATCATTCTAAAGAGCTCGGTATACCCAACACAGCCGTGCAATGCTACCCGCTCAGGCATCATCTCGGAGTGAATATGTTTCCTACCATTCGGTCTCAGTAGAGAATTTGAAATGATAAAGTTGATGAGAATAATAGTTTTTGAATTTCAATGTTGTTAGCATCTGCTTAATTGATTTTTGTCGACGTTAACAATTTCCCATTAGATCACAGCTGTTATGTTTTATTTCATTGAAGTCGGTTTAGTGTTCGCTCTCCAAGGGAACATATTTCACTACAGTAGTGCCTCAGTACCTGACAGTGGTGGATGTGGATTATCGTCACATTAAAGGCAAGGCAGTTACTCATTATCATCCGCTCTGTACAACACCGGTAGCTCAAACACAATACAAATCAGTTCTGAACTTTATACAATAGTAATAGAGTATATCGAGTAAAGAACAAACTGTGAAAAAAGCCATGTGCTAATATTTTTTTTATATGTGTATAGAAAAGGAATATATCGATCAGCCACAGCATCAAATGATCCTGCCTTGCGTTGTATAGCCCCTCCTGCCTCCAAAACAACTTTGACGTGTTGGGACATTGACTTCACAAGACCTCTGAAGATGCCTGTGGTATCTTCATAAAGCACCTGAACTTCACCATAGTCCGAATGCAGATGTCTGTAAAATACAGTCCATGATGTACAGACTGGACACGGATCTCCGAACTCAACACCCTCATATATACTCACGATGCTGTTGATATGGGTCATGAACCCATGGCCAGTCATGGTCCATAGATGGATTGTGTTTCATTCTTGTCTTAATTTGGCCTTAGACTGAATTTACTTTATTCTTGTCTGCTGATTTGGGCTTGGATTTCACTCTTCTGTCTATCTACTTGACTTTGTTAAATTTTTCTGATTTGGTCTTTGTTACCGTTCCTTAGATTTTGACCTGGCTTGTTAACCATCTTTCTGCCAGTTTACTTTACCGGACAGCAACTTTTCCATGGAGCAGAAGCCAAAGAAAGCGTCTGCAAGGGAGTAACAGGAGTTTGGTAAAGTAGGTATTATTTATTTTACTTATTTTGTTACTTTACACCATAGTAAATGCTTCAAAAAATGTCATGGGTGTGAACCAGCCGTGTAAGGGATTAGACTCAGGGATTATCTTATGCCTGGAAAGTGAAAAGCAGTTTTAATTAATGAAAAAATAATTAACATAATAAAGTTGCTAATGGGGGATTACAGTTAAAAAACTGGCATCAGCCTTTTATGCCATGTACAGTATATGTAGATTTCTATATGGACACAAGTATTGGGACACATCTATTAACCCCTTCCTGACCCATGACGCCACGTAGGCGTCATGAAAGTCAGTGCCAATCCGACCCATGACGCCTATGTGGCGTCATGAAAGGATCGCGTCCCTGCGGGTCGGGTGACCGGGGTCACTGAAAGGTCACCCGACCCGCCGGCACAGGACCCTTTGTGCTTCACCACAGGGGGGTTGGCTTAACCCCCCCGTGGCCACGATCGCTCTGATTGGCTGTTAAAAGTGAAACAGCCAATCAGAGCAATCTGTAATATTTCACCAATATAATTGGTGAAATATTACAATCCAGCCATGGCCGATGCTGCAATAGCATCTGCCATGGCTGGACACTGAGCCCTGACCCCCCCACACGGATTCACGGCGGCGATCGGCCGCCGCCACCGAAAGATGGCAGCGGTCGGTCACCGCCGTCACTAAAAGCTCCCCTCGTCCTGGCCTCCGCTGCCCCCACCTTCCGATCCCCCCCCTCACTTCCGACCCCCATACTCACCTCTCCCGGTCCACCGATGTCCCTGGATCCTTCCCGGCGGCTGCCCGGATTCTTCATGGGCGCCGCCATCTTGGAAAATGGCGGGCGCATGCGCAGTGCGCCCGCCGGCAGGCGCATGCGCAGTGCGCCCTGCATAGTAAAAAAAAATTATTTTGATCACTGTGATAAACTGTCACAGTGATCAAAATAAAAAAAAGTAAGTGAACCCCCCCTGTCATAGGTAGGGACAAATAATAAAGAATTTTTTTTTTTCCTATTAGGCCCTGTGCACACGTTGCAGATTTTGCTTCGGATCCGTCCGTTAACGCTGCCATTCACCCCATTTGTGTGAGCATCGCAACGCATGCCATGAAGCGGCATGCGTTCGCGACGTTTCGTCATTCAGTGACGGAGCCTTGGACGCAGGCTGCAGCGTCTGGGCTCCATCACCGCTAGCACAGATGAATCATCGCTGATTCCTCTGCACTAGCGGGTATAGCATAACGCGATCGCGTTATGCTATACCGTTACCAGCCGGTCAACGCTACATGTTGAACGGGCTGGTAAAACGCAATATGAACCCAGCCTTAGGGTTAGAACTAGGGTTAGGGTTAGAACTAGGGTAAGGGTTGGAATTAGGGTTAGGGTTGGAATTAGGGTTAGGGTTGGAATTAGGGTTAGGGTTGGGATAAGCGTTAGGGGTGTTTTGGGGTTAGGGTTGGGATTAGGGTTAGGCTTGTGGTTAGGTTTATGGTTAGAGTTGGGATTAGGGTTAGGGGTGTGTTGGGGTTAGGGTTATGGTTAGGGTTTGTATTAGGGTTAGGGGTGTGTAGGGGTTAGGGTTGGGGTTAGGGGGGTGTTGGGTTAGGGTTGGAGTTAGAATTGAGGGGTTTCCACTATTTAGGCACATCAGGGGGTCTCCATACGTGACATGGCGCCACCATTGATTCCTGCAAATTTTGCGTTCAAAAAGTCAAACAGTGCTCCCTTTATTCCAAGCCCCGACGTGTGCCCAAACAGTGGTTTACCCCCACATATGGGGTATCAGCGTTCTCGGGAAAAATTGCACAACAACTTTGGGGGTCTAATTTCTCCTGTTACTGTTGGGAAAAAAAAATTGGGGACTAAAAAAGTTATTTTTTGTGGAAAAAAAATGATTTTTTATTTTCACGGCTCTGCGTTATAAACTTCTGTGAAGAACTTGGGGGTTCAAAGTGCTCACCACACATCTAGATAAGTTCCTTGCGGGGTCTAGTTTCCAAAATGGGGTCACTTGTGGGGAGTTTATACTGTTTAGGCACATCAGGGACTCTGCAAACGTAACATGACGCCCGCAGACCATTCCATCAAGTCGGCATTTCAAAACGTCACTACTTCCCTTCCGAGCCCCGAAGTGTGCCCATACAGTAGTTTTCTCCCACATATGGGATATCAGCGTACTCAGGACAAATTGGACAACAACTTTTGAGGTCTAATTTCTCCTGTTACCCTTGGGAAAATAAAAAAATTGGGGACTAAAAGATCATGTTTGTGGAAAAAAACATGATTTTTTTATTTTCATGGCCTGGCGTTATAAACTTCTGTGTAGCCCTTGGGGGTTCAAAGTGCTCACTACACATCTAGATAAGCTCCTTGGGGGGTCTAGTTTCCAAAATGGGGTCACTTGTGGGGGGTTTCTACTGTTTAGGCACATCAGGGGCTCTGCAAATGCAACATGACGCCCACAGAACATTCCATCAAGTCTGCATTCCAAAATGGCGCTCCTTCCCTTCTGTGCTCTCCCATGCGCCAAAACAGTGGTTCCCCCCACATATGGGGTACCAGTGTACTCAGGACAAACTGTACAACAACTTTTGTGGTCCAATTTCTCCTGTTACCCTTGTGAAAATAAAAAATTGCGGGTTAAAAAAATCAGTTTTTGAGGAAAAAAATGATTTTTTATTTTCACGGCTCTGCATTACAAACTTCTGTGAAGCACGTGGGGGTTCAAGGTGCTCACCACACATCTAGTTAAGTTCCTTGAGGGGTCTAGTTTACAAAATGTGGTCACTTGTGGGGGGTTTCTACTGTTTAGGCACATCAGGGGCTCTGCCCGCCCGCAGACCATTCCATCAAGTCGGCATTTCAAAGCGTCACTACATCCCTTCCAAGCCCTGACGTGTGCCCAAACAGTGGTTCTCCCCCACATGTGAGGTACTAGCATACTTAGGACAAATTAGACAACAACTTTTGGGGTCCAATTTCTCCTGTAACCATTGTGAAAATAAAAAATATGGGGCTAAATAATCATTTTTTGAGAAAAAAAAATGATTTTTTATTTTCACGGCTCTGCGTTATAAACTTTTGTGAAGCACCTGGGGGTTCAAAGTGCTCACGGTGCATCTGCATAAGTTTCTTAGGGGGTCTGGTTTCCAAAATGGGGTCATTTGTGGGGGAGCTCCAAAGTTTAGGCATACAGGGGCTCTCCAAACATGACATGGTGTCCGCTAACGACTGGAGCTAATTTTCCATTCAAAAAGTCAAATGGCGCTCCTTCCTTCTGAGCCCTGCCGTGCGCCCAAACAGTGGTTTATGACCACATATGAGGTATCTGTGTACTCAGGAGAAATTGCCCAACAAATTTTAGGATCCAATTTATACTGTTGCCCATGTGAAAATGAAAAAACTGAGGCTAAAAGAAAATTTTTGTGAAAAAAAAAGTACTTTCTTTTTTTTACGGATCAATTTGTGAAGCACTTGGGGGTTCAAAGTGCTCACTCTGCATCTAGATAAGTTCCTTGGGGGTCTAGTTTCCAAAATGGGGTCATTTGTGGGGGAGCTCCAATGTTTAGGCACACAGGGACTCTCCAAATGCGACATGGCATCCGCTAAATATTCCAGCATATTTTCCATTCAAAAAGTCAAATGGCGCTCCTTCCCTTCTGAGCCCTGCCGTGCGCCCAAACAGTGGTTTATGACCACATATGAGGTATCTGTGTACTCAGGAGAAATTGCCCAACAAATTTTAGGATCCATTTTATACTGTTGCCCATGTGAAAATGAAAAAACTGAGGCTAAAAGAAAATTTTTGTGAAAAAAAAGTACTTTCTTTTTTTATGGATCAATTTGTGAAGCACCTGGGGGTTCAAAGTGCTCACTCTGCATCTAGATAAGTTCCTTGGGGGTCTAGTTTCCAAAATGGGGTCACTTGTGGGGGAGCTCCAATGTTTAGGCACACAGGGACTCTCCAAATGCGCCATGGCAACCGCTAAATATTCCAGCATATTTTCCATTCAAAAAGTCAAATGGCGCTCCTTCCCTTCTGAGCCCTGCCGTGCGCCCAAACAGTGGTTTATGACCACATATGAGGTATCGGTGTACTCAGGAGAAATTTCCCAACAAATTTTAGGATCCATTTTATCCTGTTGCCCATGTGAAAATGAAAAAACTGAGGCTAAAAGAAAATTTTTGTGAAAAAAAAGTACTTTCTTTTTTTACGGATCAATTTGTGAAGCATCTGGGGGTTCAAAGTGCTCACTCTGCATCTAGATAAGTTCCTTGGGGGGTCTAGTTTCCAAAATGGGGTCACTTGTGATGGAGCTCCAATGTTTAGGCACACAGGGACTCTCCAAATGTGACATGGCAACCACTAAATATTCCAGCATATTTTCCATTCAAAAAGTCAAATGGCGCTCCTTCCCTTCTGAGCCCTGCCGTGCGCCCAAATAGTGGTTAATGACCACATATGAGGTATCTGTGTACTCAGGAGAAATTTTCCCAACAAATTTTAGGATCCATTTTATCCTGTTGCCCATGCAAAAATGAAAAAATTGATGCTAAAAGAAAAATTTTGTTGGAAAAATTAAAATGTCCATTTTTTCCTTCCACGTTGCTTTAGTTCCTGTGAAGCACCTGAAGGGTTAATAATCTTCTTGAATGTAGTTTTGAGTAGCTTGAGGGGTGCAGTTTTTATAATGGTGTCACTTTTGGGTATTTTCTGCCATATAGACCCCTCAAAGTGACTTCAAATGTGAGGTGGTCCCTAAAAAAATGGTTTTGTAAATTTTGCTGTAAAAATGAGAAATCGCTGGTCAACTTTTAACCCTTATAACTTCCTAACAAAAAAAAATGTTGTTCCCAAAATTGTGCTGATGTAAAGTAGACATGTGGGAAATGTTATTTATTAACTATTTTGTGTCACATAACTCTCTGGTTTAACAGAATAAAAATTCAAAATTTGAAAATTGCAAAATTTTCAAAATTTTGGCCAAAGTTCCATTTTTTTCACAAATAAACGCAAAAATTATCGACCTAAATTTACCACTAACATGAAGCCCAATATGTCACGAAAAAACAATCTCAGAATCGCTAGGATCCGTTGAAGCGTTCCTGAGTTATTACCTCATAAAGGGACACTGGTCAGAATTGCAAAAAATGGCCTGGTCATTTAGGTCAAAATAGGCTGGGTCATGAAGGGGTTAATCAATTAATTCAAGTTTTACATTCCGTCCCATTCCTACAGGTCTATAACCTCTGACTCCTCATCATAGTGTCTGCCTTTACTAACGTGTGTGAAAGAATGGCTGGTGGTAAAGAGTTCACAGATAGCAACGTAATCCTATGATAGGAGCCACCGGTGTAATCACAGATAGCAGCGTGATCCTATGATAGGAGCCACCGGTGTAACAAGTCAGTTCATGAAATGTCTTACCTCCAAAACATTCCATCATCCCCTGTGAGTGATATTATTGAAAGTGGAAGAAACTGCAGCACTCAGCTGCAAAGTGGAAACCATGTAAGTTTACAGATCGGGGTCACTGAGTGCTGAGAAGCAGAGGCCATAAAAGTTCAATATCCTGATGATGCCATAACCGCAGCGATCAAACCCCCTCTGGTATTAACATCAGCACAAAAATTGTGCACTGGGAGCTTCCTGGCAGCTTCTTGATGACTTACATCACTAATCACAATGCCAAGTGTCAGATGGAGAGGTGTAAAGACGCCTTCACTGGACTCGGGAACAGTTGAAACATGTTCTGTGTGGTGTCGGATCGCACTTCTCTATCTCGCATCTAATGGACGAGTCTGGTTTTGGTGAATACCAGAACGTTATCCACCTGACTGCATTGTGCCAACTGTAAAGTCTGGTGGAGGAGGGCTAATGTTGAGGGCTTGCTTTTTAGGGATTGTCTTCAGTTCTTGAATATCAGTGAGGTCAAATCATAACTCTTCATCAGACATTTTGGACAATTGTAACTCCCGACTTTGTAGGAACAGTTTAGAGAGGACACTATTTTGTTCCCCATGACTGTGCCCAAAGTATGGTGCATAAAGGCATGATTGGGTCAGATTGGTGTGAAGAACTTGACTACCCGCACAGGACCCTCACCTCAAACCAAATCTAACAACTTTGGAATGAACTAGAACGAAACTTATGAGCCTGGTCCTCTCCTCCAACATCAGACCCTGACCTCACAAATGCTCTTTTGAATTTATGGGGAAAAATTCCCACAAATATCCCAAAAATCCTTCCCAGAAGAGGAGAGGCTGTCATGGCTGCAAAAGGGGGCACCAACTCCATATTAATACCTATGGATTTAGAATCGGAGGTCATTAAAGTTCCTTTTTGTGTAATGTGGATATATCACAATTCTTGTTTCCATACAGTGTATATATCCATATAATTGATTTATGTCTTTCTTATCTGCCACTACAGCTCAGCTGTAAAAGCTATAAAAGTATAAAGAGAATTTGGATTATTTTTGATACCTTCTAGACACCTAGCTTCATAATTTGCTATTTGACAGTGAATAGAAATACTGTGGAATTACTGGGCGCTCTTGATACATCATACAGTGGTGCATATAGCAATTTGCTTAAAATCAAGTGCCGAGAAAATATCATTTAAATATTTTATAGCAAAAGCAAAATGTGCTCAGGGCATTTAAACCCCAGTAAGAAATGGCATGTAAAATAGTTCACTCCTATGAAATTAACAGACCGTCATGGGACTCAGGTATAATTAGAGGACAATAAGGGCATTCGGTTAGCCAGTCCTTGAGCTTGTCATACAATATCATAGCAGGCAATATTCCATCTGATATACAGTATATATATATAATGTGCTATGGTAATTATAGCAGTGAGCTCAATGTAAAGGCATTTTCAAGTGAAATGTTTAGTTAAGGAGACGCTGGATTATTCATTGGGTTTATGAAAAAACAATATTGAGAATCATTACTTCCAGTTTAATCGTATTTCATGCAGAAAATAATTATCATGATGTATATTACTTATGGATATACGAATTAACTACACATAATTAAAATCTCTCACACTGCGTTACTCTAACGAGCCACTAATTAATTGATTAACACATTGTTAATGCTTCCTATTTCCTCTGAATGAATAACTCCAAAATAGTAGAAAGAACATTAATTTTCTCAAGTTTCACTGTCACTTCAAGCAAATGAAAGAGCTTTGTGTTGTAATACACCATAATAGACTTTTACATCAAATCCATTATATTTGCTTAGAGATGAGCGACTTTGCCTTTTTAGGGTCGAGTCGGGTTTCATGAAACCCGACTTTCACAAAAGTCGAGTCGAACGAAATCGGACGACTATTGGCAAAAGTCGAAGGTCCGACTGAAACACGAAATACAATGCAAGTCAATGAGGAAGCAAAGTCGGCAGGGAGTGGAGGACAGTAAACACACCTGCAGTGCCCATTTCAATGCCAGCGACATCAATTCTTATTACTTAAGCTTGTCAACCTTAATTTACTTTATAATAATAGTTACGCATTGAAAACTGGGGGTTATTTGGCTAAAGTTGTGGGGGGGCAGGGCTGTCTCCAGGTTTTCGTGGGCCCGGGCAAAGAGTCTCAGTGGGCCCCTTTAACACATACCACAATTCATGATGCACAGATACTGCAGAGAAATATAGGTATAGTACAATGACAAATATTTTACTTCTTACATTACATGACTGATATCCATTGTAAATTCTACAATAGCTCAAAAACCGGACAGTATATTCCTTCATACAGTATTATGGGCACCACATAGTGCGCCATACAGAATAATGAGCCCCATATATTGCTCCATACATAATTTGTGACATATAATGTTCCATACAGTATATGATGAGCTCCACATAATGCTCCAGTATATGATGGTCCCCATATAATGTGCCATACAGTATGGGACGGTCCCCATAGAGTATAATGAGCCCCACATATTGCTCCATACAGTATAATGAGTTGCATATAAAGCTCCATACAGTATCTGATGGGCCCCATATATTGCTCCATACAGAATGGGCTCCATATAATGCTCCATACAGAATAGGCCCCATATGTGCTCCATATGATGCTCCATACCCTATATGATGCCCCATAAATAATGAACCCCATATGATGCTCTAGTATATAATGGGCCCCATGGATGATGCTCCAGTGTGTGATGGGCCTATATAATGGTCCATATATAATGGGTCCCATATCATGCTCCAGTATATTATGGGCCACATGGATGGTGCTCCAGTGTATGATGGGCCCCATTTAAAATGCTCCAGTGTATGATGGGCCCTATGGATGATGCTCCAGTGTATGATGGGCCTATATAATGCTCCATATATAATGGGCCCATATGATGATCCAGTGTATAATGGGCCCCGTATATGATGCTCCAGTGTATGATGGGCCCCATTTATAATGCTCCAGTGTATGATGGGCCCCATGGATGATGCTCCAGTGTATTATGGGCCTATATAATGCTCCATATATAATGGGCCCCATATGGTGCTCCAGTGTATGATGGGCCCCATGGATGATGTTCCAGTGTATGATGGCCTATATAATGCTCCAATATAATGGGCCCCATATGTGCTCCAGTATATGATGGGCCCATGGATGATGCTCCAGTGTATGATGGGCCCCATTTAGAATGCTACAGTTTATAATGGGCCCTAACTATGATGCTCAAGTGTATGATGGGCCCCATATATAATTCTCCATTGTATAATGCTCCCCATATTTTGCTCCAAACCTTTAAAAAAATGAAATACCACCATCCGAACTATTTCTTTGATTGATGGGGCGGTCAAGAACGAGGAACCCATGTACATTCTGTCGATTGACACAGAAAAGGCTTTCGACAGGGTGCACTGGGATTTTATATTTCAAACGTTAGAAGGAATTTGCTTAAAATAAACTATGCTCTGTAGAATTTCTGCCATGTACTCATCTCCCAGTGCTCAAGTTAAAACTAATGGCGCACTTTCAAACAAATTTTTATTTCGGAATGGCACGAGGCAAGGCTGTCCTCTTTCACCCTTGCTTTATATACTCACTATGGAACATCTAGCAACCGCGATATGGAATAATCCCTCCATTAGAGGCATAAAAGCCCAATCAGAAGAGCACAAAGTGGCACTTTTTGCAGATGATGTCATATTGTATGTCTCTTCCCCAACTATAAGTCTCCAAAATATTATCTCAGAATTACATAGATTTGGTCATCTGAGCAATTTCAAAATTAATAATTCTCAATATCTCAATCCAACCAAGTGAGGTGGAGAGGTTGGCAGCTTCATTTCCCTTTAAGTGGTGTTCAGATTCTCTTACCTATCTAGGAATAAAAATCACCGCCAAAGTATCTAATATTTATGAAGCAAACTTTAAGACATCGTTACATAAAAATGGCATAAACTACCTTTATCTCCTATATTATTTCCAAACAATCCCCTTGAATTTACCTGCCTCCTTTTTTTTACGTCTTAAAAAAAAGAGATTACTCGTTTAATTTGGTCACAAAACGAGCACGTATTTCATACTTTTTGTTAAGTAGATCAAAGCAAGAAGGGGGAATAGGTCTGCCAGATTTTGCTATGTATAGTCAAGCAGCAATTGGTACATGTAGTTTTAGATCTGTTTGATAATAAAAACAACAAAAAATGGGTTACATTACAAAATGATCTTAATGGACGTGAATCCCGTATAGTTATTTGGTCCCCGACGGAAGAACGGGATATACCTTTACCCTTCCTCACCAAAAACATGATATCATTTATCAAAAGAGGGAGTCGAGAGCTGGGAGTCTCTTCGTCTCCTGGCCCCCTAACTCCTATATATGACAATCCATCCTTTCCTGCAGGATTACAAAGAGACACTTATCTACATAAAAATAGAGCTTCATGCCCCATAGTCTATGATTATGTTACAAGGACAGGGATGAGGTCTCTCCAGGACATTTTTCAGGACAAGGAGCCGTCAACAGGTGCATGGTTCTTTTATGAACAAATAAAGAGTTTTATTATTAAATTAGCCAAACAATCTGATCCATACAGAATATTATCTCTGTTTAAGACTCTTTGTTTATCAACAAACTCTATAGATCACACTATCTCTTTATTATACAAAACCTTCCAAGAAGGGCAGACCCCATCGAGAGATTTTCCAGCATTTTTTTCAAAATGGGAGATTGATTTGGGTAGACCCTTATCAGTTGAAGAAAGAACAAAGATTCTCTTATGCACATTCAGGTCATCGCTCTGTTCGACATCACAGGAGAGGAGCTACAAAATCTTGTCGAGGTGGTAAAGATGCCCATCAGATTTAAACTTAATTTATCCAACAACACCGGATACGTGCTAGAGATGCTTAAAAAATAGAGGTTCATTTGTACACATTTGGTGGCACTGCCCACTCATACAGAAACTGTGGTTAGCATCCTTTGATCTCTGCAACAAGCTGTCTATAACCTAAATTACACCCACAATGGAGGTGGCCTTGCTGTCCTTGTGTAGCTCCTCGATTTCTAGATTTCAGAAAGGTCTTCTTAGACATATTCTCACTGCTACCAGGAACGTGATTACTAGATTTTGGAAACAGGAAAAGGTTCCCTTGCGTTCTGATTTGGTGATGGAACTCAACGACATATATGGAATGGAACAGCTGATAGGACAACTGAATGGTACCACAGGAAAGGTATATAACACTTGGGCCCCCTGGGTTATGTTTAGAGAATCATCAGAATTGGACTCTTGATTGATAGACCCATAGGTGATTGGTCATATGAGTTTACCTACTGGATAGAGCCACATTTCCAACCCCACTCCTTAAAATCCTCCCCCCTGCCCTTTTTCTTTTTTTTCCTTTTCCCTTCTTTCCCCCTTGTTCCTTCTCTATCTCTTTTCTTTTGTAGACCTAGAGTCTTAGTCTAGGTACCTTCTTCTTTCAAATTTATAAACAAAGTAATACTGATGTTAATTGCTTATATGAGCAAACACCTCAGGCGCTCATCCAACATTTGTTTTATATGTATGACTTTCTGGGGAAAAGTAATAGTTGCTATATAATTTTTTTTTGCATGTGATAGTAGAAGAGGTATGTTCTTTTCTCTTCCTGTTATTAATGATTGATATGTATAAATACCTAAATAAACTTGATTTACCCAAAAAAATTAAATACCTCTCCTGGCTGGGCACTGCTCTACTCAGTCTGGACTCCTCAGCGTCACCATCTTCCAGCTCTCTGCACTATGACTGTTCAGGCAGAGGGCACACAGACGTGACGTCATCGCGCTCTCTGACCTGAATGTCACTGTCAGGAAATGCAGAAGACGTCACAGCGGTGGAGCAGGGAGAGGTAAGTATTACAAGTGCTGGAGCCCTGAGTAAGCAGGGGGGCCCACTCGTGGGCGACGGCACTGGCACAGGGCCCCTCATAGTACACTGGTGTCTCTGAGGCGAGTGGCCCCCCACCGTCATAGACACCGTCATACTATGAGGGGCCCTGTGCCAGTGCCGTCGCCTACGAGTGGGCCCCCCTCCTGCTCAGGACACCGGCACTTGCCCGGGTGCACCAGCTGGTGATGCCAGCCCTGGGGGGGTACAGCCCAGTTCGGGAGGTGCAAAAACTGGCATATGTTGAGGTGTAGGCTGGACGTTCAACATCTGCAAATGGAGGAATTGGAGAAGTCGGAGGAAGAGGAGGACAAAGAGAGCCATTTTGCTGGCAACCTATGTGTCATCAGGGAAGGTGGTACAAAATCTTTTGAAACCCAGGCATGGTTCATTTTAGTGAATGTGAGATCATCAACATTTTGGGTCGACAGCCGGGTCCTTCTTTCTGTCAGGATTGATCCAGTAGCAGTGAAGACTCTTTCTGATAGCACACTACCAGCAGGGCAAGCGAGCTCCTGTAAGGCATATTGTGCCAATTCAGGCCAGGTGTCCAGTTTACAGGCCCAGTAGTCAAAGGGGAATGAACTGTGAGGGAGAACATCGATAGGGAAGGAGAGGTAATTTTGAACCATAGTTGACAACTGCTGTCTCCTGTCTGTTGCAATCGATTCAGTATTAACAGTCGTGTGAGCGGTACTCGAGAAATCAGTCCACAACATGGTCATGAAACCCCTGTCTCCAATGCCACTTCGGCTGTGTGCACCATGAACACCTCTTCCATTTGGCCCAGTACGGCTTGTGGTAGAACCTGCACACCTGCTGTGTGCTCTGAATGCCTCTAACAAACGGTTTACCAGAGTTGCTTGTTTGTTCGCCAATATTAGCTCTAGGTTCTCCTGTGGCATGATGTTCTGTTATTTGCCTTTATAGCGTGGATCGAGGATGTTGGCCAACCAGTAGTTGTCATCCTTCATCATTTTGGCAAAGCGGGGTCCCTTTTTAGGATCTGCAAGACATAATCACACATGTGGGCCAATGTTCCAGGTGTCAAT
Source organism: Oophaga sylvatica (assembly GCA_033576555.1). Taxonomy (NCBI): domain Eukaryota; kingdom Metazoa; phylum Chordata; class Amphibia; order Anura; family Dendrobatidae; genus Oophaga; species Oophaga sylvatica. Next base: position 599,333,717 of record JARQOD010000002.1, on the reverse strand, counting down.
GATGCACTGCCAGTGGTGGGTGGAGAAGCACTTTCTGCCAAATCCACATCCCTCCAGTCACGCACAAACCCTGTACCTGACCTAGGCAAGCCAACATTTTCTCTTGCCCCTGAAAAGCATCCTCCTCCCCAAAATAATCATCCCCCTCCTCCTCTTCCTCTTCTTCCTCCACCTCGTCCAGGACAGTTCCCTGAGCAGACAATGGCTGACTGTCATCAAGACTTCCCTCCTCCTCTTCCTCCTCCGCTGCAGACGCCTGATCCTTAATGTGCGTCAAAGTTTGCATGAGCAGATGCATAAGTGGAATGCTCATGCTTATGATGGCATCATCTGCGCTTACCAGCCGTGTGCATTCCTCAAAACACTGAAGGACTTTACAGAGGTCTTTCAGCTTTGACCACTGCACACCAGACAACTCGATGTCTGTCCTCAAACTGGCTGCCCGTGTATCCTCCACAAATGCATTACAGCCTGCCTCTATTCGCACAGCCTCTCAACCATGTGCATGGTGGAGTTCCACCTTGTTGCAACGTCTATGATTAGGCGGTGCTTGGGGAGGTGGAGCGATCGCTGCAGCCTCTGCATACGACTGGAGTCTACGGGCGAGCGACGCATGTGCGAGCACAGTCTTCGCACCTTATGGAGCAGGGCTGTTAACTCCGGATAATTATTTAGGAAGCACTGCACCACCATGTTCAAGGTGTGAGCCAGGCAAGGTAGTGTCTGAGTTTTGCCATGGCTATGGCCGCCACAAAATTACGGCCGTTATCATTGACTACCTTGCCTGGCTCAAGATGTAGACTGCCCAGCCATGACTGGTTTCTTGCTGCAAGTAGTCGGCCAGTACCTCCGCGGTGTGTCTTTTGTCGCCCAAAGACATCATCCTTAAAACAGCCTGCTGACGCTTACCACTAGCTGTTCGATAGTGGGACACCTCGTGTGCAGCATTGGCAGCTGCGGATGGAGTGCTCGTGCCACGCGCTCTTTCGACGCGCTTTCGCTTCTGGAGGAGGAGGAGGGTCAAACGCCTACAGACAACTGTTGCCTATACCGTGGCCTAGGCAGCACTGTCCCACCCCGCTGCCCCCTGTGGACCCTGCATCCACCACATTAACCCAGTGCGCATTGATGGACATGTAATTGCCCTGGCCATGCCTACTGGCCCATGCATCTTTTGTGAGGTGCACCTTTCCACTCACTGATTGTTTGAGTGCATGGACAATGCGGTCTTTCACATGCAGGTGAAAGGTAGGGATGGCTTTTCTAGAAAAGACGTGCCGACTGGGTAGGTCATAGCGTGGGACAGCGTAGGCCATGAGCTCTCGGAACGCTGCGCTTTCAAACAAATGGAAGGGCATCATCTCTAATGAGATCAGTTTGGCAATGTAGGCATTCAAAGCCAGTGTACACCGATAAGAGGATGAGTACTTTCTTGTCCTACTCAGAGTGTCTGCTAGGGTGAGCTGGACTTGAGAGCTGCATATGAGGGAACTAGCGGTGGACATGGCGGACTGAGAGGGGTTGGTGATGGTGATGGTGGGGGTGGTGATGGCCTAGATTCAGTCTTTCGGTGCATAAACATTGTGACTCCCTGACTGCTTTGGCCTTGCGACGACACCTCAACATTTCTTGCTGGTGGTGTGCTAACCGGTGGGCTTACAGTGGAGGAAGCGATGTAGCGTTGCTGGCTACCTTCAGTTGGAGCAGGTGCACATGTGCTACCTGAGGTTTTGTAGTCCGTCCCGGCTTGCAAGTGCATGGTGTTTAAATGTCTAAGTATGCAACTGGTATTCAAATTTCTGAGATTTTGCCCTAGGCTAAAGGTCCTTCCGCACTTCTTACAGATAACATTTGCCTCATCAATAGGATTTTGGTCAAAAAAGTGCCACACTGCACTCTTCCTACTATGGGATAACTTTTCAGGGCTTGCACACTGTGCTAATTTGACCGTCTGGCCAAGCTGTCCTGCAACTCCTTTTGTTTTTTAACACGTTTTTGGACTGCTACGGGCCTGCCGATAACCCCAGCTGCGCTGTCGATGCCTGCTGCGGATCCTCCTCCTCTTCTGAGCTATTGCCAGCGGCACCCTCTTCCACCAATGGATGCCAATCCGGGTCAACAACTGGGTCATCCATCACCTCCTCTTCAATTTCATCTGCACCTTCCTCTGTGTCACCGTGTAAGGTGGTATAGTATGCGGGAAGGGGCACCTGAGTTTCATCAGGGTCAGATTCTGGCTCAGTAGACTGCCAGGGCAATGTAGTGCTCTGGGTGAATGTACCAGCAGAATCATCTAGCAGTGGCTGTGCATCAGTGCACTCCATGTCAGATTCATCTTAGACTGGGGAATTCAGGATTTGACTTGATAACCCAGGCATGGTATGTGAAAAGAGCTCCATGGCGTAATCAGAAGGGTGGCCTGCCGCGTCCTTCACTTTTGGTGGGGGTGAAGGACACAAGGAAAGGTGTTGTTCCTGACCAGGAGCCTGCACTCACGACTCAGTGCTTGCATATTTTGAAACTTCAGAAGAAGAGGCGATATAGCTGGAGGCTGTTTCGGCAATGTAAGACAAAACCTGTTCCTGATGCTCCGGCTTTAAAAGCGGTTTACCTACTCCCAGAAAAGGGAGCCTTCCAGGCCTTCTGGAGCTAGACGATGACGTAGGCTCAACACCTCCTGTCTTAGGTGCTTTTGGCACTACCAGCAGATGCACCACCACCACCATCAGCACCAGCTGGCCCCCCCGCCCACGTCTACTGCCTCTTCCACCATACTTCCTCATGTTTGGGAAAATGTACCCAAAATACAAGCATATATATCGTACTGTATCACACAGCTGTAGACGGTGAAGGGGAAAATTTCAATCTCTATATATATTGCACGAGTCACACACAGACGCTCTCAGGCTCAGTATGGATTAGACCAGAATATAAAAAGCAGAAAAAGGGTACTGTATCCAAAGATACCAGGTGTATATAGTATTGGGGAAAATTTCAATCTCCGTGTATATTTCAGGAGTCACACACAGATGCTCTCAGGCTCAGTATGGATTAGACCAGAATGTAAAAAGCAGAAAAAGGGTACTGTATCCAAAGATACCAGGTGTATATAGTATTGGGCAGTGGCGTAGCGTGGGGGGCGGGGGGGGCGGTCCGCCCCAGGCGGCACGTGTGTGGGGGGGCGGCACCCTTTCCTTGCCCTCCATCTCTACAGCATTACAGCAGCTAGCAATGACGCTGCTATTGCTGTAGTCTTCTGTGCCCACAGGACCTGTGATGAGGTCACAGGAGGGGAGGAGTCAGGGGTCAGATGATCTTGCTGTAGTCTTCTGTGCCCACAGGACCTGTGATGAGGTCACAGGAGGGGAGGAGTCAGGGTCAGATGATCAGTGTCCTCCTTGTGTGCAAGACTCTGCTGAGATGTTGTCATGGTGCTGGATTAAGGTAAGTTTGTGTGTGTGTGTGTGGGGGTCAGGACTCGGGTTTACAGTGTGGATGTAGCAGAGCCGTGTGTATGAGGTGTACGGAGCGGAGCCGTGTGTGTACGAGGTGTACGTAGCAGAGCCGTGTGTGTACGAGGCGTCTGAGCAGAGCCATGTGTGTACGAGGTGTACGGAGCAGAGCCGTGTGTGTACAAGGTGTGCGGAGCCGTGTACAGAGCGGAGCCGTGTGTGTGCGGAGCCGTTTGTGTACGGGGTGTACGGAGCGGAGCCGTGTGTACGGAGCGGAGCCGTGTGTGTACGGAGCAGAGCCGTGTGTGTACAAGGTGTGCGGAGCCGTTTACAGAGCGGAGCCGTGTGTGTGCGGAGCCGTGTGTATAAGGTGTACGGAGCGGAGCCGTGTGTGTACGAGGTGTACGGAGCGGAGCCGTGTGTCTACAAGGTGTGCGGAGCCATGTACAGAGCGGAGCCGTGTGTGTGCGGAGCCGTGTGTGTACGAGGTGTACGGAGCGGAGCCGTGTGTACGGAGTGGAGCCGTGTGTGTACGAGGTGTACGGAGCGGAGCCGTGTGTGTACGAGGTGTACGGAGCGAAGCCGTGTGTGTACGAGGTGTACGGAGCGGAGCCTTGTGCGTGTGAGGTGTGTGGAGCGGAGCCGTGTGTGTACAGGGCCACAAAGAGCGGAGCCGCGCATGTACAAGGGTCCTGTTACTTGCGGGATCTGTGTGCTTGGGGCTGCAGGGGGAAGGAGGGGTGCCATTATGTGCATGGGTCTGCGTGGGGACGGAGCGAATGCTGTTATCTGTGTAGGGCTGGGTCCCTGTCCCGCTGTCCTGGCCGGGAGGTTTACTTTCCCGCATTAGAATCGTACATGCGGAAACCCGGGGACCTCCCACACGTTCTGGCAGCCACATGTCACGTTCCACCGGAGGTGACGTGCTGTAAGTCAGCTGAACGCTGGAAATGACCGGTGACCTCATTTCCGGCGGTCAGCTTACAGCAGCAGGTACTGTAACTCGTTCTCGGGAGAGTCTTCAGAACGGCGACGCATCGAGCCGCTGGATCTGTTGGAGTGAAAGCCGGGTATTGTACGGACCGCTGCATACAATACCCGACTCTTACTGAGCGAGACAAGCAGGATGTGGGGATCTCAACATGGGATCTGTTCAACAGATGAAGAGATCCGCAGATCCTGCCTGTCTCGCTCAGTGAGAGCCGGGTATTGAATGGAGCGCCTCATAGCTGGTGAGATCCCCACATCCTGGGGAAATGAGGTCAGCGATGGAATGTGACTTGTGGCTGCCAGAATGTGTGGGAGGTCCCCGGGGTTTCCGTATGTACGATTCTAATGCGGAAAGTAAACCGCCTGGTCGGGACAGCGGACAGGTCCCGAAATCGGGACTGTCCCGCTGAAACCGGGACGGTTGAGAGGTATGTGTTTATAATTATTGTTTATGAAACAGTGTGATCAGCAGTGCTAAGTGGGTGTGGTCAGGGCGTGGATATGGGTGTGACCAGTGAAATGGGTGTGGCTAGGGATGTGGCCTAAAATTTGCCGCCCCGGGCGCCACAAACAGTTGCTACGCCACTGGTATTGGGGAAAATTGTAAATCTCTGTATACATTTCCGGAGTCACACACAGATAGTCAGCATGTATTTGTCCGTGATACCAGCCGGTACACGGTAGTGTGTGAGGAGCGTACAGCTCTATACGGTGTGGGAAAAAAATGAACGCTCCTTAACTGTGCAGAAAAAAAGAATAGAAGTATTAGTGCTGTGAAAAAAGCAGTCTGCACAGCAGTGTACACACAGCAATACAGCTATCAGGCAGCCTAATAACCAGCACTCCTGCACACAAGAAAATCCTCCCCTGTCACTGGCAGGCAGCCTAATAACCAGCGCTGCTGCACACAACAAATCCTTCCCTGTCACTGCACACTAACTGTACATCACAATTGCTATCAGCACAAGCACAGAATACCGTATATACTCGTGTATAAGCCGACCCGTGTATAAGCCGACCCCCCTAATTTTGCCACAAAAAACTGGGAAAACTTAATGACTCGTGTATAAGCCGGGTGTATAAACTGCCCTCCTGCTCTGTGCTGCCCCCGTCCTGCTCCTTGCTCCCCCATCCAGCTCTGTGCTCCCCCATTCTCCTCTGTACTCCCCCCTCCTGCTCCGTCCTCCGCTGTGCTCCCCCATTCCTTCTCCGTCCTCCTGTGCCCCCCCATCCTGCTCCGTGCTCCTCTGTGCCCTCCATCCTCCCCCCGTCCTGCTCCGTGCTCATTGTCCTTCTCCATGCTTCCCCCGTCCTTCCCCGTCCTCCTCCATGCTTCCCCGTCCACCGTTCTTCCCCCCGTCCTGCTCCATGCTTCCCCCGTCCTCCGTTCTCCCCCCGTCCTCCTCCATGCTTCCCCGTCCTCCTCCATGCTTCCCCCGTCCTGCTCCATGCTTCCCCGTCCTCCGTTCTCCCCCCTGTCCTCCTCCATGCTTCCCCCGTCCACCGTTCTCCCTCCCCATCCTCCTCCATGCTTCCCCTGTCCACCGCTCTCCCCCCCGTCCTGCTCCGTGCTCCTTGACCTCTCCTCCATCATACTCACCCCTCCCCGTGCCATCGCTGAGCGTCCCTGCAATCCTGCGTTCTCCCCGGCTTCCTGCAGCTCTCCCCGGCTTCCTGCAGCTCTCCAGCACTGAGCAGTGATGTAATACCGCTCATTAAGGCCATGAATATGGAGACCACGCCTATGGGAGTGGCGTCGCGTCCATATTACATGACCTTAATGAGTGGGTATTACATCACCGCTCAGTGCTGGAGAGCTGCTGGAAGCCGGGGAGAGCTGCAGGAAGCCGGGGAGAACGCAGGATTGCAGGGACGCTCAGCGATGGCACGGGGAGGGGTGAGTATGATGTCCCAGCCACCGGCTCCTGCCGCGGCATCCCCTCCCCCGCTGGTTTCTGCCCTATGACTCGTGTATAAGCCGAGGGGGCATTTTCAGCACGAAAAAAGGTGCTGAAAATCTCGGCTTATACACGAGTATATACGGTAACTTCTGTTTCCAGCCCTAACTCTCTCCCTACTGATAAACAGCGTCAGCAACCTCTCCCTACTGTTAAGATCGGCAGAAGTAAAATGGCGGTCGGCGGTCAGGGCTTTTATAGCCACTGTGACACCACACAAAGCAAGCCAATCACTGCAATGCCCTTCTCTAAGATAGTGGTGGACGCTGCGTATGTCATCTCGTTGCCCACAGTGTAAGTCCTTGTTCATTGGCTGAGAAAAGGCACCTGCAAGCATTCTGGGAAAACCGACTTTGGCGCTCGGGTCGACGACCGCATGGCCGACTTCATGCTATGGTCGGGTTTCGCTCGGCGAAACTCGACTTTAGCGAAAGTCGGCGATTTTTGAATCTGACCGACCTGTTTCGCTTAACTCTATATTTGCTATCGCTGTAAAATATACAGCAAGATGGAGTTTCGACCTTAAATCTGTTGTCCGAGTCACATCTTAGGACCATGTTAGGAAAGGTCCTGGGGCAGAATTCACACACAGTTGGGGAACTTTCTAATTCAGTGTTTTAATCAAAACACAAGAATGGATGCAGAAGATTCAGCATGTGTGATATCACATGCGTGAGCAGGGCTGGTGTTTGATTACTGGATATTTTCCTTGTAACGCACACTGACAGTGCACTCTCTTTGCCAACTTGTCACTGGCAAGGGAGCGCACTGTCACTGGGCATTAAAAAGATTATTGCCCAGTGACAAGATCCTACTGAGCATATGTCAGAATGGATAACTGACGCATGCTCAGCAGAGCAAGGACCAGCCCAGCCCCTGAAACGGAGGTCACTGATGACACTATGTTTGAGGGTGGGGGCAGAGGCTGTGGGGACTTTACAAGCATCCAACAGTGTCACCGATCTTAACGTGTTTTTAACCCCTTCACGACATGCGCCATATATATATATATATATATATAATATATATATATATATGGCACAATTCGGAAGCAGGTGTATAGAGCGGGCTCATGCAGCCGGGGCCAGCTGATGACCCCCATGACTGTCATTACAGAACTCACTTGAAACCCTGCCTGTGGCAGAGCTTTAAAGGAGTCTGTGATTTCTGCTATATGGATTTCTGCTATATGCAGCGATGCTGAGACATCGCTGCATACAGCACAAGCAATCTGATGGTCGCATCTTCAAGCCCCCTTAGGGTGTAAACAAAATCTGTGAAAAGTAAAAATAGAATAAAAGATTTAAAAATATGAAAAAATTTAAATAAAATAAAAGTTCAAATCGCTCCTTTTTCCCCACAGTGAAAATAAAGATATACAAAAAATGTAAAAATTACACATACGGGGTATCGTCGCTTTCAGAAAAGTCCATTCTCTCAAAGTATAAAAACAATTTACCCAATCTGTAAACAATGTAAATGAAAAAAAAATTCAAGAACGCCAAAACTACGTTTTTTTGTGGCCACAATTCCACAATAAATGCTGTAACAATCCAAAAGTCACATCTGTCCCAAAAATGATACTAAAAAAAAGTCTCTCCTCACAAAAACTAAACTATCATAACAGCTCAATCGGACGAACAATAAAAATGTTATGGGTCCCAGAAAATGGCGACGCAACTCCATACTAAAATAATAAAAATGTGGACATGTTTGGTATCGCCGTAATCGTATTGAAGAGGAGAATCATATTCCGTGGTCATTTTTACAACAAAGTGTACACTGGAAAAAACAATTCCAAAAAAACAAGGTCAGAATTTTGTTTTATTCACAATTTCACCGCATTTGATTTTTTTTCTCGTTTTCGAGCACTCTGTGTGGTAAAATGAATGGTGTGATTGAAAAGTACAACTCGTCCTGCAAAAAAGAAGCTCCTATATGTCTATGTGGCCAGAAAAATAAAAGAGCTATGGTTCTGGGAAGAAGGGGAAGAAAAAATGGAAACGAAAAAACGAAGATGAGCTGCGGCATGAAGGGGCTAAACTGGATCTGTCACCAGATTTCACGATGCAAACTGCAAGCATTACTAAATAGATCTGTGAGACCTAATTAATCTGGTGTACCTAATTTAAGAATCCATGTCAGAATGGCTTTATAATCTTTTAAGAAAGTTTAAAAGGAAACCTGTCACTTGATTCATGCTGCCCAAACCACAGGCAGCGTGAACCCGACCCTGGCTGCATGATGGCAGATAGTTATGCTTTTTGTGAAATGCTTGGGCTTTTCAGAGAAAATATAGTTTAAAGATCTGACCTGATGCCATACCGAAACATGATATAGTCTATCTCTGCCCATTCTCTCAGGGGCTGTACAGGGCTCTCCAAGTGTATATAGTGCAATCATGCAACTAGGCTCTGATTTATCCTGACAACGGTTTGGGAAGCATGGATCAAGTAACAGGTTACTGAAATTAATTATCCATTTACTTAGCCTGATTGGCAGCTCCTCAGTGTACCTCCTCCCTGCTGCTGCTGAGTTTTCACAATGCTCAGTGCAAGCTGCAGCTGTCACGCTGGTTGGATGGAGGCTGAATACACTTGGATTTCTAAAATACTCATCTTAGTACCAGAATTATACAGCCTGACTTGGATTTTTAACGTAAATACAACAGCTTCATTGGGTTTTAGAGATCTGCTAAATAATATATGCAGTCTGTATTGTGAAATCTTTTAACAGCTCTTTAAACGTTAGCTTTTTGTTTTTATTGATTACATTTTGGGGTGTGTGGCCACGCAGACATTGGCTGCATATTTGCAATGTGTGTAGAGAAATGACCTCTTTTTTTCATTACTTAAACAACTCTAAATAAGGCTGACATTTGTCCACTTGCTCGTCTGCTGTAAATGGGGGACGTGGGTCACTGATTGTAAAATGCAGCTCTCTGATGGAGTGAAGGACTCATTTGAAACCCATATAATATGGTAGGCTGACCAGCAATGCAACATTGGATAATAAAGGGGCTGTCTGGGACTTTAACATCGATGATCTATCCTTAGGATAGGTCATCAATTTCTGATGGGTGTCGCACTCCACCAGTCAGTTGTCCCAGGGTCAGTGGCAGCTGGATTTGCTCAGTTGCAAAGCTGCACAACAAAGCTTAGTCACCAAAATTCTGGCTGCGACCGGGTACTGCACATCCACCCCCTGTTAATTTGAATAGATGGCGAATGTGCAGTACCCAGCCGCAGGCACTAACAAAGCAGTTACGGCCACCACCTACATCGGGAGCAGCTGATGGATGGGGATGCCAGGTGTGGCACACACCCCAATCAAACATTGATAACCTATCCTAAGTATAGACAAGGTAGGATGGTCATAGAGGAGCGCCAGCCAAGCGCAGCTTTGGGTGATGTAATACAGCTCCAGCCGGGTGCCTCAGATGATGTCATGGTCTGCTGAGTTTCTGGGATTAGGTGGTTTTAGGGTTAACCGGGATGGCCTCACTCTGGGATTCTGGGAGGCTTTTTATAGCCTCATTGTGGGGCCATTCCCTGTCACTTATACTCTGACCCTTGGCCGAGTGTGTGTGACCCTGTTGTGCTTGTGCCAGTGCTTTGTGCCTGTGCTACGTTCTGTTTGTCTGGTTCTGATTTGGCTGTGTCCCTGTTTTGAGTTTTGCCTGTCCCTTGTGTACTCTGCTGCCCTCTACGTGTATGACCCTTGGCTACGTTCTGACTCCGCTCTGCCTGCTCCTCTTGTACTTCGTCGCTCTCTACGTGTATGACCCTTGGCTACGTTCTGACTCCGCTCTGCCTGCTCCTCTTGTACTTCGTCGCCCTCTATGTGTATGACCCCTTGGCTACGTTCTGATTATCCGTTCGGTATATGCCCCTTGGTAACTGTGTCCCGTAGTTACCCTTCTAGGAGTTTTCCTTCACCTCATAGCTCTCTGGAGCTTAGGCCACGCCCACTAGCAGTCACGTGCCTGCAGGTCCTTTGGTCTGAAGCATTCTCTATCTGCTACTGCTGACTCTGAGAGACGTGTGGCCGGCTCCGCCCACTAGCAGTCACATGTGGAAGGTCCTGTTACTGAGAAACACACGTCATCTCTGCTGCGGCTCTGCTACAGGTATCTTTGGGCATAGTTTGTTCACTAAGGACACACGCACTGGCTCAGTGAGCAAGTGCAGTGCGGTGTCCATGACAGATGAGGAAGGAAGGTGCAGAGTTGGATAAAACCCGGTCAGCAGGAGCGCAAAAACAGGGCTAAATTAATAAACAATCTTTTATTAAAACGACAACGCGTTTCAACCACCTGAGGAAGACAGAATTACCTGTTGAAACGCGTTGTGATTTTAATAAAAGAAGATTGTTTATTAATTTAGCCCCTGTTTTAGCTCTTCTGCTGGCTTGGTTCTATCCTAAGTATAGGCAATGTCTTATAAATGCACCTCCATCATGCCTGATGAGGTGGCTGCCGAATGACTGGAGAGGTGGTCATGCATGTGAGTAGCCTCTTCAATCACCTCTATGGGAGGTACGTAAGCAGCACAGCAAACGTGCAAGTCCATTGTTTGATTCATCCTCTGCCTAAAGGATATACCTGGTGACATCTTTATGAAGGAAATCAGGGGCTGTGGACACAAACTGTGCCAAGAGGTGGGACCTAAATCTTTGTGTTGTTAGTGGCAAATGATGGGAGAGCCTCCTATAAGTACTTCAATGGGATTTAACCCCTTGGTGACCACCAATATGCCTTTTTACTGACCTGCGAAATAAGAGACTAGCATCCCCCCATGGGTAACAATCCTGTATCCATCAGCTTGTACACTAGAGCTGACAACTTGCTGCATCAGCCACGATTAGTGTTGGTACCGACTATAGTTGTTTATTCCCTTAAATACTGCTGTCAATAATGACTACAGCATCTAGATGGTTAGCACAGTGTAGGGGCTCCCTCTTTAACTCCATCGGCAACCTGATATCTTGAGTGTGTGGTCCTGATGTTTGCCATGGCAATTCCTGGCCTAACAATGACCTTAAAGTCTTCCAGCTTTAGAAGCCTGTTCAGAAGTTATCAGCATTTTTGATAGTAAGGGCTCATTCCCACTTGCGATGAAATCGGACTTATGCAATCCGATTAAAAATCAGATTGCATTCGGAGCAATGTTATTCTGTCATTGTATGTTCATCTGCCTTTTTTTTCCAGTTCGGATCGGATCACGATCGGACTGGAGAAAACTCGGAAATTGGATCGCATCCCGCAATAGAAGTCAATGGGTGCGAGAAAAAAAATCGCGATTGCTATATGATTTTTACACACCGATCTCCTTGTGAAAGCCGGCAATTCATGTGCCGCATACAGTAAAATCACACTGACAGGTTAGAATAGAATAGATAAAATAGATATATACACATAGGATACATAGATATATAGATGTCAGTGACACACACACATATATATTTATTACATATATAAGTACACAGAAGAAAAGCCAGCAATTAATTTGCCGCGTACTGTAATATCACTGCATGACAGGTTAGAATAGAAAAATATATACACATAGAATACATAGATATGTAGATGTCAGTGACACACATATATATATATATATATATATATATATATATATATAATATCATACATAGATAGAAGAAAAGCCAGCAATTCAGCAGCCACTTAGTGTAAAATCACTGCAGGAGCCGACAGGAGAGAAGAGATGGATTACATACAGTAAATACAAATAGAATAGGTAGACATACAGATGGCTGTGACAAATACAATTAGTACAGTGTGTGTGCAGCTTACTGTACATGTATTTAATTCATAAAAGATTATTTTTCTGAAAAAAATGGCGTGGGCTCCAGTGCAAGTTTCGTAACCAGCAGAGGGAAAGTAAACAGCTGGGGGCCAGTGTTTATAGCCTGGGAAGGGGGTAATACCCATGGAGCTTCACAGTCTTTTAATATCAGGTCACAGCTGTATAATTAGCCTTTACTGGCTATTAAAATGGGGGACAAAAAAAATGATGTGGGGTCCCCCTATAATTAATAACCAGCAAAGGCTATGCAGACAGCTACGGGCTGATATTACTAGCCTAGGAAGGGGCCATGGATACTGCCCACCCAGGCTAAAAACATCAGCTCTCAGCCATCCCAGAAAAGATGCATCTCTAAGATGCACCAATTCTGGCACTTAGCCTTGCTCTTCCCACTTGGTCTGTATTGGTGGCAAGTGGGGTAATAGTTGGGGGGGTTGATGTCACCTTTGTATTGTCCATTACTAACCTTGGGGCTTGATGTCACCTGACAATAATACAAAGGTGATATCAACCCCTTCAACTATCACCCCACTTGCCACCGCTACAGGGTAGATGGAAGAGCGAGGCTAAGTGCCAGAACTGCACACACACTGTACTAATTGTATTTGTCACTGACATCTATAAATGTATCTATTCTATGTGTATTTACTGTGTGTTATCCATCTCTTCTATCCTGTCGGCTCCTGCAATGATTTTACAGTACACAGCGGACAAATTGCCGGCTGTTCTTCTATCTATTTAATATATATACTTCACAGACATTTATATATCTATGTACTCTATGTGTATATATCTATTCTGTCTAATCTATTCTAACCTGTCACGCTGTGATATTACTGTACTTGGCACAAGAATTGCCAGCTTTTATTCTACCTATCTATCAATTATATATATACAGTATATATTTATATGTTATGAAGAATATTTCCTTTGATAACGATGTGTAAATGACATAGAGAATTTCTCTATGTAAAACTCATGTTAAAAACGCATTGCAGTCTGATAGCAATCACACTGCAATCGGATGTAAATCGGATGCTAAGTATGAAAAATCGGATTGTACTCGCAGGAAAAACGCATGACACTTGCATGAGACTCGTCTGGCTCTTCTGCATCAAAATCGGACCGATTTTAAAATCGCTAGTGTGATTCCATCCTTAAAATACATTTCTTCGTTCCTGTTATGCCACTTTGCATTAATTCCTGAAAACCAGTTGAGGGGTTAATAAACTACCTGAAAGCAATTTTGAATACATTGAGGTGTGCTGTCTTTCAAATGGTATCTCTTTAGGGGTTTTCCAGTATATAGAACCCCCATGTCACTTCAAAATGTAATAGGTCCCTAAAAAGAATTAAGTTTTGTAAATTTCCTTGAAAAAATGAAAAATTACTGGTATATTTTTAAACCTTCTAAAATGCGAACAAATTAAAACATTTTAAAAATGGGCCTGATATTTAGCAGACATTAGGGAAATGTTATTTATTAATGTTTTTGTGTGGTCCGACTATCTGGATTAAAGGGATAATCTTATTCCAAGTTTGAAAATTGCAAATTTTTTCCAATTTTTGTAAAATTTCTGATATTGTTATAAATAAATGCAGAAGAGATCAACATAAATTTACCATTATCATAAAGTACAATGTGTCACAAAAAAAAACAACAATCTCAGAATCAGTGCGATACGTTGAAGCGTTCCAGAGTTATTACCGCTTAAAGTGACATGGGTCAGGTTTCAAAAATGTTACCAGGTCACTATATGGTTAAATAGCGTTTTTACAACTATGCAAATATTTCACAATGGAAAATCTCGGGTACTACTTAAAATACATATATAATCAAAACTAATGAGGTGCTGAAGGTTTTACTCTCTTTCGACACAGACTTTCTTTCTTCATTACTAACAATTAATTGGCAAATGAGCAAATTAACGCTCTGTGGTCTTTTTTTTCATAGATGTTAACGCTTAAAACAATGAATCAATTAACAATGTGATTAGATATTTAAATTAGTAGCAAAACTTAGTACATGGATAAATTGAGGTAAGAGATTAGTCTTTATTGTACTCTGATTGTAAACTGTAGAAATTCACAATGTTAAAGGAGCAGTAAAATAAAAAAAAGTGTTTTTGTTGTTCACTTGCCACTTGTTACTTGCTTATATAGCCCTATTAATTCCAGAGCCCTTTAATGGGAATCTATTAGCAGCTTTTACTTTGTAACCTGACATCAGTATTCTGTAGGGGCAAAGACGAAGATTCCAGCCATTATTTACGAGGTGCAGCAGTTGTGACAGAAACATCGATTTCTCTGCTGCAAATCTAGCAGAGCTTGGAATGCTGAGCTCTGTATAATCCCGCCCACACCACTGATTGGCTGCTTTCTGTATACATTGTATAGTGACAGAGATCTGCTAATCAGTGCTGGGGAAGTGGTTGGACTAAGAGGCACGAGGCACCTAGTCCTCTAGTGATAATCTACTGCTGATAAAGCACTGATTGTATTGAAACAGCAAAACTCAGCCCAGTAAGTGACACATCACTGGAATCAGGGTCTTTTAACATCATAATGCTCTCAGATTACATAGAAAATATCTGCAGATTCACTCGAACATATTTTTCGAGCACACTGAAGACACTCGGTTAGCACACGGTCATGCTCTGATAACACCTTATCCGAGCACGTTCACTCATAACTAGTGCCCTTTATTACTGAATATACTATTACATCTTTTTGAACTTTAAAGCATTAAGGCATCACTTTCCTGGTCTTCCTGTTGTTCTTGCAACATTAGAATGTGTATTCCACAACCTACATCCTACACTTGTAAGTATATATAAGTATATATATTGTAAGATGGCAGCCGGACGAGTCCTTGAGCCCCAACCCCAAATCCAGGTGTTGGAAGACAGTAAGAAGAGCATTGCAAAAGATGATCCTGGGTGATGACGTCAAGGTGTTGTTTGAAAGGGTGGCGAAGTGGGAGAAATTACCTCCGGAGCAGTGGGCGGAGGTTCTGGCGCCTTATTTGACAGGTGAACTGCAGAAAATGTATTATGACTTGGCGTTGCAGGACACAAAAGAATATGCCAAGTTGAAGGCTGAGATCTTGGCATGCTTAGAAGTGACTCTGACTGTCAGGGTACAACGGGTGCACAAGTGGGCATACAGCAGTGACAAAGCTCCCCGGTTGCAAACGTTCGATCTCCTACACCTGGTCCAAAAGTAGTTGCAATCTAGCCCAGGTTGCTTTGATATCAGCCTTCAGCTCATCTGTATTGTGGGGTCTGGTGTCTCTCATCTTCCTCTTGACAATAACCCATAGATTCTCTATGGGGTTAAGGTCAGGTGAGTTTGCTGGCCAATCAAGCACAGTGACACTGTTGTTTTTAAACCAGGTATTGGTACTTTTGGCAGTGTGGACAGGTGCCAAGTCCGCTGGAGAATGGAATTTCCATTTCCAAAAAGCTTGTCGGCAGAGGGAAGCATGAAGTGCTCTAAAATTTCCTGATAGACGGCTGCACTGACTTTGGTCTTGATAAAACACCTGGACCTACACCAGCAGATGACATGGCTCCCAAAAACATCACTGATTGTGGATACTTCACCCTAGACCTTGCAAGTCAAGGTTCCAGAGTCTGAAAGAAGAGTGGAGGAAGAGACAGACAATCCAAGCTGCTTGAGCTCTAGCATGACATTTCCACAATCAGTGATGGTTTGAGGAGCCATGTCATCTGCTGGTGTAGGTCCACTGTGTTTTATCAAGACCAAAGTCAGCGCAGTCGTTGTTAGAGTCTGCAGAACGCACCAAATATATGATGTAAAGAGGTGCGTTCGCAGCCCGGGGTCCACCGTGCAGGCGGAACCTGCTGCTAGTAAAATGGCGCACGAAGCGAACTCTGTTATCCCGCAGAGTTGCCAAAATAAACGCCGTAACGCGCTGTGGCAATATGTGCGAACTCTGTTATTCCACAGAGCCGCTAGAAGGAGTACCGCAGCGCTATATGGCGATGTGTGCGAACTCAATTAACACCACTGAGTTGCAAGATAAACACACTAGGGCGCTGTCTAGCGTTGAAAGCGAACCCTGTTACGTCACAGAGCCGCTGAGAAAAACTTCTGTGTCCTGTCAGGCACCCAGGTACACAGTTGACTGCTAAGCGAACATAGAACGTGATCATGCGCTAATGTCCTCGTGGGAGTCACCCGCAATCTATGGCGTCTGAACGCCAGGCCCTGAATATGGCAATCAAACTCCTTACCGGTTATGCCGGTGATCTAGGGCATCTAGGACACCGACCCTGACCAGCTAGCATACCAAACTCCTCACCGATTAAGTCGGTATTCTAGGGGCTTATTTCAGCCGGGCCCTAACCACACACACGCATGACCACACTGGCGCAAAGCAATATGACGATTGATATTAGCGCATGGCGGCCCAGCCATGCCACCCTTTTATAGCAACAGCTACAGGACCTGCCATAAAAAAAGACCAATGAGAAACTGTTCCAAAACACATGCAGTTTCAGGACCTTCCTGGCGGACCAATAGGAGCTGCTGCAGTACCTGAACATGTGACCCCTGATCTCCAATGAGAGATCTTACACTGGGCATGCTCAGAAGGGGAAATGCAGGACTTTGTCCCAAAGACGTCTGCTCCATCACTGGCTATAATAGCAGATCCAGGAGAGGCAGCAGTAAGTCTCTGCACAGTACTGGAATGGGCAAGACGCTGGGACCGACGTCTCTGCTGAGCAGGCTCCACTGCGGCTGGAGACGAATGGGGGACCGCAGCAGGACTGGTTCGAGACTCTCCTTGTGCAGCAGCAGGAACTCGAACCCTAACATGGCCCCCCTTCTTTGGGCCTCGCTGCGTTCAAAGGCAGCGATGAACTGCAGAGCGTGAACATGCTCAGCAGGCTCTCAGGCCCATAACCCCTCCAATCCACCAAATAAAATTTTTTGCCTTGCACCCAACAATGGCGTTCACCTTATGATCGTCGGTAGATGAACCTGACGTCCCGGCAGTTGACTCGGAAAACCGGGAAATGGCCACGGATTTCAGGAGGGACACGTGAAAGGTGTCGGTGATACCAAGGCGAGGCGGAAGGGCTAGGTGGTAAACCACCGGGTTCACCTGCTCAAGAACTTTAAAGGGGCCCAAAAAGCGAGGTGCCAACTTGGTGGATTCTACACGTAGCCTGATGTTTCGGGCAGAAAGCCACACTAGGTCACCCGGAGCAAATGTAGGAGCGGGGCGCCAATGGGCATCGGCCGAAGACCTCATCCTCTCTTTGGAAGCCTGAATGGCATCCTGGGTGCAGTCCCAAATGTCCCGTGCCTCTACAGCCCAGTCTGCCACCCTGGAATCGGCGGAAGACACGGGCATGGGCACAGGTACCCACGGATGCTGACCGTAGTTCAGGAGGAATGGGGTCTGTCCGGTGGAGTCAGCCACAGCATTATTTAGAGCGAACTCAGCCCACGATAGCAAGGATGCCCAGTCATCCTGCCTGGCAGAGACAAAATGTTGCAAATATGTGACCAAGGTCTGGTTGGCCCTCTCTACCAACCCATTCATCTCGGGATGGTAGGCGGAGGAGAGATTCAACTCAATGCTGAGTAAACGACACAGCTCTCTCCAGAACCGAGACGCAAACTGGGGACCTCGATCACTGACAATTTTGTCTGGCATACCGTGTAGGCGGAAAATATGCCTAATGAACAATGCTGCCAAGGCCCGTGCAGACGGTAACTGTGGTAACGGCACTAAGTGCACCATTTTGGAGAAGTGGTCGGTTATCACCCAGATGATGGTGCAGCCCCGAGACTTGGGTAAGCCCACCACAAAATCCATCCCGACCATCTCCCAAGGCCTGTCTGCCACCGGTAAAGGGAAAAGTAGCCCAGCTGGCCGTTGTCAAGGGGACTTATTCTTGGCGCAGGAGATGCACGCCTGAACGTATTCCCTGACGTCACGGACCATATGTGGCCACCAGTATGTCCTCGCCAGCAACTCAGATGTCCTTTTTGCCCCAAAATGTCCACCCACGCTGGACGAATGTGCCCAAGAGAGTACCTCCGGTCGCAAATTGGTGGGCACAAAAGTCTTGCCCGGAGGCACAGACTCAAGCGAAACCGGGGCCACAGTTCTTAGGCTCTCTGTGGGGACAATCAACCGAGGCTCCTCCTCCACCTCAGAGGACACCACGGAGCGAGAAAGTGCATCGGCCCGAATGTTCTTCTCACCGGAGAGGAAATGGAGGGTGAAATGAAACCGGGAGAAGAACAGGGACCATCTGGCCTGACGAGAATTTAGCCGCTGGTCGGTCTGTAAATAGACCAAATTTTTGTGGTCAGTGACAACTTGAAAGGGAAAGCGAACCCCCTCCAGGAGATGTCTCCACTCGGAAAAGGCCAACTTCATGGCTAGCAACTCCCTATCCCCAATGGAATAATTCTTCTCCGCTGGTGTGAAGGTCTTGGAAAAGAAGAAACAAGGATGTTTCCAACCTTGAGCATCCTTTTGAAAAAGGACTGCTCCAGCACCAACGGACGAGGCATCGACCTCCAATAAAAAAAGGCTTATCAACCTCGGGGCGATGTAAGATGGGAGCGCTAGCAAAATGGGACTTAATTGAAGTAAAGGCCTTGGAGACCTCCTCTGACCACAATTTGGGATTGGCTCCCTTCTTGGTGAGGGCTACCAAGGGAGTGGAGAAGTGGGGAATGAATTGGCGATAGTAATTAATGAACCCCATAAAGCACTGCACCGCTTTAAGAGAATGGGGTTCTTGCCAATCCATCACAGCCTGTATTTGGCAGGATCCATAGCCAATCCCTGGGCGGAGATGATATAACCCAGGAAAGGTAAAGACTCCTGCTCAAACATGCATTTCTCCAACTTTGCATAGAGGGAGTTCGCCCGTAACAGGTCGAAGACTTTGCAGACATCCCTCCGGTGAGAGTCAATATCTGGAGAAAAGATGAGAATATCATCCAGATAGACTACTACAGAGGTTGAAAGCATATCCCGGAAGATATCATTGACAAAGTCTTGGAAAACGGCTGGGGCATTACAGAGCCCGAAGGGCATCACCAGGTATTCATAATGCCCATCCCTGGTATTAAAAGCCGTCTTCCATTCGTCCCCTTAACGGATGCGAATCAGGTTATAAGCACCACGCAGATCTAATTTAGTAAATACCCTTGCTCCCCGGAGCCTATCAAAGAGCTCAGAGATCAGGGGCAACGGGTACTTATTCTTAACGGTGATGGCGTTAAGACCTCTGTAATCTATACACGGACGTAATTCTCCACTCTTCTTCTGCACGAAGAAGAACCCCGCTCCTGCTGGTGACACCGACTTCCTAATGAACCCTCTTGCCAGATTCTCCTGGATATATTGAGACAGCTCCGTCTCAGGAAGAGAGAGGGGATATGTGTAGCCCAGCTGTGACTGGAGCCACATGTTACCCAGGAGGATGCACGGAAAGGTAAATCCACGATAACCCATTGCACACAACATTTCACATTTTCCCTGGTACCACCAGAGGGAGCCCTTGAGATGACAGCAGTGAGATGAAGGCAGTCTAGCTGCGAGTTAGATAGTCATTGGTTTTACCTCAGAACAGCAGAACACCTCAGAGAGTGAGTAGAGAGAGACATTCCTGTCAGACGAGACGGAAGAAAACGAGCTTGTTACCTCAGACATGCTGAGAGGGAACTCTAGCCAGAAAGAAAGACTTATCTGAAAGCCTGAGGACTTCAGGAATCACTCAGCTTATATAGTGGAGTCCAGTGTACTGGAAAGGATTGCCACTTGGTCTGGTCAAGGCTGAGTCCACTGAGATTCCAACAGTGAGCGTTTTAGTAAGTAAGCGTGCCGACGCTTGGAGAGCGGTGAAGGAAAGAAAGCTGACACCTGCTGCTAGTTTGTGCTTATGATAGTGGTGAGAGTAGGTCGACAGGCAAGTGGAAAAGGGAAAGAGAGTGACCGAGGTCAACCAGCATTAATAGCTTACCTCGACTCTGCACCACCGGACACCGGGTCCGCGCTTACCAGCATCTGCACGACTGGTAGCAGACACCGGAGACCCTGCTGGACTACAAGTCACAGAGGGGCCCTTCAGTGCTGATACTAACCGGGGTCAGGAAGAACAAGAGTCTAGCAGGGCCCTGCATATAGAGACTAGTTCTGTCCAAAAGAAGGCTCCACCACAAGATCAGCCGGCGTAGCAAAGAGAATGGAGTTAAACTTTGTTTTATGCAAGTTAGAAACTCACACTCATAAAGACGTAAGGAGGCCTTACACCTACTCAGTGGATTACTGGACGTGCATCCTCCACCCTGAGCAGCTTTCCCGGACGTGCCTGCAAATATCACCAGTAAAGGTACAGAAAAGAGACTTTATTGTGTGTGTCTGCCTTATTGCCCTGCACCCCTACATCGCCATATACCTCGAGGATCAGTTTCGCCTGTGGGAGACTTAACACCTTGCTGCCCAATAACAACCCCTCAGAGGATTCACCCTGCAGCGCTGGTCACCCTGATCAGGAACCACAGGTGGCGTCACGAACATTCTATCATCCCCTGTAAATATCCCCTTTTTAGTGAGCGCCCAGGGCAACGGACCGAGCTGCGCTACCCGTGTCATCCCCCATTGAAGTGAACGGGCTCGGTGCCGAGTACCCCAAGCCCTGTACGTGCGACTCATCTACTTGGCGTCACAAACAGGATAAGAAGCTCGCTATACGTGAGTCCTGTGTGCCTAAGTGGACTGTTTTTGTGCAAGAGACTGTGTTACTGTTGTTGTGATTTTTGTCGCCAATTGTCCGCCATTGCCCACCAAAGTACAGCGCTACAGCACAAAGAGAAGGGGCGTACCTGCAGAAAGTGCGCGGAGTCCCGGACACGCCCCCAACGCTGACGCGGCGGCAGGTCCTGTGGAGAGCTTCAGTGATCGCTCTGACGTCAGAGCGCCGGCGACGCAGGTCCTTCCACATCGCTGTGCCTGGCAGAGCTGCAGCCTTCAGGAGAAGGTAGGCCACGCTTAACTAGGGGTCACAACCATGTCGCAGCCGCAAGCTGACAGCGCGGCCCAGGGCGACCGCTCCGATGACTTACCCGCCGGCGCTGCCGCGCGGGGTGGAAACGCTGGCCCCTCACCAGGTCCGGTGGCCCCGATTGTACCGCTGACGCTCCCATACCTGCCTGGAGCAAAGTGGCTCCCTCAGTATAGCAGTAAGCCGGATACCCTGTCAGGGTTCAAGCGCAAAATATGCAGCATAATGGACATGTACCCTATGACAGAGAAACAAATAGCTGCAGTGGTATTGGGACAATTGACTGGTGCTGCAGAGAGGGAAGTAGAGACTTGGACAGCTGCAGACCAGGAATCAGTGCTTTCAATTTTCTTAAAGCTACAGACTATTTTTGAGGACCGCACTGAAACAGATCTCCGGATGAGGTTTTACCAATGCTCCCAGAGACCAGATGACAGTATTAGGGACTACGCCTGCCGACTACAAGGGGCCCTGCGAGCTCTCAAACAGGTTAACCCTATAAGTGCCATTAATGAAAGCAAAATGTTGAAGGAACAATTTCTACGGGGACTGAGGTCCCAAGCTGAAAGCAGAACTGTGCACTGGTGGTCCTTGGATCATCCTGACGCTACCTTTGATGCCCTAAAAGATATGGCTATAAAAGGACTGCGACCCCTGGAGAAGCCTGAGGTGGCAACCCAGTATCACCCGGGTGAAGCCACTCTAAAGCCAGCAGCATCCACCTTTTCCCTGCTGGTGGCGGAAGCCAAAACGCAGGTGGCGCCCCCTACTGAGTTGGACTGTCTGCGCTCAGAAGTGCGCCAGCTGACTAAAAACCTGGCCGCTGTAATGAGTGCCCTGCAACTGCGGAAGGAAGAAGGAGGAAAGATCCTGCTAGCTGACTGCCCAGAGGATGTCCCTTGGATGAACCGGAGGAAAAGGAGGACGTCGCCCCACTGGAGGAGGACAACGCCACCCCCAGGAGCGACCCCTGATCAGCACCATCCTCGCCGAGAGATCATCTGCTACCGTTGCAACAGAGAAGGTCATCTAGCCCGACAGTGTCCTTTAAACGAGCAGATCCTGGGTCCGAGGGCCAACACTCAGGAATAGACTCTTCAGGCCCCTCAGACTGGAACCGCAGGTTTGTGGGAGGAAGACCCTACCTGTCCATCATCCTGGACGGGATCGCAATCCCTGCCCTGCTGGACACTGGATCTCAGGTGACCATCATACCTGATGTCCTGTATAATAAGTTTTGGTCTATGGACAGTCTCCAGCCCCCGAGCCCTGACTTTGCTGTGTATGCCTCTAATGGTCTCCCTGTTGATATACTCGGAGCCAAAAACGTGGACGTAAAGGTGGGCAGAGTGGAGCTGAAGGACCAGGGACTCTTAGTAGTAAAGACTGTAAATGAGGAAAATGGCTTAAATGTGGTTTTAGGTACAAACATTATTAGTAACTGTCTGGGAGAAGTTGTGTTTTGCTCCAACAGCTCGCCGAAGTTGCCAGGCCAAAGCAAAAGGGAGTGATCCAGAGAGAGATCCGGGCCCTGATGTGCCAGCAGCAAGCGAAGCTGACAGATGGTGAAATTGGTAATGTACGGGTAACAGACCCGAACCCCATTGTGATACCCCCAATGAGTGAAATGCTTATATGGTGTAGAGCAGCAATAGGTCTGAGAGGACAGAACTACCAAGCAGTAGTAGAGCCCCATTGTTCAGAGCACAGACCTACACTCTTGACTGCTAGAGGGGTAGTGGAAGTACGAAATGGGAGAGTGCCAGTACGCCTTCTCAACTGGGGAGAAGATGAAGTGAATTTACCACGTTATGCCACTGTTGCTAAATTACATACTGTAGATAACAACTCCATTCTCACAACAGAGTCCTTAGCCTCCCACCAACCAGCAGAGGATAATGACCCAACAACCCAGGTGGAGGATTGGTGTCAGCAGCTCCATGTTGGGACAGACACCACTCCAGCCCACCAGAAACAGGGAGTACTACGAGTGGTACAGGAGTACACACAGGTATTTAGCAAACACCCACTTGACTTTGGGACAATTAAGGGAGTACAGCATCATATCCCTACAGGCAGCCATCCTCCCATCAAAGAGCAGTACAGGCCTATACCTCCAGCACACTACCAGAAAGTAAGGAAATGTTGCGTGACATGAAGGAAGCAGGGGTGATAAGGGATAGTTGTAGTCCCTGGCAGCACCTCTAGTCCTAGTTAGGAAAAAGGATGGAAGCATGAGAATGTGTGTAGATTACAGACAAGTGAATCGCATTACACATAAAGATGCAAACCCTTTACCACGCATTGAGGAATCCTTAGCTGCCTTAAAAACTGCTAACTACTTTTGCACCCTTGACCTCACTAGTGGGTACTGGCAAGTAGCTGTGGCTGAGGAGGATCGGGAGAAAACGGCTTTCACCACCCCAATGGGACTCTGTGAGTTTGACAGGATGCCGTTTGGACTCAGCAGTGCCCCGGGAACGTTCCAGAGAGTGATGGAGAGTTGCCTGGGACATCTCAACTTTGAAACCGTGTTGCTGTACCTGCACGACGTAATTGTGTACTCCAAGACATATGAAGATCATCTGAAGTACCTGGCGGAGGTATTCAAGTCACTGTCCAAGTATGGATGAAACTGAAGCCTTCAAAGTGCCATCTGCTCAAACAAAAGGTACAGTACTTAGGACATATTGTCAGCTCAGAAGGAGTAGCGCCAGACCCCGAGAAGGTCACTGCCATCCAGAATGGCCAGAACCAAGGAAATCTCAAGGAGGTGCGCCAGTTCCTGGGACTGACAGGTTACTACCGGAGGTTGTTAAAGGACCTACACCAAGAAAGCAACGCCCCTGCAGGGCCTCCTGGTAGGACAACCCCTCAAGAGCAGAAATCCTCCATTCCACTGTAAAGAACAAGCTGAGGCATTCAAGAGATGAAGGGAGATCCGACGGGGGCGAAAAAATTTTAGCCTCCCCAACTACAGCCAGCCTTTCCCCTGCTGTACACTGATCCACAACGGGGGATTGGGGTGTTCTTATAGAAGCAAAATGGCAAGAAAAAGTCATCGCATTGAAAGCAGGAAGCCCCGGCCGACCAAGAGAAACCCAGAAACATAGCACTTCAATTGAGTTCCGGCGTGGTCTGGGCTTACAAAAAATTCAAGCATTACCAGCCTCCGCAGTTCCCTGTTAACAGGGCAAAACCTGTTATTTTCGGTAAATGAGGAGTTAGTAAAAAAAGGGAAATACCCCAGAGCGGGGAAA
This sequence comes from Oophaga sylvatica, assembly GCA_033576555.1. NCBI lineage: Eukaryota > Metazoa > Chordata > Amphibia > Anura > Dendrobatidae > Oophaga > Oophaga sylvatica. The sequence goes on along the minus strand of JARQOD010000002.1, from coordinate 599,309,173 downwards.
CATGAGATTGCGTACCCTGACTAACCCCACAACTAAGCGCCGGGGCGTTCCCCCTTTTTCTAGACCCTCGTCACGCCTGAGAAACTAACTACACCCAAAGATAGAAACAGGAAAGCATGTGCCCGGCAGATCCCCAAAAACATAGAAGCCCCCCAAAAATGTAATGGTGTAGACAAGGAAGAAATATGACACAGACAGAAATAGTTGAGCAAAATTTGGGGCCCAAAATACTAAAAGAAAAAGGTAGGAAGGGGATTTTCTGAAACCCCAAAAAACCCCGAAAGCACCAAAATCTACTAAATTTTAAAAACACCTGAGACACACGACCCACCCCTAAAAAAGTTCTTGGTGTAACAAAAAACAAAACAGCAGCCCCTGAAGAAAATGGAAAAAACAAAAAATACAAACACAGTGGTGAACTAAACGAAGGAACACCCCCCGGGGGGACCCTGGGCCCCCCCCGAAATGCGGCAAAAAAACAAAAATAAAGACAAAAAAAAAAAGAAAAAAATGTCTTACTGTTAGCGGAATGCAGAACCACAGCGGGGTACAAGGGAACAGGAAAAAAGGAGGAGCCAAACAATTTATCACCGGAAACCCCGATGGGGGAAAGGGGACTCCCCCAAAGACCCGTCGTAA
>JARQOD010000002.1:599174779-599308434 GCA_033576555.1 Oophaga sylvatica | reverse complement strand
ATTTCCCCAACCCCTCCCCTCCACACTAAATCTCCAACACACTCTAAATCTCCTCACAATAAATCACCCCACACACTAAATCTGACTCTGCTACACTTAATCTTCGGTGTCTTTAGCTCCACTGGTCTGGAGTACTTACCACTAATGATTTTTGCATCTCTGCATGCAGGCGATTGACGTCATCAGCGTGATCACATGACCTGATGACGCTGCTGACTTGGCCCTGCCCCAGCTTTCAAAGCTTCAATTGTATTCACGTTTGAAAGACACAATGTCACAAGGCAGTTGAAGGAATAGAGGGGACAAGGAACCTGGGCCCCTGAACTGCCCCTAAAGCTGAGGGATGACCTGTCTTTCCTTAACTTGGGGGTACGCTTAAAGGTAGCGAGGCCCAAGTCACCGACCTGTCCCTGTCTCCTGTTTAGCCCTGAGTTAAACCCACCAACCCCCTCCCCAGGAGGTGAGACAGGGAATAATATGAACAACACAAAACAACCAAAGGAAAGACAGACACCTGGGGGTTAAATCAACTAAACAATAAACACTTAGCTTTCTCTGCTGTAATGCTCTGCACAGCAGAGTAATAAGGCACCAGATGAGGGAAGCAACTGAAGTACAACTGCCCTCAGCAGCATCGGGCTCCAGCTTGGTTGGTTTCCAAAGGAAGCAATATTACCAACACCAGCTGAGGTCTAATGTGGCCTTTTAAAGGATTGTGGTAGTGGACTCCACCTTCTATCTGACAAGTCAAGCAATGCAATTACACCAGCGGCCACCGGGGGCAAAGACTCAGATTAACCCCCGCTGGCCAGACAGGAAAAAGGTTTCAACATGCAGAGAGAGATCTGCCACAGATCCAAATGTGGATCGTGACACACGAGTACAATTGTTCACAAGTAGCCAGCGAGCTGCACTTTGTCTGAGCCAGCTGTCAGCTTGACAGAGAATAACCAACTCTCAGTTCGGGGAACGGCAAAATGCAGTTGCAGGGTAGACACCTCAGACCACCGCATTAAATTCTCAGACCCCACCTGCTTCCCCTAGATAAGCCTTTGATGACCACCACTGTACAAGGCATGTTAATCCACTACATTTCATTGCTGCAAGGCATTATGGGGCAGCCTGGAATGGTTTTTCAAAGTCAGTACACAAGCCTCATCAAGTATAAGAATTCTGCTTAATAAGGTGTGTACTTTGTATTCTGAAATTTTGTGACAGTCCCAATTTAATTAATTAGAGACGGATTAGTGTGGAATTGTTTGTATTAGACTTATGCGGATCAGGTGTAATTTGAATTAGCCTGTTTGTGCGGATTTGCCCAGGAAATTCGATTCATGAAGATGTTATTCTCCAAGAATTTAATATCCCTTATTATTCTATGGGGTCTCCTCTGACTTCAAAGCATCGTAAGCGTCACCCATTCGGTCTTCGCCACATTTTCGCATGGAAATCCACGGGCTACTCATGAAGGGTGAGAACTTCCAGCTTTAATGAGGCCTGGGAGGATTCTCCACATGCACCTGCAAGGTCATGGTGCACGCTATGATAACATGACATGTATAGGCTTTGATGACTGGACTGGTGACGCAGAGGGATTGGAAAGCAGTAAGGTGAAAATAAGGATTTTTTAAAATTTATTAACCCCATTTTGCTGAATCTGCGTAGAGGCTAATTAGAAAAAAAAAATCCAGATTTTGGATATATTATAACTTGTGCTTGTTTTTAGTTTAGTCAGAGCTTTTGTCTGGTTTTATGTTATATTTCTAGAAAGACTTTATGATTTCCTAAATTTCCCATAAAGAATACAATAGAGTCCTCGGAATCTGCAGTATAGCAATGATCAGCGCTTGATACCTACGGAACAAATGGGAATGAGAAGCAATACATATTTATGGAGATGAAATTTGCATCTCTGCATACGGCGCACATATGGTTGGAAATTTCTAGCTGCGATTCTCTGCATGTCCTCGAGTTTTATTGTACCTGTCCCTTGATAACAGTCAGAACAGAACCATTACAGGAAATGCCACACATCTGGTAATTAGGAAAGTTTTCAATTTGAAATTTCATTTTAAATTGTCTCCCCTCCTCTCGCCCTCGACATCTTTGTCTTTAGTGTACAGAATATTTGGGATTGCAAATCAATTAAAAGATGCAGCAAATCAGCACATTTTTTATCTAATTAAATCACACGAAAATCGTTCTACAAGAGAACTTAGATAAATCTCCAAGCAGACAAAGACACGAGTACGTCTGAGACAGGGGAGCACTTCCAGTCTCGGAGGTGATTATGACTCTCACAGCGAGGATCATTACGATAAAATACAGGGTACATAACCCAGATCTTCTTTACCTTGCTAGTTCATAAAATATAAACCTCCACCTGTCACAGAGCTTTCTATTTTTCTCATTTTCATGCACAAGTTAATTAAATTGTCACTATAATAAGTGTAATTGTTCCGCAATCTAAATTCTACTTTGTGATTTGTTGACTTGAGTTCTGTTTTAACAGTCGCGCATTAATAATTTATAATATATTTATGAACTCCGCTGTTCTTAGCCGAGTGTCTAATGTACCTACACATAATTATAAAATAACTAAATGGAATTGATCAGCTCAGATTATTACAATTATTTACTTGAAAATATAAACTTGTAGAGGTTTATGTGACAACTTCTCCATAATTCCAGTTGTTTCACATTTGTCGTAAATACATTTTTTTTCAAAAAATGATCAGAAAATATATACCTTTATTGTAAGACTTATTGTACAGTAGAATAAAGAATCCCCTTACTTTCCCCCAAAAAATATTTAAAAAATCATATACGAGTGCTTATAGAGATTGTTCAGACTCCACAAAATTTAATAAGACATGGATGGCTTAAAGGGAATCTGTCAGCATGCTTTCACCCCCCAAAACTATTTATTTTGTGCATATAGCTCCTTCAAATACAAGTCCAGCAATACCTTTACATGGCCCATCCGTTCCTTCATTACTGAGATATCAGTGTTTGAATTGTTGTAAAAATGAGGCTAAAGAACTATTTGTAGATCTGAAACCTCTGTCACTCCAGCTCTATTCCCCTCAAAGTGCTGCCTCTTCCTGCTTGACTGACAATCTCTACGCTGCGTGACTTTAACCCCTTACTGCCATCGGACGTACTATCCCGTCCATGGTACCTGGGCCCGTATGACCGGGGACGGGATAGTACGTCTCGTGCGATCGGACGCGCTCCCGGGGGGAGCGCAGCCGATCGCGGCCGGGTGTCAGCTGATTATCACAGCTGACACCCATGACTGTGTGTCAGGAGCGGTCACGGACCGCTCCCGGCACATTAACCCCTTGCACACCGCGATCAAACATGATCGCGGTGTACTGGGGGCACAGGGGAGGATCGCGCAGGGTGGGGGCTCCCTGCGCGCCCCCCTGAGACCCTCAGAGCAGCGCGATGTGATCGCGCTGTTCTGATGGCTTCCTCCCTCCCAGGACCCGGATCCAAGATGGCGCCGGGGTCCTGGAGGGAGGCGGCTACCTCAGTGCCTGCCGAGAGCAGGCACTGAGAAGCCTGCTGCACTGCCTGAGCGATCGCTGGTGTGACAGAGTGCTGTGCACACTGTCACACCAGCGATCTGATAAAATACAGTGATGTCCCACCCTGGGAAAAAGTAAAAAAGTAAAAAAAATAAAAATAAACATGTTTTAAAAAAAAATCCAAAATAAATAAAAATATATATATATATTCCCCAATAAATTCACTTCTTCCTGTAAATAAAAAAAACAAAGCAATAAAAGTACACATATTTGGTATCGCCGCGTCCGTAACGACCCCCCCTATAAAATTGTCCCACTAGTTAACAACTTTAGTGAACCCCTTAAAAAAAAAAAAAAAAAACGAAGCAAAAAATCAATGCTTTATCATCATACCGCCGAACAAAAAGTGGAATAACATGCGATCAAAAAGACCGATATAAATAAACATGGTACCGCTGAAAACGTCATCTTGTCCCGCAAAAAACGAGCTGCCACACAGCATCATCAGCGAAAAAATAAAAAAGTTATAGCTCGCAGAATAAAGCGATGCAAAAATAATTATTTTTTATATAAAATTGTTTTTATTCTATAAAAGCGCCAAAACATGAAAAAATTATATAAATGAGGTATCGCCATAATCGTACTGACCCGAAGAATAAAACTGCTTTATCAATTTACCACACGCGGAACGGTATAAAACGCCTCCCCCAAAAGAAATTCATGAATTGCTGATTTTTGTTCATTCTAACCTCCCAAAAATCAAAATAAAAAGCGATCAAAAAACGTCACGTGCTCAAAAATGGTACCAATAAAAACGTCAACTCGTCCCGCAAAAAATAAGACCTCACATGACTCTGTGGGCCAAAATATGCAAAAATTATAGCTCTCAAAATGTGATGATGCAAAAACTATTTTTGCAATAAAAAGCGTCTTTTAGCGTGACAGCTGCCAATCATAAAAACCCGCTATAAATAGTAAATCAAACCCCCCTTTATCACCCCCTTAGTAAGGGAAAAATAATAAAATTAAAAAAAAGTATTTATTTCCATTTTCCTATTAGGGTTAGGGTTAGGGTTGCGGCTAAAGTTAGGGTTAGGGTTGGCGCTAAAGTTAGGATTAGGGTTAGGGTTGGGATTAGGGGTGTGTTAGGGTTAGGTTTGTGGTTAGGGTTGGGACTAGGGTTAGGGTGTGTTGGGGTTAGGGTTGGAGTTAGAATTGGGGGGTTTCCGCTGTTTAGGCACATCATGGGCTCTCCAAATGTGACATGGCATCTGATCTCAATTCCAGCCAATTCTGCGTTGAAAAAGTCAAACGGTGCTCCTTCACTTCTCAGCTCTGCCATGCGTCCAAACAGTAGTTTATCCCCACATATGGGGTATCAGCGTACTCTGGACCCCAAGAGTTATTGTGCAATTTGTCCTATTTCTTCTGTTACCCTTGGGAAAATAAAAAACTGGGGGCGAAAATATCATTTTTGTACAAAAAAAATTATTTTTTTGTTTTTACGGCTGTACATTATAAACTTCTGTGAAGCACTTGGGGCTTCATAGCACTCACCACACATCTAGATAAGTTCCTTGTGGGGTCTATTTTCCAAAATGGGGTCACTTGTTGGGGATTTCCACTGTTTAGGCGCATCAGGGGCTCTCCAAATGCGACATGACGCCCCCAGACCATTCCATCAAAGTCTGCAATCCAAAACGTCACTACTTCCCTTCCGAGCCCCAACGTGTACCCATACAGTAGTTTTCTCCCACATATTGGATATCAGCGTACTCAGGACAAATTGGACAACAACTTTTGGGGTCCAATTTCTCCTGTTACCCTTGTAAAAATAAAATATTGGGGCAAAAAAATCATTTTTGCAAAAAAAAAAAGATTTTTTATTTTTACGGCTGTGCGTTATAAACTTCTGTGAAGCACTTCGGGGTTCAAAGTGCTCACCACACATCTAGACAAGTTCCTTGTGGGGTCTATTTTCCAAAATTGGGTCATTTGTGGGGGGTTTCCACTGTTTAGGCGCATCAGGGGCTCTCCAAATGCGACATGACGCCCCCAGACCATTCCATCAAAGTCTGCAATCCAAAACGTCACTACTTCCCTTCCGAGCCCTGACGTGCGCCCATACAGTAGTTTTCTCCCACATATTGGGTATCAGCGTACTCAGGACAAATTGGACAACAACTTTTGGGGACCAATTTCTCCTGTTACCCTTGTGAAAATAAAATATTGGGGGCGAAAAAATCATTTTTGTAAAAAAAAAAGGATTTTTTATTTTTACGGCTGTACGTTATAAACTTCTGTGAAGCACTTCGGGGTTCAAAGTGCTCACCACACATCTAGATAAGTTCCTTGTGGGTCTATTTGCCAAAATGGGGTCACTTGTGGGGGTTTCCACTGTATAGGTGCATCAGGGGCTCTCCAAATGTGACATGACGCCCCCAGACCATTCCATCAAAGTCTGCAATCCAAAACGTCACTACTTCCCTTCCGAGCCCTGACGTGCGCCCATACAGTAGTTTTCTCCCACATATTGGGTATCAGCGTACTCAGGACAAATTGGACAACAACTTTTGGGTTCCAATTTCTTCTGTTACCCTTGTGAAAATAAAATATTGGGGGCGAAAAAATCATTTTTGTAAAAAAAAAAAAAAGATTTTTTATTTTACGGCTGTACGTTATAAACTTTAGTGAAACACCTTGGGGTTAAAAGTTCTCACCACACATCTAGATAAGTTCCTTGAGGGGTCTAGTTTCCAAAATGGTGTCATTTATGGGGTTTCCACTGTTTAGGCAGATCAGGAGCTCTCCAAACACGACATGGCGTCCAGCCAATTCTGCGTTGAAAAAGTCAGACGGCGCTCCTTCCCTTCCAAACTCTGCCATGCACCCAAACAGTGGTTTACCCCCACATATGGGGTATCAGCGCACTCAGGACAAATTGCACAATAACTTTTGGAGTCTTGTTACCCTTGGAAAAATAAAAATTGGGGTGAAAAGATTATTTTTGTGGAAAAAATATGATTTTTAAATTTTACGGCTCTACGTTATAAACTTGTGTGAAGCACTTGGGGGTTCAAATTGCTCACCAAAGATCTAGAAAAGTTCCTTAGGGGTATAGTTTCCCAAATGGGGTCATTTGTGGGGGTTTCCACTGTTTAGGCACATCAGGGGCTCTCCAAATGCAACATGGCATCCAATCTCAATTCCAGCCAATTTTGGTTGGAAAAAGTCAAATGGTGCTCCTTCAATTCCGAGCTCTGCCGTGCGCCCAAACAGTGGTTCCCCCCCACATATGGGATATCAGCGTACTCAGGACAAATTGGACAACAACTTATGTGGTCCAATTTCTCCTGTTACCCTTGGGAAAATAAAAAATTAGTGACTAAAAGATAATTTTTGTGGGAAAAAAATAGGATTTTTTATTTTCATGCCCGGGCATTATAAACTTGTGTGAAGCACTTGGGGGTTCAAAGTGCTCACCAAAGATCTAGATAAGTTCCTTAGGGGTCTAGTTTCCAAAATGGGGTCACTTGTGGGGGGTTTCCACTGTTTAGGCTCATCTGGGGCACTGCAAACAGAACATGACCCCCATCAACGTCTGCATTCCAAAACGTTATCTACTTCCTTTCCAAGCCCTGCCGTGCACCCAAACAGTTCCCCCCCCACATATGGAGTATCAGCGTACTCAGGACAAGTTGAACAACAACTTTTGGGGTCCAATTTCCTTGGGAAAATTCAAAAATTTGGACTAAAAAATCATTTTTGTGGAAAATTGTTTTTTTTTTTTTTCACACCCAGGCATTATAAGCTTTTGTGAAACACTTGGGGGTTCAAAGTGCTCACAACAGATCTAGATAAGTACCTTAGGGGGTCTAGTTTCCAAAATGGTGTCACTTGTGGGGGTTTCCACTGTTTAGGCGCATCAGGGGCTCTCCAAACACGACATGGCGTCCAATCTCAATTCCCGCCAATTTTAGTTTGAAAAAGTCAAACGGCGCTCCTTCCCTTACGAGCTCTGCCGTGTGCCCAAACAGTGGTTTTCCCCCACATATTGGGTATTGGCGTACTCAGGAGAAATTGCATAACAACCTTATCTGTCCATTTTCTCCTTTTACCCTTGTGAAAATAAAAAAAAAGTTTGTAAAAGATCATTTTTGTGGCTAAAAAGTTAAATATTCATTTTTTCCTTCCACGTTGCTTTAGTTCCTGTGAAGCACCTGAAGGGTTAATAATCTTCTTCAATGTGGTTTTGAGTACCTTGAGGGGTGCAGTTTTTAGAATGGTGTCACTTTTGGGTATTTTCTGCCATATAGACCCCTCAAAGTGACTTCAAATGAGAGGTGGTCCCTAAAAAAAATGGCTTTGTAAACTTTGTTGTAAAAATGAGAAATCGCTGGTCAACTTTTAACCCTTATAACTTCCTAACAAAAAAAAATTTTGGTTCCAAAATTGTGCTGATGTAAAGTAGATATGTGGGAAATGTTATTTATTAACTATTTTGTGTGATATATTTCTCTGTTTTACGGGAATAAAAATTCAAAGTTTGAAAATTGCAAAATTTTAAAAATTTTCGCCATATTTGCGTTTTTTTCAAAAATAAACGCAAGTTATATCGAAGAAATTTTACTTCTAACGTGAAGTACAATATGTCACGAGAAAACAATCTCAGAATCGCGAAGATCCGTTGAAGCGTTCCAGAGTTATAACCTCATAAAGAGACAGTGGTCAGAATTGTAAAAATTGGCCCGGTCATAAACGTGCAAACCACCCTTGGGGGTGAAGGGGTTAAGCAAAGGAGTTCCCAGTCAAGAATGAGGAGGCAGTGCTGTGAGGGGATTAGAGCTGGAGTGACAGGAGATTCAGATCTACAAATTACTTATCAGCCTCATTTGCATATCAATTCAAACACTTATTTCTTAGTAATTGCAGAACGAACTGGCCATCTAAAGGTACTGCTGCACTTGTCTTTGAAAGAGTATACTGTATGTACATATATATAGTTTGAGAGGTAAAATCGTGCTGACAGATTCCCTTTAAGAATAATATAATCATTAGACGATGGTGGATCAATGCACAGAACTTAGGGCTATCAACCAGATCAGTAATCAGTGGACATGATGAGGCTTGCAAATCTCTTAATCAACTTAGATCCCTAGCACGGCTTTTGATTAGCTGAGAGATTTGCAAGCCTCCTTTCTACCAGGCAAACATTACTGAACTTCCCTCTTGGCTGCAATAACAGCAGGATCTGAGTGGGGCCGTAGATCAGATTTGCTAGGTCTTGCTTTTGAAAATCATCCAAAGAAAACCCAATAGAAACCGATGGATGCAGATATTTCACCTAAATACAGATCAAAAGATACCACGCTGCAGCCCTGAGTACTTGCTGGTTAATAGTTGGCTAATATAGAGTAATACCAGATGGAATGCCACAATGCACTCCTGAGTATATAGTATTAATCCTGTTTGAAAGCCGTCACCCCTGCTGTCAACATGGGCAAAAAAAAGCACAATATAAATGAAAAACACGATATAATGGAAAAAATGCTGCACTGCAACTTTAATATATATCCTGGATGTGAGTACTGTGGTGTAGTGACTCATGCGGCAGCTAGGGAGCGCTGTATATGCTGCTAAGTTATGCATGGAGTCGTGATACGGATGGAAAACAGTCCCTGGCATGGTTATAAATGGCAGGTATGTGTCGCAGAGCTCCGCTGCGCTGTAAGCCAGTAATGTTGTTCTGGGACTTGTAGTCCCATAAGAGTTCTGTTATTGTCTAGGGTGGCTTTACAGGGTTAGCTTGTGAGCTGGGTGGGACTGGCTAACCACACATACACTGCCCACTGGTGAGTGTGAGTTTGTGAAGGACCTGTGATGAGGTCATGAACATGTGACCAGACCATGTGCTTCATACCTTAGCTGGGGAGTGGCTACAGGTATGTAAAGGAGTGTTTGGCACATGGTGGGAGAGTGTAGCGTGAGTCTGTGCTGAGACTGGGAAGTGTCTCTGTAGTCTGTCTCAAGGGATTCTGTCTGAGACTGGGAAGTGTCTCAAGGGAGTCTGTCTGAGACCGTGAGGAGATTCTGGAAGCCTGTGTGTTGGACGGTCCTGGGATGGAGGTTCTAAATAGCGCATGAAGAGGCCAGGTGTCTGCAACGGCACTGCGTTGGGGGAAGCTAACGACCTTCTGAGGGTCTGAACTGTCAGTTGGCCTGGTGGGCAAGGACGGTAATCCCAGTTAGGAAGCTTCCCCGGGAACCTATGTCTGACGAGGAGTCAGCGTGAGGAGCAGGAGCTCCTGTAAGGTAACGCCACAGTCTGTTGGTGCCCATTGTGTTCCATGGACATTCAGTACTATAGACTATGTGTGATGTGTAACCTGACATTTATGCTGATGAAAATAAACCAGAAGGACTGTGGTTTGAACCCGAGTGTGCTAGTATCTGCCTCTAAGACCTGCTAAGCGAGTGATCCCCGTCCACACATAGTTTGGATCATCACAGTACATATAGTTAATAGATGGCCATAACGTTAATAGTATGTAAGATACTACTCTACACCCCTAGGTATATAATGTTAATCATAAGTAAAGGCCGTCACGGTTAAGTGAACAGCCCATAGGTAAGGATGTGGCTACTTACTAAAGCGGCAATAAGCGTGATCCACTAGTTGGAAGTCTGGTGGTGGCATAGGGTCCGTGCGGAGGGTGAAAAGCCTGGGGAGCATCCTTCCGTATCGGCGGCAAGTTCCCCCTTTGAGTCAGAGTAGAGGAACAGGCTGAACTATTAACCAGCAAGAACGCAGGGCTGCAGCGCGGTATCTTTTGATCAATACATTTCACTTTTGTGCTTACCCTGACAGAATAAGCACATATTCTGTCTAGTTACCGGCAGCTACATTCCATTGTTTACCTGTGAGTGCCAGGGTGTCTATTATTATTAATTCACCTAAATAATTCTAGAACAACCAAAAGGAGAATCTACAACATCTACAGAATACTTATTGTTAGCAACCTTAATTGGTGCACTTACTGTAGTAATACAGTAAAATGCATTAAAAGCAAGAGGATTAACTCACAATACTAACACCTGCGGGTAATGAAAATCCTATCTATATTATAGCTACAGTCATATTCTTACAGTCCCTGTTACAAGGGGTTGTCCACTACTCGGACAACCCCTTCTAAATTCCTATATTTTCCCCTAGTAAAATAATAACACACTCACATCTGGTATTGGCAGTGGCCCGCTTGGGGACATAATGTCACATCCATGCTGCCAGTCAGGACTGGCTTCCCTCTTCTCTCCAATTGACGTAGTGGACATTCATCAGAGGAAGTAAGAGGTGTGCATGCTCTCTCATTTCCTCTGGATGTCCTGCTTTGCCTAAAGTAGAGGAAGGTTAAGCCAGCTATGATTGGCTGGAGGGCAGGGCTGGTTTTAGAGAAAGTGGGGCCCTGGGCAAAGTTTAAAGTGGGGCCCCAAATGTTCACATAGAGTATACTGCATCGACCCTCACACACACTGTATAATGTAGCCCCCCTCCACACACAGTATAGTGCAGTGATCCCCAACTCTGGTCCTCAATAGCCACCAACAGGTCATGTTTTCAGGATTTCCTTAGTTTTCCCCAGGAGATAATTGCCTCCTCCTGGACACGCGAGAATTCCATCACCTGTGCAATACTAAGGAAATCCTACAAACATGACATGTTGGTGGCTCTTGAGGACTGGAGTTGGGGAACACTGGTATAGTGCATCTCCCCACACACACAGTATAGTGCAGCTCCCCCACACATACATACTATAATGAAAAATTGGGTCTGAACTGAAAAAGTAAGTTGATGTGTATGCAAAATGTAAATGCATATCAAACACATGACCATTAAACAGAGAAAACAAAAAACAAGAAGCAAATATCCTAAAATAAAACAAAATAAAAAATATATTGCAAAACATGCATGAAGTTGTAATAATAATAAAAAGGGTATTTGGTAAACATAATTTTGATCAAAAGAATGTACAAGCCATCCCGCCACGTCAAGGCAACCCTTTGTGGGACAGTCCTACTCTAATATTAAAAACCTTTCCACTTGTCAAGTGACGTAAATGTGAACAAGGCAGAGGGACTGAACCCACCAGTTGAAGCATAGGCCAGACAGGATGGATTTTTCAGCTCAAAAGCAGGGCGGTCACACCCTTATATGCAGAAAATGCACTGAGAACTAAATGAAAAACTGGGTCTGAACTGAAAAAGTAAGTTGATGTGTATGCAAAATGTAAATGCATATCAAACACATGACCATTAAACAGAGAAAACAAAAAACAAGAAGCAAATATCCTAAAATAAAACAAAATAAAAAATATATTGCAAAACATGCATGAAGTTGTAATAATAATTAAAAGGGTATTTGGTAAACATAATTTTGATCAAAAGAATGTACAAGCCATCCCGCCACGTCAAGGCAACCCTTTGTGGGACAGTCCTACTCTAATATTAAAAACCTTTCCACTTGTCAAGTGACGTAAATGTGAACAAGGCAGAGGACTGAACCCACCAGTTGAAGCATAGGCCAGACAGGATGGATTTTTCAGCTCAAAAGCAGGGCGGTCACACCCTTATATGCACAAGATGCACTAAGAACTAAATGAAAAACTGGGTCTGAACTGAAAAAGTAAGTTAATGTGTATGCAAAATGTAAATGCATATCAAACACATGACCATTAAACAGAGAAAACAAAAAACAAGAAGCAAATATCCTAAAATAAAACAAAATAAAAAATATATTGCAAAACATGCATGAAGTTGTAATAATAATAAAAGGGTATTTGGTAAACATAATTTTGATCAAAAGAATGTACAAGCCATCTCGCCACGTCAAGGCAACCCTTTGTGGGACAGTCCTACTCTAATATTAAAAACCTTTCCACTTGTCAAGTGACGTAAATGTGAACAAGGCAGAGGGACTGAACCCACCAGTTGAAGCATAGGCCAGACAGGATGGATTTTTCAGCTCAAAAGCAGGGCGGTCACACCCTTATATGCACAAAATGCACTGAGAACTAAATGAAAAACTGGGTCTGAACTGAAAAAGTAAGTTGATGTGTATGCAAAATGTAAATGCATATCAAACACATGACCATTAAACAGAGAAAACAAAAAACAAGAAGCAAATATCCTAAAATAAAACAAAATAAAAAATATATTGCAAAACATGCATGAAGTTGTAATAATAATAAAAAGGGTATTTGGTAAACATAATTTTGATCAAAAGAATGTACAAGCCATCCCGCCACGTCAAGGCAACCCTTTGTGGGACAGTCCTACTCTATTATAGTTATTTCATTTAGTTCTCAGTGCATTTTGTGCATATAAGGGTGTGACCGCCCTGCTTTTGAGCTGAAAAATCCATCCTGTCTGGCCTATGCTTCAACTGGTGGGTTCAGTCCCTCTGCCTTGTTCACATTTACGTCACTTGACAAGTGGAAAGGTTTTTAATATTAGAGTAGGACTGTCCCACAAAGGGTTGCCTTGACGTGGCGGGATGGCTTGTACATTCTTTTGATCAAAATTATGTTTACCAAATACCCTTTTTATTATTATTACAACTTCATGCATGTTTTGCAATATATTTTTTATTTTGTTTTATTTTAGGATATTTGCTTCTTGTTTTTTGTTTTCTCTGTTTAATGGTCATGTGTTTGATATGCATTTACATTTTGCATACACATCAACTTACTTTTTCAGTTCAGACCCAGTTTTTCATTTAGTTCTCAGTGCATTTTCTGCATATAAGGGTGTGACCGCCCTGCTTTTGAGCTGAAAAATCCATCCTGTCTGGCCTATGCTTCAACTGGTGGGTTCAGTCCCTCTGCCTTGTTCACATTTACGTCACTTGACAAGTGGAAAGGTTTTTAATATTAGAGTAGGACTGTCCCACAAAGGGTTGCCTTGACGTGGCGGGATGGCTTGTACATTCTTTTGATCAAAATTATGTTTACCAAATACCCTTTTAATTATTATTACAACTTCATGCATGTTTTGCAATATATTTTTATTTTGTTTTATTTTAGGATATATACATACTATAATGCAACCTCCCTCACACACAGTATAGTGCATATCCCCACACACACAGTATAATGCAGCCCCCTCCACACACAGTATAATTCAGCTCCACTCCACACACAGTATAATGCGGCCATTCCACACACATTATAGTGCAGCTACCCAACACACTGTATAGTGCAGCTCCTTAACACACAGTATAGTGCAGCTCCCCAACACACAGTATAGTGCAGCTACCCCAACACAGTATAGTGCATCTCCACCAACACACAGTACAGTGCAGCTCACCCCACACATTAGAGTGCAGCTCCCCAACACACAGTATAATGCAGCCCCCGTATTCTCACACACACATTAATGTGTATATATATATATATATATATATATACATACACACACACTCGCACAATACTCACCCCTCCTCCTTGTTGCCCGTGCTGCTCCAGGATCTGCTGCTCCGGTCTCAGCGGCTCCACTGCTGGCACAGCGTAGTGCACGATGAAGTGACATCATGGCGTGCCTGCTGAGTCACAAGCAGAGGGGGAGTGTCAGCAGACGCTCTCTCCTCCATCACTAATTTTGAATCAGCGAGGGGGGCGGTGCCAGGCCCCTCAGCGGCCGCGTAGTGTGCCACTATTAGCGGCTTGCCACTGGCTCAGCTGGGGGCCCCTGGATGAGTGGGGGCCCTAGGCAGCTGCCTGGTCTGCCTGCCCCTAACGCCGGCCCTGCTGGAGGGTTCACATTACATAACAATGTCACAGGATCCCCGGAACCGCCAGTCCCGCCACCACTGGAACAGTGCCAGCACTGGAAGTAAGTACACAGGTTATTATTTTACAAGGGAGAAAAATTGGGATTAAGAAGAGGTTGTCAAAGTATTGGACAACAACTTTAAGTCTTTCACATCAAATGGACATTGTGCAACACCAGAACACCATATCATGTCCCAACATGCACACATAATAATAATAAAGTGTAAACTAACATCCTCAAAGCATTGCACTGAGCTATACTACATGTTTAATATTGACAACCATGACCATGCATGAGTCCTAGACATAGTAAATGGATCAACAATTAAAAGAATATATTCATTACTGATCCAGGCCTAATGGTCGGTATAGTGCAGTTTTATAGCAGATACATTGATGACGTGCTCAAGATCTGACAGGGGTTAACAAAGGAGCTGGAGACGTTCATTCCATATCTTAATGAAAACATCAGAAAAATTGAACTTGATCTTTAAAGAGTAACAAATATTTTTTAGACATTTCCATACAGATGGGCATTTTGGGACACATACACATGGACTTATACAGGAAAACGATGGTAGTGAATTCATTGTTACATGCAAGTTCTTGCCACCTATAACCATTTGTTGAGAATATCCAATACTGTGCATAAAAAAATAGGCAAGTGTGGAAATTTTTTTATAGACTAATAATGGTTTCAAACATAGAAGTTTTAATAATTTATTTTTAACAGTTATCAAAATGCAAAATGAATAAATATTCAAGAAAACTAAAACACATCAATATTTGGTGTAACCTCCCTTCGCATTCAATTTTTCTACGTACACTTCCATATAGTTTTAGAAATCGCCATGGAGGTTGTTCCAAACATCTTGGAAAATAAACCACAGATCTTCTGTAGCTTGCACACATCTTTCTGTCTCTTCATATAATCCCAGAAAACCTTAATGACGATGGAATCAGGGCTCTCTGGTGGCCATATAAACATTTCCAGGACTCACTGTTCTTCTTTACACTTAAGATTACTCTTAATGACATTTAGGGCTGTTGTCCTGCAGATTTAATTTGGAGCCAATCAGCCGCCTCCTTAATGGTATTGCACCATGGATATGTATCTCCCTGTATTCCTCAGCTTTGAGGACACCATTAATTCGGACCAAATCCCCAACTCCATTTGCTGAAATGCAGTCCCATCCTTGCAAGGAACCTTTATATCCATCCAGAGCACTTGCTGCCATTTTTTGCATCTCAGTTCCTTTATTTTTGTGCATAGTAAAGTCGCTTGGCCTTATTACCATGGCAAAGGTATGGAGTTTTGACCACAATTCTTTCATGAAGATCACTTTGGTCAGATGTGTCTGAAATGTAGATGTGTCTTGCTGGGCTCCACTAGTTGCTGGCAGTTCTGAGCTGATGGCACACCTAGACAGCTTCCGATTTCAAAGGAAAGTAAGCTTTCTTGGTGAACAACTGTGACTACTGTTCTCAATGTTGCCCATTTCTTAATAGCTTTTGAAAATAGCTTGAATAGCACATCCTGAAATAAGTTTGCTTTGAAAGCCTTGCCTTGCAGAGACCTGGCTGATGCAGTATAGCTACCTTCTGTTTGCTGTATTCAGTCTTGCCATGGTGTATGTCCTAAAATATGAAACTGTGCTCCATAACCTTATCTTTGTATAAAAGTTTACTGTTCCTCAGCCAATATTAAGCCTACTACCCTACTACACAGGTGCTTATGTTTCACTTAATGACTGAGTTTGAAAACAAATATGTAAATGCTGATCATTATCACCTGTTTGGACTAATTAGATACTCATACACCTGACTATAATCCTACAAAATCCCTGATGTTATGTAAGGGTAATTAGAAGAATAGATGCTAATTGAATGCCAAATGTGGGGACACCAAATGTTGATTTGACTTAGATTTGTTTTCTTTATTTACTTTGCATCTTGTTAATTAATAAAAATAAACTATTAACACTAAATCTTGCTTAGTATTTTATCCACACCTACATCAAACTTTTCCACATTACTTTGCATTAGGACAATTCTGCCAGATATGGAGAACATGTTCAAATGATGGTACACTTGATATTCAGGCTCAAGAATTGAGATGGGGATTTGAAGAAAAGCGATTCCATGAATGGCTATCAAAAGTATAAAATATAAAATAAAAAAATGAGCATGTACCCTGTAGTAAGTCAGCGAATAGTAATATTATATGTAAATAACATAGGGTGACTAAGTTAACACTATTTGATCAACAAAGCGTAAAAGCCATTCCACCACGTTAACTAAGTGCCTTATTTAATTTACATGATCTATTACTATTCACTTTACTTACTTACAGGGCATTTTCTCATTTTATGTTTATCTTAGGTTTTGTCTATTAAATGGCCACAGTGTGAACTTGCTGCTACACGATACTGTTTTACCATATTATGCTCCAGCTCATTTCTTTGGTTTTGCTGTAGTTTTTTTTTTTTTGTACAAACAGTGGCCCCCTTTTGAGCTAGGCATTTCAACTATATTGCTTCCCATTGGCAGGATGTCTGCAAAGTCGGGCCCCTGTCCTGTTCTGCCCCCATCTACGTTGAGGTTGACTCACACAAGGTAAGGTTTTAAAGATAGAAGATAGGACTGTCCCAATAGGCTACACTTTGTCACGGTGGGATGGCTTTTGAATCAATATGGTAAAAGCAAAATCCTACACAGATTCTAGTATTGACAAACAATATACAATTATGTAGACAATTAGATGTAATACCATAGCTGTGGTGTACCACACCACTTGTCCTGGTGGGCTAAAGTATGAGGGATTGACTTCCGGAGAATTCAAGTGACGAGTATGTGAACATGTCCTGTTGATTCAAGCAGCAATAATGAACAAGATAAATCAAAATGAAGACAATTCCACAACTAGTTTAAGAAATTTGATTGTGTTTTGGTAAAGACCCTAACACATCATTCAGAAATCGGACCAATTATTCTGATCAGAGCTTGATCAGAGTATGGTACAGGTGTCATCCAATTTTCCCGTACTTGAAGAAATTGCAGAAAAAAAAAATTCTTCTTCATTCTGACAATCCGTGAAATTCGGAGCACACTAGGATGTCATCTGAGTGCGGATCACTTTTTTTCACGGAGCGATAGACTGGCATTGTTGATTCTGATCCGACACTTGGATCAAAATCTTACATGTCTCTTATATTTTCTGCGGACCACTCAGTTCAAGGAAAAAAATCGGGCATGTGAAAGGTGTCAGACAATATAACAGGTGCGAGTGCTCTCCGTGAAAAACACAAATAGCATTCATTTTCAAAAATTGGACATCTGAGTAAGGCGTAAGGATTGAGTGAGAATCTGAATTTCCCACTATTTTTGTTAGGTAAAGGATTAGTGGCCAACGATTTTTCTAATTATGTTTTCAATAGTTATACCTAAGTTTTGTTTCTCTTTGTTTCTATTTTTCATGTTGATAAACTACTTCTTTGTAAAAACATTTACTAGATCTATGTCATTTGCATTTCCATTCTTGCCAATGCTAGAAACAATGAATCACTCTTACGCAATGCTGTGAGAATGTTACTTTGGACTTTATAATACTCTTATAAGTTTATTACATTATATGTCCATATCAGGACCTCATGTGTTGCATTTGGATGGCACAATGTGGATTTGCACAATATGTTTGAGATATACTCAATAGGCTGTTAGTTTTTGCCTTTATATCTAACCATAGCTATTATATAGAGATCATTATTACTACCCTCTAGAGTTAGTATGATGTGTTAATTGCTCGTACACCCGGCAATATTGTGTTAATGAAAAACTGTTTGTATGGTCCTTCACAAAATTTTAAGGAATGTTCCCACAGGACTGAGAAGCTATGGAATTACCATGACTAATTTTCTGAAAATCTGCTGGATATTGCAGAACTAGGTGAAAATCAGTATGTATCTTTTTCAGCAGAATATATAGCGGATACAAAGCAAAGGATGAAATTTGCTGCAAATTGGCACCAAAATCTACAGTAACTCTGAATATCATGCATGCAAGTTCTTTTGCTGATAAGCTGCACATACTGTGAAAACTTCTAGAAAACTTTCTAAGTGAGAACTTTCCTTAGAGAACATTGACTGTGAGTTTTTTAATATAGATTTTGAAGCGGTTCCATGTAATAAAACTCCATGTGAACATGCTCTAAATGGTTTATTGCAATAACCGCTGCCTGAATGTGATGAGCTTGTATTATGATGTCCCTCTTGTCCCTTAAGCCAACTTTTCACATCCGTGTTTTATGGTCCTGGTACGGAGCACAATGCTCAAACTGGCTGTGGTTCTCCTGATCCGAACTCGACAGTCTACGAGTCTGTGGAATGCGATTCAGTCTGAACATCATAGTCCGTACTTGGACATGGATGTGTGAAACCGCGGCTTCAATTACATTTTACACCTTTTACCATCTCTATAGTGGAGGAAAATGATGCTGCTTTCTGCGAGACGAGAGTGAAGCTCGTTTGCAACTTTGAACAATTAATGGACTTTGAAAGATTGTTGCACTCTATCGTAGGGACGGTAATTGAATTCATTTTCAGATCGCTCTGAGCTGTAGTAAACTAAATTAAATACCAGATGTTGACTCTAGAGGAGGTGGAATTAGATTAATTAGTGAAGCCTAAAGTGTGGATTAAAGAACGAGAAGCAGAAAAGCATCTGTCTTTGTAGGATTCATCATATCTGTAACTTTCTTCAGGCTGTTTCTAAAAAAATAAATACATATGCAAACTGCAGAAGAAACATTAATATTATGTGGCCAAATTGTGATATATAGATAGGGTTTGCCTTGTAAAAAGCTAATGTGCCGTGGTAGGCTTGCTGATTGCACACAGAAAAACTTCAGAAAATCTTCTCAAAACTTATTGAGTTATTGGATAGAAAATATCTCTGTTGTTTGGGTTCAGGAACCCAATAGATGCTGCAGGAATTGGTATGGCTGTCGTGAAAGGGTTAACAAATTTGTGCAACCTGCACAATCTGCCACACCAGCAGTGAGTGATGGGACCTGGATAAAGCTGCAATCTCCGCACCCCATACACTATGGCTTCTGCCTCCTTTACATTGCTTGTACACTTCCACTTATTGTAGCAATGGTCGCGGGGTGGTGATGTGACGCCGCTGTAGGGCATTGCTGCTATGCTATCATGATGATGATGTGACAAGCTGCAATTGTGATGTGTTAAGTAGGATGATGGCAATAGTACTAGTTAGAGGAAAGGTCTCTAATAGGTAAGTGAACCTTTACAGTAACTTTACATGAATCCAAACTTTACCATGGCCAAAACTGCTCCATCTTGAAAACTTGCCACGGAAGTGTATCCCACAGAGGAGGGTTCAGATAGCTGAAGATTGCACAAGCCATTGGCCGATGTCAAGTTAGGGGACAAATTACACTTCTTTTAGCGTAATATCCCAGTGCACGTGAATCAAGATAAACTTTGCTACATCTGTATTTTGTATGACTTCAATTTTGTTTCCCTCTTATTTTCTAAATAGCCTAAAGTAGAAGAGGAGAAGTTAAGTTATAAGTATCGTAATGTCTTTGGTCTCGGCCACCGATCACCGCTACATCTTGGTTACCTAAGCGATTTTACCTTTTTTGTTTCAAACCACCTGACTCACTATAGCGCCTGTAGCTGTTGAAGTGTCCGCCACATGTCCCAATGCTTCCGGTTTTAACATAAGACATACCTAAAGACATAGGAAACAAAAAATATATAGTCAGCTCACCCTTCTGTGAAATCTTCATTAGACAGCTGGTGCTCAGCACGGTTCCATGAAGCAAACGTACTTGGGAAGAGAAAAAAAAAAAAAAACAGCGAGAAGGTTGCAGTCTAAAAGATCTTGATGAAGACTGCTAAGTCGAAACGCGTCATCTGTTTTTGAAGTGTTTTTTCCTATGCCCGACAATCCTGTGCCACTTATGTTTTAACCTAATGGATTAAAGGTTATCTTTTAGACTGCAACCTTCTCGCTGGGTTTTTTTTTTTTTTTTTTTTTTTCTATACCTAAAGACATAGGTATAATTACAGTTAAAAGGAAGTAAGTTTGACTCCTCTAAGGCCGGGATCACACATGCGAGAAACACCGCCGAGTCTCGCATGTGAATTCCCAGCTCTGGCGCCGGCATTCGGAAGCGGAGCGAGCGGCTGCATAGAAATACATGCAGCCATACACTCCGCTCCCGAGTGCCGGCGCCAGAGCTGGGAATTCACTTGCGAGACTCGGCGGTGTTTCTCACATGTGTGATTCCGATCTAAGGCCGGGTGCCCACAATCCGGAACTAGTAGCTAGAGATGAGCTTCTACACACTGTTTAGTGCGAAACGGCCGTTGTCAGCACCTGCACACTCCTGTCCTCACTCTCCCGGCCATGAAGTTTTATCGTTGCCAATAAAGTAAGAAAATAATTTTTCCACAAGATTGGTGAGTGCTGTCCATTTTTTCTTGTTTGAAGTATTTATTAAGTACCCAATAATATTTATATGCACTATAGCTTTTTACTTACTTACAGAAGGGTATATGTTCATTTTGCTTCTATCTTAGGTTTTCTCTGTTTAACCCCTTAGTGACAGAGCCATTTTGCAGCTTAATGACCGGGCCAATTTTTACAATTCTGACCACTGTCACTTTATGAGGTTATAACTCTTGAACGCTTTAATGAATCCAGCTGATTCTGAGAATGTTTTTTCGTGACATATTGTACTTCACGTTAGTGGTAAAAAATTTTTTATATGACTTGCTTTTATTTATGAAAAAAATGGAAATATGGCGAAAATTGTTAAAATTTTGCAATTTTCAAATTTGAAATTTTTATGCCGTTAAATCAGAGAGATATGTCACACATATTTCTTGATAAATAACATTTCCCACATGTCTACTTTACATCAGCACAATTTTGGGAACAAAATTTTCTTTTGTTACGAAGTTATAAGGGTTAAAAGTTGACCAGCGATTTCTCATTTTTACAACACCATTTTTTTTTAGGGACCACATCACATTTGAAGTCACTTTGAGGGGTCTGTATGATAGAAAATACCCAAAAGTGACACAATTCTAAAAACTGCACCCCTCAATGTGCTCAAAAACCACATTCAAGAAGTTTATTAACCCTTCAGGTGCTTCACAGGAGCTGAAGCAATGTGGAAGGAAATAATTGGCATTTAACTTTTTTTGCAAAAGCTTTACTTCGGAACCAATTTTTTTTATTTTCACAAGTGTTAAAAGAAAAAATGAACCACAAAATTTGTTGTGCAATTTCTCCTGAATACGCCGATACCCTATATGTGGGGGTAAACCACTTTTTGGGCGCACGGCAGAGCTTGGAATAAAAGGAGCGCCGTTTGACTTTTTCAACGCAGAATTGGCTGGATGCCATGTCGCGTTTAGAGAGCCCCTGATGTGCCTAAACAGTGGAAACCCCCCACAAGTGACCCCATTTTGTAAACAAGACCCCTTAAGGAACTTATCTAGATGTGTGGTGAGCACTTTGAACCTCCAAGTGCTTCACACAAGTTTATAACATAGAGCCGTGAAAATAAAAAATCATATTTTTTCCACAAAAATGATCTTTTCACCCCAATTTTTATTTTCCCAAGGGTAACAAGACCGCAAAAGTTTTTGTGCAATTTGTCCTGAGCATTCCGATACCCTATATGTGGGGGTAAACCACTTTTTGGGCGCACGGCAGAGGTCGCAAGGGAAGGAGCACCGTTTGACTTTTTCAACACAGAATTGGCTGGATGCCATGTCGCGTTTAGAGAGCCCCTGATGTGCCTAAACAGTGGAAACCCCCAACAAATAACCCCATTTTGGAAACTAGACCCCTTAAGGAACTTATCTAGATGTGTGGTGAGCACTTTGAACCTCCAAGTGCTTCACACAAGTTATATACATAGAACCGTGAAAATAAAAAATCATATTTTTTCCACAAAAATGATCTTTTCACCCCAATTTTTATTTTCTCAAGGTTAACAAGACCCCAAAAGTTTTTGTGCAATTTGTCCTGAGCATGCCGATACCCCATATGTGTGGGTAAACCACTTTTTGGGCACACGGCAGAGGTTGCAAGGGAAGGAGCGCCGGTTGACTTTTTCAATGCAGAATTGGCTGGACCCCATGTCGCATTTGTAGAGGCCCTGATGTGTCTAAACAGTGGAAACCCCCCACAAGTGACCCCATTTTGGAAACTAGACCCCATAAGGAACTTATCTAGATGTGTGGTGAGCTCTTTGAACCCCCAAGTGCTTCACAGAAGTTTATAACAGCCTGACGTGAAAATAAAAAATCATATTTTTTCCACAAACCTGATCGTTTAGTCCCCAATTTTTTATTTTCCCAAGGGTAACAGGAGAAATTAGACAACAAAAGTTGTTGTCCAATTTGTCCTGAGTACGCTGATACCCCATATATGGGGGGAACACTGTTTGGGCGCACGGCAGGGCTTGGAAGGGAAGCAGCGCCGTTTGACTTTTTCAAACCAAAATTGGCTGGAATTGAGATTGGACACCATGTCGCGTTTGGAGAGCCCCTGATGCGCCTAAACAGTGGAAACCTCCCACAAGTAACACCATTTTGGAAACTAGACCCCCTATGGAACTTATCTAGATCTGTTGTGAGCACTTTGAACCCCCAAGTGTTTCACAAAAGTTTATAATGCCTGGGTGTGAAAAAAAAAAACAATTTTCCACAAAAATGATTTTTTAGTCCCAAATTTTTGATTTTTCACAAGGAAAGTGGACCCTAAAAGTTGTTGTCCAATTTGTCCTGAGTACGCTGATACCAAATATATGGGGAGGGACTGTTTGGGCGTACGGCAGGGCTTGGAAAGGAAGTAATAAAGTTTTGGAATGCAGACGTTGATGGGGTTCATGTTCCGTTTGCAGTGCCCCAGATGTGCCTAAACAGTGGAAAACCCCCACAAGTGACCCCATTTTGGAAACTAGACCCCCTAAGTAACTTATCTAGATCTGTGGTGAGCACTTAGAACCCCAAGTGTTTCACAAAAGTTTATAATGCCTGGGTGTGAAAAAAAAAACAATTTTCCACAAAAATGATTTTTTAGTCCCAAATTATTGATTTTTCACAAGGAAATTGGACCCCAAAAGTTGTTGTCCAATTTGTCCTGACTACGCTGATACCAAATATGTGGGGGGGAAACTGTGTGGGCGCAAGGCAGGGCTTGGAAAGGAAGTAATAACGTTTTGGAATGCAGACGTTGATGGGGGTCATGTTCCGTTTGCAGTGCCCCAGATGTGCCTAAACAGTGGAAAACCCCCACAAGTGACCCCATTTTGGAAACTAGACCCCCTAAGTAACTTATCTAGATCTGTGGTGAGCACTTTGAACCCCCAAGTGTTTCACAAAAGTTTATAATGCCTGGGTGTAAAAAAAACCCAAAAAACAATTTTCCACAAAAATGATTTTTTAGTCCCAAATTTTTGATTTTTCACAAGGAAATTGGACCCCAAAAGTTGTTGTCCAATTTGTCCTGAGTACGCTGACTCCAAATATGTGGGGGGGGGAACTGTTTGGGCGCACAGCAGGGCTTGGAAAGGAAGTAATAACGTTTTGGAATGCAGACGTTGATGGGGGTCATGTTCCGTTTGCAGTGCCCCAGATGTGCCTAAACAGTGGAAAACCCCCACAAGTGACCCCATTTTGGAAACTAGACCCCCTATGGAACTCATCTAGATGTGTGGTGAGCACTTTGAACCCCAAAGTGCTTCACAGAAATTTATAAACGCAGAGCCGTGAAAATAATTTTTTTTTTCCTCAAAAATGATTTTTTTAGCCAGCTATTTTTTATTTTCCCAACGGTAACAAGAGAAATTAGAACCCCAAAATTGGTTTGCAATTTGTCCTGAGTACGCTGATACCCCATATGTTGGGGTAAACCACTGTTTAGGCGCACGGCAGGGCTCGGAAGGGAGGGAGCGCCATTTGACTTTTTGAACGCCACGTTGTGTTTGGAGACCCCCTGATGTGCCTAAATAGTGGAAACCCCTCAATTCTAGCTCCAACCCTAACCCCAACACACCCCTAACCCTAATCCCAACCCTAACCCTAATCCCAACCCTAATTGTAACCCTAACCCTAATTGTAACCCTAATTGTAACCCTAATTCCAACCCTAACCCTAATTATAACCCTAACTCTAAGGCTAGGTTCATTTTGCGTTTTACCAGCCCATTTAACACATAGCATTGACGGACTGGTAACGGTATAGCATAACGCGATCGCGTTATGCTATACCCGCTAGCGCAGAGGAATCAGCAGATGATTCATCTGCACTAGCGGTGACGGTGCCCAGACGCTGCAGCCCGCGTCAGAGGCTCCGTCACTGAATGACGGCACGTTGCGAACGCATGCCGCTTTACGGCATGCGTTGCGATGCGCCCTCAAATGGGGGTGAATGGAACAAGAAAAGAAAAAAGGACATACTATGCACCAGGGAACTCCAATATATCAAACAAAAATCAGTTTTATTGAAAACTACAATACAATACAACACACTGAACAATTAAAAACAATTAAAAATGAGCAAACAATCCCCAAAAAGGGGTACATAGCTCCCTGAAACCCATGTGACTGTGTAAATATAGGAAATACATATGCAATAGTATAAATATGAAAAACGTGTTGCACAAGGTATATATGTATGCATGTAAGCCTAACCAATCCCCATATAAATGGCTGAAAATAGGGTCACATAACAATAATATAGGCTGCTCTTACACCAAAATGATGATATAAATATGATAACAACAATATATGTGTTAGATGACAAAATAGATGGCACCAATAACAAAAATAAGCCCAAAAAGGGTCGATACCTGTAGAAATAATCCTATGAATATATAGTAAATCAACATGCAAAAAATAGAGCGTCCATAAGGTCTGTGACCTGGTAAGCTGGAGAGATATCCATAGAAAAATGACCAGAATGTTACCAAGCCTGTGGGGGAGGAAAGAGAAGGGTTCAGGGAGGGCAAATGGGGGTGAATGGCAGCGCTAACGGACTGCGTTACACCGCGTTATACCGCAGTGTAACGCAGTCCGTCTAACGGACTGCCATAACGCAGAATGAACCCAGCCTAACGCTAACCCTAATGCTAACCCTAACCCTAATTGTAACCCTAATTAATAACCCTAACCCTAATGAAAAAATAAATAAAATTTCTTTATTATATGTCCCTAACTAAGGGGGTGATAAAGGGGGATTTATGTTAGGGTTCGAGTTCCCACTGCTGCACAAGGGGAGTCTCGAACCCGTCCCGCTGCGGTCTCCCATTCATCTCCGGCCCAGTGGAGCCTGCTCAGCAGAGACGTCGGTCCAGGCGTCTTGCCCACTCCTCTACTGTGCAGTGACTTGCTGCTGCTTTTCCTGGATCTGCTATTATAGCCAGTGCTGGAGCAGCCGTCTTTGAGACAAAGTCCTGCGTTTTCCCATCTGAGCATGCCCAGAGTGAGATCTCTCATTGGAGATCAGGGGTCACATGTTCAGGTGCTGCAGCGACTCCTATTGGTCCGCCAGGAAGGTCATGTAGCTACGTGTGTTTGTAACAGCTTCTCATTGGTCCTTGTTCCTGGAAGGTCCTGTAGCTGTTGCTATAAAAGGGTAGCATTTCTGGGCCGCCATGCGCTAATATCAACCATTGTATGCTATGCGCCAGTGTGATCATGCGTATGTGTGATTAGGGACCCGGCTGAAATAAGCCACTAGAATACCGACTTAATCGGTGAGGAGTTTGGTATGGTAGCTGGCCAGGGTCGGTGTCCTAGATGCCCTAGATTACCGGCGTAACCGGTGAGGAGTTTTGATTGCCGTATTCAGGGTCTGGCGTTCAGACGCCATAGATTGCGGGTGACTCCCGCGAGGACATTAGCACATGATCACGCGTTATGTACGCTTAGCACTTAACTGTGTACCTGAGAGCCTGACAGGACACAGCACTTTTCCTCAGCGGCCCTGTGACGTAACAGGGTTTGCTTTCGACGCTAGACAGCACCCTAGCGTTTTACTTTGCGGCTCACTGAAGCTAAGTGAGTTCGCACCTATCGCCATATAGCGCTGTGGCATTTCCGTTAGCGGCTCTGGGTATTAACAGAGTTCGCACTTACTGCCACAACGCGCTACGGCGTTTATTTTAGTGACTCTGCGGGATAACAGAGTTCGCTACTTTCGCCATTTTACTAGCAGCAGGTTCCGCCTGCACGGTGGACCCCGGGCTGCGAACGCACCTCTCTACCTCATATATTTGGTGCGTTCCGCAGACCCTAACATAATATTAGCGCCAGGGTCTGGCTGGTAAAATGGCGGATGACCAGCGTCTACTACGGGACATCCAGCAGCTGGAGGGTAGGTTGGTGGCTCTTGAGTGCACAACCTCAGCTGTGGATGTTACCGCAGTCGCTGTTCAGGCTGCTAGTGTGGCTGCAGCCAGTGTGTCCACTGCCACCTCTGCCCCCACAATATCCCACCTCCCGCTTCCAGACAAGTTTGCTGGTGACAGCAAGCAATGTCGGGGATTCGTGAGTCAGTGCTCTATACAACTCGAGCTTCTGGCTGCACGTTTCCCCACGGATCGGGCACAAGTGGGCTTTATAATTTCGCTTCTGTCAGGCAGAGCGTTGGAGTGGGCCACCCCGCTGTGGGAGCGTGATGACCGTGTGGTGCGGAGTGCTCCTCGTTTTCTGGAGGCTCTAAAAAAGGTCTTTTAGGACCTCAGGTCACCCACGATACGGCGCTACAACTGCTGGCATTGGCACAGGGTTCGTCTTTGGTCAGTCTGTTTTCCGTCCAGTTTTGGACTCTGGCCTCAGAGCTAGACTGGTCGGATAAAGTACTCATTCCAGTCTACTGGCAAGGACTGGCTGATCATGTTAAAGATGCTTTGGCTACCAGGGAGATTCCCGCCACACTGGAGAAGCTTATCGCCATATCTACCCGCATCGACCTCCGTTTTCACGAGCGGAGGTTGGAGTGGTCCCAGTGTAGGCAGAGGTTCCGGCTGGCTCCCACCTTCGCCAGACCTCTGGAATCTTCCAGCCAGGCGCCCGACTCCCATGAGGCCATGGAGGTTTCTCGAGCGGGACCTAAGTCCCGGGCCGCTCGAGTACCCGTGGTCTGTAACATCTGCCAGCAGTTAGGACACTATGCCAACAAATGTCCACAGCGGTCGGGAAAACGGTCGCGTCTAGTGACCTTGGGAGGAGGTTCACTAGACACTGCGGCATTTTCCACCAAGTTGTCCTTTAAAGGGACAATTACAGTAGGTCCATCCACGCTCTCCGCTGAGCTCTGTGTGGATTCCGGAGCGAGGGGAATTTCATGTCCTCTGCATTTGCTCTCCGCCACACTATACCTCTGGTGATGCTCGCCCAACCGGTGACTGTACGAGTAGTGAATGGATCAACTCTGCCCTCCCAAATCACCCACCAGACGATCCCTCTCACTTTATCTATGTCCCCGTCCCATCAGGAGAGTATTTCTTTTCTTGTCCTGCCCGAGGGAATAGACGAGGTGTTGCTGGGAGTACCTTGGCTCCGTTACCACTCTCCCCATATTGAGTGGTCCTCTGGGAGGATACTGGGTTGGGGTGATTCATGTAGAGGCAGGTGTATCAGGGAGTGCGTTCAGGTCACCACCACAGAGATACCCGTAGATCTCACTTCTCTTCCTCAGTGTTATTGGGCATATGCAGACGTTTTCTCCAAGAAGGCGGCGGAGACTCTTCCACCTCATCGCCCCTACGACTGTCCTATTGATCTCTTGCCTGGAGCAGAACCTCCTCGGGGGAGAGTATACCCCCTCTCGCTCCCTGAGACGGAGGCCATGTCCCAGTACATTCAGGAGAATCTGGCAAGAGGGTTCATTAGGAAGTCGGTGTCACCAGCAGGGGCAGGGTTCTTCTTTGTGCAGAAGAAAAACTGAGAATTGCGTCCGTGTATTGATTACAGGGGTCTTAACGCCATCACCGTTAAAAACAAGTACCCGTTGCCCCTGATTTCTGAGCTTTTGATAGGCTTCGGGGAGCAAGAGTATTCACTAAACTAGATCTGCGCGGTGCTTATAACCTGATTCGCATCCGTGAGGGGGACGAATGGAAGACGGCTTTTAATATCAGGGATGGGCATTACAAATATCTGGTGATGCCCTTTGGGCTCTGTAATGCTCCAGCCGTTTTCCAAGACTTTGTCAATGATATCTTCCGGGATATGCTCTCCACCTCTGTGGTAGCCTATCTGGATGATATTCTCATCTTTTCACCAGATATAGACTCTCACCGGAGGGATGTCAACAAAGTCTTCGACCTCTTACGGGCAAACTCCCTCTATGCCAAGCTGGAGAAATGTGTGTTTGAGCAGGAGTCCTTACCTTTTCTGGTCTATATCATCTCTGCCCAGGGATTGGCTATGGATCCTGCCAAACTACAGGCTGTAATGGACTGGCAAGAACCCCATTCTCTTAAAGCGGTGCAGCGCTTTATGGGGTTCATTAATTATTATCGCCAGTTCATTCCCCATTTCTCGACTTTGGTAGCTCCCTTGGTAGCCCTCACCAAGAAGGGAGCAAATCCCAAGTTGTGGTCTGAGGAGGTCTCCAAGGCGTTCTCTTCCATCAAGTCGCATTTTGCCAGTGCTCCCATATTACATCGCCCTGATGTTGATAAACCGTTTGTTTTAGAGGTGGACGCCTCTTCTGTTGGTGCTGGAGCAGTCCTATATCAAAAGGATGCTCAAGGTCGGAAGCATCCCTGCTTCTTCTTTTCTAAGACCTTTACACCAGCAGAGAGGAATTATTCCATCGGGGACAGGGAGTTGCTGGCTATGAAATTGGCCTTCTCAGAGTGGAGACATCTTCTGGAGGGAGCTCGTTTTCCCTTCCAAGTCTTCACCGACCACAAGAACTTGGTATATTTGCAAACGGCTCAGCGGCTAAATTCTCGCCAGGCCAGATGATCCCTATTCTTCTCTCGGTTCCATTTCACCCTCCATTTTCTCTCCGGTGAGAAGAATGTTTGGGCCGACGCTCTCTCTCGCTCCTTAGTGTCATCAGAGGAGGAGGATGAGGAGCCTCGGCTTATTGTCCCTGAAGAAAGCCTGAGAACTAAAGCCCCGGTTTCGCTAGAGTCTGTGCCTCCGGGCAAGACTTTTGTGCCCACTAATTTGCGACCGGAGGTACTCTCTTGGGCACACTCGTCCAGGGTGGGTGGACACTTTGGGGCAAAGAGGACAACTGAGCTATTGGCGAGGACATACTGGTGGCCACATATGGTCCGTGACGTCAGGGAGTATGTTCAGGCGTGTGTCTCCTGCGCCAGGAACAAGTCCCCTCGACAACGGCCAGCTGGGTTACTTTTTCCTTTGCCGGTGGCAGACAGGCCCTGGGAGATGGTCGGGATGGACTTTGTGGTGGGCTTACCCAAGTCTCGGGGTTGCACTATCGTTTGGGTGATCAACGACCACTTCTCCAAAATGGTGCACTTAGTGCCGCTACGACGGTTACCTTCCGCACGGGCCTTGGCAGCATTATTTATTAGACACATCTTCCGTCTACACGGTATGCCAGACAAGATTGTCAGCGATCGAGGTCCCCAATTTGCGTCTCGGTTCTGGAGAGAGTTGTGTCATCTACTCTGCATTGAATTGAACCTCTCCTCTGCATATCATCCCGAGACGAATGGGTTGGTAGAGAGGGCCAACCAGACCTTGGTCACCTACTTGCGACATTTTGTCTCTGCCAGGCAGGATGACTGGGCATCTCTGCTTCCGTGGGCGGAGTTTGCGCTTAACAATGCTGTGGCTGACTCCACCGGACAGACCCCATTCCTCTTAAATTACGGCCAGCATCCGCGGGTACCGGTGCCCATGCCCGTTGCTTCCGCTGACTCCAGGGTGGCAGACTGGGCTGTGGAAGCACGGGACATATGGGACCGCACCCAGGATGCCATTCAGGCTTCCAAGGAAAGGATGAGGTCTTCTGCCGATGCTCATCGGCATCCCGCTCCGACATTTTCTCCTGGCGACCTAGTGTGGCTCTCCGCCCGAAACATCAGGCTGCGGGTGACTCCCGCGAGGACATTAGCACATGATCACGCGTTATGTACGCTTAGCACTTAACTGTGTACCTGAGAGCCTGACAGGACACAGCACTTTTCCTCAGCGGCCCTGTGACGTAACAGGGTTTGCTTTCGACGCTAGACAGCGCCCTAGCGTTTTACTTTGCGGCTCACTGAAGCTAAGTGAGTTCGCACCTATCACCATATAGCGCTGTGGCATTTCCGTTAGGGGTATTAACAGAGTTCGCACTTACTGCCACAACGCGCTACGGCGTTTATTTTAGCGACTCTGCGGCATAACAGAGTTTGCTACTTTCGCCATTTTACTAGCAGCAGGTTCCACCTGCACGGTGGACCCCGGGCTGCGAACGCACCTCTCTACCTCATATATTTGGTGCGTTCCGCAGACCCTAACAGTTTATGTACTGTTTTTTTTATTTTTTATTTTGATCACTGTGATAGTTTATCACAGTGATCAAAATGTACTTTTACAGAATGAATGAATCATTCTTTTTTTTAATTTGCCGCCATTTTTTTTACAAGGTGAAGATGCTGGAGGATCGGACCACAGGGGGCGCTGCAGGAGCCAGGAGGGGACACGGGGAAGAGCCCTAGGTACCGGGGGAGGGGATCGGGGGTCCTGGGGACCCTATTTCTCTCCCTCTGATGTGCGATCACATCAGAGGGGAGAGAAATTTACAGGCAGGAGCGGGGGGGCTGGGGGTACCCTGATTATGTTCTCTGGGGTCTCGGCTACCCCTGGTAGCCGAGACCCCGGAGAAAATCCGGCTTGGCGGGCGCACTGCGCACTGCGCATGCGCCCGCCACTTTCTTTACCGGAAAAAGACGCCGGAAGATCTGGGAGGCACAGGAGGCCTGGGGGGACACCGGGAGGCACGGGGGGGTGATCGGGGGTCCCGGGACCCCATTTCTCTCCCATCTGATGTCCTATCACATCAGAGGAGAGAGAAATTACAGGGAAAATAGCTTTTTTTTGCGATCGCCGTTATAGGGTTAATAACGACGATCGCAAAAGCGGTGTCGGTAAAAAACCGACCCGAATCATGTTCTCTGGGGTCTCGGCTACCCTTGGTAGCCGAGACCCTGGAGAAGATACGACTCTGGAGGGGCGCTATAGGCTTTTTCCACAGCGCCGTTAATTAACGGCGCTGTGGTTTAAGTACCCTTAATGACCGCCGTTAAAAGGCGTATCGGTGGTCGTTAAGGGGTTAATGACCAGTGTGAACGCGCTCTTACACGTTGCTGTCTACCAACTTATACTCCAGTTAATTTCTTTTGGTTTTGCTACAGGTTCTTGGACACAGTGCACACAAGGCTGCAGGCTCCCTTTCCTTGAGCTGGGCATTACATTTATATACATTTCCATGTCCACAGTTGAGCCTCAGTCCTGCTCGGCCCTTATTCACATTGAGATCATTTTTGACATACGGTAAGGTTTTAATACTTGAGGTTAGGACCATCCTAACTGGGTGCACCTTGACACTGATGGGATGGCTTTTATGCTTTTATGTGGCACTGTTGAGGTGTTGTGAAAGCCCAGGTTGCTTTGATAGCAGCATTCAGCTTGTCTGCATTGTGGGGTCTGGTGTCTCTCATCTTATTCTTGACAATACCCCATAGATTCTGTATGGGGTTAAAGTCAGGCGAGTTTGCTGGCCAATCAAGCACAGTGATACTGTTGTTTATAAACTATACTTATACTTCACACTAGACCTTGGAAATCAAGGTCCCAGAGTCTGGAGGAAGAGTGGAGAGGCCACAATCCAAGCTGCTTGACGTCTAGGGTGAAGTTTTCACAATCAGTGATGGTTTGGGGAGCCATGTCATCTGCTGGTGTAGGTCCACTGTGTTTTATCAAGACCAAAGTCAGCGCAGCCGTCTACCAGGAAATTTTAGAGCACTTCATGCTTCCCTCTGCTGACAAGCTTTTTGGAGATGGAAATTTCATTCTCCAGCAGGACTTGGCACCTGTCCACACTGCCAAAAGTACCAATTCCTGGTTTAAAAACAACAGTATCACTGTGCTTGATTGGCCAGCAAAGGAAGGAGGACGATGAGAGACACCAGACCCAACAATGCAGACAAGCTGTATGCTGCTATCAAAGCAACCTGGGCTTCCATAACACCTCAGCAGTGCCACAGGCTGATCGCCTCCATGCCACACCGCATTGATGCAGTAATTGACGCAAAAGGAGCCCCGACCAAGTATTGAGTGCATTTGCTAAATATACATTTCAGTAGGCAAACATTTCGGATTTTAAAATCATTTTTCAAGCTGGTGATATAAAGTATTCTAATTTACTGAGATAATGACTTTTGGGTTTTCATTGGCTGTAAGCCATAATCATCAACATTAACAGAAATAAACACTTGACATAGATCACTCTGTAATGACTCTATATAATATACGAGCTTCACTTTTTGTATTGAAGAAGTGAAATAAATTAACTTTTTGATGATATTCTAATTTTCTGAGAAACACCTGTATATCTGGGAATTACAAAGGAATTAAATAGTGCAGCATTCAGTTCAAGACTTCAGGTGATCAGTGAGCATGTCAGTAGGTGTCTTCTCTGGTACTCATGTACCTTAGCAGGTGACACCTTGTTATAAATAGAATACCCCTTTAATGCAGTTGGTTCAGCCAACTTAGATCTACTTTTTTTTCATCTTTTAATAATTTCATGAACTGCAGTGCTCATGTGAGTAAGTTAATTTTCCCTTTTAACCCCTTAACGACCTGAGGTATTTTTGGTTTTGCATTTTCATTTTTTGCTCCCTTCTTCCCAGAGCCATAACTTTTATATTTTTTGGTCAAAATGGCCATGTGAGGCTTATTTTTGT
The DNA here is from genome assembly GCA_033576555.1 of Oophaga sylvatica. Lineage (NCBI taxonomy): Eukaryota > Metazoa > Chordata > Amphibia > Anura > Dendrobatidae > Oophaga > Oophaga sylvatica. Next base: position 599,275,085 of record JARQOD010000002.1, on the reverse strand, counting down.
GGGACAAGTTATACTTTTGAACAACCCATTGGTTTTACCAAGTCGTGTACTATAAAATGGGGAAAAAAATCCAAGTGCAATGAAATTGCAAAAAAAAGTGCAATTCCACACTTTTTTGTTTGCTTTTTTACTAGGTTCACTAAATGCTAAAACTGACCTGCCATTATGATTCTCCAGGTCATTGTGAGTTCATAGACACTAAAAAGGTTATTTTTTACCTAAGGGGTGAAAAAAAATTCCCCAAAAAAATAAATAAAAAATTGCGCCATTTTCTGATACCTGTAGTGTCTCAATTTTTCGTGATCTCGGATTGGGTGAGGGCTTATTTTTTGTGCACCGAGCTTCCGTTTTTAATGATGCACCATTTTGGTGCAGACACGATCTTTTGATCGCCCGTTATTGCATTTTAATGCAATGTCACAGCGACCAAAAAGACCTAATTCTGGAGTTTTTACTTTTTTTTCCTCTACACCATTTAGCGATCAGGTTAATCCTTTTTTTATTGATAGATTGGGCGATTCTGAACGCAGTGATACTAAATATGTGTATGTTTGATTTTTTCATTTTTTATTTTGAATGAGGTGAAAGGGGGTGGTCTGAACTTTTATATATACATTTTTCTATATTTTTAAAAGCTTTTTTTTTTACTTTTGGCATGCTTCAATAGTCTCCATCGGAGACTAGAAGCTGCCATAACCTGATTGGCTTTGCTACATACAGGCGATAATCAGTTCGCCTATATGTAGCTGAATTTCTCACTTGCTATGGGCAGCGCTCACAGCAAGCTGGCAGTGACAACCATAGAGGTCTACAGGAGACCTCTGATTGTCATGCCAACCCATCGGTGACCCGCGATCAAGTGATGGGGGTCACCGATGGGCGGATTTAAGGCACGATTGCAGGAAGCGCATGATAAATGCCGCTGTCAGTGTTTGACAGCGGCATTTCACAGGGTAATAGCCACGGGTGGATCATGATTACACCTGCGGCTGTTCCGGGCACAAGTCAGCTGTTTAAAACAGCTGACGTGCTTGGAAAGATGTGGGCTCACTGCCAGAGCCCGCATCAATAGAGGGTGTCTGATATTGGTGTACTATTGTGCCCGATGCCGGAAAGGGGTTAAAAGGAACTAGATATAACTGTGCCGGTGGATATATTCGGTAAGGGTAGTAGCAATAGTTTTAACATATAACAGATTTTTTTGGCAATCCACAAATTAACGTTTCGGTATGTTTAGACCTTCATCAGAACTGAAGTCTCCACTGCTCGGCCCCCAGCAAAGGCCTTAAAGATGAAAGAATAATTAATGACCCTTCCTCACCTGACCTAAACCCTACTGGAAACTCATGGGCCCTTCTTAAATGGGAGATTTATGGTAAAAAACAGTCACCTCTGTGATCTGTGTCTGGGAAGCTGCAGTTTGTGCTGCCCAAAAAGTTGATCGTCAACAGATTAAGAATCCATGGATGGATGGTGCTTAAGCTTGTTATTAAAATGAAGGAGGACTATATTGGCTACTGATATTTTTTTTTATCTCAGATATGTTTTTTTTGTATATTTTGAGTTATTTGGTTATTATTCTCACTTTAACATATGAAACTAAATAATGGAAATTAGAAAATGTAAGTTTTTTCATTTAGTTACCGAATAATTCTGCACACATAGATATTCTCCTGAAAAGACGAACATCACTTTTACCCTCTTAAATATTCTGGTTTATTATTATTAACCTTTTGGATTGCCAGACAGCATTGTATTTGTTCAATAATACAATTAATCATCAAAGATACAAATTGTGTAATAATTGTTCACATAGTGTATGTGTCCGAGAATTGATGCCATGATTGGTCATCACCCAGCATGTGGGTTATGAATGGTAGACTAAAACATCAGAGACATGATAAAAATAATTGCCCTTGAGGAAAAAATGGAATCAAATGAAGAAGTATATTCACCACCATGCTGGATCTCTTGTTATCATCATCACTAATATGTGCTTACTTCCTGCAGAATGACATGCCAATGCCATGTAGAAGTCCACTGTATCGGTTATGTCTTCATTTTTCAAATTTTTTCTCATTAACAATTTTCATAAAGTATCATGCAAATTGTCTCCTCAGAGAGGAAGAGGACTAGAACTCTAGTGCCACCTATAGGAATTAGCAATCCTAAAAGTCAATTTCAACCTTTAACGAGCCCTGTCACATGACTTAGGATAAAAGCCAAACCAGAATCTCAATTTGTAGAAACTGTGTTTCGTGGTACTGCCCCTCATCAGTGCAAAGTGTGAGATCCGGTTTGGCTGTGTGAGAGGCGTCTGACCGATAACCAAGAAGTATCGTTTCTCCGTAGAATTTCTTTTGAGTCACACGTTTGTTAATGAGCATTTGATTTTTGCAAAACAAACTTCTGTTTGCCTAAAAAAAAACAGTTGATGGCATCTACAATCATTAGAAAACCATAACAATTTTTTTGTAACATCAAACATACGAGTAGTAAAGATTTTTAGATGTCAAAAAGCAGCCGCAACCTGTAAAGTTAAAGAAAGTGTATAATCAAAAAATGACACGTAGTGTTTAAGTCTGGTTTAAATCTCGTAATATGAGATTTTTTTTAATTCATATAACCTGATTAAACAATATATCATTTTCTTATGATACACGCTCTTTAATTTACATTTCTCTGGCTATATTGAAAGTAGAAGTCCCAGAATTATCTGTGCAATTTTACTCATATTTTATGAATCATTTAAATCCCGACAATTTTTACCAAATCTCTTCCCAATCATTATGTAAAACACTTAAGACTTTCATCCAGATTTACATATTTTATATCTTGTAGCTTTCCCTAGTAGGTGATACAGTAGCAAGAAAAATCACTCAGACAGCAAGAGTTGGGTGAGTTATTAATGTTTCGTACTTTATGTATGCCCTCAAGATTGGAACATATGTTTCACAGACAGAGAAGAAACCTCTCTAGTAGAGTAATGTGGTAATGCAAAAATAAGTGAGGAGATAAAAAGAAGAAAAAAACAATAATCTGCTGCAAACTCAAGGTTTTGCTCAAAAGATGCATCTAAATCATTACAAGCAATGACTTACAGAAGTCCGGGAATTTTCACTGATTTTCCAGGGCCAAACATTTTACGGACTTAAGTTTACCTAATAAAATGTTATGAGGTTTGACATACAGTACAGACCAAAAGTTTGGACACACCTTCTCATTCAAAGATTTTTCTGTATTTTCATGACTGTGAAAATAGTAGAATCACACTGAAGGCATCAAAACTATGAATTATCACATGTGGAATTATACATTACACTTTACAAAAAAGTGTGAAACAACTGAAAATATGTCTTATATTCTAGGTTCTTCAAAGTAGCCACCTTTTGCTTTGATTACTGCTTTGCACGCAGAAAAGGTGAACGGATGGACTCTACATGCCTGGTTCCCACCGTGAAGCATGGAGGAGGAGGTGTGATGGTGTGGAGTTGCATTGCTGGTGACACTGTTGGGGATTTATTCAAAATTGAAGGCATACTGACCAGCATGGCTACCACAGCATCTTGCAGCAGCTTGCTATTTCATCTGGTTTGCGTTTAGTTGGACCATCATTTATTTTTCAACAGGACAATGACCCCAAACACACCTCCAGACTGTGTAAGGGCTATTTGACAAGAATGAGAGTGTTGGGGTGCTACGCCAGATGACCTGGCCTCCACAACCACCAGACCTGAACCCAATCGAGATGGTTTGGGGTAAGCTGGACCACTCACCACTTCAATTCTGAATAATCCCCAACAGTGTCACCAGCATAGCACCCCCACACCATCACACCACCTCCTCCATGCTTCACGGTGGGAACCAGGCATGTAGAGTCCATCCGTTCACCTTTTCTGCGTGCAAAGCAGTAATCAAAGCAAAAGGTGGCTACTTTGAAGAACCTAGAATATAGGACATATTTTCAGTTGTTTCACACTTTTTTGTAAAGTGTAATGTATAATTTCACATGTGTTAATTCATAGTTTTGATGCCTTCAGTGTGATTCTACTATTTTCACAGTCATGAAAATACAGAAAAATCGTTGAATGAGAAGGTGTGTCCAAACTTTTGGTCTGTACTGTACATAATGAAGAAAATAAGTACTGTTATTTTATCACATTTTGTACAAACCAAAAGTAAAAAACAATATAAGAAACATAGTAATGTTATCGGAGAAATATACTTTCCACACTCATCAGCCTCTTCTCCTCCCCTGCCTCCTTAACTCCTCATTCGTTCTCCAAAATCTCCTAGGTATTAGATAAACCATGAAACACTGTGGAGATGTCATCAAGAAGTGGCTTGAATTTGGCACAACAGTGACATTACCTAGAACTGGATGTCTCTCAAATATTGATGAAAAGACAAGAAGTAAATTAGTCCGGTAAGCCGCCCAAAGACCTACGGCAACATTAACCACTTCATGAAGCATTTCAATGCGAATCTTACAGATTTGGAGCACGACTGCAAGGAATAGTGATCAAAGATTGTTCCATGCTGATAGACACATGCTCAAAAGACTGAATACTGTCATAAATTCAAATTCAACCAAGTATTAGTTTAATGGGGTGCATACTAATGGATTCACATTTATTTAGTTCTTTATTTTTATTTTTCCACTCGAAAAGAGTTCAGTTTAATTTTTGTTTGAATTGTACAGATTATAGGTGACATAAAAATTGGAAAAGTTCTAAAATCATTTGTCTTCATATGATTTATTTTTTATATGACAAAAACCTGACATTTTAACAGCGGTGTGTAGACTTTTTATACCCACTGTAATGACATTACTTATGTAACCATACGTGACTGATACTCTAAGTTATTTTAAAGATACTGTTCATACTAAAGCCACTCTCACATTGCGATATCTTGGCCTGCACTTTCATCAGACTTTGTAATAGAAAGCTCTTGGAGCAAAGAGATGAAAAATGAAAAAAAAATGGTGCTGCTTATATTCCTCAAAATAGCTGCGTCCTTAAGTGGTTAAATGACTGCACAGACAGGATCTGCCTCCATAGCACGCTCTCCTGTGTCAAAGGCAAAATCGTTACATCACAGGCGTTCATGACAACCTCCCAAATGGGGATTCCCTACACAGCACTGAAGTCGTTTCATGTGTTCAGTGGTAATTTTGTGTGACTCTATGAAAAAAAAAAAATCTCAGCGTATTTTTACGATGGAAAGAATACATGAGATGTGAACAGAATCTTAAAATGTAACTAAACTTTTCTTTAAAGCGTACATGGTGCTATACTTTATTTTTATGTGCCTGTATCAAACTTTTTTTTAATCATTTTACTTATTGGATTTAGGGCCATACGTGTAAAAGGCAGAAAAACAAAAACTAATAGAATATTTTTACACCTCTGATGTCCTTAGTATTGTAAGATAATACGTCCTCATAAAAGGATGATAAATGTGTATACAGTATCCAACAGATGGCAGCAGCAGCCTCTGTTTCCTTGGTCAGAATACGTCCTTGTATGATATTCACAACCTGAGCCTACAGTACTTAAATCATACACTTTGCATTACGTATGGTATATATATACATATATATACATGATACAGATTATTTACTGCGTGTTAATACACTTAATACAAGTTTGTCAAGAAAACCTAAGACAGAAACAAAATGAACACATCCCATCCCACCAGCATCAAGGTGTACCCGAATTGGGATGGTCCTAACCTCTAGTATTAGAACCGTACCATGTGTCAAAGTGACTATTCCAATTTGGGTACACCTTGGCGCTGGTGGGATGAATTTTACGATTCTTTTTTTTTTAAATAAAAAATGTTGTTTTCTAAGTACCCAATGCTATAATTTTGTTTCTGTCTTAGGTTTTGTCTGTTTAATAGCCAGTCTGAACATGCTCCTGTTTTGCATGCATACAAACTTATTCTCCAGTTCATTTTTTCTGTTTAGTTTGTCAATAAGGAGACGATAAAGTTATGGAATGTAGAGTTTTTAAATAAAGAATTGGCAGCATTCTATATGCGTCTATGTACACCACTTTAGACCCTATTCACACGTCAGTATATTTCATCAGTATTTGTGGAATATACAGACAAAAACTATAATTGAAAGATTGACACCTGTTCTGTATTTTTGTGACACTCCTAGATTCTGCCTACAAATACTGATGAAATACTGATGTACGAATAAAGCTTTATGGGGTACTTGCCATCTGTCCTAGAATGAGGGGCAGCAGGGCCGGCGTCAGCACCCGGCACACCCGGGCAAGTGCCGGGCCCCGGCATCAGCTCGCACAATACTTACCTCTCCAGTGCCTCCGCTGCCGCAGCTCCGGGCTCCAGGGGGCGCCGGTGCTTCCTCTCACAGCAGCGCCGCTGAATGACGTCATCATTCAGCGGTCGGCTGTGGCAGAGAGCGCGGATGCTGGACAGGTGAGACGTGTGTGTGTGTGTGTCTCTGTGTGTCTCTGTGTGTGTCTGTGTGTATGTAGTGCGGTGCTTTGTGTGTGTGTGTGTGTGTATGTATGTATGTGAGAGAGTGCTTGTGTGCTGTGGTGCTGTCTGTGTGTGATGATGGGCAGGCATTGCTGATAATGGGGAGGCATTGATGATGGGGAGAAGATGATGATGGCAGGCATTGATGATAATGGGGAGGCATTGATGATGATGGAGAGAAGATGATGATAATGGGTAGGCATTGATGATAATGGGCAGGCATTGATGATGGGGAGAAGATGATGATGGGCAGGCATTGATGATAATGGGGAGACATTGATGATGATGGGGAGGCGATAATGATGATGGGGAGGCGATGATGATGGGCAGGCATTGATGATAATGGGGAGGCATTGATGATGATGGGGAGGCGATAATGATGATGGGGAGGCGATGATGATGATGGGCAGGCATTGATGATAATGGGGAGGCCATGATGATGATGGGGAGGCAATGATGATGATAAGGAGGCAATCATGATGATAGTGGGGAGTCTTTCCACAGCGCCCTTTCCTGAGCCGTAACAGTGCAGAACACAGTACAGCGCAGAGGAGAGCTCCATATTTTGTATGGAGCATTATATGGGGACCAGTATCCTGTATGGAGCATTATATTGGGTCCAGTATTCTGTATGGAGCATTATTTTGGGTCCAGTATTCTGTATGGAGCATTATATGGGGGTGACATCCTGCATGGGGTATTATATGGGTGATGAGGGGGAGACTATGTGGTGCCCATAATATTGTATGGAGGACTGTTCTGTCCAGTCTGTTCTGTGCGCTGTGAGGATTTGGCGGTTTTTGAGCTATTGTACAATTTACAATAGATATCAGTCATGTAATGTAAGAAGTGAAGTATTTGGCATTGTACTATACCTATATTTCTCTGCTGTATCTGAGCATCATGAATCATGGTCTGTGTTAAAGGGGCCCACTGAGGCTCTTTCGCCCGGGGCCCATAAAAACCTGGAGCCGGCCCTGAGCGGCAGGGTTGCCAACTTGACTTTCTATTTTTTTTCTGCACAGATTACTAAAAAATCATGGACAGACAATATTTTTTGCAGACACATTGAGGAACCATGACGAATTTTTATAAGTGATAAATGTCTACAGCCAGGGTCGGCTCCAGGTTTTCGTGGGCCCCAGGCGAAAGAGTCTGTGGGCCCCTTTAACACATACCACAATTCATGATGCACAGATACGGCAGAGAAATATAGGTGTAGAACAGTGACAAATACTTCACTTCTTACATTACATGAGTGATATCTATTGTAAATTCTACAATAGCTCAAAAGACAAACAGTATAGTCCTCCATACAGTGTTATGGGACCCACATAGTGCTCCATACAGAATAATGGGCTCCATATATTGCTCCATACAGTACTATGGGCACCCCATAGTGCTCCATGCAGAATAATGGGCCCCATATAATGCTCCATATATAATAGGCTCCATATAATGCTCCATATATAATGGGCCCCATATAATGCTCCATATATAATGGACCCTATAAGATGCTCCATATATAATGGGCCCGATATGATGTTCCATATATAATGGGCCCCTAATGATGTTCCATATATAATGGGCCCCATATGATGCTCCAGTATATGATGGGCCCATATATGATACTCCAGTGTATGATGGGCCCCATATGATGGTCTCCATATATTGCGCCAAACATAAAAAAAAAAAAAATTAAATACTCACCACTCCTCGCTGGCCGCTGCTCTGCTCAAGGCACCGGCCCCCGGTACTGGCACAGGGCCCCCATAGCATGACGTTGTCCCCGACTGTGAGTGGGCCCGCCCGTCTGCTCAGGGCCCCGGAACTTGCCCGGGTGCGCCGGGTGCTGACGCCGGCCCTGTCTACAGTCCATAATTCTGATATCAAGACATCAGCTACATTCACTGTAACATGATGATAATTACCATCAAAACAATCTGTATAATTTTCTTCAGCATAAAAAAATCACCAACGTCTTAAATTTTTTTTTACGTACTGGCCAAAAAAGTGGCACATTTTTACGGACTCTCCTGGAATTTCTTGACAGTGCAGGAGAATTTTAAGCCCCTGTGGACAGAGTCTTCTCCCCCTCTGTACCAGTCAGACATTTTGTTTACTTTATTTTTTGTTTATAATATGTATGTAATATTTATGTATTTATTTCAGCATCATAGAATTAATGGTGCTTTAACCCCTTCACCGCCAGGAAATTTTTCTTTTTTCATTTTTGTTTCCCCTGTGAGAGCCAGTGTCGACACCGCTGGATCAGTGCTGGCACCAGAGGTGAGTATAAGTTTTACTATTCTACTGGGAAGAAATATAGGAATTCAGAAAGATTGTCTGATTAGTGGATAACCCCTTTAAGCTCTACATCCCAGTCCTGCAGGGGAACCCAGCTCAGAACAAGCCTACTTTTGAGTGGTGTTTACACTTATCCACGTATAAGCTCAAAACGTATGCAATAATTATGTGTAATAATAAGAAATGACACAGGGAAAAAGTATTGAACACATGAAGAAAAAGAGATGCAAGAAGCTATGGAAAGTCATGACACCAGCTGAAATCTATCAGTAATTAGAAAAGCAAGTCTGCCACTTAAGGGTATGCCACACTAAACAAGAACGCTAACGAGATCGCTAAAAAACGTCACTATTTAGCGATCTCGTTAGTGACGTTGTTGTGTGTGGCATGTAGCAACGACGTGGCCCCTGCTGTGATCTCGCTGATCGTTCACTAGAGTTCTGGACCGTATTTTTATTGTTGCCGTCCCGCTGGTGAGCCTGAATCGCTGTGTCTGGCACCTTTTGTGAACGATGTGCGACCTCGTTGACGACGCATTAGTCAGCGGCGCAGGCGGGACTTTGTTTTCTTTCGTTAACGCCCTTCAGCTCCGATTGGTGACCACAACATCACCTCAGCTATAATAACTGCGCCCCCATCCATTGTTTCCAGAGCGCTTTGTGGGTGACTCTTTGTGCGTTGTTGCGAGGATAGTATCGTGTGTTGGAGTTTTGCGATCCTGTTTGTGGCGCAGTGGTGGGTTTTGCGATCCCGCTAGAGCACAATCCATCCCCATTTTGATTTGGATCTTTGGAATATTTGGATTCAAGGTACATATTGTTTGTGATGTTGTTTGATAATGTTTTTTGACCTTTTTTTCTTTTCATCTGCTTTATTTATTTTACACCCCTGACCTTATTTTATTTTTTTTTCGTCTGCTTTATTTATTTTACACCCCTGACCTTATTTTATTTTTTTTTCGTCTGCTTTATTTATTTTACACCCCTGACCTTATTTTATTATTTTTTCGTCTGCTTTATTTATTTTACACCCCTGACCTTTTTTTTTTTTTTTTTCCATCTGCTTTATTTATTTTACACCCCTGACCTTTTTTTTTTTATTTTTTCGACTGCTTTATTTATTTTACACCCCTGACCTTTTTTTTTTTTTTTTTTCCGTCTGCTTTATTTATTTTACACCCCTGACCTTTTTTTTTTTTTTTTTTTCGTCTGCTTTATTTATTTTACACCCCTGACCTTATTTTTTTTTTTCGTCTGCTTTATTTATTTTACACCCCTGACCTTATTTTATTTTTTTTTCGTCTGCTTTATTTATTTTACCCCCCCCACCATTTTAGACGTTTGTAAACTGTATATTAAATGTTAACTGAAAAGTTTAATTTATTTTTTTTATATTTTTTTTATTTTATTCTTTATTTTATTTTGTTTAAACACTTTATTAATAGTAATTAATTAGTAATTAACTTTTCTCTTCTTTACCGTACAGGTTGCACATAATGAACCTATCCACCGCGGAGCGTGTGATTGTGGCAGTTGCACTATCAATGGAGGCAGATCGACAAGAAGAGGCGCGGGTGGAAGAGAGGCGCTCCAAGCGAAAGCGTCGCATGTGGACCAGAGAATGGCTGGAGCAGAGGTCCAAATTCACCCACATGCATCTAGTGAGGGAGTTGCAGGAGAAGAATCCGCAGGATTTCCGGAATTATCTACGGATGTCGGAGGATTCATTCAAGCTCCTACTGGAAGCTGTGAGGCCACTCATTGAACGGCAGGATACCCGGATGCGTGCAGCTGTTTCAGCAGAGGATCGTTTGGCAGTAACGCTGCAATTTCTGGCAACCGGACGTTCAGTGAAGGATTTGCAATATTCTGCTGCAATTTCTCGGTCGCTGCTTGGAGAACTAATTCCGGAGACATGCAACGCCATCGTCCGCAGTTTACGGAGCTACATGCCTTTTCCCAAATCAGTGGCGGAATGGCAAATTATTGCCTCTGATTTTGAAAGGATTTGGCAGTTCCCAAACTGTGGTGGTTAGTGTTGAGCGATACGATACCGCAAGTATCGGGTATCGGCCGATATTAGCTGTATCGGCCTTTCGATACTTTGTTCCGATATTTTCCATATATCGTATACCGGAATCGGAAGTTCCCATAATTCTTTGAGAGGCAATGTGCTTTTAGTCAGCCAATGAGGAATCCTAAGAAGTGTGGGCACATCCTGTACTGCTGCGGTCATGTTAACTAATGGCATGGCTGTGATTGGATGCTGAAATGATGTCAGAATGCACTATAAAAGGCGCCGCCGCCATTTTAGCGTCACTGTGCTGTGAATTCAGTTAGGGACAGAACGCTGCTGTGCTGACTCTGAGGGACAGTTAGAGATTGCGATTTAGTGTAGTGTGCTTTAGGCAGGCTAGCACCAACCGCTGTGTAAAGATTCCTTTTGCCTGCAGTGTTGTTTTAACAGCTCTGCAAGGTGTGTGTGAGTGCAGGTGACGCTGCAGTTTGCTCTGCATGCAACGCTGTCTGTAGGCATCTGCACGTGTCACTCACAGACTCTTTTTTTTTTCTTCAGTGTAATTCTTGCTGCTCCATGCAATTTAAATTTTAGTGTGACGCGCTTCCATCCGTATCCAATACATTGGTTGCAAACACTATAGAAGTAGACAAAGGAGTAGCCTTTCACAGATTGTGAACAGTTGTGTTTCAGTGTTCACTTCAGTCTGTGTTTTTTATTTTTTGAGTGCACATCACGCTCCAGTTACTTGTTCAAGCACTGCTGCTTGTACTCTGCTGAGCGTGTCTCAGTGCCTCATCCTTTTCATTTCTCTCCAATTGGTTCTGCTCCATTCCATTTAAAATAAATATAATCTATTAGTGTGACGCGCTTCCATCCGTATCCAATACATTGGTTGCAAACACTATAGAAGTAGACAAAGGAGTAGCCTTTCACAGATTGTGAACAGTTGTGTTTCAGTGTTCACTTCAGTCTGTGTTTTTTATTTTTTGAGTGCACATCACGCTCCAGTTACTTGTTCAAGCACTGCTGCTTGTACTCTGCTGAGCGTGTCTCAGTGCCTCATCCTTTTCATTTCTCTCCAATTGGTTCTGCTCCATTCCATTTAAAATAAATATAATCTATTAGTGTGACGCGCTTCCATCCGTATCCAATACATTGGTTGCAAACACTATAGAAGTAGACAAAGGAGTAGCCTTTCACAGATTGTGAACAGTTGTGTTTCAGTGTTCACTTCAGTCTGTGTTTTTTATTTTTTGAGTGCACATCACGCTCCAGTTACTTGTTCAAGCACTGCTGCTTGTACTCTGCTGAGCGTGTCTCAGTGCCTCATCCTTTTCATTTCTCTCCAATTGGTTCTGCTCCATTCCATTTAAAATAAATATAATCTATTAGTGTGACGCGCTTCCATCCGTATCCAATACATTGGTTGCAAACACTGTAGAAGTAGACAAAGGAGTAGCCTTTCACAGATTGTGAACAGTTGTGTTTCAGTGTTCACTTCAGTCTGTGTTTTTTATTTTTTGAGTGCACATCACGCTCCAGTTACTTGTTCAAGCACTGCTGCTTGTACTCTGCTGAGCGTGTCTCAGTGCCTCATCCTTTTCATTTCTCTCCAATTGGTTCTGCTCCATTCCATTTAAAATAATTATAATCTATTAGTGTGACGCGCTTCCATCCGTATCCAATACATTGGTTGCAAACACTATAGAAGTAGACAAAGGAGTAGCCTTTCACAGATTGTGAACAGTTGTGTTTCAGTGTTCACTTCAGTCTGTGTTTTTTATTTTTTGAGTGCACATCACGCTCCAGTTACTTGTTCAAGCACTGCTGCTTGTACTCTGCTGAGCGTGTCTCAGTGCCTCATCCTTTTCATTTCTCTCCAATTGGTTCTGCTCCATTCCATTTAAAATAAATATAATCTATTAGTGTGACGCGCTTCCATCCGTATCCAATACATTGGTTGCAAACACTATAGAAGTAGACAAAGGAGTAGCCTTTCACAGATTGTGAACAGTTGTGTTTCAGTGTTCACTTCAGTCTCTGCGTAATAACCACACTTAGGCCTTATAACTTTTCTGACTTTCTTTATCAATCTACCAAGATGAAGAAGGCAGGGAGTAAGGCACGTGGTCGTGGCCGTGGAGTTTCAGCAGGGAGAGGACGTGGGGATTCTGTGGCTGCTGCCGCCCTCAGTGACACAGCATCCACCAGTTTTACCCATGAGCGTTCCTTTATGCGCACTTTGGTAGGAGCTCAGGCGTGCCCCCCTGCTGCGGGAAGAACAAATTGAAGCCGTTGTTGGTTGGATGGCAGCCAATGCATCGACTTCAATTCCTTCCACCTCCTCTCAGGAACACAACACTGTTGAGCAACTCATCTGTCTGTTCACCGCCTGTCAAATTGCCCAGGCAGTCAGAGAGTTCTGTACAGGAGCCAGCTGAGTCTCTGCTTCTGTTCTCAGAATCTGTTGGCTCGCAAACACGGGCACAGGCAAGCAGCATTCTGCAATTTGAAGAAGAGGGAGTATGCAGTGATGCGCAACAGCTGTGTCTCTCTCAATCTGAAGAGGCGGGTGAGCCAGTGCCGATGGACAGCACACCGCAGAACGCATCTCATGATGATGATGAGACTCAGTTGCCAGGTTTTGTGGAGCATGGTGCTGCCCAGACCATCCAACAGCAGCAGGTGTTGGAAGAGGGTAGTGGAGATGATGAAGTCCGAGACCCAACATGGCGTGAGCAGCAGGAAGGTGGTGGGAGCAGCTCTGAGGAAGAGATTGGCCCAACGGTACAAAGAGGAGGGAGAGGTAGGCTGCAGACTCGCTTGCCTGTAGCCTCCAGTTTGGCACCTGTTGGGAGCAGTTCTCTTAGAAATGTCAAAATTGGCGCTCCCATGACTTGCACTGCGTGGTCCTTTTTTGACAGACTTGTAGATGATATTTGCTATGTTAAATGCAAGCTGTGTAAGCAAAAAGTTAAAAGAGGTAAAAATATCAGTAACCTGAATACCACAAATATGTGGAAACATGTACGGACAAAGCACGTAGCTGAGTTACAAAGACACACTGGAGATGTAGGCCAACCTACAGCAGCACCTACATCTTCAGGTCGTGTTGGAGCCTCTACCTCCAGCTCACACACACCTGGTTCGGCTTCCTCACAGGATCTCCATGGAAGAACCTGGTCACTGTTGTCCATAGACAAACTGTTATTCCACCCACAGCAGCAAGTTCACAGTCATCGTCACACTCCCAGGCCACAAAACAGCCATCAGTACCACAGGCATGGGATAAAAGACGGCCATACTCGGCAAACCATCCACGAGCACAGGCTCTGAATGCTGGCATTGCAAAACTCCTGTCCCTTGAAATGCTGTCATTCAGGCTGGTGGAGACTGACAGTTTCAGGAACTTAATGGCATTGGCAGTCCCACAATATAAATGTGCCAAGCCGATTTTATTTCAGCAGGCAAGCCGTCCCTGCTCTGCAAAAACATGTCGAGGGAAACATTAAACATGCGCTACTAAACGCCGTCAGTAGCAGGGTCCACCTGACCACCGATGCGTGGACCAGTACCCATGGCCAGGGACGATACCTTTCCCTCACTGCCCATTGGGTCAATGTTGTGGAGCCGGGTACAGATCTTGCCAGTGGCGCTGTACGTGTTCTGCCAACTCCAAGGATTGCAGGAATCCAGTCTGTACACATTGATTCCTCCTCCTACTCCAGTTCCTCAGAATCATCGCTGCACGAGCCGTCACGGTATACCTCCACATGGACCCGTGAACGCTTACCTGTTGCGACCGATATGAGCACAGCCGTGGCCAAACGTCAACAGGCCGTCCTGAAAATGATTTCAATGGGGAATCTAAGCCACACAGCGCAGGAGGTATGGAATGCCATCAAGCAGGAGAGCGACGTGTGGTTTTTGCCTGCGAATCTCCAGCCAGGCTTGGTAGTGTGTGACAATGGCCAAAATCTGGTGGCAGCTCTGGGCCTTGGCAACCTTACTCACATACCATGTCTGGCACATGTGCTCAACTTGTCGTGCAGAGTTTTTTGAGGGACTATCCGGATCTTGCTGGACTGCTGCAGAAGGTCCGCCTAGAGTGCGCTCACTTGCGACGTTCCAGCATAGCCAGATCGCGCATTGCTGCTCTGCAACGCCGATTTCGCCTTCCTGAACATCGCATCATATGTGACGTACCCACCAGGTGGAATTCCACGTTACATATGTTGGAGCGGTTGTGTGAGCAGCAGACAGCAGTAATGGAGTATCACTGCATCAGGCGCAATCAAGTCGCTCTTTGCGCCGTCCACACTTCACCACTACTGAGTGGGCCTCTATGAAGGACATCTGCGACGTTTTGCGTGCGTTTGATGTCTCAACGCGGATGGCGAGTGCAGATGATGCACTAGTCAGCATGACTGTCCCCCTTATCTGCCTGCTTCAGAAATCACTGAAAGCACTAAAGGAAGAGGTTTTGGAAGAGGTGGAGGATGAGGAGTCACAAATTCTATTACCTTCAGGACAGTCAGCGCAACGTGGTTCCTCACAAAGGGCTGGGCAGGGCTCACTTTGTGAGGAGGAGGAGGAGTCAATGGAGGAGGAAGAAATCCCTACAGAGGGAGGTACACAACGCTCTAGTCAGTATGTAGAGCGAGGGTGGGGTGATGCAGAGGAGGCAGAGATGACGCCTCTTCCACAGGACAGCTTTTGTTGGCCAGTTGGGAGTCTGCAGCACATGGTTGATTTCATGCTTCAGTGCCTGAGAAACGACCGCCGCATCGCCCACATTCTCACCACGTCAGATTATTGGGTGTACACCCTCCTAGACCCTCGCTACCGGGACAACTTACAAACCCTCATCACACCGGGGAACCGGGACCGTAAAATGCGGGAGTACCAAGACACACTGGTGCAATCCATACTGTTGTACATTCCAGCCGAGAGAGATGCTGCTGCTACTGCTTTACAAAGCAGCTCTGTGCGTCGAGGCAGTGTAGACACCTCTACAACAAGAGGGAGCACAAGCAGCGCCTCTGCACAGGGCAAGAGCTGTATGTTACAAATGTGGCGAAGTTTTGTGACAGCGCCAGCAAGGTCTACACCATCCGAGACGTTTCCGTAAGATGGTGACAGACTACTTGTCTTTCCCTCTAAGTGTACTCCCAGATGCCTCTTCCCCTTTCAAATTTTGGGTCTCTAAGTTGGATACATGGCCAGAGCTTAGCCAGTATGCATTGGAGGTGCTGGCTTGCCCTGCTGCCAGTGTATTATCTGAGCGCGTCTTTAGTGCTGCAGGTGGTGTACTAACAGACCGTCGCATGCGACTATCCTCAGAGAATGTAGACCGGCTTACTTTTCTGAAAATGAACAAGGCATGGATATCACCTGAATTTGCCTGTCCGTTTTAAGATTAAATAACTGTTTGGCAACGTTTTCCATGTCTCCTGTTATGTTCATCTTTCTACCACCTGAACTCTACTCCCTGGGCTACAA
Source organism: Oophaga sylvatica (assembly GCA_033576555.1). Taxonomy (NCBI): domain Eukaryota; kingdom Metazoa; phylum Chordata; class Amphibia; order Anura; family Dendrobatidae; genus Oophaga; species Oophaga sylvatica. The sequence goes on along the minus strand of JARQOD010000002.1, from coordinate 599,258,738 downwards.
CACCGCCATTTGTTGCTCGTAAGTAATTGGCAGGGGTACTGACTCCTGGCCAGCCTGGTTACAGCACGACAGCTGTTTCCTGGCAGTGTGAACGTCAATTATCCTCCAATAAGTTGTGCTGTCGTGTTGCATTCGGGTTAGCCGACTCTATGGTGCCTGCAGTTTAGGTGATTCCTATGTGTGCTGTGGGATATGTAAATAAAGGCTGTTTCCATTGTGACAATAGGACAAGCACCCACTGTAGGACTGTGTGATTCGGTAACTGCGGACGGCTTGCGTCCTGTCAACTTACATTTTCATGGGTGCGTTCTGCTACCCTCCAGGGTCCAGTACCGTCAACTGGCTCTCCCCAGTGCCTTTGGCCTAGGTGCCTCCATCTCCGTATACGAGTTCCAGCAACGTCTGCTGGTCCTTGGTAGTGCTTTGGAGCACAGGTACCTCCTGCTTAGTAACCGTGTCACAGTAACGTCAGCTGGTACTCGGTTGTGACATTGCCTCTTTTCCTTCTGCTACCCGTCCGGGGTCCAGTACCGTCAACTGGTTCTCCCCAGTGCCTTTGGCCTAGGTGCCTCCATCTCCGTATACGAGTTCCAGCAACGTCTGCTGTTCCTTGGTAGTGCTTTGGAGCACAGGTACCTCCTGCTTAGTAACCGTGTCACAGTAACGTCAGCTGGTACTCGGTTGTGACATTGCCTCTTTTCCTTCTGCTACCCGTCCGGGGTCCAGTACCGTCAACTGGTTCTCCCCAGTGCCTTTGGCCTAGGTGCCTCCATATCCGTATACGAGTTCCAGCAACGTCTGCTGGTCCTTGGTAGTGCTTTGGAGCACAGGTACCTCCTGCTTAGTAACCGTGTTACAGTAACGTCAGCTGGTACTCGGTTGTGACATTGCCTCTTTTCCTTCTGCTGCCCCTCCGGGTTCCAGCACAGTCAGCTGGTCCTCGTTACTTCCATTGTCTCTTGTTCCATCTGATAGCCGTCCGGGTTCCAGTAACGTCAGCTGGTTCTCTGAAATTAGACGACCTTAAAGACCACCCAGAAGAAGATGACGACAACAAGGACGACGAGCATGAAGCCAACCAGCCTGAACACCATCACAAAGAAAAAATAAAAGAATACCCTGAAGAAGATCACCAACAGGACAAAGAAGGTTAAGACAAACTACAAGATACAGAACAACAGACAGAAGAACAATAAGCAGAAGATCAAAAAGCAGAAGAACATGAAGTATAAGACCAAAATGAAGAGCAAAATATATGCTCTAAATTCTAAGCAGAAGAAGACTAAGCAGTGTATGGGGGTGAGTCCGTTCCTCCTCGTGGTGCCCCTGGAAAATGCCTGCTGCTGCAGGCTAAACTAAACACGGACAAATACTGTTGTAATTTAAATCTTTTGTGACAGCAAGAACGGAAGAATGAAAAATTCATACTTTTACAGATTACAAGTACAGGAATCTCTGTCACAAATAAGAATATGATGAAGAAGATGAAGAGGAAGAAGATGAAGAATTTGAATATGAAGAAGATTAATAGTTTAATAATAACAATATGAGTAATGTAAACAAAAACATGAATAGCAAGAAGTTTAAGAAGAAGATTAAGAAGGTGAAGATGAAGAATAATTTGATGAGAAAGATGATGTTGCTGAAGATTATGAAGGAGAAAGTGTGGCACTGGCAAAAGTTAAAAAGGTGAAGAGCATGGAAGTTGTGAAACATACATATTTGCCAAAATAGAAAAAAGGTTAACAACATTGTCAATTTGTTCGTCAATCCAAACGTATTTCCAAAAAAAAATATATTAATGCTATTCCAATGCATTGGGTTAAACATGTATGCCTTTATTGTCTCCTCAACCTCCCCCAATACATTCTACATTACTCTTTGTTGTTTTCCTTCATGTACAATTAACCAACAAGGCAAGAATGGTTTTTTTTAATGTCGATATTTGGTTCCCCTAGACTTACATGGGACTTCCGGTATCGGTATCGGGTATCGCCGATATTTTAGTGATATCGGCGATACCATTCCGATCCGATATTTTTAGATATCGAGCAGTATCGCTCAACACTAGTGGTGGTGCCTTGGATGGCAAACATGTGCGGATCACGCAACCAGCCAACAGCGGATCCTTTTTTCATAATTACAAGGGCTACTTCAGCGTGATCCTCATGGCCCTTGTTAATGCCAATTATGAATTTATTGACGTTAATGTTGGCATTAATGGAAGGGTTTCTGACGGTGGCGTTTTGGAGCACACAAGTTTTGGTGAACGGTTGTTTAATAATAAACTTAACTTGCCAACCAACATAGACACCACCGCCAACTTAAACTTTGTGTTTGTGGGCGATGAAGCCTTCCCCCTTCATGAGCATCTTGTGAAACCGTACCCACAAAAGACTTTGACAGGGGAAAGGCGGATTTTTAACTACAGACTCTCTAGGGCACGGCGCGTTGTGGAGAATGCCTTCGGCATAATGGCCAACCGCTTCAGGGTTTTCCACACTCCAATCAACATGAAGTTGGAATCGATAGACTGGGTGGTGTTGGCCTGTTGTGTGCTGCCAATTTTCTAAGAAAACGCGATGCTGGTACTTACAGTCCGCCAGGTTTCATGGACTCGGACAGCAATGGTGATGTGGTGCTTGGAGAATGGCGTGACAATGATCCCGCTATTGCAGGCCTTCAACCTGTCAATCAAGGCAGGAGCAAGGACAATGCGAAGGCCAGCAGAGACAAGTACTGCCATTACTTTAATGGGCCTGGTGCAGTGAGTTGGCAGCATCAGGTCTAGTTTGATTTTGAGAATGTTTTACTTTACCCTTTTTTTAACAATGTTTTTATAATAAATTATTTTTATTTTAAAAATGCATTTGTGTTTTTTTCAATTATTTTACCAATATGGGAGAAGGGCTAATGATGGGTGAGATGTGGGGAGGGAGTAATGGGGATGGCAAAGAGACATGTTACCAACAGCTGCAGTTTTTAAAATCTTTTCAAAGGCTTTTTTGTTGTCCATTTTTGGTTTTACATTGTATCTACTTGTCACACACGTGGTCATGGGAGTACCATCAGTCATAGGAGTTAATTGTTAAAAAAATAAAGAAAAAAGTTTCAAATATTTTCAATTATTTTAAGGGCCTATGGTCTCACTAGCGTTCAAACATTATAATTATACATAACAGATAATACACCACAGCTGCATATATAAAGTTTAAATATATAATATATATATATTTTTAGTCATATATGAAAGATTAAAAAATTGTTATACATATATTTGAAAATTCTTGGGAGGTAAAGGTCAACATTCACCAGGGAATCACAGCTATTCACAGATATGCGACGTCATTGTGATCGCAATGTGACTACTCACACACTGCAGCTACACAGATATGCAAACAGATATGCAAAAAGCTATTGTGATTTGCAAGGTGATTCGCGAGCCCCAGCCATAAAGATATGCGACGTCATTGTGATCGCAATGTGACTACTCACACACTGCAGCTACACAGATATGCAAACAGATATGCAAAAAGCTATTGTGATTTGCAAGGTGAAGATTGTCACGAGCCCCAGCCATAAAGACATGACACGCCATTGTGATCGCCTAGCTTGGAACAGTGGTATTGCGATTGCAACAGCATCTCATATCTGTGCTTGGCTGGCGCATGGCTGCTGCGGTCAATTTTCAATCGCAAAACCGTTTTGCGTTGCGAGTGCGGCCGCACGTAACGTGCGCACGCTGTGACGTCATGGAACTGGCGTCGCCCAATGTGCTGTTGTTTGTAATGGCGGCAATGGCGGCGGCGAGACAGAGACAGCGCGGCCCAAAATGGACGGACGAGGAGGTCCGTTATCTCATAAAGAAGATGGACCTCTGGGATTACCACTGCAGGCTACCTGTGGCGCATCCAATGCGCCACAAAAGTGTATGCCTGCAGAGGATCCGGCGGGGCCTGTAGAGGAGATTTAATGTGCGGCGCACAAGAGCACAGATCAGAAAGAAGCTGGCGGACCTGCGATATCGCTCACGCGATAGGGTCGCCAGCATCCGGGCCCAGCTCTGCAGGCCTCTGAGTGAGTATTGATGAGGGTATCTGGATAGGTTATGTTTTGTGGGGTAGGCTACTTTCACACTTGCGTTTTTTAGCGCTGCGTTTCGAGCGCACATGAAGCGCATTAAAAAAACGCATGCAAACGCTTATAAACGCTGCGATATTTAGTCGCATCAGCATGCGCATTTCGACAAAAAAACGCAGCGTTTGTCTGCGATTTCATGCGTTTTTGCATGCGTTTGGGAAATGTGTCACATTTCTATCATCTCTGTCTCCATCATCTCTGGCTCTATCATCTCTGTCTCCATCATCTCTGTCTCAATCATCTCTTTTTTTTTTTTTTTGACCGGAAAAAAAAATGCAACATGTAGCGTCTAGCGCGTATGGGCGCACACCGGGAAAATGCGCAGCGCACGACAAGCGCACCTGAACGCGTGCAAGCGCTAGACCCTGCGCCCGCCATGTTAAAGATAGGGGAACATTGCGCATGCGTCCGATAGCGCAAGTTGCGCTGCGCAAAAAAACGCAAGTGTAAAAGTAGCCTTATCTACCTATATCAATGCACCCGCAGTGATGGGAGTACCGGCAGTGATGGGGCAAGGCAGTGAAGGGAGTACCAGTCGTGAGGGGCTTACAGGCATAGATGGAAGTACTGGCAGTAACGGGAGGATCAGTAGTGATGGCAGTACCAGCAGTGATAGGGCAGGCAGTGAAGGGAGTACCAGTCGTGAGGGTGTTTACAGGCATAGATGGAAGTACTGGCAGTAACGGGGTTAGTAGAAGGATTATTTGACTGAATTGTATATTTTATTTACAGCACCACCTTCACCAGCTGCTGCGGCTCCACCGTCCCCATGCTACCCCTCCACCTCCATCTCCTTCCCCGGCTACCCCTCCACCACCATCCTCACCACACCTCTCCAACCCTTCAACCCCTTCCCTGGCAGCAACCCCCCTCCACAGTCGGGGCCATCATCAAGCACCTCACCTTCCATTGTCTTCTCTCCAGCATCATCCCATCACACGGATGCAGGCTCCCCATCAGGTAATTAACGCACATTATATAAGCTTCAGACAAGTTTTAGAACTTTGTATGGTCTTATGTGTAATGGCTGTTGTGATATAAATTTTTTTTTCTGTGTTTTCCTAGCCGGCGGACCAACAGGTTCTGGGTGGGCGGTCAGCGGGTCGTCTGACGACAACCGTAAGTGTTAATTAACATAACATGTACATGTTGATGTTGCAACAGAATTCACTATTAACTGTTACCTTTACCTCCACAGAAATCCCGACTGCCCAGGACCTGTTGGTGTCCCACCGCCGGGTGATGGCGAAAATGAGCAGCGCTGTGGCAGCGATGCAGACAGCGGTGGCGGAGCTGCAAAGTGCCATGGGAGCTCTGCATCAACACGGGGTGATGCTGGAGAGGGCAGCGGCTGGACACTGGGGCCCTCATTAAGTTATTTTTTTTGTAATTATTTTTTAGTTTGTTAATAATTAGTTTATAATTTTTTATTTTGTTATGTTACTGTTTTTTGTTTTTATTTACATTTTATATCTTTATTTAAAATAAAAAAAAAAATATATATATATATATATATATATATGACAATAATATATATTTTACGTTAATCTACGCAGGTGTGGTGTATTATTTTTTAGTATAAGGTTTTAGCGCTAGTGTGACCAGGGGCCTTAAAAAAATGTTAATTTTTGATATTTTTTTCATTTCATTTTTTCCTTATGATGGAACATCTATGATAGCTGGTACTCCCATGACCCCATGTGTGACAAGTAGATGTAATAAAAATACAACATTTTAATAGTTGACATCACATAAGAAAAGACCACAATTCATTAGATAAATAAGTTTTTTTATTAAAAAAGGTATCAATGTAAAAATATAAAAACAACCAAAAAAACTTTTGTAAAACATTTTAAAAACTACAACTGCTGGTAATGTGTCGACCCGCCACCACAATTGTGGGTTACCAGGGCAATGGGGTACTCAGAGCCGAGCCCATGGAAGTCTATGGGGTTTGTCACAGGTAGCGGTGGCTCGGTCTGTGGCCCTGGCGGTCTGGCGTATGTTGGGGGAATATTTACAGGGGATAGATATATTTACAGTTCGTGACGCCACCTGTAGTCTCTGGTAATTTGTACCAGCGCTGCTGTAGATCTCTGAGGGGATGGTGAGGCAGCTAGATGTCGGGTCCCCTACAGGTGGGACTCTTCCCTCAGGTCGATGGTTATGGTGGGGTTGTGCAGGCATGCAATTAAATAACTCAGTCTCACACCGTCAGCGTCTTTCCATACCTTTTACTTGTTAGATGGTAAGGCAGGTCCCAGGGAGGCTAATGGGGTTGATGGAGGATGAGTTTTGAGGCAACGGCTGAGCAAGGCAGGGGCCTCCTTTACTTTCCAATGATGATGAGTCCAACCAGCATAAAGCGTAGTTCACTCCTGAAACTTCAGCTATTTCAAAGCTGTACTGCCCGGTCAGTTTTGTGGTGGAGCCTTCCAATGATGAAACTAGGTTCTTCTATGCTTGGCCTAGCTCAAAGTTCCTATTCCACCTGACCCCTGTTACGTACTGACACTTCAAGGGCTGCTTTCTGTTACCTAAGGTCCAGTGAGCCTCTGGTTTTTCTACCACTATGCGTGAAGCTATAGTGATGCTTCGGTCTCCAGTGACCGGTGACAATGTGCAGGATACTTCAATCCTAAAGCACTTCTGATTTCCTTCCACTGTGCCTTTCGACTTGCTCAAACTCTCAATCTCAGCACTGACTAGGCTAAGGTGAACTGGCTCACCTGTACTAGCCTCCACTACTGTACTGTCTCTCTGAATCGACAGGAATCTTGGTGCTCCAGACAGGCACTCCTTCTCTCTCCCTTCCCTCAGGAGACACTACTAGACTCTCTTGTGCTCAAAACCACACCCCTCTACACCCCTGCTGGGTGTGTCCGAAGTATATGTGATGTCATGTAGAGCCCTTAACCGTTACCTCTCCACTCATCCTCCTGGTATTGTGTACCTTAAATACCAGGGCTACACATTCCCCCATGGTAAACGACAGCACTCCCGGGCTGTGAAATACAAAGAGACAATTTTGTTTATGCATTAAACATTAACATTAACTCGTCCCATCCGGGAGGTAAGGATTTCTTGAACGTTGCAAACAAAACATTACATATAGAAAAATACAAAATATTAAATAGACATGTTCATATAAATAAACGGCAATATTCTTGTGAAGGACCCGCACCAAACCTTCAACGTGGGTCCTGGGTGGGCTGCAGGACATATGAATGCAGACCTCACTCAGTGCCTCACCACACGGGTTTTATGTTCAGAGGTAAGTTGTGGTGGTTTTATGTAAAACCAATATTGTGCACCGAAGCGCAACTATTTACAGATAAGTTCTGGGCTGGCACAGTCCTCAGCCTCTGAGTCCATTATAAGACAAAGACACATATATATATATACATCAATAAAGTGCAACAACTCTTTATCTCTTACCCAGCCGGGCATTCTATTTTTGGCAATATTATAAACATTATATACTCATATCAACAGTGTAAACTATTTTCACTTATATAAAAAACTAATACATCTTCTTTGTTGCGTAAACCCCTGTCTGGTCCTACCGATCTTCACATTTCTTTGTTAACTTCGGTTACACTTTCCATCCCGGGGGCTGGAACAATGCGATGGTCCCTAGATCCCATGACTAACAAGTCGTGACCTGCTATCAGAGTCTGGGTCGCCACAGTTCTCGTACGAACCTCTAGGGGCGCAACGGGTGCTTTCGCTTTATGAGACGCTGTTTGCGTTACTGTAATGGCCACTTGCTCTGTGACGCAGAAATAGTCGCTGTGCGCGTCGTCGTGTAAACTGCTGATTGCGATGTGAATGAATCGCAGGTTGCGATGCAGCAGGACAAGATAATGAAGAGTATGCAGATGTTGCTTCCATTTGCGAGGAGCCTGCAGGGGCGATGCTGGGGCACGGCCTGGTGCTGTTTGAGCTGGAGACGGGGACGCTGCGGTAGTGGTGACGTTACCTGCGTCGGGGACGGGGTCACGGACGATTGTGACATTAAGGGCATACCATCCCTTCATACCCCAGTGTCGTGTATAGGTGACAATGTCTCCATTAATTAGGTCCCTCCCGGGATGGCCTTGCGGTAGGTGGGATTCTACGTCGCGTCTGCTGACAAAGACCCCTGGGTAGAGGCCCGATTCTCTGATGAAGCCCCAGCCCTTCCGGAGCTGGAACTCTGTCACACACCCCTGCCGCCGCGGTTCCCTCAGAGTACCTTTTTCTCTACGGACACTTTCCTTGTCCGCGATCAGCTCTGCATGCTGCCGCTGTCGGTTGCGCTGAGCTTCCCGCTCTTCTCCTGCGGCGTTGCTGTTCTCTCCTCGCGACGCTGCCACTCACGTTCCCACTGGGCGGTGTAGGCGACGTCATCCAGGCGCGCCATCTCATCCCAGTCAACGTCTGGTAATGACGGACAGGACCCCTCCGGTGTCCCTACGGGATCGATCATCTGCTGGGGCCTCCTGCCGGCGCGTTCCGAACTGCGTACCTCCTCAACCTCCTTCACCTCCACCGCTTCACGTGGGATCAGGGTCGTACTTCGGGCAGCCTCCGGTTGCTCCTTAGCCTTGGGCAGCAGAATTTTGGAAGTTCCAGATGAGGGTCATCGAAGGAAGATCACCGGTCCCACAGCGCCGCTGCATCAGGTACGCCGCGTCCTCGATCTCCTCCAGCCAGTTGTGGCAAAATCATCTTTTCAGTCTGCTCCTTCTTTAATTCGCAATGCTGCTGCAGGTGCGGGACACGGATGGTTCCGGTTCCATGGCACTTGGCTGGGGACGGGCCTGCCTCCCACGTTCCTGCTCGGCTGCAACGTCCTGCTTCCATGATGTTCCAGAACCGTCCTCTTCTCGTATCAGAGTCATGCGCATTGGACAATGCGTCAGCATTAGCATCTTCGACCTGCCCGTACTTGATAGTAAACTGGTATTGACAACCAGCCATCCATCGCTGCTCCATGCACCCAGCTTAGCGGTTTCCGGTGCGTTAACGTTGTTGTCTGTGTACGCCGTGAACTTGTTGGAGCCAGATAGTGCTTAAATCTTCAGTAATGGCCCAACCAGCGCCAGAAACTCCAGCTTGAAGCTGCTATAATTTTCCGGATTCCTTAAATTGCCCTGAGTTTCTGCGGGCAATGCGATGACTTTTTCTTGGCATTCTGCTTCTGACTGAAACTGCTCCCAACCCTCATTACTGGCGTCGTGTACAACGGGACGTTGGCTTAATCAGGATAGGTTAGATCTCATCACCTGTAAGGATCTTTTCATCTTTTGGAATGCTTCAGCCTGTTCCTTACCCCAATTAAAGGGAGGGTTTCTGCTCTTTAGGGATTGTCCTACTAGGAGGTCCTGTAAAGGAGCTGCCTTCTTCGTGTAATCTTTCACGAATCTCCTGTAGTAACCCGTTAGTCCCAGGAACTGTCGCACTTCCTTAAGGTTCTTCGGCTCCGGCCACTTCTGGATGGCAGTGACTTTCTCTGGGTCCGGCGCTACTCTCTTCCGAACTGACGATGTGCCCCAAGTATTGTACCTTCTGTTTGAGTAGATGGCATTTTGAGGGTTTTAATTTCATCCCGTACCTGGACAGGGACTCGAATACTTCTGCCAGGTGCTTCAGATGATCCTCATAAGTCTTGGAATACACGATGACGTCGTCTAGGTATAGCAGCACGGTTTCAAAATTGAGATGTCCCAGGCAGTTCTCCATCACTCTCTGAAATGTTCCTGGGGCACTACTGAGCCCAAACGGCATTCTGTCGAACTCACAGAGCCCCATTGGGGTGGTGAAAGCCGTTTTCTCACGATCCTCCTCAGCCACAGCCACTTGCCAGTAACCACTAGTCAGATCAAGGGTAGAAAAGTAGTTAGCCGTTTTCAGAGCAGCTAATGATTCCTCTATGCGTGGTAACGGGTATGCATCCTTGTGTGTTATGCGGTTCACCTGCCTGTAATCCACACACATTCTCATACTACCATCTTTCTTTTTAACCAGAACTAGAGGGGCTGCCCAGGGGCTACAACTATCCCTTATCACCCCGGCTTTCTTCATATCATGCAACATTTCTTTAGCCTTCTGATAATGGGCTGGGGTATAGGCCTATACCGCTCCTTGATGGGAGGATGACTGCCTGTAGGGATATGATGTTGGACTCCCTTAATTACCCCAAAATCAAGTGGGTGCTTGCTAAACACTTGGGCATACTCTTGCACCACCCGTAATACCCCTTGCTTCTGGTGAGCGGGAGTGGTGTCCGTCCCAACATGGAGTTGCTGACACCATTCCGCCACCTGAGTTGCTGGGTCATTGTCCTCCGCTATTTGACAGGAGTCTAAGGACTCAGCCGGAAGAATAGAATTATTGTCGACAGCATGTAGTTTAGCAATGGTTGCATAACGGGGTAAGTTTACCTCATCATCTCCCCAGTTGAGAAGCCGTACCGGTACTCTTCCATTCACCACTTCTACTACTCCCCTAGCAGTCATAAGTGTAGGTCTATGTTCTGAATGATGGGGTTCTACTACAGCTTGGTAATTCTGTCCTCTCAGACCTATGGCTGCCCTGCACCAGATAATCATTTCACTCATTGGGGGTATCACAATAGGATCCGAGTCAGTGACCCGTACATTACCAATTTCGCCGTCTGTAAGCTTCGCTTGCTGCTGACACACCAGGGCCCGGATCTCTCTTTGGATTACTCCTTTCTGCCTTGGTCGGGCAATCTCAGCGAGCTGTTGGAGCAAGAACACAACTTCTCCCAAACAATTACCGATAATGTTAGTGCCCAAAATTATATTTAAACCGTTCTCCTCATTTGCAGTCTTTACTACCAGAAGCCCCTGGTCTTTCAACTCCTCTCTGCCCACCTTTACATCTACACATTTTGTCCCGAGTACTTCTACAGGAAGACCATTAGAAGCATATACAGTTAAAGTCAGGGCTCGGGGGTTTAAGACTGTCCATTGACCAGTACTTAGTATATAGGGCATCAGGTATTAGGGTCACTTGGGACCCAGTGTCTAACAATGCTGGAACTGCAATACCATCTAAGATGATGGACAGGTAGGGTCGCCCACCCACATACCTGCGGTTCCAGTCTAAGGGGCCTGACGGGTATTCTCCTGGGTGTTGGCCCTTGGACCCAGGTTCTGCCCGTTTAAAGGACACTGTGGAGACATATGACCTTTCCGGTTGCATCGATAACAGATGATCTCTCGACGAGGAGGGTGTTGATCAGAGGTCGCTCCTGGGGGTGGCGTTGTCCTCCTCCGGGGGGGCGACGTCTTCTTTCTTCTCCGGTGCATCCATGGGACGTCTTCTGGGCAGTCAGCTAACAAGATCTTCCCTTCCTCCTCTTTCCGCAGCTGCAGGGCACTCATTACAGCAGCCAGATTTTTAGTCAGCTGGCGCACCTCTGAGCGCAGACAATCCAATTCACTGGGAGGTGTCACCTGCATTTTGGTTTCGGCCACTAACGGGGAACAGGGGGTTACTGCCGGTTCCAGAGTGACTTCACCCTGATGATGTTGGGTTGCCACCTCAGGTTTGCCCAGGGGCCGCAGCCCTTTTATTGCCATGTCTTTTAGGGCATCAAAGGTAGCATCCGGATGATCTAAGGACCACCAGTTTACAGTTCTGCGTTCCTCTTGGGATCTCAATCCCTGGATAAATTGTTCTTTCAGCATTTTATTCTCATCGATAGCATTTAAATTATTAATCTGCTTAAGAGCTCTCAGGGCTCCTTGTAGTCGGCAAGCGTAGTCCCGGATGCTGTCACCTGGCTGTTGTGAACAGTGATAGAAGGCCATCCGGAGATCCGTTTCCGTGCGGTCTTCAAATATGGCATGCAGCTTAAGGAAGATCGCAGGTACCGACTCCTGATCAACGGTATCCCAAGTCTCCACTTCCCTCTCAGCAGCGCCAGTTAGCTGCCCTATTAGCACAGCAGCTTTTTGTCTCTCAGGCATGGAGTACATTTCTAGGATGCTGCATAACTTCCGCTTGAAGCCTGCTAATGTGCCTGGCTCACCGCTGTACTGGGGAAGCCATTTCGCCCCAGGCATATATGGGAGCGTTAGTGGCATGATCGGGACTACCGGACTGGGTGCTGGACCTGCACCCCCATCTGGCGCTACAATACCAGGCGGTGCGGGATTGGGGCCTCCGGCTGGGGCCGCACTGTCGGCCGGTTGTTGTGACATCTTAGCGCCCCCTTGGTTAAACGGAGCCTACCGGTTTCAGATGCTGCTACTTCACAGGCACAGCAGTGGGAACAGGACCTTCGTCGCAGGCGCCCTGATGTCAGAGCGTTCACTTCCTGTTGCAGGACCTGCCGCTGAGTCAGAGCCGGGGGCGTGTCCAAGACTTTGCGCGCTCTTTCAGGTACGCCCACCTTCTTCTCCAGCGCCTTAGGGCGCGAATCTGGCGGCAAATATGGCGGTATTTGGCGCCAAACAATAGCAACAGTCTTTTTCACCAAAACACTCCACAGGCACACAGGGCTCGCAATGCTGCAAGTTTCGTATCCTGTTCGTGACGCCAAAGTTTTGTGTCGACCCGCCACCACAATTGTGGGTTACCAGGGCAATGGGGTACTCAGAGCTGAGCCCATGGAAGTCTATGGGGTTTGTCACAGGTAGCGGTGGCTCGGTCTGTGGCCCTGGCGGTCTGGCGTATGTTGGGGGAATATTTACAGGGGATAGATATATTTACAGTTCGTGACGCCACCTGTAGTCTCTGGTAATTTGTACCAGCGCTGCTGTAGATCTCTGAGGGGATGGTGAGGCAGCTAGATGTCGGGTCCCCTACAGGTGGGACTCTTCCCTCAGGTCGATGGTTATGGTGGGGTTGTGCAGGCATGCAATTAAATAACTCAGTCTCACACCGTCAGCGTCTTTCCATACCTTTTACTTGTTAGATGGTAAGGCAGGTCCCAGGGAGGCTAATGGGGTTGATGGAGGATGAGTTTTGAGGCAACGGCTGAGCAAGGCAGGGGCCTCCTTTACTTTCCAATGATGATGAGTCCAACCAGCATAAAGCGTAGTTCACTCCTGAAACTTCAGCTATTTCAAAGCTGTACTGCCCGGTCAGTTTTGTGGTGGAGCCTTCCAATGATGAAACTAGGTTCTTCTATGCTTGGCCTAGCTCAAAGTTCCTATTCCACCTGACCCCTGTTACGTACTGACACTTCAAGGGCTGCTTTCTGTTACCTAAGGTCCAGTGAGCCTCTGGTTTTTCTACCACTATGCGTGAAGCTATAGTGATGCTTCGGTCTCCAGTGACCGGTGACAATGTGCAGGATACTTCAATCCTAAAGCACTTCTGATTTCCTTCCACTGTGCCTTTCGACTTGCTCAAACTCTCAATCTCAGCACTGACTAGGCTAAGGTGAACTGGCTCACCTGTACTAGCCTCCACTACTGTACTGTCTCTCTGAATCGACAGGAATCTTGGTGCTCCAGACAGGCACTCCTTCTCTCTCCCTTCCCTCAGGAGACACTACTAGACTCTCTTGTGCTCAAAACCACACCCCTCTACACCCCTGCTGGGTGTGTCCGAAGTATATGTGATGTCATGTAGAGCCCTTAACCGTTACCTCTCCACTCATCCTCCTGGTATTGTGTACCTTAAATACCAGGGCTACACAGTAAGATGGATCATTGCCATTACCACGCTGCCTCTGCGGTGAATAAAAATAAGGGGGAGCACCAGCGTTTGGGTTTATCCCAACTGGGTTTGGCACAGGATTGTGCGGCCATGAGTAGTCCGGGTACTGCGGTCTTGGCATGACGACATATCTGTTGTCAAGGGTTCCAAAAGACGCTTGATTCAGTACCTCAAACATCAGTCTCTCAGCATGAAGCCGCTGAACAGGATCCAGAGTAGGCAGCTTCTCATTAGCAAAATATGCAAAGCCAGTTATTTTAGTTTCTTTTTCTGCCGTAAAACTTTTTTCGCAATTTCCACCAATTCAGGAGTAGCCGAGGTGGGAGCCGAGGTGGGAGCCTTCCTTTTCGTTCCTGAAAGTGAAAGCCGCCTCCGCACAGATGATGGTGGCTCGACTACTTCGTCTATGATCAACGGCATGCTGTCTTGTTCAGTTGGAGGTGTGGAGACCACCTCTTCTGTGTCCTGCATGAACAAAAAACAAATGGTAAATCACAAAGAAAAAGAAATTAATCTTCACACTATAACACCCATATACAGCAAAAATGTGAAAACGACACTTGTATAGACAAAGAAATTTATCTTCACACTATACCCAAATACAGCAAAAATGTGAAAACGACACTTGTAAATGGATAGGCCTCAACCGTTGAGCTACATAAATTATCAGTACATGAAGGGATATATTCTGCCATTTTATCTACATTTCACAATAATATTTTTTAAATTTAAGTCCACTTTGGCATGTACATTAAAATGTGTTGTAATACAAAGGTACTTACATGTATGACAGGGGTGTCCGGCTGGATCACTGGGTCTAGATCCGAAATGGATGTCCTTTGTCTGGGTACTTCTTGGTCCCTTGTAAAAGCGAACAGATCAAAGTACCACAGTTGGGGACATAAACTTCTTCGGCCCCCACTCCAGATTTGGTAGAATTTATTACTTTATTTAGCTCTTTTTTGTACACTGTGCGGAGGGCCTGAATGCGTTTTTTCACCGATGACTCATCCGCCGGTTCATCTGGGTAACGGTTCTTGCAGAGCTCCACCAGTTTTTGGTAGGCGTCCTTCTTTTTCAACCGGTTACAGTAATCTGCAGACTTAATTTTCCAGAGGCACGGCATTGAGCGGTACAGCTCGATAAAATCACGCAAAAACTCCTGCTTATCAGCCATCTGTAATAAAAAAATGATTATGTGAGAACGCCAGAATGGTTAAATAAAATGCTTACATAGTCTACAACATAGAACACAGCAGGGAACATAAAATGGTGGGCGTGGGCGGGGCCGAACAAAACAATGGGATAAAAAACCTAGATGAACAATTACGCAAAAAACAGCAGGGATCACAAAATGGTGGTTGTGGGCGACGCAGGAGTAAACATAGACAGAGCTGGGATCATAAAATGGTGGGCGTGGGCGAGGGCCGAACAAAACAATGGGATAAAAAACCTAGAAGAACAATTACGCAAAAAACAGCAGGGATCACAAAATGGTGGTTGTGGGCGACGCAGGAGTAAACATAGACAGAGCTGGGATCATAAAATGGTGGTTGTGGGCAACGCAGGAGTAAACATAGATAGAGCTGGGATCATAAAATGGTGGGCGTGGGCGGGGGCCGAACAAAACAATGTGAAAAAAAACATAGATGAACAATTACGCAAAAAACAGCAGGCATCACAAAATGGTGGTGGTGGGCGCAGCATGAGTAAACATTGACAGAGCTGGGATCATAAAATGGTGGGCATGCCTGAACAAAACAATGAAAAAACATGATGGATGACAATGGTTAACAACAGCAGAGATCTAAAATGGATCGGTAAAATTAAAGACAAAAGAAAAATTAAATGTGACAAAAAATATACCTACCTTACAAAACTTGTGTGATTCTGAAAAAAAAATAGGGAAACTAGCGTCACAAACTGGATCGCAGAGGATACGCCACAGACTGGATCGCAAAAAACCCAACATAGAACGTAGCAACCGAAATAGTGGCGTAAACTGGATCGCAGTAGCTACCAAGGCTAGCAGGACACACTGGGTGATTTGAAAGAACCGCTTCTGCTCGAGAGCAATGGAGAGGAGTGCTGATATGTCGTCTTTTATGACGCGGTCATCCAATCACAAAGCGGGAGAGCTGTGATAAATATCTATGACATACATAGTGACCACCAATCTGTGATGAGGGGCGTGCAAAAGGTTGTGCTCAGTCACGCCTATCGAGGTCGTGATCTTTCACAGTACATGCAGTGTGGCACATCCCAACGACCGCCAAAGTCGTTAAAAAGATCGCTAACCGCTGATGCGCCGTTAATGAGATCGTCAAGTATGGCAGCTACTAGCGACCTTAAAACGATCACACCAACGATAGCGTCGTTATCGTGATCGTTAGCGGGAACGTTTAGTGTGGCAGTACCTTTAGTGAAAAATAATATCAGTTTGTTCAACTGATGTTCTATAAGGAGGTGTCTCATTACCAAGGTGCCACACAAGAAACATCTCAAGATGACTAAACCAAGTAAGCTGTCTCAAGACCTTTGCAACCTTATTGTTGCGAAACATACTGATGGCATTGGTTACAGAAGAATTTCTTAACTACTGACGGTTCCAGTGAGCACTGTTGGGGCCATAATCTAGAAGTGGAAAGAACATAATTTCACTATAAACTGACCATGATCAGGTGCTCCCCGCAAGATTTCAGACAGAGGAGTGAAATTCTCAAAAGAGTTGTCCAAGAGCCAAGCACCACCTGTGGAGAGCTACAGAAAGACCTGGTATCAGCAGGTACAATTATTTCAAACAAAACAATAAGTAATGCACTCAACCTCCATGGCTTGCATGCACGCTCACCACACAAGACTCCATTGTTCAGCAAAAAGCATGTTCAAGCACGTTTAAAGTTTGCTCAACAACATTTAGACAAGCCTGTGAAATACTGGGAGAGTATAGTCTGGTCAGATGAGACCAAAATTGGATGCCATAATATACAGAATGTTTGAAGGCTAAAAGGCACTGTTTGTCACCCCAAAACACCATACCCAACAGTGAAGTTTGGAGGTGGGAACATCATGGTGTGGGGCTGTTTTTCAGCATACAGCACTGTCATATAATTGAAGGAAGGATGAATGGACAAATGTACAGAGACATTCTTGAAAAAAATCTGCTGTCATTTACCAGGATGATGAAGATGAAATGAGGATGGACATTTCAGCAAGATAATGATCCCAAACACACAGCCAATAAAGCTCTCAAATGGTTTCAAAGAAAGAACATAAAGCTGCTAGAATGGCCCAGGCAATCATCTGAATCCAATAAAAAACGTATGGAAGGAACAAAAGCTCAGAGTTCCTAGAAGGAGCCCACGTGACCTTCAGGATTTAAAGAGTGTATGTGTAGAAGAATGGATCAAAATCACACCCGAGCAATATATGCGACTAGTTTATCCATACAAGAGGCGTCTTGAAATGTCATCACTAACATTAATTAAATTTCAGTAAGTGTGTTCAATACTTTTTCCCTGTGTCATTTCTCATTATGACACAAAATTTACGGACATCTATATGATTTGATTTCTTTGCCTGTGAGGATTGGATGTGATGTTACCGACATCTAGTGAGAATTTCATGTCAATGGCACCTTTAAGGTTATACGGGTGTATAACACAATGTTTTTTTTGGATAATACTCGACCCAGTATTATACTATGGGGCAGTGCAGATCTGCAAATTTTTTTCTCATTCCGATTCATCTGTGAGCAGTCCGATGTACTCGCAGAGTCAATGGAAAAGATTTAGAAATTAAGTTCTACATCTTTTCCGTACATGTACTGTGATTCTGTCATGCAAGAGAATCGGATAACACTTAGATGACACTCGGATCAAACTCTGACAGATTATGAGCTGGGTGTCATTACATAATCAGCCCAATTCTCTCTGATGAGAGAATATACACCAGTGTGAGCAAACCCTAAGAAATATATTTACTTAGAAAATCAATGAAGTGTTCAATACTTATTTCACACTCTGTACATATATATATATATATATATATATATATATATACAGTATATAGTGTATGTATATATATATATATAGTACAGACCAAAAGTTTGGACACACCTTCTCATTCAACGATTTTTCTGTATTTTCATGACTGTGAAAATTGTAGAATCACACTGAAGGCATCAAAACTATGAATTAACACATGTGGAATTATACATTACACTTTACAAAAAAGTGTGAAACAACTGAAAATATGTCTTATATTCTAGGCTCTTCAAAGTAGCCACCTTTTGCTTTGATTACTGCTTTGCACGCAGAAAAGGTGAACGGATGGACTCTACATGCCTGGTTCCCACCGTGAAGCATGGAGGAGGTGGTGTGATGGTGTGGGGGTGCTTTGCTGGTGACACTGTTGGGGATTTATTCAAAATTGAAGGCATAGTGAACCAGCATGGCTACCACAGCATTTTGCAGCAGCATGCTATTCCATCCGGTTTGCGTTTACTTGGACCATCATTTTTTTTCAACAGGGCTATGACCCCAAACACAGCTCCAGGCTGTGTAAGGGCTATTTGACCAAGAAGGAGAGTGTTGGGGTGCTACGCCAGATGACCTGGCCTCCACAGTCACCAGACCTGAACCCAATCGAGATGGTTTGGGTGAGCTGGACCGCTCACCGCTTCAATTTTGAATAATCCCCAACAGTGTCACCAGCAAAGCACCCCCACACCATCACACCACCTCCTCCATGCTTCATGGTGGGAACCAGGCATGTAGAGTCCATCCGTTCACCTTTTCTGCGTGCAAAGCAGTAATCAAAGCAAAAGGTAGCTACTTTGAAGAACCTAGAATATAAGACATATTTTCAGTTGTTTCACACTTTTTTGTAAAGTGTAATGTATAATTCCACGTGTTACTTCATAGTTACTTCATAGTTTTGATGCCTTCAGTGTGATTCTACAATTTTCATAGTCATGAAAATACAGAACAATCTTTGAATGAGAAGGTGAGTCCAAACTTTTGGTCTGTACTGTATATACACACACACACATGTAAGGCGTCCCAACATTCATAAGTACAGTCTAGATGTTTTTTTTAATGAAAACTGTAAAAATTAAACATATAACAGAATTTTTTTGCATATCATCTTTTGAAGATGTTAATAAGAAACAGATGTTATCTTATACTGTATTTGCCTTGTTTTGCTTCAAAGGAATTTACACATACAAATAGTTATTTTTTTAGTCGTTTTTTTAGATTATGTTCATAAACTTTCTGGATAGAGAACTTTTTATTTTGGATATTTTTTTCTCCACACTTGTATTTAATATTACATACGTGCAATGCTCTGATTTCATGAACTGTCTCACATTTTCCATTACTAGAATTATATTAATTTGTAAGTATGTGATAGAAATCTTAAACCATATGGTCTTTATCAGGGGAAACGCAGAATCTTTTTGAAACGTGATTTCAAAGTGGTCTAGCTAACGATTGTGGAATTCTGTGAACTAGCCATAAAACTAATTCCTAAGCCTGGGATGTTTTTTTTTTACGTTGGACCACACAACATTTATATATGTTGCTTATGATCTGTGGAGCTTTTATAAAACCACTCAATATAAGTTTAATCAAAATCTAAAAATGTCAATGTAGCTGCACTTAGTTGTTAGAGACAAGAAAAATGGGCAAACGTAAATGTCTGCACGGCCTGGACCAAATTGTGATGGCCAGATAACAGTCTGAACATTTACATGCAAATTGCCTCTTAAAAAAAAGAGGACTTGTACTTTATAGCGCCACCTATTGGAAGTAGCGATCCTACAAGTCACAATCAAACCTTTAACGAGTCTTGTAATATGACTTAGGATAAAAGCCAAATCAGTATCTCCATTTGCAGACACGGTGTTTCGGACTATTGGTCCTCGTCAGTGCAAAGTAGGAGAGATCTGATTTGGCTAGATGAGAGGCTCTGGACTAGGGTCTAAGGTGTAAGGTTTCTCCTTGTGGAGAATGACATACCAGCTCTGGTGTGTCGAGGTAAGGAAGTTTATTCGCCGTGCAAAGCTCCTCTGGGAAATTTTATATGCAAATTGCCTCTTCAAAAAAAAAGAGGACTTGTACTCATTTACGGTCACTTTTGGTGTTGTTACTATTCCGTCGATATTATCTGCCAAAAGTGATCCAAAGAAAGACAAATGATGAACCAGGAAAATGAACATGGGCCTCTAAGGTCATTGATGTGTGGGGAGTGTAGACTAGCCTGTCCGGTCCTACTGTACTACAAACTGCTACTGCTTGCATTCCATGTTCTTCCAACCTGTCACATTCCCTCATGCTGGGTCTGCCTTGACTTTGTCTTTACAAACCTGTTCTAGACTGTAAATCTGGTTAGGTCCTTCCTTGGGGACAGTCCTGCCATGAGTGATGCCGTGTTCCTATGTGTCCTACTCAACTGTTGTGAACACTCTGAATCTGAATTCTGAGTTGGGGCTCCCCCTGGTGGCTGCTGATAGTAATTAAGCTACTTTGGCTAACAGAAGTCTATCACCTGGGGGCGATGATTGGCAATCAGGTGTTTCTGACTAGGGAGATATAAGTGAGCAACCTTCCCATGATCCTTGCCGGTGATTTGTTTCTTCCTGGTCACTTTTGGAAGTCAGCTTGCTTCCTGCTTTGTCCTGCAACTTTCAGATAAGTTATTTGCTGTTGATTTCTGTGGCATTTGTTTTTGTCTATCTCTGTTTTCTGCCCTTCTGGAGTTAGTACAGCCAGATTCCCCTGCGGGGGCCTGCGCTGGACTCTGCTTCTCATTTGCCACTGTTTATGTATTTTCAGTTCACTGTTATTTCAGTATCTGCTGATTTGCTACCAGTTCACACCAGAGTTCTGATCTAGCGTGGGAGAGATCATGCGGTCTCAGTATTTTTGCATATCAGACATGTTGGAGTTTTTCTTACAGTTTTTGCTAGATTGCAAACAGTATTCTTTCCTGTCCTGTTCTATCTAGACAGTTTGGGCCCCAGCATTTGCTTGCTATATTTTCTGCCTATGTTTGTATTTTATCTTGTCTTACCGCCAATATATGTTTGGGGGCTTCCTATTCCTTTGGGGGCTCTACTCCGGGGCAGTTAGCTTTCCCCTTTCTCTCTTTAGGCTTAGTTAACTCTCTGGCTGTGTCGAGGTGTCTAGGGCACCATAGGTACGTCCCACGGATGCTTCTTGTTGTGCTGTCAGTTTAGGGGTCTGCAATCCGCTAGTTACCAACCTCTCTGGGTGACTGGTTGCCTAGGCTATTTTGGCTACTGTCCTCCTCAGCTACCAAATCATAACATTCAACCTCAAATGAACCCATCTAACTTGGCTGGTTTGCTACCCGCTTACTGGTTGTACGCCGACGTCTTTGACAAGAAGGAAGCAGAGACATTGCCTCCTCACAGGCCGCACGACTGTCCCATTGACCTGCTCCTGGGATCTCCACCTCCTCGAGGCTGTATCTACCCTCTGTCTCTGGCTGAGACCTATGCCATGTCAAAGTACATCAAGGATAACCTTGTAGGGCGTTTCATCCTCTCCAGCAGGAGACAGTTTCTTCTTTATTAAGAAGAAGAATGGAACTCTCTGGCCTTGTATTGATTATAGAGGTCTCAACTAGATCACGATCAAAAACAAGTATCCCTTGCCGCTGATTCTGGAATTGTTTGAACGCCTTAGAGATGCCAACATTTTCACCAAGCTTGATCTTGGAGGAGTGTATAATATAATCCGCATATGTCAAGGAGATGAGTGGAAGACTGCTTTCAACACCCAAGACAATCACTAAAAATACAGTGTTTGCTGTTTGGGCTCAGTAACGCCCCAGCTGTCTAGAAAGAGTTCATGAACGACATCTTCAGAGACCTCCTCTACTCATGTGTAGTGGTTTATCTGGATGATATCCTGGTCTTCTCTTCAGATTTACCCTCTCATAGAATAAACATAAAAGGAACATCCTCCAGGTCCTGCAGTGACTTAGAGAGAATTGCTTGTGCGCCAAATTCGAGAAATGTGTCTTTGTACAGTATAGTCTTTCCTAGACTATATTATTTCTGCCATGGGCCTGAAGATGGATCCTGAGAAGTTGTCTTCCATTCTTAAATGGCCGAGTCCAACTTGTGTTAAGGCAATCCGGTGGTTCTAATGATTTGCCAACTACTACTGCCAGTTTATTTCACGTTTCTCATCCCAGACTGCTCCCCTCACTACAATGATTCACAAGGGTGCCAACCCCTAGGTTTGGACTACAGAGGCTGATGAAGCATTTATCTCCCTGAAACAGGCCAACTCTTCTGCTCCTCTGCTCCACAGACCAGAACTTAGCAAGCAATTCTTCCTGTAGGTTGATTCTTCTTCATCTGGAGAAGGGGTTGTTCTCTGCCCTCGAAATAAACTGCTCTATTGGTGACAAAGAGTTGTCGGCGATCAAGATGTCTTTGGAGAAATGGCAAAGGAGCAATCCATCCAGTTGTCATATACACCAACCATAAGAACCTGGCATAGCTACATTGTGCGCAAATGTTGAGTCCACAGTGTGCGCAAAATCTGACCAGGAAAAGTTTGAGAAACGTGAAAAACACTCCAAGTTTGTTGTTTTGGTGAACAGATTCCTGAGATCTCAATATGGTTTAATTGGAAAATCAAGTCTGATTTATGAAGGCCCCCATCCCAACTTCCAGGACTTAAAGGGGTTTTAAGGTAAATAGGTGTATTGATTCTTGTAAAAGAAAAATACCACAAGAATCCCTCAACTCTCCAGCACTACCACTCAAATGCCCTTCGTCAGCACCAGAAGTGATTTATATCCAAGCCACCAGTCACACAACTGCTGAGATCACTGACTGATGCACGGCCACGGTACTGATGATCATGATAGCATCACATATGGTCCCAAAAGACTAGCAGCACTAGAGCGGCTGGGGATTTTTGAAATTATCCTTCTGGACCCAGCAGGGATTATTAGATTGGCAGCGCTGCAGCTGCTGGGGATTCTAATGGTAAGTAAATCAGTACACTACGTTAAAGGGGTTCTCTAGTACTTTTATATTGATGGTCTATCCTTATAAAGGATATCAAATGTGTGAGGGTGTGACATTCTGCACCCTTGCCGATCAGCTGTGATCTGTGTTGGCGACAGCCAGATGTGATCAGTTGTGGCATGGAACAGCATAGCTCTGTCAACTACATAGTGGCCACGTGAATAGGAGTATTTTTACCCCACTGTGGCCACTTGTCGAAGCAGTGCCATTCTGCTCCACAACTGTTTACATCTGGCCGCCACCGGCACCAAGAACAGCTGATTGGTGGGAGTGCCAGTTGTCGCACCATCACTGATAAATTATTGATAACCTTTCCTTATATAGTGTTACAGGATTAAACTTTTAACTTTTCAAATGGAGTGGAAACAAACATAAAAAGATCTGTTGCGCTGAATTTTGATTATTTTTAGCAAAGTGTGCATTTTTGAGACAGTCGCGTCAGCAAACTGCATATGTTACTACATCTTGCACATGCATGCGCTTTTCTGCCATAAGGATAGATGGAACAGCCATTGAAACAAGCAGTATTTCATCTACAAACACAAGGTAGAGCATGCTGCAAATATTTCCACACTGATCATTGGCCCATGTGAAAAATTTGCTATATGCATTTGGAAACTGACTTGTATTAATCAGTCAATATGCCGTCTGCTGCTCCAATGACTAAATATACCATCACTTGAAAGTAGCCTTACTGGTTCTGAGCTCCACAGCATAGACATTGATTCAACACACACATGTTCATACTAACTGCACATAGTCGCCACTGGAGAAACATAAGAGCTTGTTTTATCATTGAGTTCAATGTATACAAGCCTTTAATAAAATACTGTATCTTTCAAGGTGTCAGAATTTTAGCTTTCGGTTTTGTATATAAAAGTGATTTAGAGCTGTATCAGAAAAAGGAGCATGTAAATGTATTTAGTTAAAAATAAAATGTTATACTATTTTTACTATTAACAAAGTGATAGAATAATAATAACATGAAAATGTATTTACCAACAGAGCATTTGTCGCTGTATACATGTAAAACTAGGTTCAGCGGTAACTCTTTTTTTTAAAGATACAGGAATCTCAATATACACTATATGGACCAAAGTATTAGGACACATATCTTAATCAAATTCAGGTTTGTCATTTTGTTCTATTGCCAAAGTGTATAACAACCGGCCCCACACCATGTGGTCTGACAATACTAATATTTGTGAAAGATCTCACTGATACCAGCGCGGTCCTGTAACAGTTCTTCTCTATTGTAAGCAGTCAGTTCAAGGAATTTTTTCCATCCTAAATACTCCACGTTCACATGTAAGTGGTATTAATGAAAAGTGAAAATATTTAGGAACTGCAGAAACTCAGACATGAAGTGAAGACCATGTGAAGTTACACAGAAAAAAAAACCATCAGCACCCCCAGTGTGAACACGTGCAAGCTGCGAGAACCGCAATATATATACAAAAATTCACAGCAGCACATGAGCATGAATCTAGGCCATGTGAAAACACAGAAAAACATTAAAAACACTCAATTTAGACCAAATTTCTCAAAATTTAAAAATGTTTTTTTTTTACTTACAGTAATAGATGAAAAATGAAGGTTCTTAGCGCATGAAGTGGCTTGTAGGGTAGAGCAGGGACCCATCAGAGGGAGGTCACCTTGCCGTGGTTGATGGGCATACATGAATTGGCCAATTTATGTGAATTTTTTGTACATGTGAAGTTACACAGCAGAGCTGAGGAGCAAAGGGTAGAAAAGTTAGCAATGCTCTGCTGACTCCATAACTGCAGAGTCAAATCCTCCCCTGTGATTAACACACAGAGAGAGTCTCATGGCATGAAGCTGTGCCATGGTTGAGAAACTACATCCAAGCCTTACTTCACCAAGCACAATGTTAAGTGTGAGATTGAGTTGTGTAAAGCCACCACCATTGGACTCTGGAGCAGTGGAAATTCTATTCACTCTTCTTTATTCGGAAGTCTGATAGACAAGATTGGGTTTGGTGAATGCTAGGAGAACGTTACGTGTATGACTGTGATTTTGCCAGCTGTAAAGTTTGGAGAAGGAGGAATCATTCTGTGAGGTTGTTTTTCAAGGTTGGCCTAAGCTCCTTAAAGAGAAATCTTAATGCGTCAATATACCAAGATATTTTGAACAATTTTATGCTTCCAGCTATGTTGGAACAGTTTTGGGAAGGTCCACAGGTTCCAACATGACTTTGCTACAGAACAACATCTATAGAGGCATGGTTGAGTGAGTTTTATGTTGAGGAACTAGACTTTCTTTGCAGAGCACTGACCTCAATGCCATCAAATACCTTTGGGATGAACTAGAAGAAACATTTGAGCCCTGCCCTCTACTCCAACATCAATGTCTGGCTTTCCAAAAGCTTTTGTGGATTAATGGACATTTCCAAAGTCACTTCCAAAATCTTGTAGAAATCCTTCTCAAAAGTATGAAAACTGTTATAGGAAAGATGTGTATCTTCGTACCGTGTTTTTGAAAACTGTTAGAGCTTCAAAGGGACCAACTCCATATGAATGCCTATGGATCTAGTATTAAACATAAAAGCTCCTGTAGGTGTAATATGATGTCCCAATACTTTTGTTCATGTGGTGTATCTTTAAATGTACCTAATAAGTAGTTTTCGCTTCTGTGGGTGATCAATCCAGAAGTTTATGATTTCTTTCTTCTTTTATTCCTGTGCTGTATAGATTTTGCTGTAAAACGTTGTTTTTTACTATCATGTACCAAGATATCTCTGTGACCTGTTTTCTGAAAACTCCATGATTGGCAAAATGTGTTTCAAGATAATATAATTTAACTTTCTATCTTGACTTTTAGAACTTTCTAAACAAAAAGCAACAAAGTGCTGAAAAATCCTTACTTATTTGCATAAAGTTAATAGGCGTCGCAGCATTAGGAAAACCAGGTGGCTGGCTACTGAGCTGCTCTGTCTGACACCTCATAGACATCTGAGTAATGTTTTGTGAGTACGCTCATATTAAAGTCTTCCAGCCGACAATGGTGGTTCACAATACAGTATAGAAAAATTGTGGAAACAGCAACTGGGATGTTGCAGGCAACTGAAAGAAGTAGAAGCACGAAAAAAAGAGTATGGGATTTACCCGTGGTGAAAGCGCCTTTCTGAGTTTATGTCTGAAGTGACATTTTAATAAAAAAGAGCTGTCCAGGATTTTAAAAAAGGCTCTTTTTATCCTAAATCAGCACCACTTTTGTCCATGGGTTGTGCCTGTCATTGCAGATCAGCGCTAGAGTTTTTTAATCTATCAACTAAAACTATCACCTTATTTAGTGCCAGTACTGCATTCTGTAAATACTTATATAACCCCTTGACTCACCCTGTATACCACCCAAAAACCTTTTGAAGATCTCCCGAACTGAATGGTAATTCACTCGGTTCGGTCCAAAGGGCATGGCTTCTGGCTTCTCCATCCCTCCTCCTGGCTTCTGCTTGCCATCCTCCTTCTTTGATTGACATGGATGACGACTACTGCATCATCCACATTGCCGGGTAAACTCTTTCACCTGAATTACCATACAGTGTGGGAGAACTTCAAAAGGTTTTTGGAGGATATACAGTTGTAGTCAATGTGCATTTATGGATGCAGCACTTGTGCTGAATAGGGTGGTAGTGTTAGCTCATATATGACAAAACAGGTGACAGGTTATTATCATTAAAAATATATATCAGCGGCGCTAAAGTAATTGTAGTTAAAGAGTGCTGCAAACAAGGGCACTACCACTACAGAATGCCAATAGGGAATGAATAGTTAAAAATAAAAATAGTTCGAGCACATAAAAACTACAAGACACAAAAGGATCTGTGGAAAAATAGGAATATGTATGTGTCAAATGGAAAACAATACATAAAACCAGACGCACTCTGTAGAACAGTTTGATATGCAGATATAATAATACAGTAATAAATAAATATTGCACTGAGACCCGTGAGAAAAAGGTGATGAGTAGAGTTGAGCATTCCGATACCGCAAGTATCGGGTATCGGCCGATATTCGCTGTATCGGAATTCCGATACTTAGTTCCGATATTTTCCATATATCGTATACCGGAATCGGAAGTTCCCATAATTCTTTGAGAGGCAATGTGATTTTAGTCAGCCAATGAGGAATCCTAAGAAGTGTGGGCACATCCTGTAATGCTGCGGTCATGTTAACTAATGGCATGGCTGTGATTGGATGCTGAAATGATGTCAGAATGCACTATAAAAGGCGCCGCCGCCATTTTAGCGTCACTGTGCTGTGAATTCAGTTAGGGACAGAACGCTGCTCTGCTGACTCTGAGGGACAGTTAGAGATTGCGATTTTGTGTACGTGCTTTAGGCAGGCTAGTTTACCAACCGCTGTGTAAAGCTTCCTTTTGCCTTGCAGTGTTGTTTTAACAGCTCTGTGCAAGGTGTGTGTGTGAGAGTGCAGGTGACGCTGCAGTTTGCTCTGCATCCAACGCTGTTTGTAGGCATCTGCACGTGTCACTCACAGACTCTTTTTTTTTTCTTTAGTGTAATTCTTGCTGCTCCATTCAATTGAAATTATAGTGTGACCGCTTCCATCCGTATACAATACATGGTTGCAAACACTATAGAAGTACAGAAAGGAGCCTTTCAGAGATAGTGAACAGTTGTGTGCAGTGTTCACTTAGTCTGAGTTTTCATTTTGGAGTGCAGATCACGCTCCAGTTAGTTTTCAACCACTGCTGGTTGTAGTCTGCTGAACGTGTGTCACTGCCTCATCCTTGACATTTTTCTCTAATTGGTGCTGCTCCATTCTATTTAAATAACTCTAATCTATTAGTGTGACGCGCTTCCATCCGTATACAATACATTGGTTGCAAACACTATAGAAGTACACAAAGGAGCCTTTCAGAGATAGTGAACAGTTGTGTGCAGTGTTCACTCTAGTCTGAGGTTTTCATTTTTGGAGTGCAGATCACGCTCCAGTTAGTTCTTCAACCACTGCTGGTTGTAGTCTGCTGAACGTGTGTCACTGCCTCATCCTTGACATTTTTCTCTAATTGGTGCTGCTCCATTCTATTTAAAATAACTCTAATCTATTAGTGTGACGCGCTTCCATCCGTATACAATACATTGGTTGCAAACACTATAGAAGTACACAAAGGAGCCTTTCAGAGATAGTGAACAGTTGTGTGCAGTGTTCACTCTAGTCTGAGGTTTTCATTTTTGGAGTGCAGATCACGCTCCAGTTAGTTCTTCAACCACTGCTGGTTGTAGTCTGCTGAACGTGTGTCACTGCCTCATCCTTGACATTTTTCTCTAATTGGTGCTGCTCCATTCTATTTAAAATAACTATAATCTATTAGTGTGACGCGCTTCCATCCGTATACAATACATTGGTTGCAAACACTATAGAAGTACACAAAGGAGCCTTTCAGAATAGTGAACAGTTGTGTGCAGTGTTCACTCAGTCTCTGAGTAATACCCCTTAGAGCTTATCTTTTCTGACTTTCTTTTCAATCTGCCGATGTAAAGCAAGTAACTTCGTGGCGTGTTCACGATGCATACTTGGTTGCCCATGAGTACACAGCTCAAGTCGTGAGCGTGGTCTTGTATGTCTGACTTTTTGAGTCGTCTGCTCGGATAGTCAAACTTGCGTTGTCTGTGGTGGCAGCCAATCTGACTTTCTCTAATTGTGCTGCTCCATTCTATTAAAATAACTATAATCTATAGTGTGACGGCTTCCATCCGTATACAATACATTGTGCAAACACTATAAAGTACACAAAGGAGCCTTTCACACCTAGTGAACAGTTGTCTGCAGTGTTCACTGCAGTCTCTGCGTAATAACCACACTTAGCCTTATAACTTTCTGACTTCTTTATCAATCTACCAAGATGAAGAAGGCAGGAGTAAGCACTGTCTGGCCGTGAGTTTCACAGGGAGAGGACGTGGATTCTGTGGCTGCTGCCGCCCCAGTGACACAGCATCCACCAGTTTTCCCCGTGAGCGTTCCTTTAGCGCACTTTTGTAGGAGTCGGGTCCCCCTGCTGCGGAAGAACAAATGAAGCCTTGTTGTTGGATGGCAGCCATGCATCGACTTCAATTGCTTCCACCTCCTCTCAGGACCACAACACTGTTGAGCAACCATCTGTCTCTTCACCGCCTGTCAAATTGCCCAGGCAGTCAGAGAGTTCTGAACTGGAGCCAGCTGAGTCTCTGCTTCTGTTCTCAGAATCTGTTGGCTTGCAAACAGGGGCCCAGCCAAGCAGCATTCTGGAATTTGAAGAAGAGGGAGTATGCAGTGATGCGCAACAGCTGTGTCTCTCTGAATCTGAAGAGGCGGGTGAGCCAGTGCCGATGGTCAGCACACCGCAGAACGCATCTGATGATGATGAGACTCAGGTTCCAGTTTCTGTTGAGCATGGTGCTGTCCAGACCACCCAACAGCAGCAGGTGTTGGAAGAGGGTAGTGGAGATGATGAGGTCCAAGACCCAACATGGCGTGAGGAACAGGAAGGTGGTGGGAGCAGCTCTGAGGAAGAGATTGCCCCAACGGTACAAACAGAGGGAGAGGTAGGCTGCAGACTCGGTTGCCTGTAGCCTCCAGTTTGGCACCTGTTCGGAGCAGTTCTCTTACAAAAGTCAAAACGGGCGCTCCCAGGACTTGCACTGCGTGGTCCTTTTTTGACACACTTGCAGATGATATTTGCTATGTCAAATGCAAGCTGTGTAAGCAAAAAGTAAAAAGAGGTAAAAGTGTCAGTAACCTCAATACCACTAATATGTGGAAACATGTGCGGACAAAGCACGTAGTTGAGTTACAAAGACACACTGGAGATGTAGGCCAACCTACAGCAGCACCTACATCTTCAGGTCGTGTTGGAGCCCTTCCTCCAGCTCACACACAGCTGGTTCGGCTTCCTCACAGGATCGCCATGGAAGAACCTCGGTCACTGTTGTCCAGAGCAAAAGTGTTATTCCACCCACAGCAGCAAGTTCCCTGTCATCCTCACACTCCCAGGCCACAAAACAGCCATCGGTAGCACAGGCATGGGATAAAAGACGGCCATACTCGGCAAACCATCCACGAGCACAGGCTCTGAATGGTGGCATTGCAAAACTCCTGTCCCTTGAAATGCTGTCATTCAGGCTGGTGGAGACTGAGAGTTTCCGGAACTTAATGGCATTGGCAGTCCCACAATACAATGTGCCAAGCCGATTTTATTTCAGCAGGCAAGCCGTCCCTGGTCTGCAAAAGCATGTTGAGGGAAAAATTAAACATGCGCTACTAAACGCCGTCAGTAGCAAGGTCCACCTGACCACCGATGCGTGGACCAGTACCCATGGCCAGGGACGATACCTTTCCCTCACTGCCCATTGGGTCAATGTTGTGGAGCCGGGTACAGATCTTGCGAGTGGCGCTGTACGTGTTCTGCCAACTCCAAGGATTGCAGGAATCCAGTCTGTACACATTGACTCCTCCTCCTACTCCAGTTCCTCAGAATCATCGCTGCAGGAGCCGTCACGGTCTACCTCCACATGGACCCGTGAACGCTTACCTGTTGCGACCGATATGAGCACAGCCGTGGCCAAACGTCAACAGGCCGTCCTCAAATTAATTTCAATGGGGAATCGAAGCCACACAGCGCAGGAGGTCTGGAATGCCATCAAGCAGGAGAGCGACGTGTGGTTTTTGCCAGCGAATCTACAGCCAGGCTTGGTAGTGTGTGACAATGGCCGAAATCTGGTGGCAGCTCTGGGCCTTGGCAACCTCACTCACATACCATGTCTGGCACATGTGCTCAACTTGGTCGTGCAGAGTTTTTTGAGGGAATATCCGCATCTTGATGAACTGCTGCACAAGGTCCGCCTAGAGTGCGCTCACTTGCGACGTTCCAGCATGGCCAGATCGCGCATTGCAGCTCTGCAACGCAGATTTCGCCTTCCTGAACATCGCATCATATGTGACGTACCCACCAGGTGGAATTCCACGTTACATATGTTGGAGCGGTTGTGTGAGCAGCAGCCAGCAGTAATGGAGTATCAGCTGCATCAGGCGCAATCAAGTCGCAATTTGCACCGTCCACACTTCACCACTACTGAGTGGGCCTCTATGAAGGACATCTGCCACGTTTTGCGTGCGTTTGATGAGTCAACGCGGATGGCGAGTGCAGATGATGCACTAGTCAGCCTGACTGTCCCCCTTATCTGCCTGCTTCAAAAAACACTGCAAGCACTAAGGGATGAGGTTTTGGAAGAGGTGGAGGATGAGGAGTCACAAATTCCATCACCTTCTGGACAGTCAGCGCAACGTGGTTCCTCACAAAGGGCTGGGCAGGGCTCACTTTGTGAGGAGGATGAGGAGGAGTCAATGGAGGAGGAAGAAATCGCTACAGAGGGAGGTACACAACGCTCTAGTCAGTATGTAGAGCGAGGGTGGGGTGATGCAGAGCAGGCAGAGATGACGCTTCTTAGAGAGGACAGCGTTTGTTGGCCAGTTGGGAGTCTGCAGCACATGGTTGATTTCATGCTGCAGTGCCTGAGAAACGACCGCCGCATCGCCCACATTCTCACCACGTCTGATTATTGGGTGTACACCCTCCTAGACCCTCGCTACCGGGACAACTTACAAAGCCTCATCACACCGTTGAACCGGGATCGTAAAATGCGGGAGTACCAAGACACACTGGTGCAATCCATAATGTTCTCCATTCCAGCCGAGAGCGCTGCTGCTACTGCTTTACAAAGCAGCTCTGTGCGTCGAGGCAGTGGAGACAGCTCTGCAACACGAGGGAGCACAAGCAGCGCCTCTGCACAAGGCAAGACCAGTATGTTCCAAATGTGGCGAAGTTTTGTGGCAGCGCCACCAATGTCTACACCATCCGAGACGCCTCCAGTCACCAGGAGGCAACGTTTCCGTAAGATGGTGACAGACTACATGTCTTGCCCTCTCAGTGTACTCCCAGATGGCTCTTCCCCTTTCAAGTTTTGGGTCTCTAAGCTGGATACATGGCCAGAGCTTAGCCAGTATGCATTGGAGGTGCTGGCTTGCCCTGCTGCCAGTGTATTATCGGAGCGCGTCTTTAGTGCTGCAGGTGGTGTACTAACAGACCGTCGCATGCGACTATCCTCCGATAATGTAGACCGGCTTACTTTTCTGAAAATGAACAAGGCATGGATCTCGCCTGAATTTGCCTGTCCGTTTTCCGATTAAATAACTGGTTGGCAACGTTATCCATGTTTCCTGTTATGTTCATCTATCTACCACCTGAACTCTACTCCCTGGGCTACAACACTGCCAGTCAGAGGGGAATGATCAGTTACCAACCAAAATGTTCTCCCCAACAGATAGTAGCGCAACGACTCCAGTGCCCACTTGATCGCCAGGCACTCTCTCTCTACAATGCTGTATCTGGTTTCAGCTGGAGTAAGCTTTCGACTCAGGAAACTAATGGATGCTCCTCCCCGTTAACCTCCTGAGACAACACGGCACCCACACCTACCTCTGACGCATCTGTCTGGACAATGAATTCTCTTTTGAAGTCGGGTGTGATCAAAAATGGTGACACACACAGTGCCCCTTTTAGTTTTACAAACGCTTCTTCAAGCTGATCATTCCATCGCACCATTACTGACTTCCTGCCTTTTAGGCAGTCAGTTAACGGCGCCGACAGGGTTGCAAAATTGGGAATAAACCGCCGGTAGTATCCCACTAACCCCAAAAACCCTTTCACTTGTTTTGTGGTGAGGGGACGGGCCAGTTTTGGATTGCCTCCACTTTGTTTATTTGGGGTTTGATAACTCCTCTCACAATCACATACCCCAGGTACCGAGCTTCCTCCAACCCTATGGAACACTTGTTTGGGTTGGCAGTTAGCCCTGCTTGTCTCAGCGAATGTATCACCGCCTGTACCTTGGCTAAGTGACTTTCCCAGTCTGTACTGTACACCACAATATCGTCCAGATTGTCCGCGGCATATCGGCGATGAGGACGAAGAACAACGTCCATTAACCTCTGGAATGTCGCTGGAGCGCCATGCAACCCGAAGGGTAGGACTATATACTGGAACAGTCCCTCGGGTGTTACAAAAGCCGTTTTCTCTCTCGCTGCTTTTGTTAGGGGCACCTGCCAATACCCTTTTGTGAGGTCAATGACTGAAAAATAACGGTCCTGCCCAAACCGCTCTATTAACTCATCGACCCGGGGCATGGGTAGGCGTCAAACTTAGAAATTTCATTCAGTTTTCTGAAGTCATTACAGAACCTTAGTGTCCCATCTGGCTTTGGTATTAGGACTATTGGGCTGGCCCACTCACTCTGGGACTCTTCAATGACCCCTAACTGCAGCATCTTCTTGACCTCTTCCTTGCTGGCTTGTCGCCGGGCCTCAGGCAGCCGATATGGCTTTAATTGTACTTTGCCCTGCGCCTCAGTGACAATGTCATGTTGGATTAGGGAGGTACGACCATGAAGTTCCGAAAAAACATCTGTATTTCGGCTAACAAACTCTCGGACTTCCTGAACTTGTCTGGGCGACAAAGTGTCTGGTATTTTGACGGCGGAGAGGACTTCTCTTGCCTTCTCCTGAGGCAAGGAAGCCATCTGTACTGGAAATGCAGGCCGTGGACAATCCTCACCAAGCGTGTCTCTGTCTTTCCATGGTTTGAGCTGATTCACATGGTATACCTGTTCTGGCTTTCTCCGCCCTGGTTGCTGTACTTTATAGTTACTGGTCCCACCTTCTCTATAATGTCGTAGGGTCCCTGCCACCTTGCAAGGAACTTACTATCCACTGTAGGCACAAGTACCAACACCCGATCCCCAGGGTTAAAGGACCTTACCCGTGCCTCCCGGTTATAGACCTGCCTCTGTGACCTTTGTGCTGCTTCCATATGTTCTCGGACTAATGGTAGGACTGTCTCCATTCTCTCTTGCATTTTGGCCACATGTTCTATCACACTTTTGTGGGGAGTTGGATGGTTTTCCCAGGCCTCTTTTGCTATATCGAGTAAGCCATGGGGATGTCTGCCATATAATAGTTCAAAGGGCGAGAACCCCGTAGATGCCTGGGGCACCTCCCGCACTGCAAACATCAGGTATGGCAACAAGAGATCCCAGTCCTTAGCATCTTTCGAGACTGGTTTTTTAAACATATTCTTCAGGGTTTTTAATTGAACCTTTCTACTAAACCGTCTGTTTGGGGATGATAGACCGATGTGCGCAACTGTTTAACACTTAACAAGTGGCACAGTTCCTTCATGATTTTTGACATAAAGCGGGTCCCCTGATCTGTTAAGATTTCTTGAGGGATTCCCACCCGAGAGAACATACCATGAGTTCTTTTGCGATCAGTTTGGCCGAGGTGTGTCGCAGGGGAATAGCCTCAGGATACCTGCTAGCGTAATCTAGAACTACGAGGATGTGTTGATGACCCCTTGGTGATTTATTAACCGGACCCACCAGATCCATGGCTATTGTCTCAAACGGTACCTCTATAATTGGTAATGGCACCAAGGGACTCCGAAAATGAGGCTGCGGACTGGTTACCTGGCACACGGGACAAGAGTTACAATACCGTTTAACTTCTTCATAGACCCCTAGCCAGTAAAACCGTTATAGAATTCTGTCTAGGGTTTTCTTTTGTCCCAAATGTCCCCCTAGTACATGCGCATGCGCTAAGTCCATTACCAACCTCCGATATGACTGCGGTACCAGCAATTGCTCGACAATTTCCCCATGTATTTTTTCAACCCGATACAGCAAATCTTGGTTCATCTCGAATTGGGGAAATACTGTAGCTGCCCGGGGTGTTGGGTTCCCCATTGACAACCAGTACATTTTCACGGGCTGGAGTCAACGTAGGGTCACGTAGTTGCGCCGTAACAAAATTGTCACCTGCCACATTTAAGTATGAGAATTCTGGTCCCGGTGGCAAATCTTCCATCTCCCCAGCTAACACTTCTATAGGAGAGGGGTTTTCCTCCTCCACCGAAGGCAAAGGTACTCCTACCGCCAGTACATCTTCCTCTGGGCCACCAGGTTCATGCCCGATTTCAGGAGAATGCAACCTGGTTGCCACTGGTGCCGACGACTGTTCTGTGGGAGGGGTAATTACAGGCCAAAGCACAGAAAATAATGGAAAATCTCTCCCCATTATTACCTCATAATGCAAATTAACCACCACCCCCACCTCGTGTCACCTCCTCCCCGCTGGCGTGTTTATCATCACCAGGGCGTAGGATAATGTTTTAAGTCCCCATGTATACACAACACACCCATTTTCCGAGCAGTATACTCGCTGATTTGGACGTGGCTGGCTCGTATTAGGGTCACGAGACTACCTGAGTCCAGTACAGCCACAGCAGGGTTACCCTCCACCTCCACTTTACACAAATGGTTCATACTGGGTTCCCTCTGGTTTGCCACTGCACACATGTGTTCTGCATAGTGAGACTGATAGTAGCCAAAGTTGTTGTCCATGGGCTCAGTCAGGTGGGGGCAATCAGCTCTCACATGTCCTGGTTCTTGGCACCGCCAACAGATTATGGGGCCCCTTTCGTTCCCGACCCGTCCTGGGCGGCCCTCCGAGTCTCTGCTCGCCGAGCTGTGGGTGAAGGTTTGGGGAATTTACTTGGTACCTTCCGGGTAGTCTCTCCCTGTATCTCCTTGGTAGCCCCATATCTTTCAATGAGGTCTACCATTTGGAGACCATCAGTAGGGGCTGCCTGTCCAACCCATGTTTGAAGGGTGTGGGGCAAAGTTCTCCAGAATTATCAGTCACTATACGATCCAGCATAGCGCGGGGTGACAACACCTCCGGCTGCAACCACTTTTCTAGCAGGTGTATCAAGTCATAATACTGGTACCGAGCTGGCTCGGAAGGGGAAAACTTCCACTGGTGTACCCGCTGGGCCCGGACCAAAACATTTACCCCAAGACGTGCAAGTATCTCACCCTTGACGCTCTCATAGTCCTCCTGTTGCTCGGGGGTAGGTCCTATAGGCTTTTGCGGGTCCTGAAGTCAAAAACGGAGCCACGATCTCGGCCCACTGGTCCCGGGGCACTCTCTCCCTTTTAGCCACGCCTTCAAACATCTCCAGGTACACCTCGACGTCATCTGATTGCTCCATATTTCGGATCGGTGTACGCACCGCTTTCCGGACATCCTGGCATCCCCGGGCAGCTCCTGCTGTCTGCGGCGCTGTGATGTGCTGCATCAGTAGACTATTGTTTTCCTGTTGCTGTCGATTAAATATCTGCTGCTGCTCCATAGCCTGCTGCTGTATAGCCTGCTGCCGCTCCATAGCCTGCTGCTGTATAGCCTGCTGCTGCTGCATAGCCTGCTGTTGCTGCTGTGTAGCCTGCTGTTGCTGTCGCATGGCCTCCACCAGCATTTTTACGGTGTTCTCCATCTTCGGACAGTTATCCACCGGTTTTGCGTCACTTTCTTTACCCAGGACATTTACTGTCATGCAGGAAAAAACAGCCTGACCTCACTGCGTTGCCCGCATTGAAGCCACCAATTGTAGGGATCCGCTCTGGTAGGCAGGGCTGGGCCGCAGTAATGAGGCAAACACACAGCCTTTTAGTTCAAATTTCAGTGGTTTTAATCATGAGTTCAACAAAAAGTCCAGATAACAAAATAAAAACAGAACATAAATCACTACAGTTTGGAGAACCACTGGTCCCAGACTCACCCTTGCTTGGGACGGGCTTAACTAAGCGGCTGCAGGTCAGCAGAGACCGCCAGGTCCCATTACGGTGGTCTGGTACTCGCTTCCTGGTGCACACTGGCACACAGTAACAAAACAATCTTCCAGGCTGACTCCAGCCAAACTCCTTCCTTCCACACACCAACTACAACAGCTCCTTATTTTATAGGCCTACTCCACACCCTCAGGTGAGGTACACATGAGCTGACCAGATCACATTACTATGACCTTATCACAGGTCCTTGTGATCATGTAAAATCATGAGCAAACTTCAGTCTGCTAGAAGAAATATATCTCCCATCCAGCAAGATCCCCTTTGGTGTACCACACCGGCAAGAAGTCTCCTGTTCCCTACACATGCACAGAAAAACCCATGTCGAACATGCTCCAAATAGGGAAGAGCCGTCACCCTGATTGTTATGCTTAAAACAGGAAAGATTGAAGTTTTCAAGGCCTAAAATGATAAATTTTACTAAGAATATGGACAAATATTAATTTGTCATCACAGCGCATATCTGCACATGGCTAGTAGAAATGGTAACAAAAACTAAAACATAGTGTTTACTTTTTGAAATTACTGCATAAAACTACATTTCATAATTATCAATTAATGGTTCTTAAGGAACGTTATCTGTACCTGTAAGATAATGCAGTCAATGGATGTACGAATCATAAACATCATCATCATCCTCACGAGTTTTATTTATGACAGACATAATAAAATACAAAGACTGAGGACAACTGTAACTTCACACACCATATATGAAATGGCCAGCATCTAAACCTGGTAATAATGCGCAATAATAAATAATTACACCTAAAAAGTGCATCATGCATACTAACAATAGGTAGTTAGACCTGCAAGTGCTGGTGAAACAACCACAACAGATATAAATTAATAATGCTATATAGCTATCACAGTGCATAGTTACTCATGGACAATGTCGATCTAATACTGTACCTCAATAAAGGCAGCGTCACCCATCATGCTTGTTTGTCTTGTAGATTGTTGAAGAGGGAAGGTTTTTTGTTTTTTTTTTAAATTCCTTTTTATTTGTATTTTCAAAACAAAAATGCCACATAAGGCGTTACACATCTCGGTCGCAGCCGATATGGTCATAAAATAAACATTGTAAAAGTCAAAGTAACAAGAGAACAGAAAACCGAAACTCGTTAATAATTGTAAGGAAACCCCTAACTTCTAGGATTCCTCCCGTCATCTTCCTTCTCTAACTTTGCTGTGATCCTGATTAAACTATTTCACTCGTCACCCTTCTCTGGCGTGTATTTTTTCAAATTCTCGCCACCTTTACATTCATTTATCCGATCATGTTAAAATATAAGGCTTTCCTCAATATCAGCATGATCGATCATGATCCCATGTTTATTCGTTAACGCTGTAATATGTTGATGAATGTGATTTCCTTTCGCTAGTCGTGATAATAGTCTCCCTGATTTGCTACCATAACGATATAGATCGGCTCTATAATTCATATTACTGGTTCTCTCGCGTCGATCTACCCATAGGTCAAAGTCAGCCTTAGCCTGCTTCCATCTATTTTTATCCTGTGTCGATGAAGTTCTCAGGTATGCCGTGTAGCTATCGCGTAATATCCTGCTAGCCTGCGAGTAGTTTGTCGCTATCTTCTTTTTTAGGGTTGTCTGATAAGCTATTAGTTTCCCGCCCATTACTGCCTTCCCTGCTGCCCATAAAAGTTCCTGCCTATCCCTACTATCTCCATTATACCTTACATATTCCAACCACCATTGCTTCACCTGATCTCGAAAATTCTCATCCGTTAACAAATAGGAAGGGAAGCGCAAAGTTTGGTCTGGCCCCATCTGAACCATATCTGCAGGGTCACTGATACGGGTGCGTGGTCAGATATAGCTACGTTGTGCACATGTGCCTCTTCCACTCCCCTTACTAGCTCCTGTGATAGCAATATATAATCTATTCTTGACCAAGAGTCATGTGCCGACGAATAGAAGGAATATTCACTGCCATCTGGGTTCAGGTGTCTCCAAATGTCTACAAAGTTAGTCGTGTCTAGCAAGGGTTTCAAACGTGTGTCATGTGATCGCACAGTCGTTCGCATCGACCGACGGTCTTCACTGGTTCGATTCACCGTATTTAAGTCACCACCTACTATTTTCAGTGAAATTGTGTCTTGAAGTATACGTGCCTCCAATTCTCGGAAAAATGGTCCATTGTCTTCTGTGGGTCCGTATATGTTATAAATACTATAGGTTTTGTTGTCAAGTGATACTGATATTCTCACCCAACGACCATCTGTGTCATTTTCGGAGTCAATCACCTTGCCCTTGAAGTGCTTGCTGATTAATGTCAATACCCCTGTCTTGCGCTCCGTGCCCTGTGACCCGTAACTGTCTCCCACCCAAAATTTGTGCATGGGAGGAAAATCAGTCACCTTCAGATGTGTCTCTTGGAGAAGTGCTATGTCCGGCTTCCACCGGCGGAGGTACCTCAGAATCATTGTGCGCTTCTCCGGCGCCCGCAAGCCTTTGACATTCCAGGAGATGATCTTCATATTGAATGGGCGGCAGAAAAGTTATGAGTGTGCTGGAGGAGACGGTGTACCCTCTTATGGCCGTCGTTGGCACCAACCTGCGAGGAAAGGAGGAAGTAGCACCACAATATCAAATACCAAATCAAGATATATTGACAATTCCAGGATTAATTATTGGAGAGAGGTCCCTTGCTACCCTTTTCTAGTAACTCTTGTTTAACAATAAACCGCTGTAAGCGGTCGTAGTCTCTCCACCACTACCTCTGTTTATGTGACTTCCTTTTTTCTAACCTGTGAGGAGATTACCCCCATCCCCCAGGCTATTCAGTGTACCCCCCCATGTGTCCAAAGCATGAAACCCCAATAGCCTGCTTCACTTATTGTCCCTCCATATGTAATGTTTAAGTCAGTTGTCCCACGTGTATCAAGATCCCCTCTCTCATGAGAGATCTTCAACATCTAATATCAATTAACTAATTTAACCATCTAAAATTGCAGCAAAGCTATCATGCTTTAGCATAGGTATGAAGGAACTCCAATAGAAACGGCTCAAACAGCAAATATATCTCATATGTAATTTAACGTGGAGAGAATCTCTTTCATCTTTCCTGATCTCCTTCATGAACTGCCATCTTGTCATCATCTGCGTGGGGAGAACCTGTAACTGCCTCGCTGTACCTCCCTATCACTTTGTGGATTTCGTTCCAAGGCTGCTTCGGCTTGTTCTGGTGTGTCATAAATGACATATGTCCCGTCAGATCTTTGTAACCGCAAACGCGCTGAGAACAGTAGTTGAAAGAGAACATCTCGCTCAAACAACGTTGTGCAAATGGAACTGAACGCCCTCCTCTTCTTGGAGACCGATACTGAGAAGTCCTCAAAGAGCAGAATCTCATAGCCATGGAGTAGCACTGGGCGCATTGGTTCTCTGAATGCCCGTAACAATGAAACTTTGTCGTTATAATCTAACAGCTTCATTATTACTTGCCGTGGTCTGTATATCGTTGGTTTCGATGCCTCCCCTCGCCTGTTGTTGTTTTGCGGCGGTCCCACACGATGTGCACGGTCCACACGACAGTAGTACTTAAGTCACAATATTTTCTGTAGATCATTCTCACAGATGGATTGTAAGTCTGCTGATTGAAACGATTCAGGCAGTCCTATGAGACGTAAATTGCTTCGTCTCGAGCGATTTTCCAAGTCCTCTGTTTTGTCTATCAAATTTTGTAAGTTCTGCTGAAGGTTCTGTTCTCTGTCTTGGGCAAGTTGCTTCTCCTGTTGTAGCAGCGCCACATCCTATTGCAGCTTGGTAATTGCAATGGTATTCAGATCTACAGACTTTTGTATGGAAGACAATGACGATTGCAATGCCGACTCCAGCAGCTTCTGAATGTCTGGTAAGAGAAGGACTGTGACCTCTCCAGCCATTTTCTGGGAATCAAATTCCTGAGGAACTCTCAGGTCACATGGTGCTTCTGATAATAGCTCTTGATGCATGTCTATGGCAGCGCTCAGCATCGCGCCTCTTTCCTCTTTCTCTCCTCCATGCGCCATCTTGTCCTTCTGCTTCAGTTGGATAGGTAAACCGTTCGGGGTCTGTTGTGAACTCCGTAGCAAGTAGCGCTCCATAAATTATGTCCCCACGAATGTAAAAGTGTTCCCGGGGTGGTTTTAATGCTCTCCTATCGGCCCGATATGCTTGGATACCTGGGAGGAATTCATGAGCGTCTCCAAACTCCCTCCTCACATGTCAGCGCAGGAACCGGAAGAGGGAACGTGCTTGTTTTGTTGCTCATAGGTGGAGTTTTATACAGTAAATGATTACTGCTGTCGTATTTTTGCCGTCCCTAGGGCAGAATAAGGCTGCGTAACGTCACATTTTAGAGAGAGTCGTATAATAGACACACGCTACCCTACCCGTGACACAAGGAAGGTAGTGTTGCCGGATAAAGCCTTGCGCAACCAGACATGCTTTTACCCTCTTCAACACTCTACAAGCAAAAAATGCATGATTGCAGAAGCAGCCTTTATTGACGTACAGTATAACATCTCCATTACCCATCAGAGGCTGGCCACTGTCTGATACAGACATAGTATATACCTTTGCTATCTGTAGCCTTTGTTTCACCTCCACTTGCAGGCACCCACTTAAATTGTGACAATGCATAATGTTTTTTTAAAATGTTTATTTTTTATCGTACATTATTGCGTCATCTCATCACTTTGATGAGTCCATGCTGGACATGTAATAAATGCTGTCCGAACTAACAATTTTCATAACTGAAATAATTTTAATCTGTGTGACTGTCACATATAAATTGTAATGATGATGATGAGTGACTATTACAAAATCCATTGTCTTCACTATGTTATGGTTTAACATAGCGTTCCTTACGCATCATTCCTAAATACAAAAATGGACTTTTATTAATAAATTTACAACACTATATTTTGTAAAATAAATTTTGGGTGGTGTGTTGTTCTATTTCTTGTTGCCATGTGCTTATATGCGTTTATATTTAAGGGTGTTTATTTTTATTCTTGGAATTGAAATTCATCATTTTATTCTTCTAGTAAACATTCATTTTTTCTTGTTTGAAGTACATACATTTGCAATGGCCACGTAACAAGGCAATAACTCAATATTTTATTTCAAAACCCTTCTTGACCCTGGGCTTCAACACCGCCAGTTGCTGCTCACAAGTGTTGGATGTACAGATCAAAACAATCGCTGATGTGTTTGTGGGGTTCAGTAACGCCTGCTGTTCCCCTGCTGTGTGTCTGGCAAAAATTTATGCTGCTAACTACAAATTTAACTTCAAACATCTCATACTAGGCCTCTGCCTACACCCTCCTTGACCCTGGGCTCCAACACCGCCAGTTGTTGCTCGGAAGTGCTGTTAGCACAGTCAACACTTGCTCCTGTGTTACTGGGGTTCAGTAATGCCAGCTGTTCCCCTGCTGTGTGTACCGCAAAAAGTCCTGCTGCCTCCACCCTGTTCTCTTCTCATCCCTGGGCTCCAACACCGCCAGTTGTTGCTCGGAAGTAATTGGCAGGGGTACTGACTCCTGCCTAGCCTGGTTACAGCACGACAGCTGTTTCCTGGCAGTGTCAACGTCAATTTGCCTCCAATCAGGTTTCCTTCCTGAGGACCGTGTTTCCGAAACGCGTTGGAACTATTGTGGTCCTTTCTGTGATCCGTACCTTCTCACTCAGTACACACCACGTGCCATCACGTGATCATCTACCTCACGGCAGGTCCTGTCTCCACTCATGCTGCAAGTACATTATCACTGCAGCGGACAGTGATTACCGTGGTGTACCGGACTTTACTCAGGCCATTGGAGGCCCATCAGAGGACTTACTTTTCTTTTTTCAGATACCAGGACAGAAGGCTTCATTTATCGTTGCATTATTGCCACGGGCACGTGATCTGGCTCGTCACGGCAGGTCCTGCCCACATCCTTCTTCCTAGTGAGGATTCAACATCATCAGCCGGCGTTCCCGATCTGGCCATGGAGGCCAGAGATCACCGCTTTCATCAACAGATGCATGTTTCGTCAGCGGGCCATAGGAGGCTGAAGTTGGACTTTCTACTGCAAGTGACCCATCGGGGTTGTCAGCGGGCCAGAGGAGGCTGAAATTGGACTTTCTACTGCAAGTGACCCATCGGGGTTGTCAGGTAAAACCTGTGCAAACAGGACTATTTTCTCCACAGTGCACCATTGACATTGATTCATCTGAGCTGTCACCGGCCGGGACAGTCTCAATTTCTTCTGACTTTTCTACATACAAGGTTTTTTAGGATTTCTGCAGCGTTTTTCTGCTCCATCGTTAAAAGAGGACCTCTTTAACTTTTTCAGGGTTTGTCCATACTAATAC
This sequence comes from Oophaga sylvatica, assembly GCA_033576555.1. NCBI lineage: Eukaryota > Metazoa > Chordata > Amphibia > Anura > Dendrobatidae > Oophaga > Oophaga sylvatica. The sequence goes on along the minus strand of JARQOD010000002.1, from coordinate 599,215,720 downwards.
CCACATGAATAAATACCTTATGCATATTATGTCTATTTAGTCCTTTGGTTTGGGGTTTACTACATAATAGACCACAGGCTTTTCTCATCACCTTTTTCTCACGGGTCTCAGTACAATATTTATTTATTACTGTATTATTATATCTGCATATCAAACTGTTCTACAGAGTGCGTCTAGTTTTATGTATTGTTTTCCATATGACACATACATATTCCTATTTTTCCACAGATCCTTTTGTGTCTTGTAGTTTTTATGTGCGCAAACTATTTTTATTTTTAACAGGTTATTATCATTATTTATTTATATAGCACCATTGATTCATGTACATGGTACTGTACATGAGAAGAGGTATTGAGGTGGCAGGGTGGTCATTGCAGGCTGTAAGCTTTCTTAAAGAGATGGGTGTTCAGGATCTGTCTGCAGGATCTGAATGTGGCAGATAATTGGATGTGTTGGGGAACAAAATTCCAAGGGATGGGGATTATTCGGGAGGTGTTTGGGTGAAAAACGAATAAGTGCGGAGGAGAGAAGGGGTCTTGGGAGAACCGGAGATGACGTGAGGGAAGATATTGGGAGATTAGTTTAGAGATGTACTGAGGAGACAGGTTATGGATGGCTTTGTAGGTCAGTGTTGTTAGTTTGAACTAGATACACTGGGGAAATGGGAGTCAGTGTAGGGATTCGCAAAAGGGAGACGCAGAGGAGTAGCGAAGATTGATTAGTCAGGCTGCAGAGTTAAGGACAGACTGGAAAGGTGCGATAGTGTTAGCACGTAGGCCACAGAGGAGGATGTTGCAGTAGTCATGGCAGGAGATAAAGAGGGCACAAGCATTTGAGTAGATTGAGGAAAGGACGGATTCTGGAAATATTTTAGAGCTATAGGCGACAGGAGGTGGCGAGAAATTGGATGTGCGGTTTGAACTACAGGGCAGAGTCAAGGGTTGCTCCCAGGTAGCGGATTTCCAGTACAGGGGACAGTGTGATGTAATTTATTGTGATAGATAGATCAGGCAAGGAAGGTACATGAAATGGAGGAAAGATAATGAGTTCAGATTTGTCCACTCTGCGCTTGAGGAAACGAAAGGAGAAAAAGGAGGATATGGCTGATAGACACTCTGGGATTGTGGACTGCAGAGAGTCGACTTCTGGGTTAGGGAGGTAGATCTGAGTGTCAACACCATACAGGTGGTACTGGAAGCCATGGGACTTTATGAGTTGTCCCAGGCCAATGGTATAGATGGAGAATAGTAGGAGTGTTAGGACAGAGCCTTGAAGGACCCAACAGAAAGAGGGTGGGATGAGGAGGAAGTGTGGGAGTGTGAGACGCTAAAAGTGCGGTTGGAAAGGTATGAGAAGATCCAGCATAGGGCAAGGTCTTTGACGCCAAAGGAAGATGGGATCTATAATAGGAGGAATCTGTCAACTGTGTCAAAGGCAGAGGACAGGTCTAGAAGGGTGAGGATAGAGAATTGTCTGTTAGCTTTGGTTGTAAGTAAGTCGTTAGTAATTTTGGTCAGGGCAGTTTCAGTGGAATGGTGGAGGTGGAAGCCAAATTGGAGGATGTCAAAGAGCGAGTTAGATGAGAGAAAAGTTCAGCATGAACATGCTGATCAAGGAGTTTGGAAGCGAATGGGAGCAGTGATATGGTGCGATAGCTGGACATAGCTGTCGTGTCGAGGGATGTTTTTTTGAGGATAAGTGTGATTGTGGCATGTTTGACAGCAGAAGGTAGGGTACCAGAAGTTAGTGATAGGTTGAAGAGATGGGTTAGGGATGTGATAAGTGTGGTGGTGAGTTTGGGGAGGAAGTGGGATGGGGTCAAGTTCACAAGTGGTGAAGTGTGATTTGGAGAGGAGATGAGTGAGCTCTCAGTCATGTTGGAGAGGGAGGATATAGTGGAAGGGCATTGAACTTAATGTAAAGAGATTGTGGTGCTTGAACAACAAAGACTTGCCTTGTTTGGTCAATCTTATGTTTTAAGTATTGTGACAAAGTCCACAGCAGAGATGAAAGCGGTCGGAGGGGCACTGGAGGACAGAGAAGGGAGTTAAAAGTGTTGCATAACTGTTTGAGGTTGTAGTATAAGTAAGATACAAAGGTTGTGATGTAGACCTGTTTAGCAGAAGTGAGCACTGATTTGAATGAGTGTTGCTTGTTTGAATGCAGTGAAGTCTTCTTCCAAATGTGTTTTCTTCCAACTCTTCTCCGCAAGCCTGGTCACATGCCAAAGCTTTATAGTAAGGTTACTGTGCCAGGGTTGTCTATTGATTCATCGCACAAGAGGGCGAGAGGTTACCCTTAAGTAATAATGTCAAGAGTTGCTTCTTCAACAGAAACCAAATCCAAAATAGTTCTGTCTACTTTTAGAAAAGCTGTAGAAAAATATATTTGTAGATACAGGTCACTCATTCCAATATATGTGTGTTGTTCGATCAGGTCCTTGGGCAATTCAACCATCTATGCACGGACAATGCTGGCAACTTTGTTCAGGGCAATAGTAGAAACTTTTCTAATTCTAGCACATTGATTTCCAAGAATAAAATCTTTATTAATTAAAATATAAAAACCAAAAGCGATGAACTGGAATATAAATTGGTGTGCATGCAGCATGTAGGCACATGTTCACACTGGCCACTAAACAGACAAGACCCAATACCAAAACAAAATATAAAAAAAAACGTAAAAGCCACCCCAACACGTCACAGATACACTATTTGGATCAGTCCTAACGTTTAGTATTAAAATCTTACCATAGGTTATAATACCCTTTATTATTTTTATGCACTAATACTGTTTATTTATGCAGAGTATTTGCCTATTTTGTTTTGTCTTGGGTTTTGTCTTCATTAAAATATGAAGCATATAAAAAAAAAGTCTGATGCGATTCAAGGTTAGGTGACACATAGTCTTAGATAAGATAAAAAGGTACAGACGACTGGTTTAAAAACACACAGCGCCCATTGATCCAGTGACGTCACATATTGGAGGCACCTGAAAAACATTGTGTTAACCCTAAGACAGAAAATCATGAACTAAGTAAAATGTACAAAGCAAATGTACAAAATATGATTCTAACCTAAATGAAATCAAGTAATAAAAAATATGTAAGTTATGAAATAACTTGGTGGCGTCATTAATCATTTTATATACCACATTCTACAAATCTAATTAATGCCATTAGCAGGAGAGTCTAGCAATTGTATTCTTGTTTTTCATTGCACAGCATTTTATAGTCTCACTCAACACGATTGCGGCAGGTTGGCACCACATGATAGAACGACACAAAAATAATTATTGTCAAACAAAAATAATTATAATAATTATATCATTATTCGTCATATAGGGATTTTTGTTAAACATTCTACTAAATAGGATCAACCAGTCAAGCCTATGGACCTTTTGTGACTGTTTTGAGGAAAACATGATACCTGTCTGATCTACAGTACAGACCAAAAGTTTGGACACACCTTCTCATTCAAAGATTGTTCTGAATCACACTGAAGGCATCAAAACTATGAATTATCACATGTGGAATTATACATTACACTTTACAAAAAAGTGTGAAACAACTGAAAATATGTCTTATATTCTAGGTTCTTCAAAGTAGCCACCTTTTGCTTTGATTACTGCTTTGCTCGCAGAAAAGGTGAATGGATGGACTCTACATGCCTGGTTCCCACCGTGAAGCATGGAGGAGGTGGTGTGATGGTGTGGGGGTGCTTTGCTGGTGACACTGTTGGGGATTTATTCAAAATTGAAGCGATGAGCGGTCCAGCTCACCCCAAACCATCTCGATTGGGTTCAGGTCTGGTGATTGTGGAGGCCAGGTCATCTGGCATAGTACCCCATCACTCTGCTTCTTGGTCAATTAGCTCTTACACAGCCTGGAGGTGTGTTTGGAGCCATTGTCCTGTTGAAAAATAAATGATGGTCCAACTAAACGCAAACCGGATGGAATAGCATGCTGCTGCAAGATGCTGTGGTAGCCATGCTGGTTCAGTATGCCTTCAATTTTGAATAAATCCCCAACAGTGTCACCAGCAAAGCACCCCCACATCATCACACCTCCTCCTCCATGCTTCACGGTGGGAACCAGGCATGTAGAGTCCATCCGTTCACCTTTTCTGCATGCAAAGCAGTAATCAAAGAAAAGGTGGCTACTTTGAAGAACCTAGAATATAAGACATATTTTCAGTTGTTTCACACTTTTTTGTAAAGTGTAATGTATAATTCCACATGTGTTAATTCATAGTTTTGATGCCTTCATTGTGATTCTACAATTTTCATAGTCTTGAAATTACAGAAAAATCTTTGAATGAGGTGTGTCCAAACTTTTGGTCTGTACTGTATATCAGTACCCTATACTGATCTTCATTGTTAATTCTCTTCATTTTCTTTATTATTTTTTTCCCATGACAGGCCTGTGTGTTGGAAGGTCCCGTGAGTGGACGGACTTTCTAAATAGCACATGGAGAGGCCGTGTACCTGGAAGGCCTGGGTGTTGGAAGGTCCTGCGAGTGGACACACTTTCTGAATAGCACATGGAGAGGCCGTGTACCTGGAAGGCCTGGGTGTTGGAAGGTCCTGCGAGTGGACACACTTTCTGAAGAGCACATGGTGAGGCCGTGTATCTGGATTTTCTCAGTGTTGGAAGGTCCTTTGCATGGACTGGATTCCTGAATAGCACAGGGTGAGACCAAGTATCCGCAGAGTCTGTGATGGCACTGCATTGGGGAAGCTACCGTCCTTCTGAGGGTCTGGACTGTCGGGAGTACCCTTGTCGCAAGGCATCTTATATGACAGTGATCCCAGTAAGGCAGCTTCGCTAGGAGAGTGGACTGACAAGACGTCAACGTGTGGAGCAGGAGCTCCTGTAAGGTAACGCCAGACAAGTGGGTTATAGTAAGGGCAGACAAGTATCTGCCATTGGAACAGACTGTTGGTGCTTGTTATGTTCCGTGGACGTTAATGAACTGTTCGGCGTGCGGTTACCTACGGTAACTGGACAAAGAGAAGTCCGGCGTGTTTAGGGACTGTGATTTAAAGCCGTGTACTACAAAGTGCTATGGACTATGTGTTAGGTCTGTGATGTGCAACATGGCCTACAGTGGTTTTTACTCTGTAAATAAACAGCATGGACTGTGTATGTGAGAAAACATTCCTGTGTGCTTTAATCCCCTTGCCAAGCGAGTGTCCCCAACACACACAGTGAGCTCTATCTTACAGTACACATGGTATCACCATGCCCGGAACGTCCAACCTCTAAAACTGTAACACTAGTTCACTAGTTAACCCTTTCAGTGAACAATGTAAAAAAAAAAACTACGCTAAAACAATGCATTTTCATTATAGCGCCGAACAAAAAGTGGAATAAAACGCGATCAAAAAGACGATTGTAAATAAAATTTGTATTTCTGAAAACTTTATCTTGTCTCGCAAAAAACAAGCTGCCATACAGCTCAGTCAGCGTAAAAATTAAAAAGATATATAGCTCTCAGAATAAAGCAATGCAAAAATAATTATTTTTTCTATAAAATAGTTTTTATTGTGTACAAGAGCCAAAACATAAAAAAATAAATATGGCATTGCTGTAAATGTACTTACCCGAAGAACAAAGCTGCTGCCTTATCAATTTTACTACAAGAGGAACGGCAAAAAAAAATCCCCAAAAAACATTTGAATTGCTGTTTTTTTGTTCATTCCCCCAGCTTATACCCTGCTTGCAGGATTCCCTGATTCTCGGCTTCTGCGCCACACAGGTCTTTCTTCACATGAAAAAGATCTTACGATTTATATTCGCTCTACTAGATTTTATCTACCAGCACCCGCAACAGATGTCCTTGACCAAGCCCGTTCCCGATCGAAACATTGGACCACATGTTTTTGATGCCTTGCTGGATCAAAATAAATTTACACTGCAGTAAGCCCTGCAGTCTCATTTTCCTTTGTAGTGCTGAGATTCTTACCTCTATTAGTATGGACTATGTGTCCCTTCCTTGAGCACACAATTTTTTTAATAGGACGGTGTATTTCTCCTTCCATTTTGATTATTCTGCCTCCCAAAAATTGAAATAGAAAGAGATCAAAAATGTCATGTGCCCAAAAATGGTACCCATAAAAAACGTCAACTCACCACGCAAAATAGCAAGCCATAGCATGACTCTGTCAGCTGAAATATGGAAAAATTATACCTGTCTAAATGTGGGGATGCAAAAACTAGAAGGCGTCCTTTAGCATGTGACAACAGCCAAACATAAAACCCTATATAAATCCGGTATCGCGGTAATCACACCATTCTGAAGAATAAAGTCGACTAGTCACTTATACCGCACGAGGAACAGCAAAAAAATAAATAACACCAATTCTTCAGTTGCTCTTGATTTTTTCATTCTACCTCCCAAAGAGCGCAGTAAGGCTCAGCTCACAATTTTCCTGCGCTCCGCGCTTAGTACTTGGACCGGGATTTCTGTATAAATCTCTGAAATACATGATTCAGACAGAACCTCTGGCAGAAATTCCCTATAATAAGGCAGATGGAGGCACTGTGAATGCTGTCTGGCCTGTGATCCGTCTTTTTAGGGCCCTCTTCCAATCCCTGTCATGCTCCCAAACAGTGGTTTCCCCCCACATATGGCGCATTACCATGTTCAGGAAAAATTACATAAATTTGTGTTTCATTTTGTCTTGTTACCCTTGTGAAAATAGTTGGGAGCTAAAAGAACATTTTCGTGAAAAAAGTTAAATGTTCAGTTTTTTCCTTCCACATTGCTTTAGTTCCTATGAAGCACCTGAAGGGTTAATAAACATCTTGAATGTGGTTTTGAGCACCTTGAGAGTTGCAGTTTTTAGAATGGTGTCACTTTTCAGCATTTTATGTCATATAGACATCTGCTAGTCACTTCAAATGTTATGTGGTCATTAAAAAAATGGTTTTGTAAATTTTGGGGGAAAAATGAGAAATTCCTGGTCAAATTTTAACCCTTATAACTTCCTAACAAAAAAAAATAATGTTTCAAAATATGTGTTGATGTAAAGTAGACATGTGGGAAATGTTATTTATCTACTATTTTGCGTGACATAACTCTTGATTTACGGGCAAAAAAAATAAAAAGCTTGAAAATTGCAATGTTTTCCAAATTTTCACCAAATTTCCGATATTTTCTCAAATAAACGTAATTTGTATCAAACAAATTCTACCTGTATCATGAAGTAAAATATGTCACGAGAAAACAATCTCAGAATGACTGGAATCTGTTGAAGTGTTCCAGTGTTAGCACCTCACAAAATTACCCTGGTCAGAATTGGAAAATTTGACCTGGTCAGAAAGGTGAAAACAGGATTTGGGGTGAAGGGATTAAAGCAGTTGTTTGCGATGGGCAGCGCCAAACTGGTTTCCAGCTGTGGTCCCTGGCCGGACATTCTAATTATTTTTGTCTTCACGATTGTTTTCCTGGCCAGATTTTATCTGACACGCTGAAGCAGTTAAAAAAAATTGTTCCTGGCTGCAGTCTTGTATCCAGGCTCTGAATCATGGTGCCTGAGGTTAGGACAGCTTGAATCAGATGACAGGTTCCCTTTATTAAATACATTCTGACAAGAAAACAAACAAAAGCCATACCTACAATCTGGACTATTGCCATACCTACAATCTGGACTATTGCCATACCTACAATCTGGACTATTGCCATACCTACAATCTGGACTATTGCCATACCTACAATCTGGACTATTGCCATACCTACAATCTGGACTAGTGGTGCTCCTACGATACTGAATATTTAATTCATATTTTTAACAGATAATACAATTCTGGCTGCCTACAACCACTAGGGGAAACTGACGACTCTCGAGTTTCCTGAAAACTATCTTTGTACTGAACTCCATTGTCGCCTTTTATGCAATAAGCTCTGACTGCTTTTAGTACATGTGGAAAATGGTTCAGGATGACATGATTAGTGTTGAGCGATACTGCTCGATATCTAAAAATATCGGATCGGGATGGTATCGCCGATATCACTAAATATCGTCGATATCCGATTCCGATACCGGAAGTCCCATGTAAGTCTATGGGAACAAAATATCGCAACTAAAAAAACACTTTCTTTCGTTGTAAACACAAAATATACACACATAGAATACATATATATATATATATACATGTCATTGTGACATATATATATATACATATATTTATAGTTTATACACTTCTACATAGTAAAATAGACTCTGATTCAATTGCCGGGTAAAGTCGTGACATACCCCATAGAAGTCGACGGGCTCGGTGCCGAGTACCCCCAAAACCTCTGGCTCTGTGCGACTCAACTTGGGCGTCACAAACAGGATTCTGTAGCTCGCTATAAGCGAGTCCTGTGTGCCTGAATTGAACTGGTTTTGTGCTTGAGAATTGCTAAAATCATCAGAGAATGTATTTGCCATTTTTCCGCCATATCTGCGTCACGACAAGGCACTGGTGAAGAAGAAGGGCGTGCTCTTCGTGGGTGTACACTCACTCAGTGGCGCGAAAACGATGGCCGACCACTCTAAATGTTACTGCAATGTAAGATCGTGCCCCACAGCTCTTGAGTTCCGCCTCCTCATCCTCCTCAGTGTGCGGAAACTAACACGAAGGTCCCGCCTCACTACAAAAGAGGGGCCCTCTCCAGATGCTAATGACACATGTGACTTGGCAGAGATGGCTAATGGACACGAGCAGAAGTATGAAGGGATGGAGCAGTCAGAGCTCTCCCCCCACGGAAGCGACCCGATCGCCACGGAACCACCGTTGGGCACCCGGCCTGGAAACCCTCCTACGCTGCAAGAAGCGGAGGATACCCTAAGAGGCCTGGCCTGGCACCGGGAGGAGGTCGCCAGGATGGAAGCCAGCTGGCGTGCCCTAAAACTAAACTTGGAGCGGCGCCAATCCCTCTTACCTGAAGTGTCTGTACCGGAAGGTGAGGCACCCGTTCTAGTAGAGGAGTCCGTGCGGGCATCCCAGCCCTTGCAATGTGATCCAGTTGACGTTGTCGCAGTGGAGGCACCCGTTCCTGCAAAAAACGCTGCACCGGCAGCACCCCAGATCCCGCTGTCTGCCCCCGTCGCTGAGACAGAAGAAGCGACACCCGTCCTCATGGAGGAGGCCGCGCAGGCACCAAAGGTCTACCTGTCTGTACCGGAGCCTCGACTGTCATCTGTTCCAGAGCCGGCTGCTTCCTCCGCAGGTGAGCGCCGCCAGGACTGGGGGGCGCCAGGAGAGCTGCCGCAAACCGGACATTGTAAGCTGCAGTTTGATGGTGGAGACATGGAGATGCTGGTGGAGGAGAATTACAACCGGCGTCAGGAGGAAGAGTGTAGACGTCGGGAGAGAGAAGCCGAGCGACAAAGGGAGCAGCGCGAATCCCAAAAGCTTCGGCAACGTCACCTGGAGAAGGACCGGGCAGATAAGGACCGGATGAGAAAAGATAAAGGAACCCTGTGGGAGCCGCGGCGTAAGGGTGCAGTACGGAGCTTTAAATTGAAAGCTGGTTGGGGCTTCATACAGGAGCCTGGACTTTATTTAGAAGTGTTTGTGACCCGGCGGGACGTGGAGACTCACCTCCCAGAAGGACACCCGGGGAGGGACCTGTTGCCAGGAGACTTGGTAACTTACACCCGACACTGGGGTTACAATGGATGGTATGCCCTAAATGTCACCAGGTGCGACCCCTGGTCCCCAGAGTGTCAGGAACCTGTGAGACCCTCGGAGCCTTCAGCCTCCCACATCCAGGCCTCTGCACAAGTGCCCACCCCACGCCGTAAATCTCCCCAGCCTCCCTCAGTGGTCTCCTCAGCAGCCCCAGCTATGGACATGATAATGATAGCTGGCCCGTACCCGGCGCCTGTTAGGCCCCCTGGGGTTCGTTCAGTCCGGGACATAGGGCTCCAGACCCGGAGGGAGATGAAAGAGGTGGCCACACAGACACAGATAGCGGGTCACGACTTGACTGTACAGACCACACGACGTCATCAGGTCCTGGTGGTCCTTGGTGTCTCGGATGTTTGGCAAGCATCAGAAGAGTACCAGGTGGTACCTGGAACACCCCTGCCAAAGAATTATAAATAACCCGGACAGGGTCCCTGTATGTAAATAGTTAAATTGTTGATGTATCCGGACGGGTGAATGTTCATAAAAAAGTTTTTTAATTTAATAAAAAAAACAACACAGTTTTCATTACTTTTATTACAGTCTCATCCTGCGACGCCATCGATCTCCTGTAAAAAAATGAAAAAAAAAAACAGCAGTATACCACCTGTCCGACGCAGTCCATAGTAACGAGTGTCCCACGACGATCCAGCTCTGCTACATCAGAATGACATCAGAGGCAGGCAGGCAGGCAGAGCCTGTCATCCCGGCGCAGCACAGCTGATTACCTGCTTCCCCAGCGGTGACGTCATCGGACTGGTTTACGGCCGGGATTACCCTGCAGTCACTGCAGTTATCGCGAAAAACTGCATGTGACCGCCAGGGAGAAGATAATGGCGGCCATCAAGCAGTCCAGGACGTGACCGCTGGAGATCTTCTGCCAGGTAAGTGCCGCTGACTCCTGACAGACCCGACCGACGGACACTCACAGTGACAGTGACAAATCCGATTCCGGTATCCGATATGACAAAAATATCGGTACTCGGAATCGAAAGCCCGATACAGCTAATATCTGCCGATACCCGATATTTGCAGTATCGTATCGCTCAACACTAGACATGATGCTTAAAATGTAGAGATTCACTCTAAACAAATATAGATTTACGTTTCATTTGTCATCAGATCTCAGATAACTTACAGTTCACCCGTGAATCTGTGCTGGGTGTGTACTGTGCAATAAGAATGCACACAGCAATTATCACATCTGTATAGTGTTCCGTGAATTTTTCTTGTCCACATGTTTATGTGTTTGCAATTTATGCAAAATGTGTGTCTATTGAAACGCCCTCCCTACATAGAAAGCCTAATTCTCAGTTGCATGGTGTGCCAATGTGCGTGTCCTCTAGTGCAACCCGTTCATCTTGGCTTTATCACTGGGATCTCGCAGCCAGCCATGATTCTTCTTTGGCTTAGGAAGACTAGTCCCCGGACTGAGCGCTTCTTATCACCAAGAAATACCTTCAGTGCAATTTATGGATCAGATTTAGCTCTACAGCTGCAAGTTATTTCTACTTCATTTAGCTCAAAACATGAAAGTTAATGTTTACGCTATTTATTTTTTTCTGCCTCAAATTACTGTTTCTCATTTGCCTTCATTATGTGGGGTGTAATTTTCATGTCATTGTCATTTTCTGAATTCATTATTACATAAAGCACACCTGGCCTGAACTAGCAGAACATGGACGCTTTCTGCAGTGTATCGTATTCCCATCATCAACCCTGAAACAGCAGAAGATCTTGGTTATCTTGGTTATTCTGTGCTACTACAGTAGACAAAAGAAATCTATCTATCTATAAAAAAGCACAGCAGCACCCTGTGAATGCCAAGACACAGGGCCGGCGTCAGCACCCGGCACACCCGGGCAAGTGCCGGGGCCCTGAGCAGGTGGGGGGCCCACTCCCAGTCTGGCACCCCCGCGCCCGTTAGCGGAGGAGAGCGGTGTCAGCGCCGCCACTGGGCCCCCCCCCACTTGCTCAGGGCCCCGGCATCAGCTGGCACAATACTTGCCTCCCCCGTGCCTCCGCTGCCGCAGCTCCGGGCTCCAGGGGCGCCGGCGCTTCCTCTCACAGCAGCGCCGCTGAATGACGTCATCATTCAGCGGCTGGCTGTGTCAGAAAGTGCGGGGACGCTGGACAGGTAAGACGTGTGTGTGTGTGTCTCTGTGCGTGTCTCTGTGTGTATGTAGTGCGGTGCTTTGTGTGTGTATGTGTGTGTGTGTGTGTATGTGAGAGAGTGCTTGTGTGCTGTCTGTGTGTGATGATGGGCAGGCATTGCTGATAATGGGGAGGCATTGATGATGATGATGGGGAGAAGGTGATGATAATGGGCAGGCATTGATGATAATGGGCAGGCATTGATGATGGGGAGAAGATGATGATGGGCAGGCATTGCTGATAATGGGGAGGCATTGATGATGATGGGGAGAAGATGATGATGGGGAGGAGATGATGATGATGGGCAGGCATTGATGATAATGGGGAGAAGATGATGATGATAAGGAGGCAATCATGATGATAATGGGGAGTCTTTCCACAGCGCCCTTTCCTGAGCCGTAACAGTGCAGAACGCAGTACAGCGCAGAGGAGAGCTCCATATTTTGTATGGAGCATTATATGGGGACCAGTATCCTGTATGGAGCATTATATGGGGACCAGTATCCTGTATGGAGCATTATATTGGGTCCAGTATTCTGTATGGAGCATTATTTTGGGTCCAGTATTCTGTATGGAGCATTATATGGGGGGTGACATCCTGCATGGGGTATTATATGGGTGATGAGGGGGAGACTGTGGTGCCCATAATATTGTATGGCGGACTGTACTGTCCAGTCTGTTCTGTGCGCTGTGAGGATTTGGCGGTTTTTGAGCTATTGTACAATTTACAATAGATATCACTCATGTAATGGAAGAAGTGAAGTATTTGGCATTGTACTATACCTATATTTCTCTGCTGTATCTGTGCATCATGAATCGTGGTCTGTGTTAAAGGGGCCCACTGAGGCTCTTTCGCCCGGGGCCCATAAAAACCTGGAGCCGGCCCTGCCAAGACATATAATGTCAATGGAAATAACAACTTCCAAACGCTTTGTCCCTCAGTAAGATTTATTTCCAAAAAAAGCGAAGGTTCTTTGCGCATAAATTGGCCAATTCATGTGCGCCCGTCAACCATGGCAAGGTGACACTTATCTATCTATCTAAAGGAAGAAAAAGTTAGAGCAGCGCAAAGATGACAAAATAGGGTGGACAAAACATGTAGGCTCATGGCCCAGAAGAGACATGTTTTCTCCATTTAACTGTAGGCTGATAGCTCAAGAGAGGTATGTACAGTAGAACAAGGACCCTTCAGAGGGAAGTCACCTTGCCATGGTTGATGGGCACACATGAATTGGCCAATTTATGCGCCAAGAACCTTCATTTTTATAAGTTCATCTTAATGAATAATAGCACAGCTTAGATTTAATGTTTTCAGTGTTTGCATATATCTTGGCTCCTATAGAGTGCTGCTGCTGTTTTCTTTCTCTATATAATTCAGCTATCTCAGTTTGTACCTATCTCAGCTTGCACCTGTTCACAGTTAGGAGGTACTGGTCAGGTTTTTTTCTCTTTATCTATGTATATATCTAAATAGTGACTATTCTGAACAAAAAAGTTCACGAGTTCATGAAAAAATACATAATTACAAATGTAACAACAGCGGAGGGAGTTGAATTGGTTGGGCATGGTTTACCTAAGACATTGTCAGTGCATTTTGTAGGGCGGACACTGTTTACTTTCACACATTGGTCAGGCCATTGAGTTAATCAGGTATTGTTCAATTTCACACATTTGGCAGTGTTTTTTTTACTGTGTATTTGCTGCTTTTTTGCACTAATGCTTTGCTTTCCATGGGAGTAAAAATGCTGCAAAAACGCTGAAAGAAGTAACATGCTGCAGTTTTAAAAAAAGCAGCAGTTTTCCATTTCAATCAAGAAAAAAATAAAACAATGTGTTTTCTGATTTCTGAAATCGTATAGCTTTTGTTTGTACTGTAAAACACAGATTTAATTTGCATAAAAAAAACCCGCAGCAAAAACGCAACATCTGAACATAGACTTATATTGCCCATGAAGTTGTGGAGTAGAACTCATTAAGTCTGTGCCTCAAGAACCGCTAAGCTTTGCTCCCACCATGGTGACAGTAACCAGTAAGAAATGTGCCGCAGTTGTGTAAAGATACTGAATTATTCTTGTGACATCTTTTCATCAGCAATGGGTGTTTATTAACGTACGGACGGTATTGCACGCTCGTTCTGCACCTTACTCTGGGGCCAATTCCATAGGAAGCCAGTCCGCTGTGTCTGGAGTGTGGAAGAAGCTGGGAGCCTGTGTCGGCCAAGAAGAGCAAGCCCCATGCAGAAGTTGCCCAGTGTCCGGCAGGAATTTTTTTGTACTATAACTATATGTGAACTGAAAAGTTGAATTTTCCAAGTAATCAGTTTTTTATGTGCTACTTGACTAAACAGCCTAGCAATTTGTCTACCGGTAATTAGTTCATTAGAGACTCATTATATTCTTCTGTACAAGCGTGCAAGTACGGGTTAATTGCTGGTTTAAAACTGTTATATGTCCAGTAATTGAGGTTTCTTTTCTTCTTATCATGCAGATATTTTGCAGGTGGCACAATTGAAAATCTTACAAAATAAGATTTTCACCGGGAACATAACCCCTCACCTTTCATCTACCCGTACATTATACTTTATAACACACATACAGTAAGAGGCTCATACAACAGAGGTAAAAGTGTAGCAATGGCACAAAATATCCGAATATTGTAAATTCTGATTATTATGCAGAATGAATAAAAGAAACTTTGTATCACAGTATGGGCAGGCAGATTTGTCATTTCAGGCTCATAGACAACAGATGTTTTCCCCTTCCCTGAACAGTGACCCTTGATTATGTTGTAAGGGTGATGGACTGTTCTGCTGCGTTCCTACTCCTGAAGACAACAATCGCCATATGTGTACAGTGTTATGCTGTTCCACATGTAATGTGAATAGTGATGTGCGTCTCTCATACTGTATAATAGTAATGTACAGCGTATAAGAATGTAACCTGTTAATGTATAATGTGAGTAGTGCAGGGTAAGCACAGGGATAGACCTGAGATAGTACGAGTACTGTTCACATAGATAAGTAGCTTAGCGAAAGACATCAGATAAGAACAATAGGTTTAAGCCTGGGTCTCACATAGCGATACACCAGCGATCCCGACAACGATATGCACTTGTCAGGATCGCTGGTGTATCGCTACATGATCGCTGCTGACTGCCAAACAGGCAGCTCAGGGCAGCGATCAGCACAGCGACACTGCGAGTAACATCGCTTAGTTACTCGCAGTGTACCTTGGATACCAGCGCCCTGATGCAGGGAGCTGGTAACCAAGGTACACATCGGGTTTCCAGGCGCTGCGCGGTGCCTGGAAACCCGCTGTGTACTTTGGTTACCAGCTCCCTGCATCAGGTCGCTGGTATCCAAGATACACAGCGGGTTTCTAGGCACAGCCCCGCGCCTGGAAACCCGCTGTGTACCTTGGTTACCAGCGGATTGCTGGTCTCCCGCCTGTCACACGCAGCGATGCGTGCCTGTCAGCGGGAGACCAGCGATCAAAAAAATGTCCAGGACATTCAGCGACGATCAGCGATACCCAGCAGGGGGGCTGATCGTCGCTGAATGTCACACACAGCGATATCGCTGGGGAGATCACTGCTGCGTCACAAAACTAGTGACTCAGCAGCGATCTCGCTAGCGAGATCGCTGTGTGAGACGGGGGCTTAAGTCTATAGGATGGGATACAGTTATGGATAGAACTTGCCCATGGTTGGACAGGTTAGGTCCGTCACACAAGCGACACACCAGCGATCCGACAAGATATGCATTGTCAGGATCGCTGGTGTTACTACATGATCGCTGCTGAGCTGCCAACGGGCAGTCAGGCAGCGATCAGGACAGCGCAAGTGGGTAACAAATGACGCACGTCGCTTAGTTACCCGCAAGTGTACCTTAGATACCAGCGCGTTTGTGCAGGGAGCTGGTAACCAAGGTACACATCGGGTTTCCAGGCGCTGCTCGGAGCTAAGAAACCCGCTGTGTACCTTGGTTACCAGCTCCCCTGCACAAGCGCGCTGGT
Source organism: Oophaga sylvatica (assembly GCA_033576555.1). Classification (NCBI taxonomy): domain Eukaryota; kingdom Metazoa; phylum Chordata; class Amphibia; order Anura; family Dendrobatidae; genus Oophaga; species Oophaga sylvatica. Next base: position 599,199,874 of record JARQOD010000002.1, on the reverse strand, counting down.
ATCTAACGTACACATCGGGTTTCTAGGCACCGCGTGGTCCCCCTGACCAAGGATGCTTATTCCGAAATGAGCATCGGGGCGCGTTCTAGGAGGCACTTATATATGGTTACGGGTCTCCAGGTATGGTATTCTTCAGTGCTGTTTATATCATTAGCACAGGAGTTACTTTGGGAATTTTCTCCTATTGTTGGGAGTTGCGCTATTAATGGGGCACTGCTCAGTCCAGGATTTTTTTATGACACCATTTTCTTTGGCATATTTATTAATTTATACCACTATGGGGGCTATTTAAATTTGGTACATTGTGCACACACATTGCTGTGTTGGCACTGTTTCTTTCTGTGTGTTTATTTTTATCTATTTTGCGGTATTGTACACTGGCATTTTGGTATATGGTTTTTTATATTATAACATTTTCATATACATTTTGTACATATTATTGGTGATTGTTACACACAGTTTATAATTAATTTTTCAGCACTATCTACAAGGTGTTTTCACACGCTTTCTATTTTCCTTGACCTAGTGGTGTGAACGAGTTATTGGTCCAGATTACGGCCTGATATTAGCTAGGATATTATATATATCTTATTCTCCACCTGGATATTTATATGTGTACCCCGATTCATTAAGTGACCTTTTTTGTGTCCTATTATAATTTAACATTTTGTTATTTATTCTATTTTATGTGTTTTTGTTTGTCTGTGCATTATTTTTTAATTAAATAAAAATAAAATTTTGTATTTGTTTACTCCTGCCTTGTTGGAATTTTTCCTCATCCTATTCTTATACACTTGGGTGTTGGTTTATGACACTGCAATAGTCTGGGCGTAGCTGAAGCAGTGACTATTACAACCAAGTTGCTTTCTTGGTTGTAATCGCACTGAGCAATCAAGAAATAGTGGGGCATTATTACATCATTTTCCTTATATTCAATTTTTTTTTTGGTCACATACTGTATTTACTGTGGCATTGCATGTGGGGGCTAAAAAAATACTACTTTCTTTAATTTTCTTTTTAGCTCCTAAGATGTTCCATAGCTAGGACCAAAGATCTGAAGCAGTGCACATGCCTCAAACATCTGAATGGGTGCGCTGGACTGTATTGGTGCCAACATGACACTGATAAAGTTGGATACATTAATAGGTAGCCATAGGCCTCACTAATCTCCATCCTGAAGGCCACAACCTGCTGGTTCTATTCCTGTAGCTGTGTAGTAAGATTTGGCTTTGTTATGGTGCCTGTGGTTTGGTTCCCTTATCTATGTAATATGCTTGGTTCTGCCACCGTGTCTAAGTAGTAAGTTTGGTTCTGTTACAGACAGTATATATAGTAAGTTTGGTTCTGTTCCTATATGCAGTAATCTATATGCATGTATCTATGCAGTAAGTTTGGTTCTATTAAAATATCTGCATAGTAAATTTGGTTCTGTTACAGTATCTATATAGTTAACTTGGTTCTGTTTTTGTAGCTGTATAGTCAGCTTGGTTCTTTTCCAGTATCTATGTAGTAAGCATGATTCTGTTCATGTATATATGTATTAAGCTTGGGTCTATTATGACATATGTGTAGTAAGTTTGGTTCTGTTCTTGTATCTAAATAGTAAACTTGTTTCTGTATTGATAAAGTAAGCTTGGTCTCTTCCAGCATCTATGTATTAAGCTTGGTTCTGATATGTTATCTATGTAGTAAGCCTGTTACTGCTATTGTTTCTATGTAACCAGCTTGTTCTTTTACCGTGTCTATGTAGTAAGTTGGTTCTGTTTCTTGTATCTAATAGTAACTGTATCTTATAATAAAGTAAGCTTGGCTCTCTTCCAGCATCTATGTATTAAGCTGGTTTGTAGTGGTATCTATGTAGTAAGCTGTTACTGCTATTGTTTCTATGTAACAGCTTTGTTCTTTACCATGTCTATGTAGTAAGCTTGGTTCTGTTCTCATATCGTGCAGTAAATTGGATGTATGTCAAAGATTGTCTGTTACGGTGTCTATCTGGTAATCTTGAATCTGTAACTGTCTATGTACTTAGATATAGTAAGCTTGGTTCTGTTCCTGTGTCTATGTAGTAGCTTGCGTCTGTCCCGTATCTAGTAATACAACTTATTATGTTCATTATCACTATATTAAGCTTGGTTCTATCTTGTTATCTTTTAGTAAGCTTGTGCTGTCCCTATATTTTTGTAGTAAATTAGCTTCTGGTATAATATCTATGTAGTAAGCTTTGTTCTCTTGTGTAATCTATGGAGTAAGCTTGGCTCTGCTCCCTTGGTCATCTGGCAATTTTGTAAAATGCCAGATGAACCGGTCCAGAAGTGGGACGCATCAGCCTACTTTTTTAAGTTTACTCATGGGCATTATTACTGGGTTAAGGGGAGCAATACTTGCCTTGCCTCAGGTGTTGTCACCCCTTCTTACACCACATCAGAATTAATATTTTCTGACATATAGATTCAAAAATAAAAAGATTAAAAACATATGGAGACACACCATTTTGCTGTAAATTATGCATTACATCTGACAGCCAATTTATAGTTTGCTTACCATCTTACATATTACCGTAAATGTTTTTGTAAGTTCTACACATTCTGCTACATGGAATCTCTATGAACAGACAGAACTGACTGACAGAGGCAAGTTAAGGTTTTTACATAGTTATAGTATTTTCCTTGTTTGTGTTGGAAGAGAAAAGGATTTCTGTAAGGATTGTTTAAGACGACAACTTAAAGGATGTAGACAATAAGAAGCGGACGAACAAATATTTTTGCAATTTGTGTTCAGTGCATTCTGGAGAAACGATGATTTCTTCTGCTTATAGGAAATGAAGTCCCACTAGAACACATGGGCACTTTCATTATTCTGTCTGCTTCTCTTCATAGAAACTCCACAACCCCAGAAACAGAATTATGTTTTCCTGTTTGTCTCAAGATAATTCTGGCAGAAACAAGGCCCCATCATGTTACCTAAAGGGCGGTAGACGCTGAACTGAGTTAACCTCTCCCAGGAAAGATGGGCTGTAAGTTGATGAAATTGTCGATCCACAAAACTAAAGTGCAACTACTGTATGTGGCTGATTTGTGTTTAACAACATTTCACACAATATTTCTTATCAGTGTTTTGTTTACACTTTTGCATATTAATATGTTGCAGCACTTACTTGAAGGTCTAGACAAAAGGAAGAGGAAATCAACTCACTGCCAACTGTATACTTCAGTGTACTGTATATCCAAGAATCAGTAATCTGCTTTCAGGATATGGTGCAATCAATAAGTGCTAGGTCGTGTCAGCCAGCTACCCAGAGAAGTGTAATTGCCTGGGTAAAATTAGATCTTGTGAAGCACATTGGACTTTGAAATTATATACTTGATCATCTCACACTCTAAACCCTTTGCCCCCGAAGGTGGTTTGCACGTTAATGACCGGGCCAATTTTTACAATTCTGACCACTGTCACTTTATGTGGTTGCTAGCTGAAGAGACCGGCGTTGCCCGGGCATAGTAACTAACTACGGTTAGTTATAACAAATTATAATGATTATATCTATATATAAAGCTGAATGTATAGCCCCGCCCACTCCACATAACCACATTCACTATGATATCCCACACAATCCCGTCAGCCAGAGCCACCGGACTACTACCCCTAATATCCCACATCATCCCATCAGCCAGAGCCACCGGACTACTACCCCTAATATCCAACATCGTCCCGTCAGCCAGAGCCACCGGACTACTAATATGCCACATCATCTCGTCAGCCATAGCCACCGGACTACTACCACTAATATCCCACATCATCACGTTGAGTCGCCCGCCAGGGCCGTGGGGTACTCGGCTCCGAGCCCATTGATTTCTATGGGGGATGTCACGGTAGCTGCAGCTCGGTCCGTGACCCTGGGCGCTCACTGAAAAGGGGATATTTACAGGGGAGTAGATGTTTATATGAAAGTTAGTGACGCCACCTGTGGTACCTGGTCAGGGTGACCAGCGCTGCTATGCAGATCCACTAAAGGGTTAGTATTGTTCAGCTAGATGTTAGGCCTCCCACAGGTGAGGCTGAGTCCTTCAGGGCAGATGGATGTGTAGGGATGCAGGACGGAGGGGAACCAGGCTGTGATAGAAGATGGACACACACACAATAGTCACTTTGGTACCTTTTACTGTAGATGTTGCAGGCACTTCCCAGAGAGCTGTAGGGTGAAGGGTGCACATCCAGTTCTCCCCACTGAGTAGGTATAGGGCCTCCTGTCTCCTATAATAAGTCTCTGACCTGTGTGAAACTAGGCCTGAGTTCGTCTTCATACTACGCCCGGCTGACCTTGTGGTAGGGCCTTGTTTGCAGTGCACTGCTCGACTCTGTCCTCCTGACCCAATTACGCATCAGCACAAAAGGACTCCTGCGACTTGTAGTCCTGCAGGAACTCCGGTATCTCCTACTGGGTCGTGAAGATCCCGGTAAGCTCGGACCCGGTGTCTGGTTGTAATGATCGGCGTGAGCTGATTAGGCTCCTCTGTCCCTTCTAATACTCTCTTCACTTGCTCCACTCGCCTTCGGCCTACCCGGGCCCTCACACTATCACACACTGGCAGTTGGTGGGCTGCCTCTTCGCCGCTCTCTAAGCGTCGGCACGCTTTCTCACTGAGCTGCACTCACTTGTTTCAGCTCTGACTAGGCTGGAGTGGTTTCAGTTCCACTTTACTAGCCTCCACTCTATTGAACTGAACTTTACTGCAGACTGCAGCCTTCAAACTCACTAGCTACCAACTGAGCTCTCCTCAGAACTAACTGTTCTTCCTGTCTTCACCCTCCTTTATATATCTAAACAGCTCACTCTGGAGGTCTTAGGGATGGGTGAAGGTGTGTGAATGTAGATATTGGACCTCTAGTGGTTGTTACCTTCTGTGCACCCTTCTGGGAATTAGGAATCCAAGCACAGCTGGGCTCCACACCGTCACAGCTGCCAGACTACTAACTCTAATATCCCACATCATTCCGTCAGCCTGGGGTGAGAACCAGAGCGCTCAGTGGAATGGCCCTAACTTCCATACCGGGGATCCCTTTAAGAGAGGCCTGGCGTCAGAACCAGAGTGCTGAGTGGATTTGCCCTGACTTCCATATCAACGATCCCTTTAAGAGAGGCATGGGTCAGTACCAAAGCGCTTAGTGGAATTGCCCTCACTTCCATACCGGGGATCCCTTTAAGAGGGGCCTGGTGTCAGAACCAGAGCACTGAGTGGATTTGCCCTGACTTCCATACCAATCATCCCTTTAAGAGAGACCTGTGGTCAGTACCAAAGCGCAGAGAGGATTTGCTCTTACTTCCATACCGGGGATCCCTTTAAGAGGGGCTTGGGGTCAGAATCAGAGCGTAGAGTGGATTTGCCCTCACTTCCATACCAGGAAGCCCTTTAGGAGGGGCTTGGGGTCAGAACCAGAGCGCTGAGTGGAATTGCCCTAACTTACATACCAATGATCCCTTTAAGAGGCCCTGGGGGTCAGAACCACAGCGCTGAGTGGAGCGGTCCTAACTTCCATACTGGGGATCCCTTTAAGAGAGGCCTGGGGTCAAAACCAAAGCGCTGGATGAATTTGTCCTGACTTCCATACCAATGATCCCTTTAATAGAGGCCTGGGGTCAGTACCAGAGTATTTGAAGGCAATTGCCCTGACTTCCAGACCCTGGGGTCAGAACCACCCAGTCACTGTCTGCTGAGGTGTTGTCGTGGAGTGAGAAAACTGTTGCTCATAGCAACCAATCACAGCTCAGCTTCTTTTAAACAGCTCTGGTGAAATAAAAGATGCTTTGTGATTGGTTGGTGATACACGCACACACACACACACCACACATTCAATTTTATATATATAGATAACTCTAGAAAGCTTCAACCGATCCCTGTGATTCTGAGAATGTTTTTTCATGACATATTGTACTTCATGATAGTGGTAAAATTTCTTTGATATGACTTGTGTTTATTTGTGGGAAAAAAATGGAAATTTGGTGAAAATGTAGAAAATTTCGCAATTTTCCAATTTTGAATATTCATGCCCTTAAATCACAGAGATATGTTACACAACATAGTTAATTAGAAACATTTCCCACATGTCTACTTTACAGCAGCACAATTTTGGAACAATTTTTTTTTCGTTAGGAAGTTATAAGGGTTAAAAGTTGAGCAGCAATTCCTCATTTTTACAACAAAATTTACAAAACCATTTTTTTAGGGACCACATCACATTTAAAGTCCCTATGAGGGGTCTGTATGATAGAAGACACCCAAAAGTGACACCATTCTAAAACCTGCACCCTCAAGGTGCTAAAAACTACATTCAAGAAGTCTATTAACCCTTCAGGTGCTTCACAGGAATTTTTGAAATGTGAAAAAAAATGAACATTTCACTTTTTTCACAAAAAATTACTTCAGAACCATTTTTTATTTTGACAAGGGTAACAGGAAAAAATGGACCCTAAAATGTGTTGTATAATTTCTCTGGAGCATGCCGATACCCCCTATGAGGGAGAAAACCACTGGGCGCGTGGCAGAGCTCGGAAGCACCATTTGACTTTTTGAACTCAAAATTTCCTGGAATAATTGATGGACATCATGTCACGTTTGGAGAGCCTCTGATCTGCCTAAACAGTAAAAATACCCCACAAGTGACACCATTTTGGAAACTAGACCCCTCAGAAAACTGATTTAGATGTGCGGTGAGTACATTGATCAATCAAGTGCTTAACCCCTTAACGACCACCGATACGCCTTTTAACGGCGGTCATTAAGGGTACTTAAACCACAGCGCCGTTTATTAACGGCGCTGTGGAAAAAGTGAATAGCGCCCCCCAGAGGCGCATTTTCTCCGGGGTCTCGGCTACCGGGGGTAGCGGAGACCCCAGAGAACATGAATCGGGTCGGTTTTTACCGACACCGATGTTGCGATCGCCGTTATTAACCCTATAACGGCGACCGCAAAAAAAAAAAAGTTGTGCCATTTAATTTCTCTGTCCTCTGATGTCATCGGACATCAGAGGACAGAGAAAAAGGGTCCCCGGGACCCCCATGTGGCCCCCGATGTCCTGTATGTGGCCCCAGGGCCCTCCGGTGTCCCCCGGGGCCGGCGCGATGAAGAAAATGGCGGGCGCATGCTCAGTGCGCCCGCCGCTATGTGCCGCTGTGTCCTGGGGGGGATGGGCAAATATTCTCTGGGGTCTCGGCTAGCATAGATGCGATCGCAAAAAAAAAAAAAATGATTTCTCTCCCCTCTGATGTGATCGCACATCAGAGGGAGAAAATGAGGGTCCCCCGGTCCCCCGATCGCCCCCCCGTATATTTACCGGTGTCCTCCGTCCTCCCGCAGGCCCCAGGATCCCGGCGTCTTCTTCCTGCAAAAAAAAATGGCGGGCGCATGCGCAGTGCGCCCGCCGATCTGCTTGGCGGCAGATTCAAAAATGATTTCATTCATTCTCCAGAAAGTGCATTTTGATCACTGTGATAAACTATCACAGTGATCAAAATAAAAAAAACAGTACATAACCCCCCCATTTATCACCCCCTTAGTTAGGGACATATAATAAAATATAGAAATTATATTTATTTTCATTTTTCTGTTAGGGTTAGGGTTATAATTAGGGTTAGGGTTATAATTAGGGTTAGGGTTAGCATTAGGGTTAGGGTTAGCATTAGGGTTAGGGTTATAATTAGCGTTAGGGTTAAGCTGGGTTCATACTGCGTTATGGCAGTCCGTTAGACGGACTGCGTTACACCGCGGTATAACGCGGTGTAACGCAGTCCGTTAACGCTGCCATTCACCCCCATTTGAGGGCGCATCGCGACGCATGCCGTAAAGCGGGATGCGTTTGCGACGTGCCATCATTCAGTGACGGAGCCTCGGACGCGGCTGCAGCGTCTGGGCTCCGTCACCGCTAGCGCAGAGGAATCATCTGCTGATTCCTCTGCGCTAGCGGGTATAGCATAACGCGATCGTGTTATGCTATACCGTTACCAGCCCGTCAACGCTATGTGTTGAACGGGCTGGTAAAACGCAAAATGAACCTAGCCTTAGGGTTAGGGTTATAATTAGGGTTATAATTAGGGTTAAGGTTACAATTAGGGTTAGGGTTAAAATTAGGGTTAGGGTTACAATTAGAGTTAGGGTTACAATTAAGGTTAGGGTTACAATTAGGGTTGGGATTTAGGTTAGGTTTAGGGTTGGGATTAGGGTTAGGGGTGTGTTGGGGTTAGGGTTGGAGCTAGAATTGAGGGATTTCCACTATTTAGGCACATCAGGGGGTCTCCAAACACGACGTGGCGTTCAAAAAGTCAAATGGCGCTCCCTCCCTTCCGAGCCCTGCAGTGCGCCCAAACAGTGGTTTACCCCAACATATGGGGTATCAGCGTACTCAGGACAAATTGCACACCAATTTTAGGGTTCTAATTTCTCCTGTTACCCTTGGGAAAATAAAAAATAGCTGGCTAAAAAAATCATTTTTGAGAAAAAAAATGATTTTTTATTTTCACAGCTCTGCGTTTATAAATTTCTGTGAAAAACTTGAGGGTTCAAAGTGCTCACCACACATCTAGATAAGTTCCTTAAGGGGTCTAGTTTCCAAAATGGGGTCACTTGTGGGGGGTTTCCACTGTTTAGATACATCAGGGGGTCTCCAAACACGACGTGGCTTTCAAAAAGTCAAATGTCGCTCCCTCCCTTCCGAGCCCTGGCTTGCGCCCAAACAGTGGTTTACCCCAACATATGCGGTATCAGCGTACTCAGGACAAATTGCACACCAATTTTGGGGTTCTAATTTCTCCTGTTACCCTTGGGAAAATAAAAAATAGCTGGCTAAAAAAAACATTTTTGAGAAAAAAAATGATTTTTCATTTTCACGGCTCTGCGTTTATAAATTTCTGTGAAACACTTGGGGGTTCAAAGTGCTCACCACACATCTAGATAAGTTCCTTAAGGGGTCTAGTTTCCAAAATGGTGTCACTTGTGGGGGGTTTCCACTGTTTAGACACATCAGGGGGTCTCCAAACACGACGTGGCTTTCAAAAAGTCAAATGTCGCTCCCTCCCTTCCGAGCCCTGCCGTGCGCCCAAACAGTGGTTTACCCCAACATATGGGGTATCAGCGTACTCAGGACAAATTGCACACCAATTTTGGGATTCTAATTTCTCCTGTTACCCTTGGGAAAATAAAAAATAGCTGGCTAAAAAAAACATTTTTGAGAAAAAAAATGATTTTTCATTTTCACGGCTCTGCGTTTATAAATTTCTGTGAAGCACTTGGGGGTTCAAAGTGCTCACCACACATCTAGATAAGCTCCTTGGGGGGTCTAGTTTCCAAAATGGTGTCACTTGCAGGGGTTTCTACTGTTTAGGTACATCAAGGGCTCTGCAAACACAACATGACGCCCGCAGAACATTCCATCAAAGTCTGCATTACAAAATGGCGCTCCTTCCCTTCCAAGCACTCCCATGCGCCCAAACAGTGGTTTCACCCTACATATGGGGTATCAGCGTACTCAGGAAAAATTGCACAACAACTTTTTGGGTCCAATTCTCCTGTTACCCTTGGGAAAATAAAAAAAATAGCGGGCTAAAGAATCATTTTTGAGGAAAAAAATGATTTTTTATTTTCACGGCTCTACGTTTATTAATTTCTGTGAAGCACTTGGGGGTTCAAAGTGCTCACCACACATCTAGATAAGTTCCTTAAGGGGTCTAGTTTCCAAAATGGTGTGATTTGTGGGGGGTTTCGACTGTTTAGGCGTATCAGGGGCTCTCCAAACGCGACATGGCGTCCAATTTCAATTCCAGCCAATTTTGGTTTGAAACAGTCAAACGGCGCTCCTTCACTTCCAAGCCCTGCCGTGCGCCCAAACAGTGGTTTACCCCCACATATGGGGTATCGGCATGCTCAGGACAAATTGCACAAAAACTTTTGGGGTCTTGTTACCCTTGGGAAAATAAAAATTGGGTGTGAACAGATCGTTTTTGTGGAAAAAATATGATTTTTTATTTTCACGGTTCTATGTTATAAACTTCTGTGAAGCACTTGGAGGTTCAAAGTGCTCACCACACATCTAGATAAGTTCCTTAGGGGGTCTAATTTCCAAAATGGGGTCACTTGTGGGGGTTTCCACTGTTTAGACACATCAGGACCTCTACAAACACGACATGACGTCCAGACAATTCTGCGCTGAAAAAGTCAAACGGCGCTCCTTCCCTTCCAAGCTCTGCCTTGCACCCAAACAGTGGTTTACCCCCACATATGGGGTATCAGAATGCTCAGGACAAATTGCACAAAAACTTTTGGGGTCTTGTTACCCTTGGGAAAATAAAAATTGGGGTGAAAAGATTGTTTTTGTGGAAAAAATATGATTTTTTATTTTCACTGTTCTATGTTATAAACTTCTGTGAAGCACTTGGAGGTTCAAAGTGCTCACCACACATCTAGATAAGTTCCTTAGGGGGTCTAGTTTCCAAAATGGGGTCACTTGTGATGGGTTTCCACTGTTTAGACACATCAAGGCCTCTACAAACGCGACATGGCGTCCAGCCAATTCTGCGTTGAAAAAGTCAAATGTCGCTCCTTCCCTTGCAACCTCTGCCGTGCGCCCAAAAAGTGGTTTACCCCCACATATGGGGTATCGGCTTAATCAGGAGAAATTGCACAACAAATTTTGTGGTTCATTTTTTCTTTTAACAGTTGTGAAAATAAAAAAAATAGGTTCCGAAGTAAAGTTTTTGCAAAAAAAGTTAAATGTTAATTTTTTCCTTCCACATTGCTTCAGTTCCTGTGAAGCACGTAAAGGGTTAATAAACTTCTTGAATGTGGTTTTGAGCACCTTGAGGGGTGCAGTTTTTAGAATGGTGTCACTTTTGGCTATTTTCTATCATATAGACCCCTCAAAGTGACTTCAAATGTGAGGTGGTCCCTAAAATAAAAATGGTGTTGTAAAAATGAGAAATCGCTGGTCAATTTTAACCCTTATAACATCGTAACAAAAAAAAATTTTGGTCCCAAAATTGTGCTGATGTAAAGTAGACATGTGGGAAATGTTATTTATTAAGAAATTTGTATGACATATCTCTCTGATTTAAGGGCATAAAAATTTAAAGTTTGAAAATTGTTAAATTTTCAAAATTTTCGCCATATTTCCGTTTTTTTCATAAATAAACACAAGTCATATCAAAGAAATTTTACCACTAACGTGAAGTACAATATGTCACGAAAAAATAATCTCAGAATCAGCTGGATTCGTTAAAGCGTTCCAGAGTTATAACCTCATAAAGTGACAGTGGTCAGAATTGTAAAAATTGGCCCGGTCATTAAGCTGCAAAATGGCTCTGTCACTAAGGGGTTAACAGAAGCTTATAATGTTGAGACGTAAAAATAAAAAAAATCAAATTTTCCCCATAAATATGTTTTCAGCACAAAATATTGCATTTTCATAAGGGAAACAGAAGAAATTGCACCATTCAGTTTGTTTTGCAATTTCCCTTGAGTACACCGATACCACATATGAGGGCGAAAAACACTGTTTGGGCACACAGCAGAGCTCTGAAGGTGAAGTTACGCCATTTGACTTTTTAAATGCAAAATTTGCTTGAACAACTGGAGTACGCCATGTCGCATTTGGAGAGCCCCTGATGCACCTAAACAGTGGAAACCCACACAAGTGGCACCATTTTGGAAACCAGACCCCTTAAGAAATGTATTTAGATGTGTTGGGATCACATTTATCGAGCGCTCTAAGCTGAGCACTTATTTTGGGGTTTCCATATAAATCTCTGTGTAACGTGACAGATGAAACCCACGAGGGATCCATTCACTATAATGAGGCAGCAGAGTTACTCTGGACTTCGTCTGGCCTCTGTTCAGCATTGTCCTTTTTAGAAGTGCACCAAACTGTGGCCGACGGCACTTGTATGCAATCCTAAGAAAAGATGGACACCGCCGGATCACAGGTCTTATGGCGTCCACAGTGCCTCCATCTTCCGCCAGAGGTTCGGTCTGAATCATGTATTTCAGAGATTTACATGGAAACCCAGTATAAGCGCTCAGCGCAGAGCGCAGGATAAATGTGCGCCGAGCCTTACTGCGATCTTTGGTTCCTCGTGCGGTATAAGTGGTTAGGTGACTTTATTTTTCAGGTTGGGGTCATTCCAGCGATACCAGATTTATAGCGAGTTTTTATGTTTGGCAGCTGGCACACACTAAAAGATGCTTTTTATAACAAAAAATAGTTTTCGCATCACCACATTTTGAGAGCTATAATTTTTCTATATTTTGGTCCATAGAGTCATGTGAGGGCTTGTTTTTTGCGGGACAAGTTGACGTTTTTATTGATACCATTTTCGGGCACATGACATTTTTTGATCTCTTTTTATTCCAATTATTGAGAGGCAGAATGAACAAAAAACTATTCAGGATTTTTTGGGGGGGGTTTATGCCGTTCTGTGTGTGGTAAAATTGATAAGGCAGTTTTATTCTTCTGGTTAGTACGATTACAGCGATGCCTTATTTGTATCTTTTTTATGTTTTGGCGCTTTTACACAATAAAAACTATTTTATAGAAAAATAATTACCGTATTTTTCGGACCATAAGACGCACTTTTTTTCCTCCAAATTTGGGAGGAAAGTGTGGGTGCGTCTTATGGTCGGAATGTAACGTATGGAGGGGAGCAGCAGTGGAGTGAGATCGCAGGAGGCAGGAAAATATCCCCTCAGCTGCAGGAATCCAGCGCTGGGGAAACCACTGTGTCACGCGGTCTTATGATATGTGTACGATGTCAGTAAACTATTCTTAAAAGAACAACACTCTATACAACATATAGATTAGCAACATCAGCATGTAAATATAGAATAGATTTACCTGACATGATATCCGTTGAACTCAGGGTTAATCTTGAGGACTTGATACACTGTCACAGGAAAGAGGAGGACCGGGGGTCTAACCTGACCCTAAACTGGGGTCCTAACTAATCCCTCACCTTGGAGGTACTGATAATGGTTCAGAGGTCCAAGTCTCCAGCCTAACCCTGTCTCCTATCAGTCCCTGAACCCTGTAATCAGTCCTAAGAAGGATACTGATTACCACCAAAGGAATACGGGCTGATCTCTGCTAAATACACAGATTAGACATATTAGACAGACTGGAGAAAACACAGACTTGCATACACACTCAAACACAGAAGGAACATAAATGATCTGGGATATTAAACTCTAAGCAAGGTGAGCTTAAAACAACTAAGGAGCTCTTTAACTTAAGTCTATACAGATACAATCCTATCTGTGGTCTGCATGAAGAATTTCACTGGCAACTCCCAACACAGACAACCAGAGATTTAAAGGAAACCAATCAACAAATAATTAATTGCAGCCGGGAGAAACTGCACCCAGTCCCAGAACTGAGCACAGACAGAATTAACTCCCTAACTGCCAAACACAAAGAAACAGCAACTCAGCTGTGAGAAGTCAGAATGTGCAACCGCGACGATCTTCGTGGCAATGCACACATGACAGTACCCCCCCTTCTACGAGGGGCCTCCGGACCCTCAGGGCCAGGTTTGCCCGGGTGAGTTCTGTGGAAGGTCCGCACCAAACGATCTGCGTTAATGTCAGACGCAGGAACCCACGTCCTCTCCTCTGGACCATACCCCTTCCAATGCACCAAGTACTGAAGGGACCGGCGATTCAGACGTGAGTCAATGATCTTTGACACTTGAAACTCCAAGTTACCATTGACCACCACTGGAGGAGGAGGTAGAGGTGATGGTATGACTGGTGCCACGTACCTCTTAAGTAATGACTTGTGGAACACATTGTGGATTTTAAACGTAGGAGGGAGGTCCAGACGAAATGCCACAGGATTAATTATGGAACTGATCCTGTACGGCCCGATGAATCTGGGCCCAGCTTCCAGGAGGGAACTTTAAGTTTTATATTCCTGGTAGACAACCATACCAGATCGTTCACATTAAGATCTGGACCAGAAACTCTCCTCCTATCAGCCATACGTTTATAACGGTTCCCCATAGCACTCAGATTATTCAATACACCTCTCCACACTGAAGCAAGTGACGACGAGAAACGCTCCTCCTCAGGAACCCCAGAAGGGACCCCCCCATTGAATGTACAAAACTGGGGATGAAAACCATATGCCCCAAAAAACGGGGACTTACCAGTGGACTCGCTCCGCCTGTTGTTAAGAGCGAACTCTGCCAGAGGCAAGAAAGAAGACCAGTCCTCCTGGTTCTCTGAGACAAAACACCGAAGATAAGTCTCTAGGCTTTGATTCAGACGCTCTGTCTGACCATTGGTCTGCGGATGAAAAGCCGAGGAAAATGACAATTGCATCCCCCGACGTAAACAAAATGCCCTCCAAAACTTGGACACAAACTGAGACCCCCTATCTGACACCACATCAGAAGGCAACCCATGAAGTCTCACAATCTCCCCAATGAACACCTGCGCCAGAGTTTTAGCATTAGGGAGGGCAGGAAGAGCAATGAAATGTGCCATCTTACTGAACCTGTCAACAACCACCAGTATGACAGTCTTCCCTGACGACTGAGGAAGGTCCGTGATGAAGTCCATAGACAAATGAGTCCATGGACGCTCCGGAAGTTTCAAGGGTAAGAGGGTCCCAGACGGACGGGTATGAGGGGTCTTAGAGCGAGCACAAACCCCACAGGACGCGACAAAAGTTAAAACATCTTTATTAACGTTAGGCCACCAAAACCGGCGAGAAAGGAGATCTAAAGTAGCCTTACTCCCTGGATGTCCTGCTAAAGCAGAATTATGATGTGCCTCAATAACCTTTTGTCTCAACTGATTTGGGACAAACAGTCTCCCTGGAGGTCCTGCAGGGGCGTCCCCCTGAGCCTCTAACACCTCCTCCTCAAGCTCAGAACATACAGCCGACACTACCACCCCCTCCTGAAGGATAGGAATCGGGTCATCCATTTTCCCGGCCCCTGGGAAACTGCGAGACAAGGCATCCGCCTTAACATTCTTAGATCCAGGGCGATAAGTGACAACAAAATTAAACCTGGTAAAAAACAACGACCATCGAGCTTGTCTGGAATTCAGACGCTTAGCAGATTCCAAATACAGCAGGTTCTTGTGATCAGTAATGACGGTGACCGGGTGGACTGCCCCCTCCAAAAAGTGACGCCATTCTTCAAAAGCCAACTTAATGGCCAAAAGTTCCCTATTGCCGATATCATAATTCCTTTCGGCGGACGACAATTTTTTAGAAAAGAAAGCGCACGGATGCCATTTACCAGGGGACGGACCCTGGGACAATATTGCACCCACCCCTACGTCAGACGCGTCCACCTCCACAACGAACGGCTGTGATGCATCTGGTTGGATGAGAACGGGTGCCGAAGCAAAACATTTTTTCAAAGAGGAAAAAGCTTGGCAAGCTTTGTCCGACCATTTAGAAAAATCCGTCCCTTTTCTTGTCATGTCAGTGAGAGGTTTGACAACAGATGAGAAATTACAAATAAATTTCCGGTAGTAGTTAGCAAACCCCAGAAAACGCTGCAGAGCCTTAAGATCCTCTGGCTGATCCCATTCAAGCACTGCTCTCACCTTTTCAGGTCCATACGGAAACCGGAGGCTGACACCAAGAAACCCAAAAACTGAAGTTCCTGTACGGCGAATACACACTTTTCCAGTTTGGCGTATAGTTTATTGTCTCGCAAGATCTGCAACACCTGTCTCACATGCTCCTGGTGAGACACAAGATCTGGTGAGTAAATTAAAATGTCATCCAAATATACGACCACAAACAGCCCCACCAGATGACGAAAAATGTCATTAACAAAATGTTGGAACACTGCTGGTGCAGTAGTCAGACCAAAAGGCATGACAAGGTTCTCATAATGTCCCTCCGGCGTGTTAAACGCCGTTTTCCACTCATCCCCCTCTTTTATCCTAATCAGATTATACGCCCCCCTGAGATCCAATTTAGAGAACCATTTGGCGCCAACAATTTGATTGAAGAGATCAGGAATCAGAGGGAGTGGATACGGATCTCGAACAGTAATCCGATTAAGTTCGCGGAAATCCAAGCAAGGGCGTAGGCCTCCATCTTTTTTCTTCACAAAGAAGAACCCCGCGGCCACTGGGGAAGATGAAGGTCTAATATGCCCTTTGGCCAGACTCTCCGAAATATAATCTTTCATAGCCTGCCTCTCAGGACCAGAAAGGTTATATAACCTAGCTTTAGGTAACTTAGCATCAGGAAGTAAATTAATAGAGCAGTCATACACGCGATGAGGAGGCAACTCCTGACACCCCTCCTCAGAGAACACATCCCCAAAGTCCTCCAAAAAAGGAGGCAAAGTACTAGGCACGACCGCACTGATGACTGTGTTCATGCAGTTACTTTTGCAAAACTCCCCCCATTGGCTTATATCTCTGGACTGCCAATTAATCACAGGGTTATGTTTAACCAACCAAGGAAGTCCCAACACAATAGGAGTAGGTAGACCCTCCAACACATAACAAGATAATAGTTCCCTATGTATTGCCCCTACCCGAAGGTCAATGTTATGAACCTCATGAACAAAGCTACCTTGGCCGAGAGGCCTGGCGTCAATGGAGAATATAGGGATCGGTTTGACCAATACACTCAGATGCATACCTTGAGCCTGAGCAAACTGAGCGTCAACCAGATTAGCCCCGGACCCACTATCAAGAAGAACAGAAAATCTCTCCACTCTCGTACCAACCACCACCTCCACTGGTACAAGGAACTGAGAAGAACTAGCGGACGAAATACATACTCCCAGGTTGTCGTCCACCACACAACCTGGGATTAACAGTTTTCCGGCGACTTTTTGCTCAACAAGGCACGGGATGGACATCCCCCAACAAAATGTCCCTCTTTCCCGCAGAAGAAACACCTTCTAGTCCTGCGGCGTACCGCCAATCCCCTCCTACGAAATGATGTCCCTCCCAACTGCATAGGCTCCTCCGAACAGACAAGGGGAACCTCAACATAAGGGACTTTAGTAGTAGGTGGAGTAACAACAGGGGGCGGAGTTACCTCGCACCTCTCCCGGAGCCGTCTATCAGTACGGATAGCTAGGGCCATAGCAGCCTCCAGTGATGGAGGAGAATCATACTGAGCCAAAACGTCCTTTAATTTGTCAGAAAGCCCATGACAAAACTGGCTTCTAAGAGCTGGGTCATTCCACTGAGTATCTGTGGCCCATCTACGGAACTCAGAAGCAAATTCCTCCGCCGGACGATCTCCCTGCTGTATCTTACGTAATTTTGTCTCAGCAAGAGAGACCCGATCTGGGTCATCATATACCAAACCCAGGGCAGTAAAAAATCGATCTACTGACTGTAGAGCCGGGGATCCCGGAGGAAGGGAGAAGGCCCAGGATTGAGGGTCCCCTTGTAGGAGCGAGATAACAATTCCCACTCTCTGCTCTTCACTCCCTGATGATCGAGGCCGAAGCCGAAAATACAATTTACATGCTTCCCTGAAGGTAAAAAATTTGTCTCGCCCACCAGTGAACCTGTCCGGGAGAGCTACTTTAGGTTCAAATCTGGTTTTGCTCCGAGGGAGACAAAACTTTGGACTTAATGTCCGTCAGCTCCATGGATAATCCCTGCAACTGCAGAGCCAGCTGGGCTACTGGATCCATGGCAACTGGGAATAATTTTATGGGCCAGTGAAAATGTCACGCGGTCTTATGATATGTGTACGATGTCAGTAAACTATTCTTAAAAGAACAACACTCTATACAACATATAGATTAGCAACATCAGCATGTAAATATAGAATAGATTTACCTGACACGATATCCGTTGAACTCAGGGTTAATCTTGAGGACTTGATACACTGTCACAGGAAAGAGGAGGACCGGGGTCTAACCTGACCCTAAACTGGGGTCCTAACTAATCCCTCACCTTGGAGGTACTGATAATGGTTCAGAGGTCCAAGTCTCCAGCCTAACCCTGTCTCCTATCAGTCCCTGAACCCTGTAATCAGTCCTAAGAAGGATACTGATTACCACCAAAGGAATACGGGCTGATCTCTGCTAAATACACAGATTAGACATATTAGACAGACTGGAGAAAACACAGACTTGCATACACACTCAAACACAGAAGGAACATAAATGATCTGGGATATTAAACTCTAAGCAAGGTGAGCTTAAAACAACTAAGGAGCTCTTTAACTTAAGTCTATACAGATACAATCCTATCTGTGGTCTGCATGAAGAATTTCACTGGCAACTCCCAACACAGACAACCAGAGATTTAAAGGAAACCAATCAACAAATAATTAATTGCAGCCGGGAGAAACTGCACCCAGTCCCAGAACTGAGCACAGACAGAATTAACTCCCTAACTGCCAAACACAAAGAAACAGCAACTCAGCTGTGAGAAGTCAGAATGTGCAACCGCGACGATCTTCGTGGCAATGCACACATGACACACTGGTCCTGATACTTAAGTGCAGTGAATATTAATTAGCCGCTTCCCCGCCCACCTATCAGCTGAGCAGTGAGCGGGAGCAGCAAATGACAGAGCCACATGGTTCCCCAGCACCTGATTCCTGCAGCAGCTGGGAGATGTGTGTTGGAAGGAGAAGGATGCGACAGGAGCAGAGTGCAGCAGGAGGCATCGCATACCTGACAGCACAGGGCTGTGCTGATGCCATGCTGAATGCTCCTCTGGAGGACCTGTGATGAGGTCATGAAGAGGGGGGGCTGGAGCATCACATGACCACACAAAGCCCTGCCTCTTCAATGATGTCATCACAGGTCCTGCAGACACACTGTACAACAGATAATTAATTAAAAGGTTATTAATGACAGCACATAAAAAAGCACTCTGAAATCCTGTGGTGGACTATAACTCCCAGCATGCCATAGGATCTGCAGGACATGCTGAGAGTTATAGTTCTCCCATGGGTCTTAAAGCAGCACTCCAGTGTTATTTTTCAGTGCTGGAGTGGTGCTTTAAATATAAGCCCCGTGCCCCAATTCTTATACTCACCCTCCAGCGTCTTCACATAGTACTTTACAGACACCACACTGGTCCCCAGCACCATCTTCTACCCATAGCTTCCTACATAATAACATACTATTATATATAATAACACCACATATAATAGTATGTTATTTATGTTATTAAATATTTTACCACATTTTTTGCTTCAAATATATTTTTCCCTATTTTCCACCTCTAAAACCTGGGCGCGTCTTATAGTCCGAAAAATACGGTATTTTTGCTTCCATTGATACTGAAAGTTATAAATTTTAAATTTTTCCGCTGATGGATTTGTATGATGGCTTGTTTTTTGTGGGACAAGATGTCATTTTCAGCGGAACCATGTTTATATACAGTACAGACCAAAAGTTTGGACACACCTTCTCATTCAAAGATTTTTCTGCATTTTCATGACTATGAAAATTGTTAATTCACACTGAAGGCATCAAAACTATGAATTAACACATGTGGAATTATATACTTAACAAAAAAGTGTGTAACAACTGAAATTATGTCTTATATTCTAGGTTCTTCAAAGTAGCCACAAAGTAGCCACCTTTTGCTTTGATGACTGCTTTGCACACTCTTGGCATTCTCTTGATGAGCTTCAAGAGGTAGTCACCAGAAATGGTTTTCACTTCACAGGTGTGCCCTGTCAGGTTTAATAAGTGGGATTTCTGGTCTTATAAATGGGGTTGGGACCATCAGTTGTGTTGTGCAAAAGTCAGGAGGATACACAGCTGATAGTCCTACTGAATAGACTGTTAGAATTTGTATTAATCAAGAAAAAAGCAGCTAAGTAAAGAAAAACGAGTGGCCATCATTACTTTAAGAAATGAAGGTCAGTCAGTCCGAAAAATTGGGAAAACTTTGAAAGTGTCCCCAAGTGCAGTTGAAAAAAACCATCAAGCAAAGAAACTGGCTCACATGAGGACCGCCCCAGAAAAGGAAGACCAAGAGTCACCTCTGCTTCTGAGGATAAGTTTATCCGAGTCACCAGCCTCAGAAATCGCAGGTTTACAGCAGCTCAGATTAGAGACCAGGTCAATGCTACACAGAGTTCTAGCAGCAGACACATCTCTACAACAACTGTTAAGAGGAGACTTTGTGCAGCAGGCCTTCATGGTAAAATAGCTGCTAGGAAACCACTGCTAAGGACAGGCAACAAGCAGAAGAGACTTGTTTGGGCTAAAGAACACAAGGAATGGACATTGGACCAGTGGAAATCTGTGCTTTGGTCTGATGATCCAAATTTGAGAAGAAAAGGTGAACGGATGGACTCTACATGCCTGGTTCCCACCGTGAAGCATGGAGGAGGAGATGTGATGGTGTGGGGGTGCTTTGCTGGTGACACTGTTGGGGATTTATTCAAAATTGAAGGCATAGTGAACCAGCATGGCTACCACAGCATCTTGCAGCAGCATGCTATTCCATCCGGTTTGCGATTAGTTGGACCATCATTTATTTTCAACAGGACAATGACCCCAAACACACCTCCAGGCTGTGTAAGGGCTATTGACCAAGAAGGAGAGTGATGGGCTGCTATACCAGATGACCTGGCCTCCAAAGTCACCAGACCTGAACCCAATCGAGATGGTTTGGGGTGAGCTGGACCGCAGAGTGAAGGCAAAAGGGAAAATCATATATCAAACCCTAACAAAAATACTTTATTAATAAAATAAAAATATTTGGTGAAGATCAATGCTGTTAACAACTAGGCTTTATTAAGCATAGAGCTCTTCATACTTTATTGCTTTTTCACTAAAACAATCGTGAATATTAAGGCATTTATATATCTATTGTTGATAACAACCACCTAGATCTACCACGCAACACCATCTGTGTTCAAATATGTTTTTTACTCCATTGGGGCATAGGGATGTACTAGCATAGTAGGTCTCTGTCTTGATTAGGGGTCCCTTTAGCGACTGGGCAGAGGGATTCCCTAGGGCTGCAGGGTATATCAGGGCCACTAGGGACAGCCATCGTGGAGCGGGGGCGCCACAACGCTCCCCCCTAGGGTGCCAACCTCCGCAGCCAGGCAGGTGCAAGCCTAGTTGTTTACTAGGGACATCCAGGTGTGCCCAATGTTTTTAATTCGGAACACTACTTTTTTCTTTTTGATTGTCACTTTTTTGTTTGGTGCTACCTATTGAGGTATTTTATTAATAAAGTATTTTTGTTAGGGTTTGATATATGATTTTGGCTTTGAAGCCCTATGGATTTTGATTATATGTGAAGGCAAAAGGGCCAACAAATCCCTAAGAATCTCTGGGAACTCCTTCAAGACTGTTGGAAGACAATTTCCGGTGACTACCTCTTGAAGCTCATCAAGAGAATGCCAAGAGTGTGCAAAGAAGTCATCAAAGGAAAAGGTGGCTACTTTGAAGAACCTAGAATATAAGACATAATTTCAGTTGTTTCACATTTTTTTGTTAAGTAATAAATTCCCCATGTGCTAATTCATATTTTTGATGCCTTTAGTGTGAATGTACAATTTTCATAGGCATGAAAATACAAAAAATCTTTAAATGAGAAGGTGTGTCCAAACTTTTGGTCTGTACTGTATATTCGTCTTTTTTTTCAATTTTATTCCACTTTTTTGTTCGGGGGTATGATGATAAGCATTTTTTTGCCTTGTTTTTTTTATTTTTTTTTTTTTATATGGTGTTCACTGAAGGGTTAAATAGTGAAAATAGTTTTATAGGTCGAGTCATTGCAGACACGGAGATACCAACTATTTGTACTTTTATTGTTTAAAATATGTTTTTTTCATACAAATATTTACAGATACAATTTTCTTTTGATTTTTTTTATTATTTTTCATATTTATAAAATTATTTTTACAATTTTTAAAAACATTTTTTTTACTTTTTTACTTTGTGCCAATATGGGACTGTCTTTTTTTTTCAGGCTAATCTGTTGTACGCATGGGGATGCCATGCCGTAGAAACTGTCAGCTGTGCAGTGACAGGGAAAGTTGCTGATCATGCACTGCACATGATCAGAACTTTCCTAACTCTGGTGACCTGGATGTCATCATGATGACATCGGGCCACCATGGCAACGATCATACCCCACGTCACACCGAAGGGTCTCTGATCAAAAGGCAAGGGGGACTGTCAGCCCTCAGCCAGCTTCCAAAATGCTGCGATTGCTTTCAATTGCAGCATTTATGGGGTTAAAGTGCCAGGAGCGGTGTGGTGACCGCTCCGGGCACTTAATGCCAAGTGTCAGCTGTCAAAATCACGTGTGCGTGGGTGATCGCCATGCAGTAATAATACGCCCCCTGTTAAGATAGGCCCAGGGCAAAGGATATATTATTATTACAACAAATTTCAGAAAGGTGTTAAAGGGGTTGTCCGGGAGAAAAAAAAAATTTTGTACTGTCCCTGCCCTCATACACTATAAAAAATGAGATGCCCAGTGCAGTTCTAATATCTTTATAACACTTGTTATTCAGTGTGACAGAAGCTGCTCCTCATTGCTCCCCTCTCCCGTCTGGGACTTTACGCACCAGGAGCGTATCTGGGAGGCACAGTCGGGGTATGTGCTGGCGGGGTCGCTTCTGCCTGTTTAAAAATTCTCGTAGGGGCCAGAAAACTTTATCAGAGCCATCAGCATTAATACATCTAGCATTTTGCAGACTCTGGAGAGAATAGTGTAAAAATGGGGCTTCCCACTGGTGGCTGATATGTGCAGTTCCATCACTTGAGGCATCACAGGGAGAAGCACCGAAGTACAGCCCTGTGTAACTGAGAACTGTCAGCCAATCAGTGCATATTTATCTGCACAGCAGAGGAGGCACGCTCACTGCTATGCCTGTGTGAAAATGCAGCCTACGCTGGTGGCAACCCTGCAAATGCTGCAAACAGAGGAGCAGCTCAAGGGGTTTTTGGAAGGGTGGCTTGGGGGACTTCAGAGGGGGCGGCTCAGGGACCTATGGCTGCTGTGTTTCCAGCTGCAACAGGGTG
Organism: Oophaga sylvatica; assembly: GCA_033576555.1. Classification (NCBI taxonomy): domain Eukaryota; kingdom Metazoa; phylum Chordata; class Amphibia; order Anura; family Dendrobatidae; genus Oophaga; species Oophaga sylvatica. The sequence goes on along the minus strand of JARQOD010000002.1, from coordinate 599,176,877 downwards.
CAAAATAAAGCACAGAAACGAGGCTGTACAGAGCATCATGTGATTAGTGGGGCTTAATGCAAAGGGCCGTGGCATCACTAGGACCCCGCAGTTTAGTGCAGGAAGGAAGCCTGGCGGTTACCAAGAACAACAGTTTGGAAAGATGGTGAGTATAAGCACTGTGATGTTTAAGTATGCTCCATGTTCTAGGTGCATGTTGCGTCATCTGCGTACAGTATTAGCGGTGTGTGGCTGGTGGTAATTGTTGGCATATGCAACAGATTAGGACTTATTATAAGTAAAAGGAGGACTTTATGCTGACCTACAATAGATGGCGATGTGTAAGTTTCCTTCTGTTTAATGTATTGTATAAGAAATAGTCTCACTTGTAGTTTCACTTTCGTTTTGTTCCTGTTTTCTTGATGCAATGCTAAAATGACTGTGCATTATTCTTTTACCTCATGCTGTTACAAGTAAAAGCTTGTTATCCCATGCAGCCTGCTCTGTGAAGTTTTCTACTCAAAGGTGTGATTCAGAAGCTGTGCAACAGGTTATGGCCCAGACACCCAAACACTACAGACACCCAGGCACCAGAGAATCCAGATACAGAGAATCCAGACACCAGAGAATCCAGACACCACAGATCCCAAGCACCAAGAATACCAGATACCCAGGACACTGAACTCTCTGCAAGACCCTGGGAATGCAGAAGAATTCTTCAGTGCAAGTCTCTAACAAATAAGTAAGATAAGTTAAAAATGACAGTAGCACAGAGCTAAAACTCACAGTAGCTAAACTGAATATGAGAACTATCAGCTATGGAAATTCAAAGTAGAGATTTATTGTCCTAAGATGATTTAAGGGAAGTAATCACTACAGATAGACCTAATCAAGAAATCAACATGGGATAAGAAAAATAGACAAGCGAGAGCCACCATTAGCTATTAGTATGATGCTCAATTAATACATATAAGAAATGAAGGAAACAGCGAAAGGAAATGTGGGAAGCATTAAGAAAGCTATATGAAGACCCAGCTTAAATCACAAGTTATTTTTATTAAAAAGCTTTACAGTTGAGACTAAGTGCAGACAGTGACATGCAGAACATATTCTTAATGATGGAAGTGATATCACAGCTAAATCTATTGGTGAAGATAGTAAAGAAGTCATATAGCAACTATATTATTGTGCAGTTTACCAGATTCATATACAGCTTTAATAAAGCACTAGAGACAAGACCTGAAACAGACATTACATAGAGTTTGTGAAGACCAGACTCACAGATGAATATCAAGAAGAAAAGAACAAAGCAATGATTCTCTACTGAAAAGGACAGTGGAAACACTCTTAAAGCTACAGAATTTAAAAAACCTTATAAATAAAGAGACAAGAGAAGCTTCAGATGTAAGAAAAAGGGTCATTTAAAAGAAAGACTGTACCATATGGAAAGCAGAACAAAAAAAAATTAAACATAAAAAGCAACACAGGAAATAAAAAAACACAATTTCCGATTCGTGTGAGAATAATTGGAATGGCACAATTTAAAATAACAGCAAAAATGAACACTTTTTTGGTGGTTTATTATTTTGGAGCAACGATCAAAGACAATGACAAGAATTTCTTTTTTGAACTGATTTAAAAAGAAAGAACCCCTTTTCTTGCAGATGGAAAAAAAAATAACCCCCAAATATTTTACCAAGTATCTAAATTTCAAACATTTGGGGGGAAAATTCAAAGATACTTTCAGGGGGGTTGTATGTTCCAAAAAGGGGAAGGGGGGTTATTATCTGTGAAACGTTTAACACAAAAGGGGTTTTATAAATTTAAAAAAAAAAATGTGCAATTAATTTCAGGAACAAATGAAAACCAAAGTCAAGGCAGATGAACAAATTTTATCATTTTGACAAACCAAAGGAAAATGAAGGGGTGTACACATGACACAAAAACTGTATTCCAGTGGGGTAGACACTAGGACATAGACACCCCCGGACAATAAAAGGGAACACAGAGAAAAGAATTGACAAAAATTAAAACATCAATTGCCATTACCATAAGAGGAATGTTTATAAAACCAAAGCCACAAGGATAAAATTTTTCCCAAAAAAAAGTGAGATGAAAA
>JARQOD010000002.1:599130746-599174679 GCA_033576555.1 Oophaga sylvatica | reverse complement strand
TTACGCCATTTGACTTTTTAAATGCAAAATTTGCTTGAACAACTGGAGTACGCCATGTCGCATTTGGAGAGCCCCTGATGCACCTAAACAGTGGAAACCCACACAAGTGGCACCATTTTGGAAACCAGACCCCTTAAGAAATGTATTTAGATGTGTTGGGATCACATTTATCGAGCGCTCTAAGCTGAGCACTTATTTTGGGGTTTCCATATAAATCTCTGTGTAACGTGACAGATGAAACCCACGAGGGATCCATTCACTATAATGAGGCAGCAGAGTTACTCTGGACTTCGTCTGGCCTCTGTTCAGCATTGTCCTTTTTAGAAGTGCACCAAACTGTGGCCGACGGCACTTGTATGCAATCCTAAGAAAAGATGGACACCGCCAGATCACAGGTCTTATGGCGTCCACAGTGCCTCCATCTGCCTCATTATAGAGAATCTTCCGCCAGAGGTTCGGTCTGAATCATGTATTTCAGAGATTTACATGGAAACCCAGTATAAGCGCTCAGCGCAGAGCGCAGGATAAATGTGCGCCGAGCCTTACTGCGATCTTTGGTTCCTCGTGCGGTATAAGTGGTTAGGTGACTTTATTTTTCAGGTTGGGGTCATTCCAGCGATACCAGATTTATAGCGAGTTTTTATGTTTGGCATCTGGCACACACTAAAAGACGCTTTTTATTACAAAAAATAGTTTTCGCATCACCACATTTTGAGAGCTATAATTTTTCTATATTTTGGTCCATAGAGTCATGTGAGGGCTTGTTTTTTGCGGGACAAGTTGACGTTTTTATTGATACCATTTTCGGGCACATGACATTTTTTGATCGCTTTTTATTCCAATTATTGAGAGGCAGAGTGAACAAAAAACTATTCAGGATTTTTTTGGGGGGGTTTATGCCGTTCTTTGTGTGGTAAAATTGATAAGGCAGTTTTATTCTTCTGGTTAGTACGATTACAGCGATGCCTTATTTGTATCTTTTTTATGTTTTGGCGCTTTTACACAATAAAAAACTATTTTATAGAAAAAATAATTACCGTATTTTTCGGACCATAAGACGCACTTTTTTTCCACCAAATTTGGGAGGAAAGTGTGGGTGCATCTTATGGTCGGAATGTAACGTATGGAGGGGAGCAGCGTGGAGTGAGATCGCAGGAGGCAGGAAAATATCCCCTCCGCTGCAGGAATCCAGCGCTGGGGAAACCACTGGTCCTGATACTTAAGTGCAGTGAATATTAATTAACCGCTTCCCTCCCACCTATCAGCTGAGCAGTGAGCGGGAGCAGCAAATGACAGAGCCACATGGTTCCCCAGCACCTGATTCCTGCAGCAGCTGGGGAGATGTGTGTTGGAAGGAGAAGGATGCGACAGGAGCAGAGTGCAGCAGGAGACATCGCATACCTGACAGCACAGGGGCTGTGCTGATGCCATGCTGAATGCTCCTCTGGAGGACCTGTGATGAGGTCATGAAGAGGGGGGGCTGGAGCATCACATGACCACACAAAGCCCTGCCTCTTCATGATGTCATCACAGGTCCTGCAGACACACTGTACAACAGATAATTAATTAAAAGGTTATTAATGACAGCACATAAAAAAGCACTCTGAAATCCTGTGGTGGACTATAACTATCAGCATGCCATAGGATCTGCAGGACATGCTGAGAGTTATAGTTCTCCCATGGGATCTTAAAGCAGCACTCCAGTGTTATTTTTCAGTGCTGGAGTGGTGCTTTAAATATAAGCCCTGTGCCCCAATTCTTATACTCACCCTCCAGCGTCTTCACATAGTACTTTACAGACACCACACTGGTCCCGCAGCACCATCTTCTACCCGTAGCTTCCTACATAATAACATACTATTATATATAATAACACCACATATAATAGTATGTTATTTATGTTATTAAATATTTTACCAAATTTTTTGCTTCAAATATATTTTTCCCTATTTTCCATCTCTAAAACCTGGGCGCGTCTTATAGTCCGAAAAATACTGTATTTTTGCTTCCATTGATACTGAGAGTTATAAATTTAAAATTTTTCCGCTGATGGATTTGTATGATGGCTTGTTTTTTGTGGGACAAGATGTCATTTTCAGCGGAACCATGTTTATATACAGTACAGACCAAAAGTTTGGACACACCTTCTCATTCAAAGATTTTTCTGCATTTTCATGACTATGAAAATTGTTAATTCACACTGAAGGCATCAAAACTATGAATTAACACATGTGGAATTATATACTTAACAAAAAAGTGTGTAACAACTGAAATTATGTCTTATATTCTAGGTTCTTCAAAGTAGCCACAAAGTAGCCACCTTTTGCTTTGATGACTGCTTTGCACACTCTTGGCATTCTCTTGATGAGCTTCAAGAGGTAGTCACCAGAAATGGTTTTCACTTCACAGGTGTGCCCTGTCAGGTTTAATAAGTGGGATTTCTGGTCTTATAAATGGGGTTGGGACCATCAGTTGTGTTGTGCAAAAGTCAGGAGGATACACAGCTGATAGTCCTACTGAATAGACTGTTAGAATTTGTATTAATCAAGAAAAAAGCAGCTAAGTAAAGAAAAACGAGTGGCCATCATTACTTTAAGAAATGAAGGTCAGTCAGTCCGAAAAATAGGGAAAACTTTGAAAGTGTCCCCAAGTGCAGTTGCAAAAACCATCAAGCAAAGAAACTGGCTCACATGAGGACCGCCCCAGAAAAGGAAGACCAAGAGTCACCTCTGCTTCTGAGGATAAGTTTATCCGAGTCGCCAGCCTCAGAAATCGCAGGTTTACAGCAGCTCAGATTAGAGACCAGGTCAATGCTACACAGAGTTCTAGCAGCAGACACATCTCTACAACAACTGTTAAGAGGAGACTTTGTGCAGCAGGCCTTCATGGTAAAATAGCTGCTAGGAAACCACTGCTAAGGACAGGCAACAAGCAGAAGAGACTTGTTTGGGCTAAAGAACACAAGGAATGGACATTGGACCAGTGGAAATCTGTGCTTTGGTCTGATGAGTCCAAATTTGAGAAGAAAAGGTGAACGGATGGACTCTACATGCCTGGTTCCCACCGTGAAGCATGGAGGAGGAGATGTGATGGTGTGGGGGTGCTTTGCTGGTGACACTGTTGGGGATTTATTCAAAATTGAAGGCATAGTGAACTAGCATGGCTACCACAGCATCTTGCAGCAGCATGCTATTCCATCCGGTTTGCGATTAGTTGGACCATCATTTATTTTTCAACAGGACAATGACCCCAAACACACCTCCAGGCTGTATACAAAAAAAAAAAATCCTGTTTGGGAGAGAAGAATAGACAAATCGCGGCGCCCTAAGTGCGTAAAAACAATATTATAGTCTTTAGAGTGTGCACAATTTTATGCACTCACCTGATAGAAGACTAATATGGCTTTAGATTGTATATCCTCAAAAATCCTTCTGGGATACTTTTCAATAGACAGGGCTTGCAGCTTGCCTCGGGTGGATCCAAGTGAAAGAGCCAGATTCAGGCTCACACAGGATGAGTAAATCAAGAAAGGCACATCCAGCGCTTCCCAGGACTCACATCCAAAGATGATATTTCATATTTTTTTATTTAATAAGTTAAAATGGATGAGATACAATGCGTTTCGGATACAGTATATATCCTTCATCAGGTATCATAAAAACACAGTACAAATCCTAATAATATAAAAATTCAGTAACACTTATATATAGTGGCAAACCTTTTATCCCAGTCTCAGACACTTGATTTAGGGAGTGGACCAAGTTCAGGAGCACACCCACCAACTTTGACAGCATAGATGCAAGAAGAAAAAAAAAAAAAAAAAAAGCATTCAAACTCTCTCTATGATATCATTCAATCCATTTGGATATAATGTTCCCAGACGATATATCCAAAACGTTTCTTTCCGGTTTAAAAGAGCATTCCTATTTGCAACACCAGAGGGTATCTGTTCCACTGGAGTTACTTTTATGTTGAAAATTTTGTTATGTTTAATTAGCAGATGCCTTGAGAGACTATGTTTTAAAAACCCATTTTTTGCTCTATTTCTGTGACCATTAATGCGGGACCGCAGTGTCTGCACAGTGTGTCCCACATATTGCAAACCGCAACTGCATGTGATGACATATACAACATAATCACTGCTACAGCTGAGTCTTTGTGAAATCTCAAAGACCTCACCAGTATTGTTACATTTGATAGTTTTAGCCCCGTGATCTAGGATCCCACAGGTACAACATTTTTTGGAGGTGCATTTGAAAACTCCGGTTCCTTGAAAAACACCACTTGAAATTTGATCCGCACCTTTTTTATTGTTTTTTTCCTTTTGAATCCAACTGTTTTTTTAATTTACTGGGGGCCACCAAGTTTTTCAAAGTTTTCCCCCTTCTATATGTAATCCCTGGTTTATCAGGGAGATGTTTTCCCAAACACCCTCTGGTGTTGCAAATAAGAATGCTCTTTTAAACCGGAAAGAAACGTTTTGGATATATCGTCTGGGAACATTATATCCAAATGGATTGAATGATATCATAGAGAGAGTTTGAATGCTTTTTTTTTTTTTCTTCTTGCATCTATGCTGTCAAAGTTGGTGGGTGTGCTCCTGAACTTGGTCCACTCCCTAAATCAAGTGTCTGAGACTGGGATAAAAGGTTTGCCACTATATATAAGTGTTACTGAATTTTATATTATTAGGATTTGTACTGTGTTTTTATGATACCTGATGAAGGATATATACTGTATCCGAAACGCGTTGTATCTCATCCATTTTAACTTATTAAATAAAAAAATATGAAATATCATCTTTGGATGTGAGTCCTGGGAAGCGCTGCCATTCATGGGCTGGATGTGCCTTTCTTGATTTACACCTCCAGGCTGTGTAAGGGCTATTTGATCAAGAAGGAGAGTGATGGGCTGCTATACCAGATGACCTGGCCTCCAAAGTCACCAGACCTGAACCCAATCGAGATGGTTTGGGGTGAGCTGGACCGCAGAGTGAAGGCAAAAGGGAAAATCATATATCAAACCCTAACAAAAATACTTTATTAATAAAATAAAAATATTTGGTGAAGATCAATGCTGTTAACAACTAGGCTTTATTAAGCATAGAGCTCTTCATACTTTATTGCTTTTTCACTAAAACAATCGGTGAATATTAAGGCATTTATATATCTATTGTTGATAACAACCACCTAGAGCTACCACGCAACACCATCTGTGTTCAAATATGTTTTTACTCCATTGGGGCATAGGGATGTACTAGCATAGTAGGTCTCTGTCTTGATTTAGGGGTCCCTTTAGCGACTGTTCAGAGGGATTCCCTAGGGCTGCAGGGTATATCAGGGCCACTAGGGACAGCCATCGTGGAGCGGGGGCGCCACAACGCTCCCCCCTAGGGTGCCAACCTCCGCAGCCAGGCAGGTGCAAGCCTAGTTGTTTACTAGGAACATCCAGGTGTGCCCAATGTTTTAATTCGGAACACTACTTTTTCTTTTTGATTGTCACTTTTTTGTTTGGTGCTACCTATTGAGGTATTTTATTAATAAAGTATTTTTGTTAGGGTTTGATATATGATTTTGGCTTTGAAGCCCTATGGATTTTGATTATTATGTGAAGGCAAAAGGGCCAACAAATGCTAAGAATCTCTGGGAACTCCTTCAAGACTGTTGGAAGACAATTTCCGGTGACTACCTCTTGAAGCTCATCAAGAGAATGCCAAGAGTGTGCAAAGCAGTCATCAAAGGAAAAGGTGGCTACTTTGAAGAACCTAGAATATAAGACATAATTTCAGTTGTTTCACATTTTTTTGTTAAGTATATAATTCCCCATGTGCTAATTCATAGTTTTGATGCCTTTAGTGTGAATGTACAATTTTCATAGGCATGAAAATACAGAAAAATCTTTAAATGAGAAGGTGTGTCCAAACTTTTGGTCTGTACTGTATATTCGTCTTTTTTGTCAAGTTTTATTCCACTTTTTGTTCGGGGGCATGATGATAAGCATTTTTTTTGCCTTGTTTTTTTATTTTTTTATTTTTTATGGTGTTCACTGAAGGGGTTAAATAGTGAGATAGTTTTATAGGTCGAGTCATTGCAGACACGGAGATACCAACTATTTGTACTTTTATTGTTTATATATGTTTTTTTCATACAAATATTTACAGATACAATATCTTTTGATTGTTTTTATTATTTTTCATATTTATAAAATATATTTTTACAATTATTTAAAACATTTTTTTTACTTTTTTACTTTGTGCCAATATGGGACTGTCATTTTTTTCAGGCTAATCTGTTGTACTGCATGGGGATGCCATGCCGTAGAAACTGTCAGCTGTGCAGTGACAGGGAAAGTTGCTGATCATGCACTGCACATGATCAGCAACTTTCCTAACTCTGGTGACCTGGATGTCATCATGACGACATCGGGCCACCATGGCAACGATCAGTACCCCACGTCACACCGAAGGGTCTCAGATCAAAAGGCAGAGGGACTGTCAGCCCCAGCCAGCTTCCAAAATGCTGCGATTGCTTTCAATTGCAGCATTTATGGGGTTAAAGTGCCAGGAGCGGTGTGTGACCGCTCCTGGCACTTAATGCCAAGTGTCAGCTGTCAAAATCACGTGTGCGTGGGTGATCGCCATGCAGTAATAATACGTCCCTGTTAAGATAGGCCCAGGGCAAAAGGATATATTATTATTACAACAAATGTCAGAAAGGTGTTAAAGGGGTTGTCCGGGGAGATAAAAAAAATTTGTACTGTCCCTGCCCTCATACACTATAAAAAATGAGATGCCCAGTGCAGTTCTAATATCTTTATAACACTTGTTATTCAGTGTGACAGAAGCTGCTCCTCATTGCTCCCCTCTCCCGTCTGGGACTTTACGTCACACCAGGAGCGTATCTAGGGAGGCACAGTCGGGGTATGTGCTGGCGGGGTCGCTTCTGCCTGTTTAAAAATTCTCGTAGGGGCCAGCACTTTATCAGAGCCATCAGCATTAATACATCTAGCAGTTGCAGACTTATGGAGAGAGATAGTGTAAAAATGAGGCTTCCCACTGGTGGCTGATATGTGCAGTTCCATCACTTGAGGCATCAGCAGGGAGAAGCTCCGAAGTACAGCCCTGTGTACTGATGAACTGTCAGCCAATCAGTGCATAGTTATTATCTGCACAGCAGAGGAGGCACGCTCACTGCTATGCCTGTGTGAAAATGCAGCCTAGCGCTGGGTGGCAACCCTGCAAATGCTGCAAACAGAGGAGCAGCTCAAGGGGTTTTGGAAGGGTGGCTTAGGGGACTTCAGAGGGGGCGGCTCAGGGACCTTATGGCTGCTGTGTTTCAGCTGCACAGGGGTGCAAAATAAAGCACAGAAACGAGGCTGTACAGAGCATCATGTGATTAGTGGGGCTTAATGCAAAGGGGCCGTGGCATCACTAGGACCCCGCAGTTTAGTGCAGGAAGGAAGCCTGGCGGTTACCAAGAACAACAGTTTGGAAAAGATGGTGAGTATAGCACTGTGATGTGAAGTATGCTCCATGTTCTAGGTGCATGTGTGCGTCATCTGCGTACAGTATTAGCGGTGTGTGGCTGGTGTGGTAATTGTTGGCATATGCAACAGATTAGGACTTATTATAAGTAAAAGGAGGACTTTATGCTGACCTGACAATAGATGGCGATGTGTAACGTTTCCTTCTGTTTAATGTATTGTATAAGAAATAGTCTCACTTGTAGTTTCACTTTCGTTTTGTTCCTGTTTTCTTGATGCAATGCTAAAATGACTGTGCATTATTCTTTTACCTCATGCTGTTACAAGTAAAAGCTTGTTATCCCATGCAGCCTGCTCTGTGAAGTTTTCTACTGCAAAGGTGTGGATTCAGAAGCTGTGCAACAGGTTATGGGCCCAGACACCCAGAACACTACAGACACCCAGGCACCAGAGAATCCAGATACAGAGAATCCAGACACCAGAGAATCCAGACACCACAGATCCCAAGCACCAAGAATACCAGATACCCAGGACACTGGAACTCTCTGCAAGACCCTGGTGAATGCAGAAGAATTCTTCAGTGCAAGTCTCTACAAATAAGTAAGATAAGTTAAAAATGACAAGTAGCACAGAGCTAAAACTCACAGTAGCTAAACTGAATGATGAGAACTATCAGCTATGGAAATTCAAAGTAGAGATGTTATTGTCTAAAGATGATTTAAGGGAAGTAATCACTACAGATAGACCTAATCAAGATAATCAGACATGGGATAAGAAAAATAGACAAGCGAGAGCCACCATTAGCTTATTAGTGGATGATGCTCAATTAATACATATAAGAAATGAAGAAACAGCGAAAGGAATGTGGGAAGCATTAAGAAAGCTATATGAGAGACCCAGCTTAAATCACAAGTTATTTTTATTAAGAAAGCTTTACAGTATGAGACTAAGTGCAGACAGTGACATGCAGAAGCATATATTCTTAATGATGGAAGTGATATCACAGCTAAAATCTATTGGTGAAGATAGTAAAGAAAGTCATATAGCAACTATATTATTGTGCAGTTTACCAGATTCATATACAGCTTTAATAAATGCACTAGAGACAAGACCTGAAACAGACATTACATTAGAGTTTGTGAAGACCAGACTCACAGATGAATATCAGAGAAGAAAAGAACAAAGCAATGATTCTTCTACTGAAAAGGACAGTGGAAACACTCTTAAAGCTACAGAATTTAAAAAACCTTATAATAAAGAGACAAGAGAATGCTTCAGATGTAAGAAAAAGGGTCATTTAAAGAAAGACTGTACCATATGGAAAGCAGAACAACAAAAATTAGAACATAAAAAGCATACACAGAAAGTAAAAAACACAATTTCCGATTCGTGTGAGAATAATTGGAATGGCACATTCAAAATAACAGACAAGAAATGAACACTTTGGTTGGTTTATTGATTCAGGAGCAACGAGTCATATGACAAGTGACAAGAATTTCTTTACTGATCTTGATTTAAATAAGAAAGAAGCCATTTATCTTGCAGATGGAAGCAAAATAACCGCAGAAGGTATTGGACAAGGTATGCTAAATTGTTCAAACAAGTTCGGACAAGATTCAAAGATACTTGTACAGGATGTGTTGTATGTTCCAAAATTGGAAGGTGGATTATTATCTGTGAAACGTTTAACAGCAAAAGGACTTACAGTAAATTCAAAGACAATGAGTGTGCAATTATTGCAGGAAGCAAGATGATAACCAAAGTCAAGGCAGATGAACAATTATATCATTTTGACAAACCAAAGGAACAGATGAAGGTATGTACACATGATCACAAAAACTGTATTCACATGTGGCATAGACATCTAGGACATAGACACCCGGACAATATAAGGGAACTACAGAGAAAAGAATTGACAAAAGATTTAAAGACATCAGATTGCTCAATTACCATAAGATGTGAATGTTGTATAAAATCCAAAGCCACAAGGATATTTATTCCAAAAGAAAGTGAGATGAAAAGCGAAAGACCACTTGATTAGGTGCATACAGACGTATGTGGATCCATGAAAGTGACTACATCAGGAGGCAATAGATACATGTTGACTTTTATAGACGACTACTCAAGATACACAGTCACATAATTAAGAACAAAAGTGAAGTTTTTGATATACTTGTAGACTATGTAACAAGATCAAGTAACAAATTTCAAAGGAAGCCAATTGTCATCAGAAGTGATAATGGAGGTGAATTTACAGGTCACAGAATAGAAGACTACTTAAGACAAAATGGAATAGAACATCAGAAAACTGTTCCATACACACCTGAACAAAATGGAGTAGCAGAAAGGAAAAACAGAACACTAACAGAGATGATGAGATGTATACTGACAGTTTCTAAACTACCAGAGAAATATTGGGGTGATGCAGCAATGACAGCTACATATCTACAGAACTGACTTTTTTCCAGAAAACGGAAGAAAACTCCATATGAACTGTGGCAAGGTATGAAACCAAGTGTCAATCATTTAAAAGTTTTTGGATGTAAAGTTTTTATATTCATTCCAACAGAAGAATGTTCCAAACTTCAAAACAGATCCATGGAAGGAATATTCGCTAAATATAGTGAAAATTGCAAAGGATATAGAATCTTAGATCCCAATACAGACAGAGTTACGGTAACAGTGTGACATTCATTGAAGATTTAAATGAAGACATTATGATTTCAGTTGAAACAAAAAATGAGAAAAACAATAGTGACATAACTGAAGAAATATCTGATGAGAAAGAAGTAGAAATTAATGAAGAACAAAATACTGAAAGTGAAGAATCACAACTACAAACAGACACAGAACCAAAACGTTCAATAAGAGAGAACAAAGGAAAAACACCAAAACGCCTCTCATACAAGGCAAGTACAAGTAAAATGTATGAACCTACCTCTTGGGAAGACATAGCTCGACTTCCAGAAGAAGAAGACTATGATGAAACATTTGCTCCAGTTGTCAAACACACTACAATAAGAACTCTACTTACAGTTGCAGCGGTGGAACAGATGGAATGAAGCCATCTGGATGTAAAGACAGCTTTTTTGAATGGAGATTTAACAGAAGACATTTACATGGAACAACCTCCAGGATTCAAAGATGAAAGAAATCCAAACAAAGTTTGTAAACTACAGAAAAGCATATATGGTTTAAAGCAAGCAGCTAAAGCGTGGAATGACAAAATCACGGAAGTACTAACAAATGAAAAATTTCAAAGAAGCAAAGCTGATCCATGCTTGTACACAAAAAGGATGAGTAATTGATGGATTTATGTACACATATATGTAGACGACATTTTGATTTGTTTTAAACAAGAAAGAGATAAAGAAAACATTCTAAAAATCCTGAAACAACATTTTGAAATCAAAGACTTAGGAAATGTAAAACAGTACCTAGGAATACAGATAGAAAGAGAAGAAGACGGAAGTTTCCTACTGAATCAAAATCACATGATTCAAGACATAACAGAAAAATTTGGACTAAAGGATGCAAAAACAGTAAAGTCTCCAATGGAAACTAATTATCTCAAAGAGATGAACAGTGAAGAAAATATGCTACCAAACAATGAAGAATACAGAACAGCAATAGGAAAACTACTGTATCTAGCGACCGTTACAAGACCAGACATCGCAGCAGCAGTAGGAATCCTGAGTAGAAAGGTATAAAAAACAAATAAAGCTGATTGGAATGCCGTGAAGAGAGTAATACGTTATTTGAAAGGAACTAGCAATGTTAAGCTGAAATTACCCACAGGTGATAATTGCATTTTAACAGGATATGTTGATGCAGATTGGGCTGGAGATCCAACTGACAGAAGATCTACCAGTGGACATATTTTTTTTCTCTCAGGTGGACCAATAATTTGGACAAGTAAGAAACAGTCAATTGTGACACTATCTTCAACAGAAGCAGAATATGTTGCAGTAGCACATGCAAGTTAAGAAGTACTGTGGTTAAGACAATTGTTAACAGAATTAGGACAACCACAGTTGGAACCAACAAAACTAAAAGAGGACAATCAACGATGCCTTGTTCTTGCTCAGATGGAAAGAGTCAATCCAAGAACCAAGCATATTGATGTGAAATATCATTTCTTGAGAGATTATCAGGACCAAGGAGTCTTGAAGTTGGAGTACTGCCCTACTGAAGAAATGACAGCAGACATTTTCACAAAGGCGTTGAATGCTGATAAACATCAGAGACTAATAAAAAAGTTGGGTTTGATTGAATAAGTCCTTATTGTTGAGAAAGGGTGTTGGCATATGCAACAGATTAGGACTTATTATAAGTAAAAGGAGGACTTTATGCTGACCTGACAATAGATGGCGATGTTGTGTAACGTTTCCTTCTGTTTAATGTATTGTATAAGAAATAGTCTCACTTGTAGTTTCACTTTCGTTTTGTTCCTGTTTTCCTGATGCAATGCTAAAATGACTGTGCATTATTCTTTTACCTCATGTTGTTAAAAGTAAAAGCTTATTATCCCATGCAGCCTGCTCTGTGAAGTTTTCTACTGCAAAGGTGTGGATTCAGAAGCTGTGCAACAGTAATAATCCTGGGAAATGACACGTTTAGGTGATGGCATATATATTTATTGTTTCCATGGAATAAGTAATCTTTCCATTGTAACCTCACACTCTCTCCTCCTCTCCCTGCAGCCTGACACCCCCCCAGCCCCAGGGTGATCCAATCTGTGATATGTGATCTTCCTTCACTCCCTGCACAACACTACTAAATTTGCAGGAACATTTTTTTAATAAGTATACAATAAATGCATTAAAGGGTTATTCCTCCCCCACCCCTTCGATACCCCCTACTCTTGTCCCATACCCCCCATTAAATGAAAAAGAAAAACAGGATAACTTTGTGATCTCAGAGGGTCCAACTGCTGGGAACTCCAGTGATCCCAACATTGATGCTCAGCAACCCCATCTTGAATGAATCAGAGGGTATGCACACTCGACCTCCGCTCTATTCATAGTCTATGGGACTGTGACAGAAAGCCAAAGTGACTATTTCTGGCAGTACAATACACAATGCATGCATCAAAGGTCAACAGGTCACCTGAACACACTGCTGACGTCACTCCTGCCCTGCAAAGGAGGAGCGATGGGAATGAAAGCGCTACAATAGAGCCAAAGATGCAGTAGAATTTTATTTTGGGGGAAATAGTGTGACAGTGCAGTATGAGGGGAAAGTATGAGAAGGGTGCACAATATAGATACTGGGCAGAGTGGGGGGAAGATATCATGTGAGGGAACAGTGAGGGACACTGTATAAAAAAGGGATAGTGTGTGAAGTATAGTGTGAGGGCACAGTATGCTGAGGGGGAAAAGTGTGAGGAGGGAGAACACTATGGAGACTAGGCAGTATGCAGGAGATACAATGCCAGGGAACAGTATAAGGCACAGCATAAAGAGGAAAGAATGAGGGCACAGTTTGTGGAAAAGTATGCAGAGGGGGGGAAGTATGAGGAGCGAATCTTTCAAGCTTCGGTTAAGTTCAGATTGGTGAACATCTCGATGTTCGCCGAACAGTTCGTTGAACATATCCGCACCCCATTGAATTCAAAGGGAGGCAAAACCAAATGCATAGATAACACCATCGGGGGGCTGAAAAACAACTTGAAGTCCAAAAATTTCCAAAAATTGGGGGCAGACACCAGGAAAAGTGGCATCTGTTGATCCACAGTAGAAATGTTATAATTGCACAGCAGCAGTCAAGCATGGGCCATTGATGAGAAAGGGTCTGTACCTGCATTTATAGCAGTAGAGCTCCCAGACCGGCAGGCCTGCACTTAAATTCAGTTAACTACCTGTGTTACTATCCTTAACTTTTTTAAATAATAGTAGTCTGTGAAGCTGAAATTTGTGCCACCAGAGTGTGGCTGAGCAGAAAACCAGTTTGAGTTGTAGCATGGGATATCAGCGCTCCCAGGACAGCTGGTCTACACTGGTCGCTCACCCATCTCTTAATTTGAACTTTAATTCGAAGCTGTAAATGCTGGCCCAGATCCTGGCTCATAAATGGCCCATGCCTGGCTGCTGCTGTGTCATTATAAAATTTCTACTGTGGGTCAATTGATGCCACTTTTCCTGGTGTCTGCCCCTAATTTTTGTAAATGTTTGGACTTGTAAATGTTTGTGTCTCCTTCATGTGTGTTGCCTGAATTTGGCAGTGCTCTCAGTGCAAAACCTGTCAGTCATCCTCATGCTACTGTTCAATGATAAAGCTAGAAATGGTGGTCCGAGCCCTGTCCCAGACCCTGTACCATGCATCCATGCTGCGCAGCTCTGCTATTTGTACTCTGGGTCAGTTGGGCGATGTGAGAGTTGTAGTGCAGGCCGAAACAATGGTAATTGGGGTGCCACCTCTGAGGTCTGTACTGTGCGTGATGTTAAGGTGGAAGAAGAGGAGCAGAGGCCACTTGATGCAGTGCTTGCCATCCACTGGAGCACATGCTCTTTCTGAGCCTCATCTACAAGGCGCATTGCTGTGCGGCTGCCAAAGAAAGGTAATTGAGTAGCCCATCCAGTAACAGAAGTTGTTACGATCTGGTGTTTTCTCAGTAGAGCTTTCAGTAGCATTACCAACTACTAGAGTTGAGCGATACTTTCCGATATGCTAAAGTATCGGAATCGGAATGGTATCGCCGATATCACTAAAATATCGGCGATACCCGATACCGATACCGGAAGTCCCATGTAAGTCTATGGGAACAAAATATCGCAACTAAAAAAACCCCATTCTTTCCTTGTAAACACTAAATATACACACATAGAATACATATATATATATATACATGTCATTGTGACATATATATATACATATATGTATAGTTTATACACTTCTACATAGTAAAATATCCTTTGATTCAATTGCCGGGTAAAGCCGGCTTCAGTGAAAAGACAGAAGCACCCGACATGAAATGACACTTGGTGTACATAGGGTTAAACATTTCTTTTCATGTCCTTTGCTATCTAATTTGCACAAACAATTAAATCAGACTATGTGTGCAAAATTTCACACCTCTAGGGGTTAATTAAAGGTGTAAATTCGTTGTAAAAAAAACGGACTTTTTTGCTACGAATTTACACCTTTAATTAACCCCTACAGGTGTGAAATTTTGCACACATAGTCTGATTTAATTGTTTGTGCAAATTAGATAGCAAAGGACATGAAAAGACATGGTTAACCCTATGTACACCAAGTGTCATTTCATGTCGGGTTCTGCATTTTCACAAAAGCTGGCAATTGAATTAGCGGCTATTATACTATGTAGAAGTGTATGAACTACAAATATAAATATATATATATATGTGTCACAAATTCAATGACATGTATATATATATATGAGGTGTAAAATTGCTGAAAAAAAATGCGTGGGCTCCCGCCCTATTTTCGCAACCAGACAGACAAAGCCAGTGAGTGGGGGCAGATAATAATAGCCCAGAGAGGGACCATTATTTTTGCCCCCCCGGCTACTAACATCTGCCCCCAGACACCCCAGGAAAGACAAATCTATAATTAGATTCGCCCTTTCTGGCACTTTGCCCGTCTATTCCCATTGCCCTGTAGCGGTGGCGAATGGGTTAATATGGGGTTAAAGCCACCTTGCTATTGAAAGGTGACCTTAAGCCAGGTTAATAATTGAGAGCTGTCAATTAGACAACTATCAATTATTAATCCTATTGCATGAAATAAAAATAAAACACACACACTTTAATTAAAAATCATTTTAATGAAATAAAGACACATGTTTTTGACCATCTTTTATTTTACTGCAAAAACCATTTCCTGTAATAAAAATAAAATAAAAAAGCAAAATTATTCTTACCTATCCCATGCACAGTCAGGTCCCACGGTGTAATCCTTCAGAAAGGGTTAATGTTTACTGCAGGGACCGCAGCTAATGCTGCAGCCTCACAGTAAACCCCAAATGAATGAGTTCCTCTCCTGCCTGACAGGAGAGTAAAGGCTGGGTGTCACATAACGATACACCAGCGATCCCGACAACGATATGCACTTGTCAGGATCGCTGGTGTATCGCTACATGATCGCTGCTGAGCTGCCAAACAGGCAGCTCAGGCAGCGATCTGGGACAGCGACACTGCGGGTAACATCGCTTAAGGGCCCGTCTCACATAGCGATATCGCTACGAGATCGCTGCTGAGTCACTAGTTTTGTGACGCAGCAGCGAGCTCACCAGCGATATCGCTGTGTGTGACATTCAGCGACGATCAGCCCCCCTGCCGGGTATCGCTGATCGTCGCAGAAATGTCAGGACCTTTTTTTGATCGCTGGTTTCCCTCTGACAGGCACGCATCGCTGCGTGTGACAGGCGGGAAACCAGCGATCAAAGGTCCTGACATTTCAGCGACGATCAGCGATACCCGGCAGGGGGCTGATCGTCGCTGAATGTTACACACAGCGATATCGCTGGTGAGCTCGCTGCTGCGTCACAAAACTAGTGACTCAGCAGCGATCTCGGTAGCGATATCGCTATGTGAGACGGGCCCTTAAGTGGAAAGCTTAATTGATTGCTTTCCACTTTCACTTCAGGTCAGCCAGGGACACAATCAGTGACGTCAGAGGGAACTGATTAACAAAAATAGGGGTTCCCTTCGAAAAAAAAAATGGCGTGGGGTCCCCCCTATTTTTGTTAACCAGCCAGATGAAGCAGACCGCTGAGGCCTGGATTTTCAGCTGTTAAGGAGCCAAGATCCATGGACCTTGCCAGCCTGATAATACCAGGCCACAGCAGTCTGCATATCTTGGCTGATTAACAAAAATAGGGGATCCCCTCGAAAAAAATTGGCGTGGGGTCCCCCCTATTTTTGTTAACCAGCCAGATGAAGCAGACCGCTGAGGCCTGGTTTTTCATGCTGTTAAGGAGCCAAGATCCATGGACCTTGCCAGCCTGATAATACCAGGCCACAGCAGTCTGCATATCTTGGCTGATTAACAAAAATAGGGGATCCCCTCGAAAAAAATTGGCGTGGGGTCCCCCCTATTTTTGTTAACCAGCCAGATGAAGCAGACCGCTGAGGCCTGGATTTTCAGGCTGTTAAGGAGCCAAGATCCATGGACCTTGCCAGCCTGATAACACCAGGCCACAGCAGTCTGCATATCTTGGCTGATTAACAAAAATAGGGGATCCCCTCGAAAAAAATTAGCGTGGGGTCCCCCCTATTTTTGTTAACCAGCCAGATGAAGCAGACCGCTGAGGCCTGGTTTTTCAGGCTGGTAAGGATCCAATATCCATGGACCTTGCAAGCCTGATAATACCAGGCCACAGCAGTCTGCTTAGCTTGGCTGGTTAACAAAAATAGGGGATCCCCTCGAAAAAAAAACGGCGTGGGGATCCCCCCTATTTTTGTTAACCAGCCAAGTAAAATGCAGACTGCTGCGGCCTGGTATTAAAAGACTGTCAAGGCCCATGGATTTTGGCCCTCAACAGCCTGATAATACCAGGCTACAGCAGCCCCACATTTGGCGCATC
This sequence comes from Oophaga sylvatica, assembly GCA_033576555.1. NCBI lineage: Eukaryota > Metazoa > Chordata > Amphibia > Anura > Dendrobatidae > Oophaga > Oophaga sylvatica. Next base: position 599,157,650 of record JARQOD010000002.1, on the reverse strand, counting down.
AAAAGATGTGCCAATTGTGGCACTTTACCCGGCTCTTCCCACTTGCCCTGTAGCGGTGGCAAGCGGGGTAATAAGGGGTTATTGTCACCGTTGATTGCACGGTGACAATAAGCCCGGTTAATAATGGAGAGGTGTCAATAAGACACCGATCCATTATTAATCCCAAAGTTATTAAATGTGTAAAAAAAAGACAAAGCAAGAAAAAAGTCTTTTAATGAAATAAAAGAGACAACACAGTTTTCATTTCTTTTATTATACTCTCATTCCTGCGACGCCATCGATCTCCTGTAAAAAAAGAAAAAAAACAAACAAACAGTATACCACCTGTCCGACGCAGTCCATAACGATAGTCCCACGACGATCCAGCTCTGCTACATCGCAATGACAGGCAGAGCCTGTCATTGCAACGCAGCACAGCTGATTACCTGCTTCCCGGCGGTGACGTCATCGGACTGACTGCTTTACGGCCGGGATTACCCAGCAGTCACTGCAGTTATCGCGAGAAACTGCATGTGACCGCCGGGGAGAAGATGATGGCGGCCATCAAGCAGTCCAGGACGTGACCGCCGGAGATCTTCTGCCGGGTAAGTGCCGCTGACTCCTGACAGACCCGACAGACGGACACTGACAGTGACAGTGACAAATCCGATTCCGGTATCCGATAAGACGAAAATATCGGAACTCGGAATCGGAATTCCGATACAGCTAATATCGGCCGATACCCGATATTTGCAGTATCGGAATGCTCAACACTACCAACTACCCCATGTACACCTCGAACACCAAGCTTTTTCCTTTTTCCATCACAATCTCACTTTTTCCCTTACATGTTGGATGTACCTTTCCTTCTTTTAACCAACTGTTTAATGACCCTAGGCCCACACCTCTCAGTCACCTGTCAGTAAATTAACAATCTGTATTTATTTGCTTAGATAGTGTTGCTGAACAACAGAATTAGCATGGAAGATTCAGATGCTGAAATGTGGACTGCTGGCTGGACCACACTATTAGCAAAAAGGATTTAGATTCTGAAACGTGGAGTCCTGGCTGGACCACACTATTAGCACAAATTATTTAGATTCTGAAATGTGGACTCTTAGCTGCACCACACAAGACCCCTTAACGAAGCATTTCATAGCGAAATGCGCGTCGGGTGTGGTGGGCCCTGCTGGATTGCTTTTTTTTAGGTAACTATACTATTGTTATTCTATGTACACCTTTGGCTAAATAATGTTAATTTTTTTCATAATACCATGACTTGAATTTGGGTTTATTCATCACTTGATGTTTGTATGTAAATAGGAGATCTACTTATGTCTTCCGTGTGCGGATGGCGCACATCTTTACACACCTTGTAATGCAACGGTGCCTTGATTAGAGGGATTTCCCTGGTGTGTTTGGTTGTGCTTCCATCTGTTTTTTTTTCATTTTCTTTAATTATCTGGTGTACTTGTACTTACATTTTTTTTGACTATTATGATGATCAATTAATATATAGCTTGTCCCTTTGGTATTCACTTCACATATATATACAAACTTTTGTATTTACAAGGTGTTAAAGTCCCGGTTGTACCCACCTTTGTTCTGTATCTGTGCTATGTTTTTATATTTTTGCATCTTTAATAAAGTTTACTATTGCTATATGGCTATGTGTAAAGCAGTTTTTTTTGTTTAACAAGATAGAGAAGAAGAAAAAGAGAACAACTCCAATCTTAGAAGATGTCACCTCAGCGCCAGCTCCAGGTCTTCGTTTGCACTGGGTGAAAGAGTCTCAGTGCGCCCTTTAACACAAACCACGATTCATAATGCACAGATAAGGCAGAGAAATAGCGGTATAGTACAATGCCAAAGATTTCACTTAATTATGACATTATATTAGGGATATCTATCGTAAGAAGATGAGGTAGGAGGGCAGAGATGGGATAAGTAAGTTAGAGAAAGCATTATTTTAGTAGGCAATATCTGTATAAGTGACAGTAGCGCATCCCTGTACCTATTTTTCTTTCTGCCATGTACTAGACTAGACTAGACTTTTAAAGGCAATATAAACAAACAAGATGTTTGTAATTATTAATTTGAGACATGGAGTTTTTTAATGTGGTGTACATGGGGTTACTAAAAAGGGTTGTCCAACTTCACCTGCAAAAATAAAAACCCTACTCATCTCTTCTACCCCTCTTTGGACTACTAGCATTAAGTCAGTGATGAGCCATGATGCCAGTAGTACAACATGTCAGCACTGACGTCAGCATATAAGGACCGGCAGAGATCGCTGACATTTTTTTTCCACAACACTTTGTGTCACATGTTAATAACATGTCAATAATCGTATTCTACCTAACATTAAGAATTCCATGGGTGTCATAGTCCATGTGCAGTTCCCAGGGAGGAGCTAGATGTGCCAGGGCCGGCCAATAAAGAAATTAGGAATGTCACAGGCGGCGTTGTGGCGTGCTAGCCCTGTGTCCCTCACACTGAACCCTTACAGTCTCTTAATGTGTGTGTGTGTGCAGTTTCAAGGATGAATCCTGACAAGGGTATTAACATAATAAAAAGGGAGTCTTTACTGTATTCACTTCAAAATAAATAGTCCACAGCGATGGTATCACAGTCTTTCATACAAGCTTGAAATTTTAGGTAGCAAGAGAGATGGTCACCATGATGTTTAAGATGGAATCTTCCCAGTTAATGGCTTAAATAAAGGGATCGGCTGACTGCAGGTTATATACCAGGTTACTATCTTAATTCACACAGTCCTTCAGTTATATTACTACCAAGGAAGGGTTTACACAGTTTGGTTCACTGTGGAAATAGTGTTCACTGCTTACTCACGATTAAGTCCTGATACGGTTCCTTGTCGCAGGGCGTACAGTAGAGGATGCGGTAAAACATAAGGCACTCACACTGGCGGAACCATTAAAGGCGTGAAGTGTATCAGAAGAGCCCTTGTACAGCTCTATCTCTTCTGCCTCTATGAAGATTGAAATTTAAGATGCCCTCCTGGCGAAGACTGTGGTCGATTGAAGATCAAGGAAAGCAGGACCTAGGCTAAAGGCAGAGCAGCCTAGGAAGTAGACCTCTCCTCACGTCGCTCAGGCCGATTTTTTTTCCTTCACTCCTCACAGGAAGGAGAGGAACTTTCCCCATTCCTGCCTCAGCCGATACGAGAGGCTTCCGCAGGAAACCGGGCTGAGAGAGTGCCATGTGACCAAAATTCTTGCACCTCGACACTTTGGACAGTAGATGGCAGTATAGGACAATTTATCGAATAAACAACATAACAGGACATAGGTTTTTGGTAACCACCCGACAACTATATTTTGCAACAGATAGGAGGAGGTCCTGGGACACTACACATGCACCTTTCATTGGGCACCATAGGGTTATTATTATGGGGTACATATGGTAAATTGTTATTAAAATGTGAGGGTCATGAAGTCATTATTTAGCAACTCCATGTGCTAATTTTTGATGCAACGTCTTGGTATGTCCATACTCTAGCCACAGGGGGATATAGGCAAAACATTATCAAGGTTCCAGGTACAAAAGGACAGAAGAGTCTATGTTCTTCAAAAAAGTATTTTTCATACTTTCTTCACTTATGTATGAACTTTCTGGATTATGTAATAGATTTTAGGTGCATCAATAATACTTGAGTTCTGGGCACTTTCATTATTCTGTCAGCTGCTCTTTGTATAAACTCCACAACCTAGTAAGAGAATTACCGTATGTTTCATTTTTTTTTCAGAAACCAGGCAACATCATGTAATTTACAAGATGCTAAATGCCCTATTGGGTCCAATACCTATAATGTCCTTTACAAACCTATTTTTAAGCTCTAACCACTTTTGCAATTTTCTTTATTATAAAATTCTCTACCATTCTCCCTAGACTGCTAATTTCCATATTTGCTTTTTTTTCTTTGCTTACTATGACATTTCATTTGAGGGGAGTCTCAAATGGGACATCACGAGAGGATGGCTCCACAGTCACTTCCCCACAGCTTCTATCAACCCCCCCAAAACAGAATGTCATCAGCGGGCCACGTTCCTGTCATCTTCCATACTTGTCATCACTGTGATCCCTGATGACGTCATCTTTCAGGAAGGATGTTGGAGAAGTGACCCTAACTTTTGTCACTGCCACACGCATCTTCTGCCACCACACAAACTGTCACTGATTCCGACACCTGCTTGATGATGATTGGTGATTTGTTTTCAGGTAAAGAGGTGGCGGTAGTCAGCAGCAGTGACAGTGGTGGCGACGACAGAAGAGTGGTAATGGCCTCTGAAGATTCAGACAGCTATGTATTGTGTATGGAAGCTTAAGGTCCAACTATGTTTTTGGCAGATATAAAATGTTTACACACCTCTGTTAAATTGTCAAGTTAAAGTCATGTGAAAAAAAATTATACTAAAACTTGGAACTTTTCCCACATTTAATGTCACCCATAATCTATATAAATCCATTTACAAACTAAAATCATTTTGAACATGAAAATAAAATATAAAAACTAAAACAATGTGGTTACATACCGTATATACTCGTGTATAAGCCGAGATTTTCAGCCCATTTTTTAGGGCTGAAAGTCCCCCTCTCAGCTTATACGCGAGTCATATACTGGGGGAGTGTCAGATCATACTTACCCCTCCGCCGGCGCGGTCTCTGCAGCCCCCCTGCTTCTCTGACGATCTCAGGCTCCTTCCTGCAGCGGTCACGTGGTACCGCTCATTAAAGTCATGAATATGCACATATTCATGACTTTAATGAGCGGTATCACGTGACCGCTGTAGGAAGGAAGAGCTTCCGGAGATAGCAGGAGAAGAGGAGAGGCTGCAGAGACCGCGCCGGCGGAGGGGTGAGTATACCAATATTTACCTGTCCCCGTGCCACTGCTGTCTGCTTCTCCCCTCTGTGTCCTCGCGTCCTCTTGCTGTTATGATCAGGCAGAGGGCCGATGACGTTGTTAGTGCGCTCTGGCCCTCTGCCTGATCATTCACTGCCGAGGACCCGGAAGGAGGGAGCAGAGCGCAGCGGTGGACCTGGGATCGGTAAATATTCCAGGTGCCGGGGTCCTGAGCGAGCGGTGACACTGGCACCTGTCCCCCATAGCGCGCCGGTGTCACGCCTGCTCAGGACACCGGCACCTGGACCCAGCGACGAGAGGTGAGTATGTCAATTTTTTTTTTTGCAGCAGCAGCAGCACAAGGGACGTATACTATGGGGCATAATCTGTGGAGCATATGGGGCATAATCTGTGGAACATGGGGGCATAATCTGTGGAACATATGGGGGCATAATCTGTGGAACATGGAGGCATAATCTGTGGAACATGGGGGCATAATCTGTGGAACATATGAGGGCATAATCTGGAGCATATGGGGGCATAATCTATGGAACATGGGGGCATAATCTTTGGAACATATGGGGGCATAATCTGTGGAACATATGGGGGGCAATGAATCTGTGAACATGGGGCATAATCTGTGGAACATGGGGGCATAATCTTTGGAACATATGGGGGCATAATCTGTGGAACATATGGGGGCATAATCTGTGGAACATATGGGGGCATAATTTGTGGAACATGGGGGCATAATCTGTGGAACATATGGGGGCATAATCTGTGGAACATGGGGGCATAATCTGTGGAACATATGGGGGCATAATCTGTGGAACGTGGGGGCATAATCTGTGGAACATATGGGGGCATAATCTGTGGAACACATGGGAGCATAATCTGTGGAACATGGGGGCATAATCTGTGGAGCATATGGGGCATAATCTGTGCAGCATATGAGGGCATAATCTGTGGAACATAAGGGGGCATAATCTTTGGAGCATATGGGGGCATAATCTGTGGAACATATGGGGCATAATCTGTGGAGCATATGGGGGCATAATCTGTGGAGCATCATATGGGGCCCATTCTATGGATCATCTTCTGGGCATAACCTTTATGGAGCAGCATATGGGGAGTATTTTGTATGGAGCATTTTATGGGGCTCCTGATTCAATATGGATATTCAAAAGCCTTTATCCTACTGATGTCTCAATTAATTTTACTTTTATTGGTATCTATTTTTATTTTTGTAATTTACCAGTAGCTTCCTCATTTTCCATCCTAGGCTTATACATGAGTCAATAAGTTTTCCCTGTTTTTTGTGGCAAAATTAGGGGGGTCGGCTTATACATGGGTCGTCTTATACATGAGTATATACGGTAAGTGTGAACTCCCTCTTATAATTGGGGATGTGGTTGTGTTCAGCATTAGCCAATCACATATAGGGTTCAGTCAGACGGCCATTTTTCTTGTGCGAGGATCGCATCGCAATGCTCGGACTGTCGTCTGCTCTTCTGGCGTGAGTGTGACAGCTGCATAGAAATACATGTTGTTATGCTCAGGTTAGGAGAGCCGCCGGCCAGTCCGAGGGTTGTGATGCAATCCTCACACTAGTAATATGGCAGTCTGACTGCGCCCTTAAAGTCATGTAAGGCCCCCTTCACACATTCTAAGTTTACCGGTGCTGAAAAAAAAAACAGTACTGGTGTTATCAGTGTTGCGTGTGCTTGTGACATGTTTGTCACGCGGTCTTATGATATGTGTACGATGTCAGTAAACTATTCTTAAAAGAACAACACTCTATACAACATATAGATTAGCAACATCAGCATGTAAATATAGAATAGATTTACCTGACACGATATCCGTTGAACTCAGGGTTAATCTTGAGGACTTGATACACTGTCACAGGAAAGAGGAGGACCGGGGGTCTAACCTGACCCTAAACTGGGGTCCTAACTAAACCCTCACCTTGGAGGTACTGATAATGGTTCAGAGGTCCAAGTCTCCAGCCTAACCCTGTCTCCTATCAGTCCCTGAACCCTGTAATCAGTCCTAAGAAGGATTCTGATTACCACCAAAGGGATATGGGCTGATCTCTGCTAAATACACAGATTAGACATATAAGACAGACTGGAGAAAACACAGACTTGCATACACACTCAAACACAGAAGGAACATAAATGATCTGGGATATTAAACTCTAAGCAAGGTGAGCTTAAAACAACTAAGGAGCTCTTTAACTTAAGTCTATACAGATACAATCTTATCTGTGGTCTGCATGAAGAATTTCACTGGCAACTCCCAACACAGACAACCAGAGATTTAAAGGAAACCAATCAACAAATAATTAATTGCAGCCGGGAGAAAACTGCACCCAGTCCCAGAACTGAGCACAGACAGAATTAACTCCCTAACTGCCAAACACAAAGAAACAGCAACTCAGCTGTGAGAAGTCAGAATGTGCAACCGCGACGATCTTCGTGGCGATGCACACATGACAGTACCCCCCCTTCTACGAGGGGCCTCCGGACCCTCAGGGCCAGGTTTGCCCGGGTGAGTTCTGTGGAAGGTCCGCACCAAACGATCTGCGTTAATGTCAGACGCAGGAACCCACGTCCTCTCCTCTGGACCATACCCCTTCCAATGCACCAAGTACTGAAGGGACCGGCGATTCAGACGTGAGTCAATGATCTTTGACACTTGAAACTCCAAGTTACCATTGACCACCACTGGAGGAGGAGGTAGAGGTGATGGTATGACTGGTGCCACGTACCTCTTAAGTAATGACTTGTGGAACACATTATGAATTTTAAACGTAGGAGGGAGGTCCAGACGAAATGCCACAGGATTAATTATGGAACTGATCCTGTACGGCCCGATGAATCTGGGGCCCAGCTTCCAGGAGGGAACTTTAAGTTTTATATTCCTGGTAGACAACCATACCAGATCGTTCACATTAAGATCTGGACCAGAAACTCTCCTCCTATCAGCCATACGTTATATAACGGTTCCCCATAGCACTCAGATTATTCAATACACCTCTCCACACTGAAGCAAGTGACGACGAGAAACGCTCCTCCTCAGGAACCCCAGAAGGGCCCCCCCCATTGAATGTACAAAACTGGGGATGAAAACCATATGCCCCAAAAAACGGGGACTTACCAGTGGACTCGCTCCGCCTGTTGTTAAGAGCGAACTCTGCCAGAGGCAAGAAAGAAAGAAGACCAGTCCTCCTGGTTCTCTGAGACAAAACACCGAAGATAAGTCTCTAAGCTTTGATTCAGACGCTCTGTCTGACCATTGGTCTGCGGATGAAAAGCCGAGGAAAATGACAATTGCATCCCCCGACGTAAACAAAATGCCCTCCAAAACTTGGACACAAACTGAGACCCCCTATCTGACACCACATCAGAAGGCAACCCATGAAGTCTCACAATCTCCCCAATGAACACCTGCGCCAGAGTTTTAGCATTAGGGAGGGCAGGAAGAGCAATGAAATGTGCCATCTTACTGAACCTGTCAACAACCACCAGTATGACAGTCTTCCCTGACGACTGAGGAAGGTCCGTGATGAAGTCCATAGACAAATGAGTCCATGGACGCTCCGGAAGTTTCAAGGGTAAGAGGGTCCCAGACGGACGGGTATGAGGGGTCTTAGAGCGAGCACAAACCCCACAGGACGCGACAAAAGTTAAAACATCTTTATTAACGTTAGGCCACCAAAACCGGCGAGAAAGGAGATCTAAAGTAGCCTTACTCCCTGGATGTCCTGCTAAAGCAGAATTATGATGTGCCTCAATAACCTTTTGTCTCAACTGATTTGGGACAAACAGTCTCCCTGGAGGTCCTGCAGGGGCGTCCCCCTGAGCCTCTAACACCTCCTCCTCAAGCTCAGAACATACAGCCGACACTACCACCCCCTCCTGAAGGATGGGAATCGGGTCATCCATTTTCCCGGCCCCTGGGAAACTGCGAGACAAGGCATCCGCCTTAACATTCTTAGATCCAGGGCGATAAGTGACAACAAAATTAAACCTGGTAAAAAACAACGACCATCGAGCTTGTCTGGAATTCAGACGCTTAGCAGATTCCAAATACAGCAGGTTCTTGTGATCAGTAATGACGGTGACCGGGTGGACTGCCCCCTCCAAAAAGTGACGCCATTCTTCAAAAGCCAACTTAATGGCCAAAAGTTCCCTATTGCCGATATCATAATTCCTTTCGGCGGACGACAATTTTTTAGAAAAGAAAGCGCACGGATGCCATTTACCAGGGGACGGACCCTGGGACAATATTGCACCCACCCCTACATCAGACGCGTCCACCTCCACAACGAACGGCTGTGATGCATCTGGTTGGATGAGAACGGGTGCCGAAGCAAAACATTTTTTCAAAGAGGAAAAAGCTTGGCAAGCTTTGTCCGACCATTTAGAAAAATCCGTCCCTTTTCTTGTCATGTCAGTGAGAGGTTTGACAACAGATGAGAAATTACAAATAAATTTCCGGTAGTAGTTAGCAAACCCCAGAAAACGCTGCAGAGCCTTAAGATCCTCTGGCTGATCCCATTCAAGCACTGCTCTCACCTTTTCAGGGTCCATACGGAAACCGGAGGCTGACACCAAGAAACCCAAAAACTGAAGTTCCTGTACGGCGAATACACACTTTTCCAGTTTGGCGTATAGTTTATTGTCTCGCAAGATCTGCAACACCTGTCTCACATGCTCCTGGTGAGACACAAGATCTGGTGAGTAAATTAAAATGTCATCCAAATATACGACCACAAACAGCACCACCAGATGACGAAAAATGTCATTAACAAAATGTTGGAATACTGCTGGTGCAGTAGTCAGACCAAAAGGCATGACAAGGTTCTCATAATGTCCCTCCGGCGTGTTAAACGCCGTTTTCCACTCATCCCCCTCTTTTATCCTAATCAGATTATACGCCCCCCTGAGATCCAATTTAGAGAACCATTTGGCGCCAACAATTTGATTGAAGAGATCAGGAATCAGAGGGAGTGGATACGGATCTCGAACAGTAATCCGATTAAGTTCGCGGAAATCCAAGCAAGGGCGTAGGCCTCCATCTTTTTTCTTCACAAAGAAGAACCCCGCGGCCACTGGGGAAGATGAAGGTCTAATATGCCCTTTGGCCAGACTTTCCGAAATATAATCTTTCATAGCCTGCCTCTCAGGACCAGAAAGGTTATATAACCTAGCTTTAGGTAACTTAGCATCAGGAAGTAAATTAATAGAGCAGTCATACACGCGATAAGGAGGCAACTCCTGACACCCCTCCTCAGAGAACACATCCCCAAAGTCCTCCAAAAAAGGAGGCAAAGTACTAGGCACGACCGCACTGATGACTATGTTCATGCAGTTACTTTTGCAAAACTCCCCCCATTGGCTTATATCTCTGGACTGCCAATTAATCACAGGGTTATGTTTAACCAACCAAGGAAGTCCCAACACAATAGGAGTAGGTAGACCCTCCAACACATAACAAGATAATAGTTCCCTATGTATTGCCCCTACCCGAAGGTCAATGTTATGAACCTCATGAACAAAGCTACCTTGGCCGAGAGGCCTGGCGTCAATGGAGAATATAGGGATCGGTTTGACCAATACACTCAGATGCATACCTTGAGCCTGAGCAAACTGAGCGTCAACCAGATTAGCCCCGGACCCACTATCAAGAAGAACAGAAAATCTCTCCACTCTCGTACCAACCACCACCTCCACTGGTACAAGGAACTGAGAAGAACTAGCGGACGAAATACATACTCCCAGGTTGTCGTCCACCACACAACCTGGGATTAACAGTTTTCCGGCGACTTTTTGCTCAACAAGGCACGGGATGGACATCCCCCAACAAAATGTCCCTCTTTCCCGCAGAAGAAACACCTTCTAGTCCTGCGGCGTACCGCCAATCCCCTCCTACGAAATGTGTCCCTCCCAACTGCATAGGCTCCTCCGAACAGACAAGGGGAACCTCAACATAAGGGACTTTAGTAGTAGGTGGAGTAACAACAGGGGGCGGAGTTACCTCGCACCTCTCCCGGAGCCGTCTATCAGTACGGATAGCTAGGGCCATAGCAGCCTCCAGTGATGGAGGAGAATCATACTGAGCCAAAACGTCCTTTAATTTGTCAGAAAGCCCGATCTGGGTCATCATATACCAAACCCAGGGCAGTAAAAAATCGATCTACTGACTGTAGAGCCGGGATCCCCGAGGAAGGAAAGGCCCAGGATTGGGGGTCCCCTTGTAGGAGCGAGATAACAATTCCCACTCTCTGCTCTTCACTCCCTGATGATCGAGGCCGAAGCTGAAAATACAATTTACATGCTTCCCCGAAGGTAAAAAATTTGTCCCCGCCCACCATGAACCTGTCCGGAGAGCTACTTTAGGTTCAATTCTGGTTTGCTCCGAGGAGACAAAACTTTGGACTTAATGTCCGTCACTCCATGGATAATCCCTGCAACTGCAGAGCCAGCTGGGCTACTGGATCCATGGCAACTGGGAATAATTTATGGGCCAGTGAAAAGTCACGCGGTCTTATGATATGTGTACGATGTCAGTAAACTATTCTTAAAAGAACAACACTCTATACAACATAAAAGATTAGCAACATCAGCATGTAAATATAGAATAGTTTTTACCTGACACGATATCCGTTGAACTCAGGTTAATCTTGAGGACTTGATACACTGTCACAGAAAGAGAGGACCGGGGTCTAACCTGACCCTAAACTGGGGTCCAACTAAACCCTCACCTTGAGGTACTGATAATGGTTCAGAGGTCCAAGTCTCCAGCCTAACCCTGTCCCCCCTATCAGTCCCTGAACCCGTAATCAGTCCTAAGAAGGATTCTGATTACCACCAAAGGGATATGGGCTGATCTCTGCTAAATACACAATAACATATAAGACAGACTGAGAAAACACAGACTTGCATACACACTCAAACACAGAAGGAACATAAATGATCTGGGATATTAAACTCTAAGCAAGGAGCTTAAAACAACTAAGGAGCTCTTTAACTTAAGTCTATACAGATACAATCCTATCTGTGGTCCTGAAATGAAGAATTTCACTGGCAACTCCCAACACAGACAACCAGAGATTTAAAGGAAACCAATCAACAAATAATTAATTGCAGCCGGGAGAAAACTGCCACCCAGTCCCAGAACTGAGCCACAGACAAAATTAACTCCCTAACTGCCAAACACAAAGAAACAGCAACTCAGCTGTGAGAAGTCAGAATGTGCAACCGCGACGATCTTCGTGGCGATGCACACATGACAATGTTTGAGTATGTGTCATCACACGTGTGGTGTCGTGTGTACGAAATGTGCGTCATCCATGTGACACGTACCAGAATAGAATGCAGAATAGAAATAATGAGATTGCAAGATGTGCAAAGATATAGATGATAGATAGATATATCGATAGGTAAATGCATATCCATGAGATTTACAGTGAAAGATAGTGCCTTGCGTGTGTAACTTACTGTACATGTATTAACCTAACTAAATAAATAAATAAATGAAAAAAATGACCTGGGCCCCCCTACATTATGTGACTCTTACATTTTTTGATCACCTTTGTGCATTACTGCCCTTTTCCAAGATGGCGTCTTTGGTCTCATGTGCACTGTGTCTTCCTGCTATATAACTCCACCCCAGCCTTTAGTCTGTGGTAGAGTATTCTCCTTGCATCCAGCTTCTGACCTCTGGTGGCTCCCTGGCTTTGTACCTGCTCCTGTAAACCTGTTTTATGACCCTGCTACTCTGCTCTGAGTTCCTGCTGCATACATCGGTTTCCAGTAATCCTCCTTCGTCTGGCTGCTTGTGTTACTCCCATCTGCATTTGCTGGACATGTAAGCTGTTGCAGCCCTGCGCTGCTTAAAACTGAGACTATCACCCAGGCCTCCCTGGTTGAGCTAAAAAATATCATTTGAACTGCCTACCTGTGCTTGGACTAAAACTAAGACTTAGTCGTGTCAATATCCTCAAGTTTAACTGTGCTTCATAGACTCTCTGCTTGATTGCATTTCTCTCTGCAGTTTCCTATAGACTGTTAAGCTGCTTTTATTATCTACACCAAGTGTTGTGGACTTAAACTTTGCTTTGCACCTGTTTTTAATCACAGTGTGATAATATAACTTTTCCACTTATAAGACTGTATCCTGTAGTTGTCTTGTTTCCACGCAAGAAGTCTCCTTATTATCCCCTATAATTATTACAAAAGGTAAAGCAGACAGTTTAGAGCTGATATTATCAGGTTGGTTAGGTCCATGGCTAATTGGGCCGGTCCTCAACTTTAAAAAACAGCCCGCACCACCCCAGAAAAGGCGCATCAGATAAATGGACCAATTCTGACACTTTGCTGTCGCTCTTCCTGAATGCCTTGATGTAGTGGCAACCAGGGTAATGGGGCTTTGGTTATGTCAGTTGTGAATTGTCCAAAAACACAGCTGGCATTAAGCCCTGGTGTTAGTAATGGAGAGGCGTCAATCAACACCCCCATTACTAACCCAGTAATCAAAAAACATACACAGAAAAATACTTTATTTTGATAAACACTCCCCTACACTTTCCCTGGTTCACCAATTTGGGGTGACCCTATGTCATTTGTATTATATCTATGTACAGTATCTAACTATCTAATTAACTATCTAATCTACCTGTTTTCAAGTTGCCCGGGTGCACGAAGGTTGTAGAGCATGAAGTTCTGACAGAGGCACACGTGCGGGTGAATGTGAACCTTATTGAATTCCTGAGGCCCGCGAGAAGTAGTCTCCAAGGAGGTGGAGCGTATGTTGAAGCTCGGGTCATTGAGGAATCCAAGAGCGGTTGGTCGAGCCCGATTGTCCTGGTCCTAAAATCTGATGGTGAATGGAGGTTCTGCAATGACTAATCGGAAGCTAATGAGGTCTCCAAATTCGACGCATATCCCAACCACGCGTTGATGAGCTCAGGAAAGACTTGGGCCCGCCAAGTACTTAACTACCTTGGATTTGATGAAGGATATTTGGCAGATTTCCCCATGGCACAGGAGGCCAAGGAGAAGACTACGTTTTCCCTTTACCAACGGATGCTTCCAGTATGTCCGGAGCCATTTGGCCTGCAGGGAGCGCCAGCGACCTCCAGAGGGCTATGGATAGAATCCTTGCACCTCATAAGCTATACGCCGCTGCGTACCTGAATGATATCGTCATCTTTAGCCTGGACTGGGAGATCACCTGGAAAGGTCCCAAGCATTGTTTTGATGCTCTAAGGAGGCGGGGTTTTTCAAAGACCCGAAGAAGTGTGCCTTGGTAATAGAAGAAGCCAAGTACCTGGGATACAGTGCCATGCAAAAGTATTCGGCCCCCTGGAACTTTTCAACCTTTTCCCACATATCATGCTTCAAAATATAAAGATACCAAATGTTAAATATGTTGCACTAATCAAAATTATAGTGAAAAACATATAAAAAACTAAATGAAATGAAATGGTTTACTGTAAACCATGTTCCATTTCATGTTGGGTTCTGTAATGATTTACAGAAGCCACAATTGATTTAGTGGCTATTATGCTATGTAGAACTGTATGAACCTATAAATAATAATATATATATATATATTATATATATATATATATATATACTGTATATATATATACAATGCCTTGAAAAAGTATTCGGCTCCCTGGAACTTTTCCCCTTTTCCCACATATCATGCTTCAAACATAAAGATACCAAATGTTAATTTTTGATGAAGAATCAACAACAAGTGGGACACAATTGTGAAGTTGAACGAAATTTATTGTTTTTTTAAATTTTTTGTGGAAATACAAAGCTGAAACGTGGGGCTGCAAATTATTCGGCCCCTTTAACTTAATACTTTGCTGCGCCACCTTTTGTTGCGATTACAGCTGCAAGTCGCTTGGGGAAGACTCTATCAGTTTTGTACATTGAGAGACTGAAATTCTTGCCCATTTTTCCTTGGCAAACAGCTCTAGGACAGTGGGTTGGATGGAGATCATTTGTGAACAGAAGTTTTCAGCTCTTTCCACAGATTCTCGATTGGATCAGGTCTGGACTTTGACTTGGCCATTCAACACCTGGATATGTTTATTTGTGAACCATTCTATTGTAGATTTTGTTTATGTTTGGGATCATTGTCTTTTTGGAAACAAATCTCCGTCCCAGTTTCGGGTCTTTTGCAGACTCCAACAGTTTTTCTTCCAGAATGGTCCTGTATTTGGCTCCATCCATCTTCCTATCAATTTGACCCAGCTTCCCTGTCCCTGCTGAAGAAAGCAGGCCCAAACCATGATGCTGCCACCACCATGTTTGACAGTGGCAATGGGTGGGGTTTCAGGGTGATGAGCTGTGTTGCCTTTACGCCAAACATATCGTTTGACATTGTTGCCAAAAATTTCGATTTTGGTTTCATCTGACCAGAGCACCTTCTTGCACATTTTTTGTTGTGTCTCCCAGGTGGCTTTGTGCAAACTTTAAATTACACTTTTTATGGATATCTTTGAGAAATGGCTTTCTTCATGCCACTCTTCCATAAAGGCCATATTTGTGCAGTGTACGACTGATTGTTGTCCTATGGACAGACTGTCCCACTCAGCTGTAGATCTCTGCAGTTCAACCAGAGTGATCATGGCCTCTTGGCTGCATCTCTGATCAGTCTTCTCCTTGTTTGAGATGAAAGTTTAGAGGGGCGGGCCGGGTCTTGGTAGATTTGCAGTGGTATGATACTCCTTCCATTTCAATATGATCACTTGCACAGTGCTCCTTAGGATGTTTAAAGTTTTGGAAATCATTTTGTATCCAAATCCAGCTTTAAATTTCCCCACAACAGTATCACGGACCCGCCTATTATGTTCCTTGGTCTTCATGATGCTCTCTGTGCTTCAAACAGAACCCTGAACTATCACAGAGCAGGTGCATTTAACGGAGACTTCATTACCACAGGTGGATTATATTTATCATCATTAGTCATTTAGGACATTGGATCATTCAGAGATCCACAATGAACTTCTGGAGTGAGTTAGCTGCAATGAAAATAAAGGGGCCGAATAATATTGCACGCCCCACTTTTCAGTTTTTGTTTTCCACAAAAATGTAAAATAACCAATACATTTCGTTCAACTTCACAATTGTGTCCCACTTGTTGATTCTTCATCAAAAATTTACATTTGGTATCTTTATGTTTGAAGCATGATATGTGGGAAAAGGTTGAAAAGTTCCAGGGGCTGAATACTTTCGCAAGGCACTGTAAGTAGTGGGTTGTGGCAAAATCAAACCCCAAGTCAGTAGAGTCGAGGAAATTCAAACATTGGCCAAGACCATTGTCCAAAAAGCAAGTTAGAGTATTCCTGTGGGATCGTGGGATATTACAGGAGGATCATCCTAAACTTCGCCATGGTGGCGACGCCTCTGACCAATCTTCTTAAGGGGGCAAAATCAGTAATGGTTAGATGATCCGAAGATGCAGAGTCAGGCTTCCAAGAAATGAAAGGGCTCTGGTAAGCAACCCATTCTGATGGCCCCAGACTTTAAGAAAAAGTTTATTCTTCAGACAGACTCCTCAGATTTCGGGGTAAAGCAGTCCTTTCCCCAGGAGATACATGGGAGGAGCATCCTGTTCTCTACCTGAGTAGGAAGCTATCTTCAGTGAAAGGAATTACTCAGTCGTAGAGAAGGAGTGCTTGGCCATAAAGTGGGCAGTGGAAACGTTATGGTACTATCTGGTAGGACGTACAGTAAAGACCAAAAGTTTGACACACCTTCTCATTCAAAGATTTTCTGTATTTTCATGACTATGAAAAGTGTACATTCACACTGAAGGCATCAAAACTATGAATTAACACACTGGAATTATATACTTAACAAAAAAATGTGAAACAACTGAAAATAAGTCTTATAGTCTAGGTTCTTCAAAGTAGCCACCTTTTGCTTTGATTACTGCTTTGCACACTCTTGGTATTCTCTTGATGAGCTTCAAGAGGTAGTCACCGGAAATGGTCTTCCAACAGTCTTGAAGGAGTTCCCAGAGAGCTTAGCCCTTGTTGGCCCTTTTGCCTTCACTCTGTGGTCCAGCTCACCCCAAATCATCTCGATTGGGTTCAGGTCTGGTGACTGTGGAGGCCAGGTCATCTGGCGTAGCACCCCATCACTCTCCTTCTTGGTCAAATAGCCCTTACACAGCCTGTAGGTGTGTTTGGGGTCATTGTCCTGTTGAAAAATAATGATGGTCCAACTAAACGCAAACCGGATGGAATAGCATGCCACTGGCAAGATGCGTAGTAGCCATGCTGGTTCAGTATACCTTCAATTTTGAATAAATCCCCAACAGTGTCATCAGCAAAGCACCCCCACACCATCACATCTCCTCCTCCATGCTTCACGGTGGGAACCAGGCATGTAGAGTCCATCCGTTCACCTTTTCTGCTTGCACAAAGACACGGTGGTTGGAACCAAAGATCTCAATTTGGACTCATCAGACCAAAGCACAGATTTCCACTGGTCCAATGTCCATTTTCTTGTGTTCTTTAGCCCAAAAAAGTCTCTCTGCTTGTTGCTTGTCCTTAGCAGTGGTTTTCCTAGCAGCTATTTTACCATGAAGGCCTGCTGCACAAAGTCTCCTCTTAACAGTTGTTGTAGAGATGTGTCTGCTGCTAGAACTCTGTGTGGCATTGACCTGGTAAACCTGCAATTTCTGAGGCTGGTGACTCAGATAAACTTATCCTCAGAAGCAGAGGTGACTCTTGTCTTCCTTTCCTGGGGCGGTCCTCATGTGAGCCAGTTTTCTTTGTAGTGCTTGATGTTTTTGCAACTGCACTTGGGGACACTTTCAAAGTTTTCCCAATTTTTCGGACTGATTGACCTTCATTTCTTAAAGTATTGATGGCCACTCGTTTTTTTTTAACTTAGCTGCTTTTTTCTTGCCATAATACACATTCTAACAGTCTATTCAGTAGGACTATCAGCTGTGTATCCACTAGACTTCTGCACAACACAACTGATGGTCCCAACCCCATTTATAAGGCAAGAAATCACACTAATTAAACCTGACAGGGCACACCTGTTGAAGTGAAAAACCATTTCCGGTGAAGCTCATCAAGAAATGCCAAGAGTGTGCAAAGCAGTCATCAAAGCAAAAGGTGGCTACTTTGAAGAACCTAGAATGTAAGGCATATTTTCAGTTGTTTCACACTTTTTGTTAAGTATATAGTTCCACATGTGTTTAATTCATAGTTTTGATGTCTTCAGTGTGAATGTACACTTTTCTAGTCATGAAAATACAGAAAAATCTTTGAATGAGAAGGTATGTCCAAACTTTTGGTCTGTACTGTAAGTTTAGATTGATATCCGACCATGCCCCACTCAGATGGATGAGGGAAACAAGGGGTAGAAATGCTAGGGTCACCCGCTGGTTCTCAGCCCTGCAGGACTTCAGCTTCCATGTAGAACATAGGGCAGGGAAGCTGCAAGGTAATACTGATGCCCTCTCAAGAAAGTGCCAAGCCTCACGGCTTTAGGCAGAGGGGGCAGGTATGTAGCTTGGCTAAGGGTCTTATAGTCGACTGGAAGTATGTGTCACAGAGATGGCTTGTCTCTGTGATGTAACCCGGAGTGTTTTCTTTAGTGCTCGTAAGCACTAAGGGGTTGTTTAGTATACTTGGGTCTGGGATACAGGTAGCTATGAGAGATGGGAGGGTCTGGCTACCCATATACCTCACCCCTGGGTAGAGGAATCACCGTACCTCTATATGTGTTTGAGGACCTGCAGTGATGTCAGGACCACGTGACTAGTCATGTGATAGGTTCTGGGGTGTGCTTATAGCTATATAATGTAGGCTACTGCTTAACACAGTGTCTGTATGTTGGGATGTGGAAGCCTCCTCTGTGTGTTGAGGCTCCAGGACCGAGCCTGAAGTACTGGACACTTGTACTTTGTTTTGCCTGAGCTGAAGGCTATTTTTTTCTGTTTTGCTTTGTGAGTTTGTGAAGCAATAAACCCGTGAACTTTTAAAAGGACCCGTGGCACTTGAGCGAGTACAATCTCTACAATAGATAGATAAATAGATCGATTGATCGATAGATAGATAGGTTGAATAAAACTGACCAGCATAGTAAAATATATTGGAGGTGTGACTGCCTCCAGTCTGCCTCTGCACTCCTCCCATTGACCAGCGGGTGATTTTCATCAGTTCTACTTACCCATTTGAATTGTAACCTCATGGGCCGGGAGAAACATATTTTGTCCATTTAACTGTAGGCTAATAGCCCAAGAGAGGTATGTGCAGTAGAACAGGGACCCATAAAAGGGAGGTCACCTTGCCGTGGTTGATGGGCATACATGAATTGGCCAATTTATGCGCTAAAAACCTTCATTTTTGTAAGTACATCTTACTGAATAATAACAGTTTATATTCAATGTTTTCAGCGTTTGCATATATCTTGGCTCCTATAGAGTGCTGCTGTGTTTTCTTTTTCTAGATAGATAGATAGATATGAGATAGATAGATGATAGATAGATATTAGATAGATAATTAGCCAGATAGATAGATATGAGATAGATCAATAGTAGATAGATAGAATCTCAGCCTTCAGTTTGTGATACTCCTTGCATCCTGCAAAGTCAGGTCATAGTACGCCTTCTGGGCTCCCCCATAAGGTACGGCGCCAGTACCTCTGCCCACTGCTCTGGCGGAAGTTTTTCCCTCTTCAGCGACCCTCTCAAACACCGTCAGGAAGGCCTCACCATCATCCCGGGGGTCATTTTCTGCAATGCGCATCTTACCGCCTTCCTGATGTGGTCGTCATCAGCCAGACCTTGGGTTGGAGGGCTCGTCCTGCCCTGGATGGTGGTTTCCTGAAGCTGCATCTGCTGCCGTTGCTCCTGTTGGCTCTGTTGTATCTGCTGCAACAACAGCCTGTTGGTCTATTGCTGCTGTGACTGCGACTGACCAAGTGTTTCAGCAGGTCCTCCATTTTTCCCGGCAATGCTTGCTGGCTTGCTACAGACTTGACCCAGGACATGCAGTGACACCCTCACGTCTCTGCTGGGAACGTTGCCCGCACGTCTAGCACCAATTGTACGGGTTGTACTCGCTCAGGTGCGACGGGTAGCAATCAGGAGGACATTCCTTTAAAAAAATTCAGGGGGTTTACTGCTTCACAAACCCACTAAGAGAAACAGAAAAAAAATAGCCTTTAGCTCAGGCAAAACAATGTACAAGTGCCAGTACTTCAGGCTCGGTCCTGGAGCCTCAACGCGCACAGGAGGTTTCCACCCCCCACATACAGGCACTGTGTTAAGCAGTTGCAGACAAATTCAGATAGATGGTTTCAAAGGAGCGCCAGGCTGGCGGTAAAGGCAGATAAGATTAAGGTTGTCCGCTGCAGCTCTGGCCGGGTACCTCAAGAGAGGATCAAGCAAAGTGATGATAAAACAATCCAGTCATAAAGAGCGCGAGGGACGCAATTCAGCTGATATTAACAAGTCTTCATTTATTGATTTCCAAATCAAATAAATGGAAATCAATAAATGAAGACTTTTTAATATCAGCTGAATTGCATCCCTCGTGCTCCTTATGACCGGATTGCTTTATCATCACTGTGTTAAGCAGTAGCCTACATTATATAGCTATAAGCAAACCCAGAAACCTATCACATGACTATTCACGTGGTCGTGACATCACTGCAGGTCCTCAAACACAGAATTACGGTGATGCCCTACCAAGGGGTGAGGTATATGGGTAGCCAGACCCTCCCATCTCTCATAGCTACCTGTAACCCGGACCCAAGAATACTAAACGACCCCTTAGTGCTTACGAGCACTAAAGAAAACACTCCGAGTTACATCACAGAGACAAGCCACCTCTGTGACACATACTTCCAGTCGACTATACGACCATTAGCCATGCTACACTATCTATCTCTATCTTCAACATCTTTCACACATAAAAGCCCTTCATTTCTATTCTGCATTCTTTTCTGGTACGTACCACCTGGACTGTGCACAGGTATCATATTCATGTCATCCATGTGCACATGTTCGGGACGTATTTTCATCCGTGCTGTCAGTAGAAAACGTACTTTTAGCAGCTCCCATAGATTATAAAGGGTGTGGTGTGTACATGTCTCGGTACGTGTGAAAGCAGACACCACATGTACTGGGACCACATACATGTGAAGGGGTCCTTACATAGTAGTCAGTACATGGCTGTCTTCATACAGTGATTCTCATTAATCTCATATAAAGTTTAGCTGCTCTAGTAGGATATTCCTAACAGATAGGATTAATATTTTTACATTGACACCAGAATTGGCACATTTCTAACAACTACACCCAAAACTGACGCACTCACCTACACTTACCTGTGTTCGCTCCTATGTTGTCCTGCCATTCCTACTTTCCCTAATATGGAAGACAAGTGTCAGTAGCCACCAGAGGGCGCTGACATGTATTGTCTAAAGGGTTTGCCACACTAAACAATATCGCTAACGGGATCGCTAAAAAATGTCACTATTTAGCGATCCTGTTAGCGATGTTGTTCAGTGCGGCAGCTTCCAGCGCGAGCTTCCTGCTGTGATCTCGCTCGTCGCTGAATCGTTCCGGACCCTATTTTCTCGTCGGCGCTCCCGCTGGGTAAGTATCTAATCGCTGTGTGGCACCTTTTCTTAGCGATTTAGCGGTACTTTTGTACCGCTAAAGTCGTTAAGAAGATCGCTAACGGCGATAGCGTCGTTAACTATATCGCTAAATGTGGCCGCATTTAGCGATATAGAAACAATCCCGCTAGCGATCGCATTAGTATGCGTCGTTATCGTGATCGCTAGCGGGATTGTTTAGTGTGGCAGTACCTTAAGACTAGCAATGATGTAATGAATGATCAGTGCAGGGAGCTGAGGACAGCGCGCCACTCTCTGCATCACAGAAATGTAGCTGTCCCTTAATAGAAATGCCTTTCAAAACTATCATGACAATTACAACATGAATATAGGTGCTTCTCACAAAATTAGAGTATCATCCTAGGCTTCAACAGGCTGATCGCCTCCATGCCACACCGCATTGATGCATAAATTGATGCAAATGGACCCCCAACCAAATATTGAGTGCATTTACTAAATATATATTTCAGTAGGCCAAATTTCAGATTTTAAAATTAATTTTTTCAAGCTGATGTTATAAAGTACTCTAATTTACTGAGATAATTGACTTTTGGGTTTTCATTGGCTGTAAGCCATAATCATCAACATTAACAGAAATAAACACTTGAAATAGATCACTCTGTTTGTAATGACTCTATATAATGTATGAGATTTTTGTATTGAAGAACTGAAATGAATTAACTTTTGATGATATTCTAATTTTGTGAGAAGCACATGCATATCCTAAAACTGGAGGATTCAGTGAATGGCATTGATGACAGAAGCATTGATTATTATTATTATTTTTTTATATAGCGCCATTAATTCCATGGTGCTGTACATGAGAAGGGGTTACATACAAAGTTATAGATATTGTTTACAGTAAACAAATTTTACAATGACAGACGGTACAGAGGGGAGAGGACCCTGTCCTTGCGGACTTACATTCTACAGGATAATGGGGAAGAAACAGAAGGTCAGGGTGCAGCAGCTCTGGTGGTGGTGGCGGTGAGGAGGCAGCTCGGGTGGTGGCGGCGAGGCAGCAGCTCGGGTGGGGCGGCGAGGCAGCAGCTCGGGTGGTGGTGAAGAGGCGGCGGCTAGGGTGGTGGTGGCGAGGCGGAAGCTCGGGTGGTGGTGGCGAGGCGGAAGCTCGGGTGGCGGCGAGGCGGCAGCTCGGGTGGTGGCGGCAAGGCGGCAGCTCGGGTGGTGGCGGCGAGGCCGCAGCTCGGTGGTGGCGGCGAGGCAGCAGCTCGGGGGTGTGTGAAGAGGCAGCGGCTAGGGTGGTGGTGGCGAGGCGGAAGCTCGGTGGTGGTGGTGAGGCTGAAGCTCGGGTGGTGGTGAGGCGGCAGAATGGTTATTGCAGGCTGTAGGCTTTCCTGAAGAGATGGGTTTTCAGTTCCGTCTGAAGGATCCAAGGGTGGTGGATAATCGATAAGTTGAGGCGTGGAATTCCCAGAGGATGGGGGATATTCGGGAGAAATCTTGGAGGCGGTTGTGTGAGGAACAATAAGTGTGGAGGATAGTGGGGAGGTCTTTGGAGGATCGAAGATTACGTGAAGGAAGATATTGGGAAATTAGTTTCAGAGATATAGGGAGGGGACAGGTTGTGGATGGCTTTGTAGGTCAGTGTTAGTAGTTTGAACTGGATTCGTTGGGGAATTTGGAGCCAGTCGAGGGATTTGCAGAGGGGAGAAGCAGGGGAGTAGCGAGAGGCGAGAGGTGGATTAGTCGGGCAGCAGAGTTGAGGACAGACTGGAGTGGTGCAAGAGAGTTGACGGGAGGCCACAGAGGAGGGTGTTGCAGTAATCAAGGTGGGAGATGATGAGGGCATGCACAAGGTTTTAGTAGATTGAGGGCTGAGGAAGGGATGGATTCTTGAAAATGTTTTTAAGTTGGAGGTGACAGGAGGTGGCAAGAGTTTGGATGTGTAGTTTGAAGGACAGGCAGAGTCGAGAGTTACTCCGAGGCAGCGGATTTCAGGTGCGAGACAGAGCGTGATGCCATTTACCATAATAGATAGATCGGGTAGGGAAGATACGTGAGATGGAGGAAAGATGATAAGTTCGGTTTTGTCTACATTGAGTTTTAGGAAGCGAGAGTGAAGAAGGAGATATGGCTGATAGACACTCCGGGATTCTGACAGCAGAGAGGTGATATCTGGGCCAGAGAGGTAGATCTGAGTGTCGTCCGCATACAGGTGGTACTGGAAGCCATGGGACTTTATGAGTTGTCCTAGGCCAAGGGTATAGATGGAAAAAAAAGTAGGGGCCCAGGTCAGAACCTTGAGTGACTCCAACAAGAGAGGGGGATGAGGAGGTAGTGTGGGAGGGGAGATGCTAAATGTGTGGTCGGAAAGGTAAGTGGCGATCCAGGACAGGGTAAGGTCTTTGATGCTGTGGGAAGAAAGAATCTGTAGCAGTAGGCAGTGGTCGACTGTGTCAAAGGCAGAGGACAGGTCAAGGAGGAGGAGGATGGAGAACTGTCTGTTAGCTTTGGTTGTAAGTCATTAGTAATTTTGGTCAGGGCAGTTTCAGTGGAGTGGTGGGGGCGTAAGCCAGATTGGAGGTTGTCAAGGAGAAAGTTAGATGAGAGGTGGGAGGAAAGTTGAGCGTGGACATGCTGCTCAAGGAGTTTGGTAGCAAATGGGAGCAATGATATTGGGCGATAGCTGGGCATAGCAGTTGGGTCAAGGTTTTGTTTTTTTTGAGGATGGGTGTGATGGTGGCATGTTTGTAGGCAGAGGGAAAGGTACCAGAAGATAGCGATAGGTTGAAGAGATGGGTTAGGGCTGGGATGAGCGTGTTAGTGAGGTTGGCGAGCAGGTGGGAAGAGATGGGGTCCAGTGCCACGGTGGTGAGTTGTGATTTGAAAAGGAGATGAGAAAGCTTTCCTTCAGCGATGTTGGAGAGGGAGGTTATTAGGGAAGGGCAGAGGTCTGGTATATGGGAGTGGTTGGGGTGGTGGAACAGTAAAAGGTTTGCCTTGTTTGGTCGATCTTATTTAGAAGTAGGTGGCAAAGTCCTCGGCAGAGATTAGGGGAGTTGGAGGTGGCAGTGGTGGGCGGAGGAGAGAGTTGAATGTGCTGAACAGTTGTTTTGGGTTGTAGGATAATGAAGATACAAGGTTTGTGAAATAGGTCTGTTTAGCAGAGGTGAGGGCTATTTTGAAGGCAAGTGTAGCTTGTTTGAAAGCCAGTGAAGTCGTCTGGCAGGCGTGTTTTCTTCCAATGCCGCTCCGCGACCCTGGATGATTGTCGAAGTTTTTGGTGAGATTGTTGTGCCAGGGTTGCTTATTGATTCGTCGCACTTTGCCGTGTGAGAGGGGCGACTGAGTCTATGGCAATGTGAGGGTGGTGTTATAGAAAGCGGTGGCGCTGTCTGTGTCGTGGAGTGAAGATAAGGAGGACAGAGGTAGAAGAGAGTCTGAGAGTCTTTGAATATCTAGGTGTGCGAGGTTTCTGCGAGGATGTGCAAGTGGCTGGACATAGGGGGCAGGTGAAGAGGACAGGGATGAGAAGGTGAGTAGGTGGTGGTCAGATAGGGGAAGGGGAGAGGTTGTGAGATTAGATAAGGAACAGAGGCGGGAGAAGATGAGGTCTAATGTATAACCGCCTGTGTGGTGGCTGTGGAGGACCACTGAGTAAGTCCAAAGGATGAAGTAAGTGACAGGAGTTTGGAGACTGCTGGCTGGCGGGTGTCAATAGGGATAATTAAAGTCACCCATGATGATGGTGGGATGTCAGCAGAGAGAAAATGAAGAAGCCAGCGGAGAATTGGTCAATGAAGGCAGTGGCTGAGTCCTGTGGTCGGTATATGGCGGCTATTTGGAGATTAGAGGAGAGTAGATACGGACCGAGTGGACCTCAAAGGAAGGGAGGATGAGGGAGGGTGGGGGTTGGATAGGGTTGAAGGAGCAGTTATTAAGAAAGAAGGAAACCCACGCCTCCACCATGTCTGTTGCCAGAGCGAGGAGTGTGGGTGAAGTGGAGGCAACCGTAACTCAGTGCAGCAGGGGAGGGCCGTGTCAGGGGGCGTCAGCCAGGTCTCAGTGAGGGCCAGGAAGGAGAGGTTGCGGGAAGTAAGAGATCGTGGATCACATGGAGCTTGTTGCAGACGGAGCGGGAGTTCCAGAGTACTCCAGAGAGAGGAAGCTGGGGGGTAGGGGTCAGTGCACAGGTTTTAAGTGTGAGGGATTGTGGTAGTTTCTCTTACTGTGAGAAGTATAGGAGTGAGGATTAGTGGATGGTATGAGGTAGGGGGGGCAGGATTGGGGATATGTCGCCAGCAGTGAGAAGAAGCAGAGAAAGGGAAAGCAGAGGGTGAAGGAGAGTGACCGGCTTACGTTATATTTTAGTGGAGAGTCTGAGTGTTAAGAAGCAGGTCTGCAGATGAGGCGATGTGGGGGGTAAGAGAGATGGGGAGACAGTTATTTGGTCCGAGCTTGCAGGGTTTGGGGATAGCGAAGGAGAGTGCAGATTAGTGGAGCAAAAACGGTGAGGGCAAATGTAAGCATGGTTAAAGAGCAGGTAAGAAGAGGAAGGCAAGTAAAATTAGAAGACAGTGATTATTCTACCTTCTGACCGATTTCTGGACTATTTCTGGATATATTTCTGATGTAACACTTTAAAGATGTCACACTTAAATGATGTTGATGGCAACAAATTTGCCAGGACTTCCCTCAATTTTGGGCAATTGTGAAGAGAAGCAAAGTTTGTGTAAAACCTTATCCAAAATGGGTGTTCCCATCCAGTTTATGATATTTTGAAATACAAGCTGTATGCATTATTAAATAATGTCTTAGACCTGACGGGCGGGTGACCAGCGAAAAACTGTCAAAATGGAGAAAATTTTGTTTCCTTGCCTCACATTTAAAAAAAATTTCATAAACTGAATCTGGCAAGACCATAAAATTTTCTTTTCTTTCAGCATTACATAAGGAACTGACTGGGCTTTTAAAAAGGGAAATACACCAGCCCCCCTTCAGGTTTTGAGCAATCTATAACATAAATTTTTATTTAAAATTTTTTTAATGGGGTTTTTGCCAAAGGGGAGTTGGGATCTACGCCAGTTTGGCACCCCACAAGACCCAAAAAAACAAAAAATTAATTTAGCAGGGGATCCCCAAAAAGGTTCCAAAAACAGGAGATGACTACTGGCAGCCTAAAAAGAAAGCAGAATTAAGAACCATTTATAAAGCTTTCATTCACTCTTTTTGTTCAGGAAGACGTTTGGGGGGGTATTTGGGCTTTTTTTCTTCTGTTCCTATTGATAGGGCTGACCCTTGTAAAAAGTTTTTTTGTTGTTTATAAGAAGACGTATAAAATGAAAACCCTCCTCATTTTGCGTATTTTGCAAAAACCTCTGAGCCACTTAATAGACCTTTTTTTTTTAATGGGACTTT
>JARQOD010000002.1:599043052-599130646 GCA_033576555.1 Oophaga sylvatica | reverse complement strand
TTACGGACAAAGCACTTGGTTTTTCAAAAACACGGGGTGTAGGCCAACCTACACACACCTCTTCCAGCTCGTGTTGGAGCCTCTTCCTCCAGCTCACACACACTGGTTGGCTCCTCACGGATCGCCATGGAAAACCTCAATAATGTTGTCCAAGACCCAGTGTTATTCCACCCACAGCTGCAAGTTCCCTATCACCTCACACTCCCAGGCCACAAAAAGCCATCGGTAGCACAGGCTGGGATAAAAAGCGGCCATACCCAAACCATCCACGAGCACAGGCTCTTGAATGCTGGCATTGCAAAACCCTGTCCCTTGAAATGCGTCATTCAGGCTGGTGGAATGACGTTCCGGGCTTAATTCATTGGCAAGCCCACAAACAATTCCCAGCCATTTTATTTCAGCGGCAAGCCCCCGGCGCAAAAGCATGTTGGGGAAAAATTAAACTGCCACAAACGCCGTCAGTACAAGGTCCACCTGACCACCGATGCGTGGACCAGACCCATGCCAGGGACGAACCTTTTCCCTCCTTGCCCATTGGGTCATGTTGTGGAGCCGGGTACAGATTTTGCGAGGGCGGACGTGTTCGCCAACTCCAAGGATTGCAGGAATCAAGTCTGTCCACATTGACTCCTCCTCCACTCCAGTTCCTCAGAATCCGCTGCAGGGCCGTCACGGTCCACCTCCCAGGACCCGGAACCTTACCTGATGGACCAATATGGCCAGCCATGGCCAACGTAACAGGCCTCCTGAAATTAATTTCATGGGGAATCGAAGCCAACCGCGGAGCTCTGGAATGCACAAGCGGAGAGGACGTGTGGTTTTGCCAGCGAATTCCGCCAGCTTGGTTGTTGTGACAAGGCCGAAATCTGGTGGCACTTGGCCTTGGCAACCTCACTCACATAATTCTGGCACTTTGCTCAACTTGGTCGGCGAGTTTTTGAGGGACTTCCGGATCTTGATGCACTGCTGCACAAGGTCCGCCTAGAGTGCGCTCATTGCACGTTCCAGCATGGCCAATCGCGCATTGAGCTTGCAACGGATTTTCGCCTTCCTGAACACGCATTCAATGTGAGAACCCACCAGTGGAATTCCAACGTTACTATGTTTGGACGGTTGTGTGAGCGCATCAGCAGAATGGAGTACAGCTGCATCAGGCGCAATCAACTGAAAATTTGGTCTTCCAACTCACCATACTGAGTGGGCCTTATGAAGGCATCTGCCCACGTTTTGCGTGCGTTTGAGATCAACGCGGTGGCGAGTGCGTATGCACTAGTCAGCCTGACTGCCCCCTTATCGCCTGCTTCAAAAACACTGCAAGCAATAAGGGAGAGGTTTTTGGAAGAGGTGGGGATGAGGAGTCACAAATCATACCTTCTGGACAGTCAGCGCAACGTGGTTCCTCACAAAGGGCTGGGCGTGTTACTTTGTGAGGAGGATGAGGAGGAGTCAATGGAGGAGGAAGACATCGCTCCAGAGGGAGGTACACAACGCTCTAGTCAGTATGTAGAGCGAGGGGGGGTGATCGAGCATCAAGATGACGCCTCTTGCAGGGACAGCGTTTTTGGCCAGTTGGGAGCTCAGCACATGGTTATTTCATGCTGCAGTGCCTGAGAAACGCCGCCGATCACCCAATTCTACCACGTCTGTTATTGGTGTACCCCTCCTAGCCCCCTCCAAACCGGGCAACTTACAAAGCCTCATCACACCGTTGGAACCGGGAGCGAAAATGCGGGAGTACCAAGACATACTGGTGAACCATAATGTTCTCCATTCAGCCGAGAGCACTGCGCGCTACGCTTTACAAAGCAACTTTGGCGAGGCAGTGGGAAGCTCTGCAACAGAGGGAGCCAAGCAGCGCCTCGCCAGGGCAAGACCATTGTTCCAAATTTGGCGAAGTTTTGTGGCGCGCCACCAAGTCTAAACCATCCGAACGGCTCCCAGTCAGCAGGAGGCAACGTTTCCGAAGATGGGTGCAGGCTAATGTCTTTCCCTCCTTACTCCCAATGGCTCTTCCCTTCAAGTTTTTGGGTCTCTAAGCTGGATCATGGCCAGGTTGTGCTGGTTGCCCTGCTGCCAGTGTATTATCGGAGCGCGTCTTTATTTTCAGGTGGTTAAAACAGACCGTCGCATCAACTATCCCCATAATAAGACCGGCTTAATTTTCTGAAAATAACGGCATGGATCTCGCCAGAAATTTGTCTGTCCTTTTTCAGATTAAATAACGGGGTTTTGCAACTTATCCATGCCCCGTTATGTTTTATCTTTCTACCACCGAAACTTACCCCTGGGCTACAACACTGCCAGTTGCTGCTTAGAAGTGGGGTGTCCAAACCAATACCAAGCATAGTGTTAGTGGGTTCATAACGCCAGCTGTTTCCCCTGCTGTGTGTCCGACAACAAGTTCCTGTTCCCTACACATGCACAGAAAAACCCATGTCGAACAAGCTCCAAAGGGAAAGCCTCACCCTGATTGTTAGCTTAAAACAGGAAAATTGTGAATTTTCCAGGCCTAAATGAAAATTTTATACAAATAGGACAAATAATAATTTGTACACAGTGCTACTGCCATGTCTGTTAAAATGGTAACAAAAACAAAACAAGTCTCACTTTTTTGAAATTAATGCATAAAATACATTTCAACTTTCATTAATGCTTTTTAAGGAACTTTATCTTACCGTAAGATAATGCAGTCAATGGATGTACAAACATAAAATCCTCTTTTACACATCACATTTTTATTTATGCAGACTATAAAATACACATACTGATGCCAACTGTAACTTCACACACCATTTTTGGAAATGGCCAATCAAACCTGGTAAAATGTGCAAAAATAAATTATTAATTAGAAATGCATCATGATACGACAATGGTAGTACGTTATACCTCAAGTGCTGTTGAAACAACCACAACAATATAAATTAATAATGGTTATAGGTATCACAGGAATAGTTCTCATGGACAATGTCGTGTAATATTACCTCATAAAGTCGCGTGAACCATTATGTTGTTAGTTTGTAATTGTTAAAGAGGGAACGGTCTTTTTTTGTTGGTCAAGGTGGAGTATTAACGTAAATGATTAGCTGTTGTATTTTGGCGTCCCTAGGGCGCAATAACGCTGCTAACGTCCATTTTAAGATCATCTAATTGACACAAACGTACCCTCCCTACGCGTGACGTAGGAAGGTAGTGTTGACGGATAAAGCCTTGGAACCAACATGCTTTTACCCTCTCAACACTGTCCAAGCAAAAAATGCATGATTGCAGCCGCAGAATTATTGACGACAGTATAACATCGCCATTACCCATCAGGCTGTCCCTGTCTGATACGACATAGAAATATACCTTTGCTATCCTAGCCTTTCTTTACCTACACTTGCGGCACACATTTAAAAATTGGACAACATTATTTTTTTTAAATGGTTTTTTTTTATCGTACATTATTGGTCTCCATTGATGGTCCATGTGGGACATTAACATGCTGTACAAAGTAACGTTTTTATTAACGAAATAATTGAAATGTCGGACTGTCAATCTAAAATTGCAATGATGAGTGATGAGTGACGATTACAAAATCCATTGTCTTCACTATGTTATGGTTTAACATAGCGTTCCTTAAGCTTATTCATAAATACAAAAATGGACTTTTTTTCTTAAATTTACAACACTTATTTTGTAACCAATTTTTTTGGGGTGGTTTGCCCATTTCTGTTGGCAGTCAATTGCGTTTATATTTGCGTGTCTTTATTTTTATTTGAAGTTAGGAAACAGTGTATCTTCTACCGTGTTAGCCATTAATAGAAAAATATTTACATTGAGAATCCACAGGGGATACCTTTGAATGGATAACGAAAAGATGGTAACAAATTGCAAGCTTTCGGGCTACCACGTCTCTTCATCAGGCAAAGACTAAAGCAAAAAAAACATCACATATTTCTTCACAACAGGACACAGGAATATGAAAGGTAAGACAAGTAATGACTGAGCAGAACTGTCAAAATCACAGAGGGTGAACATAAATATTGGAACAGTTCCAAGATAAGGATAGAAATTTTATTGCCCTCTGATTGGGGTCTGGTTTTGTGTTTTAATGCCCCTGGAAGGGCAAGACGCAGATTCCTTATTGATATAGAATGACATAAACCGGTGATAATTCATTCCCACTAACAGTGTCAAATTTTGTGAGCTTAATTCGAAACCTTTGTATCTTTGTCATATTTGAAGTTATATTTAATACCATAATTCCATATCCAACATGCTTGACCGGGCATAAAAAAGTTTTGCCACAGGTAAATCCTTATTTTTTGTCTTACGTGGCGCTGATAATTTCCTTGTTCCCATTTTTTGGCCGGCTTACCCTCACTTTCCCTCCCTCACTTGTCTTACCTATTCCTGTGTCCTGTTGTGTGTACAAATATGTATTCTTCCTTTTTTTTTTAGTCTTAGCCCCGAGAAGAGACTGAGTAGTCCAAAGCTTTTGAATTTGTTACCATATTTTCGTTAGCCTTAAACGGTATCAACCACGAGGATTCAAGTAAAATATTTTCTATTCTTGGAATTAAATTCTAATTTTATTTTTCCTTTAAAACTCTTTATTCTTTTTGAAGTACATACATTTCAATGGCCATAACAAGGCAATAAGCAATATTTTGTGCTACACCCTCCTTGACCCTGGCTTCACAGCGCTAGTTGCTGTCAAAGTGTTAGATGCAAGATGAAAACAATCGCTGATGTGTTTGTGGGGTTCAGAACGCCTGCTTTCCCCTGCTTGTGCTGGCAAAATTACTGCGCTAACTACAACTTAACTTCAAACGCTCATAAGGCCTCTGCCTACACCCTCTTGACCTGGGCTTCAACAGCGCCAGTTGCTGTCAGAAGTGTTAATGCACAGAGAAAACAATCGCTGATGTGTTTGTGGGGTTCAGTAACGCCTGCTGTTCCCCTGTGTTGTCTGGCAAAAATTACTGCTGTAACTAAACTTCAACTTCAAATCCATACTAGGCCTTGCCACCCTCCTTGACCCTGGGCTTCAACACGCCAGTTGCGCCAGAAGTGTTAATCCAGATGAAAACAATCGCTGATGTTTTGTGGGGTTCATAACGCCTGCTGTTCCCCTGCTGTGGTCGGCAAAAATTACTGTGCTAACTACAACTTCAACTTCAAATGTTCAAATAGGCCTCTCCCACCCCCTTGACCCTGGGCTTCAACAGCGCCAGTTGCTGCTCAGAAGTGTTAAGCCAGTGAAAACAATCGGATGTGTTTGTGGGGTTCAGTAACGCCTGCTTTCCCCCCCGCTGTGTGTCTGGCAAAAATTACTGCTTTCAAACTACAACTTAACTTCAAACGCTCATATAGGCCTTGCCTACACCCCCTTGACCCTGGGCTTCAACAGCGCCAGTTGCTGCTCAAAGTGTTGATGCACAAGAAAACAATCACTGATGTTTTGTGGGGTTCAGTAACGCCTGCTGTTCCCGGTGGTCCCGGCAAAAAAATTACTGCTACTACCTAAACATGGTAAAAAAACCTGACATCTCAAAGTGCTATGCTACACTAGATATGAGGTACACCCTGATTTCTAAGCTGTAAACATTTGAAACGTCAACTTTCAAAACCAAAAAATTTAGTCTTTGTCACAAATTCTGTAACAAAAAAAATGTGCATATAACAGAAGCCATGTCGAAAACAAATCAAACACAAAATTACTTAGCAATAGATACTGATGGCAACCTTGTCACTCCATAGCTTAGACAAATCCAACTCACTAAGATGACCCAATGCTGCAATGTTTGGAAGTGCATAATGTGTTGAACTTTGACAACTGCTGCATGTGAAGGTTATACTTCAGTGTTCTTGCCTTTGAAATAAAAGAAACAAGTAAATATAATAACCATTTTGATTAAGGGAGTGTTACCGTGTAATATTGGGCAAACAATCATGTAGGATAGCCTCTTCAACATTACTTATATTTGTGTCATTTAAAAAATACTATTTAATTAGAAAGAACACCCATATTTAAAGGTCCTTCAAGAAACTGAAATCGCTTACAAAAACAGCATTACCTTGGTAAAAGTCATGTGCATAGTACAATAGCAAAATAAAACTTAATGGGCGAAAGAACACAACGATGAATACTGAATGATTAATTTTTCAGACTGAATAGCGACTCGTACAAATGTCGATATAATCTGTACCTTAACAAAAAGCTGTGTACACCCCTCACACCGTTTTTCTTGTAGCTTGTTATTAATAGGGCACATG
The DNA here is from genome assembly GCA_033576555.1 of Oophaga sylvatica. Lineage (NCBI taxonomy): Eukaryota > Metazoa > Chordata > Amphibia > Anura > Dendrobatidae > Oophaga > Oophaga sylvatica. The sequence continues at coordinate 599,124,388 of JARQOD010000002.1, read as the reverse complement.
CTGTATGTTTTCATCATAGGGCTGTTTACGAGTAAAGCAGTCATGACAACGCCTTTGTGTTGTCGGTCCTTGCGAATAGAACGATGCGCACCGTGAATGTTTGTCTGCGTCATAAGACTCAGACCTCCAATACCCAACGCGTCACAGCAGGAAGCCGTCTGGGTCCAAACAGAGGCCAACCATACTGCACGTAACCTTTTATAAAGCTAAATAAAAAAAAAGGATGTAGTAGAAACCAACTTTATTGAGGTACGATTACATCGCCATTCACCATCGTGGCTATGCAGTCCATCTATATATACCTATCTATCCGTTGTCATGCTTGCAAGCCCCCATCAGCATAAATATCTGTTTTCACTCTGCACTATGCACTTTTTAAATTTTTTGTTTTTTAATATAAATGTTGGCACTATTATCAGTATTCATATGGAAATTTTAGATATTTTTTTAAAAATTGTAGTTTATATTATCACCAAATGTAAAGTTTTATGAATGTCAAAGAAAACTTGTAAGCTATATGTTTTTAAGTCAGCCATTCATTGTCTACACAATAAAAATGGTTACTTGTTCTTACCCATCATTATGGTTCTGATGTGTATTGTATGTTTTATTTTAAACCGATAGCAGTTATTTAACTATTTTAATTGTGGTTTGCATTGCTTTTCAAATGTTAATGTGGTTTATGTTTGTAAATTTTAATTTACATATTTTTTTTAAGTTAAATCATCATCTTATGGTTCTAAAGTTTTATTTCTCTTGTTTGGAGTATAGACATTTTTAATTCAGTAACAAGGAAAAAAACTTGATTTAGTATTTAAACATCCTCCTTGACCCTGGGCTACAAACCGCCATTGTAGCCGAAGTCTGTTAGCACAGCTCCTTGCTTCCTGTGTTACTGGGGTTCAGTAATGTCGCGTTCCCCTGCTGTGTGAACGCAAAAAGTCCTGCTGCCTCCACCTTTCTCTTTCATCCGGGCTACAACACCGCCGTTGGCTCGGAAGTGCGTTAGCCACAAGTGAACACTTGCCCTTGTTACCTGGGTTCAGAATGTCACTGTTCCCCGCTGTGTGAACGGCAAAAAAGTTGCTGCCCCACCCTGTTCTTTCTCATCCCTGGGCTCAACACCGCCTTTGTTGTCCGGAATGCGTTGCACAGTGAACACTTCTCCTGTGTTACTGGGGTTCAGTAATGTCAGCTTTCCCCTCTGTGTGAACGGCAAAAAGTCCTCTGCCTCCCCATGTTCTCTTCTCATCCCTGGGCTCACACCGCCAGTTGTAGTCGGAAGTGGTTAGCACATTACCTTGCTCCGTGTTACTGGGGTTCATATAAGTCGCTGTTCCCTGCTGTGGAACGGCAAAAAGTCCTGCGCCTCCCCTGTTCTCTTCCATCCCGGGGGTACAAAACCGCCATTTGTTTTCTCGAATGCTGTTAGCACGTGAAACTTGTCCTGTGTTATTGGGTTCAGTAATGCAGCTGTTCCCCTGCTGTGTGAACGGCAAAAAGTCCTGCTGCCCCACCATGTTCTCTTCTCATCCCTGGGCTACAACACCGCCAGTTGTAGCTCGGAATGTGTTGCACAGCTAACTTGCTCCGTGTTACTGGGGTTCATAATGTCAGCTGTTCCCCTGTGTGTGAACGCAAAAAGTCCTGCGCCTCCACCCTGTTCTCTTCTCTTCCCTGGGCTACAAAACCCCGTTGTAGCTCAGAAGTGCTGTTAGCACAGTTAACACTTGCTCCTTGTGTTTACTGGGTTCAGTAATTCAGCTGTCCCCTGCTGTTGAACGGCAAAAAGTCCTGCTGCCTACCATGTTCTCTTCCATCCCTGGGCTACAACACCGCCAATTGTTGCTCGGGAAGTGCTGTTAGCCCAGTGAACACTTCCATTTGTTACCTGGGTTCATAATGTCAGCTGTTCTCCTGCGTGTGAACGGCAAAAAGCCTGCTGCCTCCACCCTGTTCTCTTCTATCCCGGCTACAACACCCGCCATTGTTGCCGGAAGTGCTGTTACACGTGAACACTTGCTCCCCGTTTTCGGGGTTCGTAATTCAGCTGTCCCCTGTTGTGAAACGCAAAAAAGTCCTGCTGCTCCCCATGTTTTTCTCACTTGGCACAACACCGCCAGTTGTGCTCGGAAGTGCTGTTAGCACAGTAACCTTGTCTGTGTTACTGGGGTTCATAATGTCACTGTTCCCCTGCTGTTGAACAGCAAAAAGTCCTGCTGCCTCCACCCGTTCTTTCTCATCCCTGGGTACAACACCGCCAGTTGTTGCTCGGAAGTCTGTTAACTGAACACTTTTTCCTGTGTTACTGGGGTTCAGAATGTAGCTGTTCCCCTGCTGGTGAACGGCAAAAAAAGCCGCGCCTCCACCTGTCTCTTCTCATCCCTGGCTACAACACCGCCGTTGAGCTCGGAAGTGCTGTTAGCACAGTCAACACTTGCTCCTGTTTACTGGGGTTCAGTAATGTCACTGTTCCCCTGCGTGTGAACGGCAAAAGTCCTGCTGCCTCCACCATTTCTCTTCTCACCCGGGAAACAACCACCGCAGTTGTTGCTTCGGAAGTGCTGTTTATCACAGTCTACACTTGCTCCTGGTTACTGGGGTTCAGTAATTTTCACTTTCCCCGCTGGTGAACGGCAAAAAAAAGTCCTGCTGCCTCCACCCTTCTCTTCTCACCCTGGGCTACAACACCGCCAGTTGTTGCCTGAAGTGTGTAGCACAGTGAACACTTGCTCCGTGTTTATGGGTTCAGTAATGCAGCGTTCCCCGCTGGTGAACGGCAAAAATCCGCTGCCTCCACCATGTTCTCTTCTCATCCCTGGGCTACAACACTGCCAGTTTACTCGGAAGGGCTGTTAGACAGTCTAACTTGCCCTGTTTACGGGGTTCAGTAATGTCAGCTTTCCCGCTGTGGAACGGCAAAATCCTGTGCCTCCACCATTTTCTTCTCATCCCTGGGCTACAACACCGCCAGTTGTAGCTCGGAAGGCTGTTGCACAGTTCACTTGCTCCTGGTTACTGGGTTCAGTAATGGCAGCTTTCCCCTGCGTGGAACGGCAAAAAGTCCTGCTCCTCCACCCTGTTCTTTCTCATCCCTGGGCTACAACACGCCAGTTGTTGTCGGAAGTGCTGTTAGCACAGTGAACACTTGCCCTGTGTTACTGGGGTTCAGTAATGTCGCTGTTTTCCCCTTCTTGGGAACGGCAAAAAGCCTGCTGCCCTCCACCCTGTTCTCTTCTCATCCCTGGGCAAACAACACCCCCCTTGTTGCTCGGAAGGCTGTTAGCACAGTGAAAACTTGCTCCGTGTTACTGGGGTTCGTAATTCAGCTGTTCCCCTGCTGTGGAACGGCAAAAAGCCTGCTGCCTCCACCAGTTCTCTTCTCACCCTGGGCTACAACACCGCCGTTGTTGCTCGGAAGTGCTGTTGCACAGTGACACTTGCTCCGTGTTACTGGGGTTCGTAAGTCAGCTGTTCCCCTGCTGTGTGAACGGCAAAAATCCGCTGCCCTCCACCCGTTTCTTCTCTCCCTGGGCTACAACACCGCCAGTTGTTGCTCGGAAGTGCGTAACACAGTGAACACTTGCCCTTGTTACTGGGGTTCGTAAGTCAGCTGTTCCCCCGCTGTGTGAACGGCAAAAAGTCCTGCTGCCTCCACCATGTTCTCTTTCATCCGGGCAACAACACCGCCTTTGTAGCTCGGAAGTGCTGTTAGCACGGAACCTTGCCCTTTGTTATGGGGTTAGTAATGTCAGCTTTCCCCTGCTGTGGAACGGCAAAAAGTCCTGCTCCTCCACCATGTTCTCTTCCTCCCTGGGCACAACCCGCCATTGTTGCTCGGAAGTGCTGTTATCACAGTCTACATTTGCTCCTGGTTTATGGGGTCAGTAATGTCAGCGTTCCCCTGCTTGTGTGAACGGCAAAAGTCCTGCGCCCACCCTGTTCTCTTCTCACCCGGGCTACAACACCGCCAGTTGTTGCTCGGAAGTGCTGTTAGCAAGTGAACACTTGCTCCTGTTTACTGGGGTTTCGTAAGTCCTGTTCCCCGCTGGGTGAACGGCAAAAAGTCCGGCCTCCACCATGTTCTCTTCTCATCCCTGGCTACAAACCGCCGTTGTGCTGAAGTGCTGTTAGCACAGTCTACACTTTCCCTGTTTACTGGGGTTCAGTAATGTCAGCTGTTCCCCTGCTGTGTGAACGGCAAAAGTCCTGCTGCCTCCACCCTGTTCTCTTCCATCCTGGGCTACAACACCCCAGTGTTGCTGGAAGTGCTGTTAGCACAGTGATCACTTGCTCCTGTGTTACTGGGGTTCAGAATGTCAGTGTTCCCCTGCTGTGTGAACGGCAAAAAGTCCTGCTGCCTCCACCTTGTTCTCTTATCATCCCTGGGTACAACACCCCAGTTTAGCTCGGAAAGTGCTGTTGCCAGTTAACTTGCTCCTTGTTACTGGAGTTCAGTAATGTCAGTTGTTCCCCCTGTGGAACGGCAAAAATCCGCTGCCTCCACCTGTTCTCTTTTCATCCCTGGGCTAAAAACACCGCCTTGTTGCCCGGAAGTGGCTGTTAGCCAGGGAACACTTGTCCTTTGTTACGGGGTTCAGTAATGTCAGCTGTTCCCCTGCTGTGTGAAGGCAAAAAAAAAAAGTCCTGCGCCTCCACCATTTCTCTTCTCTCCCGGGCTACAAAAACCGCCAGTTGTTTCTTCGGAGTGCTGTTAGCTCGTCTACACTTGCTCCTTGTTAGGGGGTTCAAATGTCCTGTTTCCCCGCTGTGTGAACGGCAAAAAGTCCGCTGCCTCCACCCTGTTCTCTTCTCTCCCTGGGCTACACACCGCCAGTTGTTGCTCGAAGTGCTTTGCACAGTGAACACTGCTCCTGGTTTACTGGGGTTCATAATGTCAGCTGTTCCCCTGCTGTGTGAACGAAAAAAAGTCCTGCTGCTCCCACCATGTTCCTTTCATCCTGGGCTACAACACTGCCATTTGTACTGGAAGGTGTTAGCACAAAACACTTGCTTGTGTTACTGGGGTTTCATAATGTCGCTTGTTCCCCGCTGTGTGAACGGCAAAAAGTCCGCTGCCTCCCCTTGTTCTCTTCCATCCCTGGGCACAACCCGCCTTTTGCTCGGAAGTGTCTTGGCACGGGACTCACTCCCCCCAGACTGGTTAACCACGCCATCGTTTACTCTCAGTGTAAACGTCCATTAGCCTCCAATAATTGTCCGTCGTGTTGGGTCGGGTTAGCCGACTCTTGGGCTTGGAGTTTAGGTGCTTCCTATGTGTGCGGGCGGGATATGCAAATAAAGGCTGTTTTCCGTTGTGACAATAGGACAATCACCCTGTTACGTGGATTCGGTAACTGCGCCGGCTCCCGGCCTTTTCATCTTAAATTTCCATGGTACCTTCTGCTACCCTCCGGGTTCCAGTAACCGTCACTTTGGGTTTTTCCGCATGCCTTTGGCCTAGGTGCCTCCATCTCGGTATCCGAGTTCCAGCAACGTCTGCTGGTCCTTGGTAGTGCTTTGGAGCACAGGTACCTCCTGCTTAGTAACCGTGTCCCAGTAACGTCAGCTGGTCCTCGGTTGTGCCATTGGCTCTTTTCCTTCTGCTGCCCCTCCGGGTTCCAGCACAGTCAGCTGGTCCTCGTTACTTGCATTGACTCTTGTACCTTCTGCTACATTTACAAATTGAAGATTTTTTCAATGCTTTTTTGGGTAATCACTCTGGATCTCCAACAATGAAGACGACGACCCTGATGACCACCCCGAAGAAGATGACGACCACAAGGACGACGAGCATCAAGCCAACCAGCCTAAACACCATCACAAAGAAGAAATAAAAGATTACCAAACAGGACTAAGAAGGTTAAGACAAACTACAAGATACAGAACAAGAGACTTAAGAACAATAAGCAGAAGATCAAAAAGCAGAAGAACATGAAGTATAAGACCAAAATGAAGAGCAAAATATATGCTCTAAATTCTAAGCAGAAGAAGACTAAGCAGTGTATGGGGGTGAGTCCGTTCCTCCTCTTGGTGCCCCTGGAAAATGCCTGCTGCTGCAGGCTAAACTGAACACGGACAAATACTGTTGTAATTTAAATCTTTTGTGACAGCAAGAACGGAAGGATGAAAAATTCATACTTTGACAGATTACAAGTACAGGATTCTCTGTCACAAAAAAGAATATATGAAGAAGATGAAGTACAATATGAATAAGAATAATAGTTTAATAAGAAGAATATGAGTAATGTTAACAAAAAGATGAATAGCAAGAAGTTTAAGAAGAAGATAAAGAAGGTGAAGATGAAGAATAATTTGATGAAAAAGATGATGCTGCTGAAGATTATGAAGGAGAAAGTGTGTGAAAAGTTAAAAAGGTGAAGAGCATGGAAGTTGTGAAATATACATATTTGCCAAAATAGAAAAAACGTTAACAACATTGTCAATTTATTCGTCAATCCGAACATCTTTAAAAAAAATATATATATATATATATGCTATTCCATTTGATTGGGTTAAACATCTATGCCTTTAATGTCTCCTCAACCTTCCCCAATACATTCTACATTACTCTTTGTTGTTTTCCTTCATGTACAATTAACCAACAAGGCAAGAATGGGGTTTTTTTAATTCCGATATTTTGTTCCCATAGACTTACATGGGACTTCCGGTATCGGTATCGGGTATCGCCGATATTTTAATGGTATCGGCGATACCATTCCGATTCCGATACTTTTGGATATCGGAAAGTATCGCTCAACCCTAGCCACCACTTTTGTGGACAAAGCTTTTCCATGTAGTATTACACGTATGGAGATTCATTGCCCCCATTTTTTTTCCTAGCGCCGGAGTGCACGAACATTTGAGATCCAAGGGCCACACACTTAGTGATCGCACTAGCGATCACAAAAATGACTTAACCTGGCGAGATCGCTGGTGCGATCGCTATGTGATCATTAGATTCCAAACACATCTCATCAGCGATCTGTATAACGACCTCTGCGGTCGTTGGGAAAACCTAGTCCCACCTGCGATGCTGGTGAAGTCGTTCATAAAGGGTGTCACACTCAGCGATTCAGGCTCACCAGCGGGACACCAACGACCAAAAAACGGCTCAGAACGTTCATTAGCGATCAGCGACATCTCAGCAGGGGCCACATCGCTGCTACATGTCACACACAGCTGCGTCGCTAACGAGATCGCTACTGCGTCATAAATGGTGACACAGTAGCGATCTCGTTAGCGATCTTGCTTAGTGTGGCATACCCTTAATGTGAATGAGGGAAGCTCCCTGAACAGTGTTCTGAGTTGTGTTAAAAGAAGAGATAGTAACGAAGAAAGACAGAGTGACTCCAGGAGAGAAGAAAATGTGTGCGATGATGTTCAATGTCACTAAAGAAATGTATACCTGCTATCTGCTGTATATAGTCCATACCAAGTTATTATTCAGTAAAAATACATTTAGTTATGAACTTTTGTCTCCCTCACTGAATTCTGTAACATCTGATCCTGGCCGGCCAAATACATCGGCAAGATGCGGTCTGCAAGGACGTATCGCCAACACAGCTAAAGTCCACACACCCAGCCAGGACCACCATTTGGCACTTTTTCAGACTTCTTTTGTCAAGCTAGTCCCAAGTAATTATTAAGAGAATAGCTGTTGATTGGTTCTGTATGAATAGGTCTGTTATAATTCCATTTTAGGCCATTGGTCTGTTTTATGAAAACTTTGGTTTCAATCATGTACGCAAGATACATTTTTGATTCGTAAAGTAGGCACTTCCCCCACAATGACAAACACATGTCATAGGTCGAAACATCATTCTTTGTATATGGCAGAATATAAGATTAGAATATCACCTGTTTTTGGACTCTGTCTAATACTTTTTTGATCTTTATCATTTCCAAATGGGTTCCTTGGTCTCTTGGATTTTGCGTCCCTCTGATGGAGAGTGCTGTAGGTCATATCACTACTGTGTGATACTTCGTACACCATGTCTACGAATTGACATTGAGCAATCATTCAGCATCTCATTTGTTCTGTGCCTTGTAAATATTCTACTTGGTGATATGGATCTGGAAACATTCAATAAAGTGTCTTTGCCCGATTTCTGGTGGAAAACTCTTTGAAAAGTCACAAAACTTTTGTGCAACTCTAGTTTTCACACTAGTCCTAGCTCTATCTGCCACAGTGTGCGGAGCATGGGTGACACGGGGTGTGGCGAAGTCTACTGATAAATTCCTCCAATGTGACATCAGTTTAGTATACCGGTAACTTACTCCAGGTATTTATTCCAGTCTCTTACTGTACAGTCATACAGTGTGAAATGTCAGTTTTTATGAATCGCCGTCATTGAAAACAGATTTGTGCGGACACAACTCTTTTCTCCCATTTTCATCCATCAAGAATTTGTGCTCCTTTGTCTTTTTTATCTTTTTATTTTATTGGTTGATTGATGGTAATTGATTCTTTTCTTGAGAATCATGGTAAGCATCAATTTTTTTTTATAGCAAAGTGTTGGATAGAATAGATTTTATTTCTTATAACAATAGATTGAAATGTTCCAAAACGAAGTGTTGAATTTTGGGCTTTTTGAGACTATTACTGAACCTGTAAATGCTGATCTTGCGGATATTCATGTAGGCCTGGGAGGGACATTGTTATTGCTATAGGTTGTAATGAACCCATTAGTGAGAATGTCACAATTGTTACTCTAGGACTGGACTTGTGTCCCGAGTGCTACATGCGGCCCACGATACCCTTGTACCCTCAACCATCGGCACAGTGTCTGGTCATATGTATATTCCTGATTGGTGGGAACCCTATAAATGGAACCATCACCTATTAGTTATCTATTGCACATACTTTCAATGTGCACCAAAAGTCTCAGGAAGCAATACTTTGTTAATATTGTGGCATATGGGGTTGGTTCGATCTGACAATGTGGCCCTTGAATCCCAAATGTTCGTGCACCCCTGCGCTAGGAAAAAAATGGGGGCAATGAATCTCCATACATGTAATACTGCATGGAAAAGCTTAGTCCACAAAAGTGGTGGCCTTTGTAAGTGCCGCTCCACGCTGGAGTTTTGAGAAAAGAACCCACACTCAAATTCGATCTGCTCCAATGAGACTGTCTCTTTCATTGTGATGCAGAAAACATACATATTTTGAAATAAACCTGGGCTTCCCGTTAACGCATCATTATCATTCTCAGGCTTTAAAGGCCCATGAAAATTGCCTCATTATCCGTTCATGTGTTTGCAAACCTGTGAACTTTTACATCTCCCTCTCACCTTTGTGCAAGATTTTATTGTTTGTTATTAAATGTCTACAGCCACAAAAATCACATCTGGCGGCATAAATCTGACATGTTTCTTTTACAGAAGACCTTTAGAAATGTGTAACCAGTTTCAAATATCACTTTTAAATGTCATGGCTGTAACTGATAATGATTGTTGGTGAACACGCAGCGCTCGGCGATGAATTAAGGTGGAGAGATGACTTTCTAATGCCATACTTCTTAATTACCATTATCTCTATGTAATTAGTGCTGCAAAAGGTGGTAAACATTACACTTAACAGCTATCGACTTCTTGTAATCTGGGAGTCTTATTTATTACCGTATTTTTTGGACCATAAGACGCACTTTTTTTCCTCCAAATTTGGGAGGAAAGTGTGGGTGCGTCTTATGGTCCGATTGTAAAATGTGGGGAGGGGGGCAGGGGGCAGCGGTGGAGTGGGATCACAGGCAGGAGGCAGGAAAATATCCCCTCTGCTGCAGGAAACAAGCACTGGGGAAACCCCTGGTCCCTACTTAAGTGCAGTGAATATTAATCAGCTGCTTCCCCGCCCACCTATCAGCTGAGCAGTGAGCTGGGGAGCAGCAGATGACAGAGCCACATGGTTCCCCAGTGCCTGATTCCTGCAGCAGCTGGGCAGATCGGTGTCTGAAGGAGAAGGAGGCAGCAGGAGCAGAGTGCAGCAGGAGGCATCGCATACCTGACAGCACAGGGGCTGTGCTGATGCGATGCTGAATGCTCCTGTGGAGGACCTGTGATGAGGTCATGAAGAGGGCGGGCTGGAGCATCACATGACCAAAGCCCTGCCTCTTCATGATGTCATCACAGGTCCTTCAGACACACTGTACAACAGAGAATTAATTAAAAGGTTAGGCTACTTTCACACTTCCGTTTTTTTTTGCATCTCTGTCTCTATCATCTCTGTCTCTATCATCTCTGTCTCTATTTCTATGCAGCATGTATTTCTATGCAGCCGCACGCTCCAGTCTGAGTGCCGGCGGCAGTGCCGGGTGTTCATGCGAGAGACTCACACGAAATCGTGCGAGTTTCTCGCATGTGTGATCCCGGCCTTATACTCACCCTCCAGCATCTTCACATAGTAGTTTACAGACACCACACTGGTCCCGCAGCACCATCTCCTACCCGTAAGCTTCCAACATAATAACATACTATTATATATAATAACACCACATATAATATGTTATTTATGTTTTTAAGTATTTAACCACATTTTTTGCTTCAAATATATTTTTCCCTATTTTCCACCTCTGAAACCTGGGTGCGTCTTATAGTCCGGTGCGTCTTATAGTCCGAGAAAAAAACGGTTATATCATATTTATATATGTACAGTATATATATAGCAGTATATATAAATGTATATATATGATTTTCCTTCCTTAGGCTATGAGTCCGACGTCACTGCCTGGGCGCAGGCAGTCATGTGACTGCAAGTATGCGATTTGCACATTTCCTGCCACATTCCAACTAGACAGTGTACAGCCGTGCTCAATTCACTTGCATTGAGTGAGGTTTCTCCCATCTAGTTGGCATGTGACTGCGTGTATGCAAATCACTTAATTGCCATCACGCGACTGACACTCCCGGAGCCAGAACCAGAGAATACTTACAGTGTGCAGTGTGCACAATGTGATGATTCACAAGTCTGCAGTTATACCATGCAATACATAGTATTAAGAAATGGGGTATGTAAACTTTTGATCAGGGTCATTTGGATGTTTTGGGTTGTCATTATGATTTAAAAGAGAAAACACAGTAGTTTGACAATAAATGGCTTCACCCAACCACTAACCATGAGTGGAGAAAAAGTTTTGGTGTTATCATTCATATTCTCTGAATAAAGGCCAAGAAAGCTAAAATTCTGCCGGGGTATGTAAACTTTTGAGCACCACTGTATATAGCAAATGCTAATACATATCTTGTGCATTTACACATTATGCCCAGCTACATAAAATGTGCACATCCACTTAAAGGCTTTGTCCTGTTTCAAAGAATTCATAGCCTCAGAGAAGAAAATAAAAAATTTATAAAATTAATAAAGTGAGCTTTTAGTTACTATAAGGCCGGTGTCACACTTGCAAGTGTGACACCGGCCTTACCGGGTCCATCTCTGCCCCTCACCGCAGTGATTACGACGACACTGCAGTCAATTACAACGCTCAGCAGCATTACCAAGATGCTGAACTCAATGATTGGCAGCAGTGTCACCAAAGGGACATCACCGCTGCAATCAATCAAAAAAGATCACAGCTGTAGTGAGATCCAGGAAGGTTAGTAAATGCTCATTTTTTAAAAAAATGTTTTGCTTCCTTGTGCCCATGATTTTTTTTTTTTTTTATCTTTCCAAATTTATAGACTTAACTGCCATATTTTTTTTATATAAACGTCATACAACACAACAGCATCAACACATGCAGTGGTCACCATCATAAGATGACCATAAATAAACAAGAAGATGTATATATAACATTATAGATGCCTATGCAGGGGTGGACATATCAGCGATGCAACTAATACAGCCAGACAGGGGCCCTAGAGATAAAGGGGGCCATTTTCACCTTTTCTACATGCAAAGCAGTAATCAAAGCAAAAGGTGGCTACTTTGAAGAACTTAGAATATAAGACATATTTTCAGTTGTTTCACACTTTTTTGTAAAGTGTAATGTATAATTCCACATGTGTTAATTCATAGTTTTGATGCCTTCAGTGTGATTCTACAATTTTCATAGTCATGAAAATACAGAAAAATCGTTGAATGGGAAGGTGTGTCCAAACTTTTGGTCTGTACTGTATGTCCAATGCTGGTCTGTACTGTATATGGGGACTAGGATGGGGGACATATGGGGACCAAGAAGGGAGATAAATGGATATATGATGGACCAGGATGCAGGACATATGGTGACCATGATTGAAGATATTTGTGGTCAGGATGGGAGATACAGGGGACCAGGATGGGAGACACATGAGGGCTAGGATGGGAGGCATATTGGACCAGGATGAGTGACATATGGGGACCAGGATGGAGACATGGGGACAATGATGAAGTACATATGAAGACCAGGATGATGACCAGGATGAGAAACATATGGAGCCCAGGATAATAGACAAAGGGACGAGGGTAGGAGATATATGAGGACTAGGATGGGGAACATATGGGAACCTAGATTAGAGATATATGTGGATCAGGATGGGAGATCTTTGTCGCCCAGGATGGGAGACATGGGAACTAGGATGGGAGATATATGGGGGACCAGGATAGGCACATATAGGGATCATGATGGGAGATATTTGTGGACCAGGATGGGAGACACATGACCAGGATGGAGCAAATATGAGGGCCATGATTGGTCACATATGAGGACCAGGATGAGGGACATATGGATACCAGGATAAGAGAAATGTGGACCAGGAGTGGAGATATATGGATATATGGACGACCAGGATGGTGGACATATGGAGATCATGATTGGAGATATTTGTGGACCAGGCTGGGAGATATAGGGTACCATTATGGGAGACACATGGGGATAAGGATGGGATACATGAGAACAAGGATGGGAGATATATGAGGGACCAGAATGGAGACAAATAGGGACGAGGATAGGAGATATATGTAGACCAGGATGGGGGATATTTGTGGACCAGGATGGGAGACTTGGAAACTAGGATGGAAGATATTTGTGGACCAGGATGGGAGACACATGAGGACCATATTGGGAAAGATATAGGACCAGAATGGAGCACATATGAGGACCAGGATGGGGCACATATGAGGACCAGGATGAGGGACATATGGGGACCAAGATGGAATACATGGGTACCAGGATGGAGCACATATGGGGTCCAGGATGGGAGACATGGTGACTAGGATGGGAGACATGGAGACCAAAATGGGAGACATGTGGACCAGGATGGAGACATGGGGACCAGGATGAAACACATGGTGAACAGGATGGAGCACAGATGGGGGACATGTGGGGACCAGGATGAAAGACATCACTGGAAGGATCCCATGATAGGGACATTATAGCATAGGTTCAGAATGAGAACATTATTACAAGAAGAGACCAGGATGGGAACATTACTACATTATGGGTTGAGGAAGACGGTCATTATTACAGGATGGATGGGGCCAGGATGGAAGACATAATTACTGTATGTGGGACATATTTAGTTTATGGTGGCAAATGGGGGGACATAATTATGGTAGCATCCAATTAGGTGAAATTATTACTGCTGTAATATATTTTACTTTTGAGGATACTGTTTTCAATGGGGGGGCAGGGAGTTCTTGTTACTGTGCAGGGCGGCACTATGTCACTTTTTTCTTCATTTGGTGAAGTCTAGAAATAAGAGAAAAAATGGGGAATGTGCTGTAGAAGCAATCAGCTATGGATGACTGTGTGTTATTTTTTGCAATGATAAGTCCTGGCTGGAAGACATCATAGCTGTCTGCACTGGATGAAGAAGAAAAGCGAAAATGAAGGACTTCAACTAGAAACATCACTGGTGAATCATTGTATTACCTGTATACATACACTATAGACTATATACAGGGCTCCTATGTATAATGTCACAAATGATTACTGTATTACTGTACACTGAGACTATAAACAGAGCTACAGTGTATGATCCCTGTATTACTTGTACAGTGACACTGTATTATTCGGTCACTATGTGGTGGCAATATGTGATCTGGTCATGGTGTGATTGTATTTGTTCCATGTATGTGGTATTATGGTATTATTCTTTCACTATGTGATGGTAATATATGGTCTGGTCATAGTGTGGCGCTATTTGTCCCCAGTATGTGATAGTATTCGGTTACTATGTGGTGGTAATATTTGGTCTGGTCATGGTGTTGCGGTATTTGTCCCCTTTATGTGGTATTATTTTCTCACTATGGGGTGTTAATATCCAATCTGGTCATAGTGTGATGTTATTTGTCTCTTGCGTATGGTATTGTTCAGTTGTGGTAATATGTGGTCTGCTTACAGTGTAGCGGTATTTCTCCCTTGTATGTGGTATTATTCAGTCACTATTCGGCAATATGTGGTCTGGTCATGTTATGGAGTATTTGTCCCTTGGATCTGGTAGTATTTGATCACTATGTGGTGGTAACATTTGGGATGGTCATGGTGTGGCAGTATTTCATGCATATTTGGCCTTTGACTTATGAGACCAGAGATTAGGTGCTGCAGACAATTGAGGTGACAGATGAACAGGTGCTCATCCTTTCCAATTTGAGCAGGTTCCTTTAGTACTAACTTTCAAAACTTATAGAAAACTCCTTTAATAATATACACCATACTAAGATGTGAATGACAGTGACTGGGACAATATGTGCAGGGTGAGGCAATGAGACTAATTTTGTGACTGAGGAAAGTGTGTGAGAAAATGGGCATGGCTAGAAAAATGGGAGTGGAATTTAAATGAGCATGAATTTTTAAATTATCATGGTTTCCAAACACAAACAGTGAAGCTTTTAGAAAAAAAAATTTAATAACACCCTTGTGGAGAACCAACCTAGTTTCAATGCCTATAATAAAAGTCATGTGAAAACCATAAATGAGTCTAATGATTATTTTCTCTCCCAAAAGGAATATAAAATGCTGTTTTCTTTTATAAATTATATATTTAATTTATTTCCACAGCATGCTCAAATTAGCAAATTAATTAGCAATGCTGGTAGATGTGCCATTCCTTGTGTCACTTCAATTGTAGTTATGCCCCAAGGTTATATGTGACCTATATAGTGACTTCAAGTAATTAGTATTAGTAAAGAGAGTCTTAATTTATTCAAAACCATAATTATTTTTGCAAGAATTATGTCTGAATCCTTAAACTTTCTGTCTGAATTAATGTTTTTTGTATTTACTATAATCAGATCGTTATTACAGAAAATGGAAAGTCCTGGGGTCAATCCACGGAGCATAATATGATCATCGGCTTATCAATAACGTTCCCTTCTACTATGAATCAAACCTAGAATACAGAGGGCTCTTGAGTAAGAGGATTGTGTGAGTCCCTCACTAGTGCTGATTTCTCTGGTGGGTTGTAACGTACAAATGATTAATGTAGGGGTTTTATCATGAAGACTATCCTACTCATATTGTACGTCTGTCCTACTTAATGAGGAGGTAAGGTGGACTCAACATGACCACGTATTACAAGGACAGTGTCATGCCTCAATTTTGGATCTCGATCAGGTGACACCTTGCTGCGTGTTCGATTTCCCTCTCTGCTGAGTCACAGCCTTAAAAGGGGTGGTCTCTTATTACATAAACCATTTAAACTTGATAGATGCCCCTCAGGGATGCCAACTTGACTTTTTTTTTTTTTTTTGACAGCTTACCAAAATGTCACAGACAGATAATATTTTTTATGGAAACCACTGTAAAACCATAATTAATTATTATGATTATACAGTCATGGTCAAAAGTGTTGGCATCTTGATTTGCCAACCCATTTCTTTTGTGTGTATCGGAACAGCACAAGCAAAACAGAGAAAAAAAGACAAATTGGACATAATTTCACATAAAAGCCCAAAAATGGGCCAGACAAAACTGTTGGCACCTTTACAAAATTGTAGGTAAACAACTTTGCTTCAAGCATGTGATGTTCGTTCAAACTAACCTGTGGAAAGTAGCAGATGTGGGCAATGTGAAAATCACATCAGAAATCAGATAAAAAGGAGAGAATTTGACTCAACATTTGCATTGTGTGTCTGTGAGTGACACACTAAGTATGGAGAACAGAAAGAGGAAAAGAGAACTGTCTGAGGACTTGAGAACCAAAATTGCTGAACAATTTCAACTGCGTTCACTTTAAACTATAGGTCAGAACACGCTGAACCAAGGCAATACATATATATCAACATGTTTTTATATATATCAGAAGAATTATTGATAGTAATGAATCATGATATATATGTTCACACAATGGAATGGCAGACCATTCGGAAAAGTACAATAATGCCAAAAGAGAAAAAACCCAAATATAGGTTAAGGAGGAGTCAAAATGAAGGATAGAGCAAGTAGATTAAGGATAAAACACCTTTATTGAAGACAAATGGTGAAATGATGGCACCACTAGCAGGAGTGCCTACACGTACGAACAGCAATATACCATAAAAGTCATATACAAAAGGAGCACATGCAAAGTGTTACACCAAGGTAGATCAGTCAGCCTCCCAAAGATAGCAATAAGGCTCGGTGCATATTTATCCTGCGCTCCACACTGAGCTCATACACCTGTGTTCTGTGAAAATCTCTGAAACACATTATTCAGAAGGAACACCTGACAGGAGATTCCCTATAATGAGGCAGATGGAGGCACTATGGATGTTGTCTGGCCTATGTTTCCGGAGGTGTCAGTCTTCTTAGGCGTGCATAAGAGTGACATCGGCCACAGTTTTGTGCACCTCTGAAAAGAAGGACAACGCTGAACAGAGGCCAGACGGAGTGCAGAGTAAAAAGATGAACAGCGCTCCATCCAGGTGAGTTCAGTAGAAAAAACTTTATTCAAGCCATCAAACACAACGTTTCGACCTGTTAAGGTCTTTTTCAAGTATGGCTAAATGTCTAAAAAGGCGATGTTAAATAGTGTGGGGCACAAACAAGTGCACCAATCACATAATAGCACACGCCCAAGATTCCACATATACAAAGAAACACATGGTACAAAAAATCTAAATACATCATAAAATAGCAATCAAACATGTACAACATACATAGATCAACAATAAAAGAATAACAAACAAAAAACTTATAGAAATCTTGCATGAAGTCGCACAGTATCCTTAGTGTTATCATGTGCATGAAAGACATCGCTGATCATTGTTGTTAGGTTGCCATGGTTGCAGTGGCCAATCCGATTCCAGCTCCTGAGTGTCATTGATCCATATCCAGTAAGATGGAAGGCGCCAAAGCATTGAAAAGCCTATCATACATCAGAATACAGATCGCTATGTTAATATGAGTGCCCACATACCAATCCAGTGATCCAGGACAACTGGCGCTAGACGCTAGATGCGTCATCAATAAGCGCTACATCTGTTGTAGAGGAAAACGGTCGCATAGTGAAATTACCACGTATGTGTAAGAGAGGCGTCATAAGGACCGCCCCTAACCCGATGACGCTTCCAAGTCTAACAGGAAATGTTACCATAGCGAAGGGCACAACATACCGCATCACAAAGACCGCCCATAGTCTGACCCCACATCCACAGTCAGCTGGTAGACGTTGCCATGGCGAAAGGCACAAAACACAGTGCCTGTATAATGCATATAGAGATCATAGTACATAGCATTGTTGTATTATAAGCATACCAAATGTAATCCATACAAAAAGATATACACTATAAAGCAGGTTAAGTGCAGCACAGCATAAATTTAAAAACTGGAAGCATCATCGGGTTAGGGGCGGTCCTTATGACGCCTCTCTTACACATACGTGGTAATTTCACTATGCGACCGTTTTCCTCTACAACAGATGTAGCGCTTATTGATGACGCATCTAGCGTCTAGCGCCAGTTGTCCTGGATCACTGGATTGGTATGTGGGCACTCATATTAACATAGCGATCTGTATTCTGATGTATGATAGGCTTTTCAATGCTTTGGCGCCTTCCATCTTACTGGATATGGATCAATGACACTCAGGAGCTGGAATCGGATTGGCCACTGCAACCATGGCAACCTAACAACAATGATCAGCGATGTCTTTCATGCACATGATAACACTAAGGATACTGTGCGACTTCATGCAAGATTTCTATAAGTTTTTTGTTTGTTATTCTTTTATTGTTGATCTATGTATGTTGTACATGTTTGATTGCTATTTTATGATGTATTTAGATTTTTTGTACCATGTGTTTCTTTGTATATGTGGAATCTTGGGCGTGTGCTATTATGTGATTGGTGCACTTGTTTGTGCCCCACACTATTTAACACCGCCTTTTTAGACATTTAGCCATACTTGAAAAAGACCTTAACAGGTCGAAACGTTGTGTTTGATGGCTTGAATAAAGTTTTTTCTACTGAACTCACCTGGATGGAGCGCTGTTCATCTTTTTCCTTACATTGCATCTCCGAGTTGGTTCCTTGGACCCGGTACGTGCGCCCCACTGCTGAGAGTGCTGTCGACTGCTTCTTCTTTTTCTTACAGGAGTGCAGAGTAACTCTGCTGCCTCATTATAGTGAATGGATCTCTTTCATTTGGAGATTTAGATGGAAACCCCAATGTAAGTGCTCAGCCTAGAGCAACAGATAAATGTGATCTCAAACGTTATGTAAAATATTCCTAACAAAAGCTTCAAATTAATCCACAAAAAAAAGCAAGTCCCCTCTCATGTCTAGAGATGAGTGATTATTTCAATATTCGGTTTGGCTCACAATCTCCGAATTTGCTATATTTGCTGAGTTAGTTGTTGATTAATTTGCCAAATATAGATGAACATGCACAGCACAAAAGCCTGTTTTTCCCAAGTTGTGTAACAGCGTGGGAAACAACAGCGTAGTGCTTCTGGTCAGAGGTGAACTCATTCCCGCCGGTCAGAGAGCCGCTGTTCCCACGCTGTCAGAAGACAGTGTGAGCGCTCAGCTGTAATTGGAGGTATAAAGTTTACCTCCTGTCACTGGTGTAAGCTGATTGGACTACAGCTCCCATCAGCTGACACTTGCTACCACTAATAACAGTGAGAACAGGGGTGGCGGATGGGAGTATTCATCAGCAGCTCCTGCACTGTAAATAATTAAAAAAAACCTGCTTGAGTTCCCCTGTATTTTTGATAACCAGTCAGGCAAAACTAACAGCTGGGGGCTGCAACCCTCAGCTGTCAGCATCAGCAAGCTTGGTCATCAAGAATAGAGGGGTCCCCCCGAAGATCCGGCACTTCATGTGCTGCTTTCAGTAAAATCACAGCATGACAGGTTATAATATAATAGTTAGAATAGATATACAGCATAGACCAAAAGTTTGGACACACATTCTCATTCAAAGATTTTTCTGCATTTTCATGACTATGAAAATTGTGCATTCACACTGAAGACATCAAAACTATGAAATAACACATGTGTAATTATAAACTTAACAAAAAAGTGTGAAACAACTGAAAATATGTCTTATATTCTAGGTTCTTCAAAGTAGCCACCTTTTGCTTTGATGACTGCTTTGCACACTCTTGGCATTCTCTTGATGAGCTTCAAGAGGTAATCACCGGAAATGGTCTTCCAACAGTCTTGAAGGAGTTCCCAGAGATGCTTAGCACTTGTTGGCCCTTTTGCCTTCACTCTGCGGTCCAGCTCACCCCAAACCATCTCGATTGGGTTCAGGTCATTTTGCGTAGCACCCCATCACTCTCCTCCTTGGTCAAATAGCCCTTACGCAGCCTGGAGGTGTGTTTGGGTCATTGTCCTGTTGAAAAATAAATGATGGTCCAACTAAACGCAAGCCGGATGGAATAGCATGCCGCTGCAAGATGCTGTGGTAGCCATGCTGGTTCAGTATGCCTTCAATTTTGAATAAATCCCCAACAGTGTCACCAGCAAAGCACCCCCACAACATCACACCTCCTCCTCCATGCTTCACGGTGGGAACCAGGCATGCAGAGTCCATCCGTTCACCTTTTCTGCATCACACAAACACACGGAGGTTGGAACCAAAGATCTCAAATTTGGACTCATCAGACCAAAGCACAGATTTCCACTGGTCTAATGTCTAATGTCCATTTCTTGTGTTCTTTATCCCAAACAAGTCTCTTCTGCTTGTTGCCTGTCCTTAGCAGTGGTTTCCTAGCAGCTATTTTACCTTGAAGGCCTGCTGCAGTCTCCTCTTAACAGTTGTTTTAGAGATGTGTCTGCTGCTAGAACTCTGTGTGGCATTGACCTGGTCTCTAATCTGAGCTGCTGTTAACCTGCGATTTATGAGGCTGGTGACTCGGATAAACTTATCCTCAGAAGCAGAGGTGACTCTTGGTCTTCCTTTCCTGGGGCAATCCTCATGTGAGCCAGTTTCTTTGTAGCGCTTGATGGTTTTTGCAACTGCACTTGGGGACACTTTCAAAGTTTTCCCAATTTTTTGAACTGACTGACCTTCATTTCTTAAAGTAATGATGGCCACTCGTTTTTCTTTACTTAGCTGATTCTTTCATGCAATAATACATATTCTAACAGTCTATTCAGTAGGACTATCAGCTGTGTATCCACCAGACTTCTGCACAACACAACTGATTGTCCCAACCCCATTTATAAGGCAAGAAATCACACTTATTAAACCTGACAGGGCACACCAGTAAAGTGAAAACCATTTCCGGTGACTACCTCTTGAAGCTCATCAAGAGAATGGCAATATTGTGCAAAGCAGTAATCAAAGCAAAAGGTGGCTACTGTTGTGAACACTCTGGATCTGACTTCTGTGTTTGGGCTCCCTCAGGCTGCTTAGGCTAACAGAAGTCCTTCACCTGGGGGCGTTGAGTGGCAATCAGGTAGGACTGACTGGGGAGATACAAGTGAGCTACCTTCTCATGATCCTTGCTGGTGATTTGTTGCTTCCTGGTCTCTTTTGGAAGTCAGCTTGCTTCCTGCTTTTTCCTGCAACTTTCAGATAAGTCATTTGCTGTTTATTTCTGTGGCATTTGTTTTTGTCTATCTCCCAGTTTTCTGCCCTTTTGGATTTGTACAGCCAGGTTACCCTGCTGGGGCCTGCACTGGACTCTGTTTCTCATTTGCCACTGTTTATGCATTTTCAGTTCCCTGTTATTTCAGCATCCGCTGATTTGCTAACAGTTCACAACAGAGACAATTTATGTATTTTCAGTTCCCTGTTATTTCAGTATTTGCTGATTTGCTACCAGTGCACACCAGAGTCAGATCTAGCGGGGGAGAGATCATGTTGTCTCAGTATTTTTGCATATCAGACGGGTAGGAGTTTTTCTTAGAGTTTTTGCTGGATTGCAGACAGTATTCTTTCCTGTCCTGTTCTATCTAGACAGTTTGGACCCCAGTATTTGCTTGCTCTATTTTCTGCCTGTGTTTGTAATTCATCTTGTCTCACCGCCAATATATGTTTGGGGGCTACCTATTCCTTTGGGGACTCTACTCCGGGGCAGTTAGCTTTCCCCTTTCTCTCTTTAGGCTTAGTTATCTCTCCGACTGTGTCTAGTTGTCTAGGGCACCGTAGGCACGTCCCACAGCTGCTTCTAGTTGTGCTGTCAGTTTAGGGGTCTGCAATCCGCTAGTTACCAACCTCTCTGGGTGTCTGGTTGCCTAGGCTATGCTTAGCTACTGTCCTCCTCGGCTACCAAATCATAACAGGCTACTTTGAAGAACCTAGAATATAAGACATATTTTCAGTTGTTTCACACTTTTTTGTTAAGTTTATAATTCCACATGTGTTAATTCATAGTTTTGATGCCTTCAGTGTGAATGTACAATTTTCATAGTCAAGAAAATACAGAAACATCTTTGAATGAGAAGGTGTGTCCAAACTTTTGGTCTGTACTGTATATACATAGAATACATAGATATATAAATGTCAGTGACACACACATATGTGTATATATGTATATTACATGGATAGATAGAATAAAAGCTGGCAATTCAGCAGTGTAGTATAAAATCACAGCAGGAGCCGACAGGATAGAATAGATGGATTACATATATTAAATACAAATAGAACAGGTAGATATATAGATGTCAGTGACAAATACAATTAGTACAGTGTATGTGCAGCTTACTGTACTTGTATGTAATTAATAAAAGATTATTTTTCTGAAAAAAATGGCGTGGGCTCACGCATAATTTTTGCAACAGCAGAGGGAAACCCGTCGGCAGGAGGCCGATGTTTATAGCCTGGGAAGGGGTAATACCCATGGAGCTTCCCAGGCTATTAATATCAGCTCACAATTGTATACATAGCCTCTACTGGCTATTAGAATGTGTACCCCCCAAAAAAGTGACGTAGGGTCCCCCTATATTTAATAACTAGCAAAGGTTATGCAGACAGCTGTGGGCTGATATCAATAGCTAGGAAGGGGCCATGGATTTTTCCCCCTGCAGGCTAAAAACATCAGCTCTCAGCCATCCCAGAAAAGGCACATCTCTTCACACTTGCCCTGTAGCGGTGGCAAGTGGGGTAATAGTTGGTGGGGTTGATGTCACCTTTGTATTGTCCAGTGACATCAAGCCCTGAGGTTAGCAATGGAGAGGTGTCAATAAGACACCCCCATTACTAACCCCATAGTCACATTGTAAGAAAACACAGACACCCAGAAAACAGTCTTTTAATTGAAAGAATGACACAGACTCCTTTAATTTTCTCAATTAAACCATACTTACAACTTCGCCTAATTCCACCGAAGCCCTCGATCTCCTGTAATAAAATTAAAATAAAAAAGCAACAATATACTGTCGTCGCTGTTATCTTGTTAACCCTTTCCTCCTCGGAATGTGGTACCAGAGAGAATAAGACACAGACCAAAGTGTGCGTCAATAGACTCTATAGTTTATTGCTAACAAAGGGATTTATATACACCCCTGAAGCAGGAAGCGGAATTACCATATATGGCAGTTAATACAACTTATCATTAAAGCACGTAACATACTGTTTTTTTAACCAAACTTTCCATCCTTGCTTTTAGCCCCTGATTTCGGCTCCTAGCACAGAGTATCTCTTCAGCTCAGGGGGAGTATTATCTCAAAGAAGGAACATTCTTTTCTTATCTTCCCTTCTGCTATGCCTCAGCTTCCCAAGGCCTTCTGAAGAAATGCTGAATTAACTCTAACATCCCCTCCTTTTGTTCCTTCATTTGATCAATACACATCTTCATACCTCCTCTTTGTCCTAGTACATCGTCTAATACACATCAAACAAATTTTAAAAACTAAATAGATAGCAAAACATATCAATAAAACCTGTAGGCCAGCTTGTATTATCCCAGTCAGCCATCCCCCTATGCCTTTGAACCAATTTGCGGGGTTAAGAAAAGAGAAAGTATTTGCCCACCATGAATCTTGATTCTTCATATTTGCCTCATCATATAGTTTCCTTAACTTTATGACATCCTCTAGCTTATGTTTAAGGGTTAAAACACTAGAATTATCAATATAATGGCAACATGCAGGTCCAATAATCTGGCACATCCCTCCTTGAGCTGCAGTCAGGTAATCTAACACGAGGGTATGTTGGTTAGTAACAATAATTAGCTGGTTCTGTACTGCAAGGGACCCATTGAGGATATCTAAAATATCCCATATTTGATCATCTAGGTAGTCTGTGGATTCTACCAACTTATCCCACGTCTGAGTTATCATAGGGTAGATGAATAATGCACTGAAAAATTTATTTGCTATTCCCATCTCCACTATGTGTGGTCACCCATTTGGGCGAGGTCTATTGTCAGCAGATCGTTTATGTAATGTGTATTTTGGAATAGACAATGGATTTAATCTATCTGGAGTGATGAGATAGG
This sequence comes from Oophaga sylvatica, assembly GCA_033576555.1. Classification (NCBI taxonomy): domain Eukaryota; kingdom Metazoa; phylum Chordata; class Amphibia; order Anura; family Dendrobatidae; genus Oophaga; species Oophaga sylvatica. Next base: position 599,100,601 of record JARQOD010000002.1, on the reverse strand, counting down.
TGGCTGGTGTCAATCTAGCTAGGGTGCATTTCCCGGTGACTCCTACTGGAAGCCACTTAAATGCCTTGTCCCCACATACCCAATACATTGATGGTGGAAGGTTCCATATAGCTGAATGCTGTAATACTAATCGGTGTGCCAAATCTATAAACTTTGAAATATTACTCATCATGCACCAGCCGGGCTTTTGTCCTAGTGGGGAGCAGTATCCTACGGTAGGTTCTCCGCAGGTGGGAGTGTTCTTCTGATACCCTTCATCTTTATTACACCTCAGGTTACCTGGTTTGTTAGCACAAGTTTCATCATTTCCATTCTCAAAGAAAACATTATTTTTCCATCTATCAGTGTGTTTGATATCGTTCTAATAGGGAGGGTTTGAAAGCATCTAAGCTTCCTGTAGTGACTAGTGTTGAGCGATACGATAATGCAAATATCGGCTATCGGCCGATATTAGCTCTATCGGCCTTTCGATAATTCGTTTCGATATTTTTGTATTATCGAATACCGGAATCGGAAGTTCCCATAATTATTTGCGAGGCAATGTGATTTTATTCAGCCAATAAGGAATCCTAAGAAGTGTGGGCACATCCTGTAATGCTGCGGTCATGTTAACTAATGGCATGGCTGTGATTGGCTGCTGAAATGATGTCAGAATGCACTATAAAAGGCGCCGCCGCCATTTTAGCGTCACTGTGCTGTGAATTCAGTAAGGGACAGAACGCTGCTGTGCTGATTCTGAGGGACAGTTAGAGATTGCGATTTAGTGTACTGTGCTGTAGGCAGGCTAGCACCAACCGCTGTGTAAAGCTTCCTTTTGCCTGCAGTGTTTTAACAGCTCTGCAAGGTGTGTGTGAGTGCAGGTGACGCTGCAGTTTGCTCTGCATGCAACGCTGTCTGTAGGCATCTGCACCTGTCACTCACAGACTCTTTTTTTTTTCCTTCAGTGTAATTCTTGCTGCTCCATGCAATTTAACTATTAGTGTGACGCGCCTCCATCCGTATCCAATACATTGGTTGCAAACACTATAGAAGTAGACAAAGGAGTAGCCTTTCACAGATTGTGATTTGTGAACAGTTGTGTTTCAGTGTTCACTTCAGTCTCTGCGTAATAACCACACTTAGGCCTTAAGTTATAACTTTTCTGACTTTCTTTATCAATCTACCAAGATGAAGAAGTCAGTGAGTAAGGCACGTGGTCGTGGCCGTGGAGTTTCAGCAGGGAGAGGACGTGGGGATTCTGTGTCTGCTGCCACCCTCAGTGACACAGCATCCACCATTTATCCCCGTGAGCGTTCCTTTATGCGCACTTTGGTAGGAGCTCGGCGTGCCCCCCTGCTGCGGGAAGAACAAATTGAAGCCGTTGTTGGTTGGATGGCAGCCAATGCATCGACTTCAATTCCTTCCACCTCCTCTCAGGAACACAACACTGTTGAGCAACCATCTGTCTGTTCACCGCCTGTCAAATTGCCAAGGCAGTCAGAGAGTTCTGTACAGGAGCCAGCTGAGTCTCTGCTTCTGTTCTCAGAATCTGTTGCCTCGCAAACACGGGCACAGGCAAGCAGCATTCTGCAATTTGAAGAAGAGGGAGTATGCAGTGATGCGCAACAGCTGTGTCTCTCTCAATCTGAAGAGGCGGGTGAGCCAGTGCCGATGGACAGCACACCGCAGAACGCATCTTATGATGATGATGAGACTCAGGTGCCAGGTTTTGTGGAGCATGGTGCTGCCCAGACCATCCAACAGCAGCAGGTGTTGGAAGAGGGTAGTGGAGATGATGAAGTCCGAGACCCAACATGGCGTGAGCAACAGCAAGGTGGTGGGAGCAGCTCTGAGGAAGAGATTGTCCCAACGGTACAAAGAGGAGGGAGAGGTAGGCTGCAGACTCGCTTGCCTGTAGCCTCCAGTTTGGCACCTGTTGGGAGCAGTTCTCTTAGAAATGTCAAAATTGGCGCTCCCATGACTTGCACTGCGTGGTCCTTTTTTGACAGACTTGTAGATAATATTTGCTATGTTCAATGCAAGCTGTGTAAGCAAAAAGTTAAAAGAGGTAAAAATATCAGGAACCTGAATACCACAAATATGTGGACACATGTACGGACAAAGCACGTAGCTGAGTTCCAAAGACACTGGAGATGTAGGCCAACCTACAGCAGCACCTACATCTTTACGTCATGTTCGAGCCTCTACCTCCAGCTCTCACACCATTCTCTGAGGATAGTCGCATGCGACGGTCTTGTTACTACACCACCTGCAGCACTAAAGACACGCTCAGATAATACACTGGCAGCAGGGCAAGCCAGCACCTCCAATGCATACTGGCTAAGCTCTGGCCATGTATCCAACTTAGAGACCCAAAATTTGAAAGGGGAAGAGGCATCTGGGAGTACACTTAGAGGGAAAGACAAGTAGTCTGTCACCATTTTACGGAAACGTTGCTTCCTGGTGACTGGAGCCGTCTCGGATGGTGTAGACCTTGCTGGCGCTGTCACAAAACTTTGCCACATTTGTAACATACAGCTCTTGCCCTGTGCAGAGGCGCTGCTTGTGCTCCCTCTTGTTGTAGAGGTGTCTACACTGCCTCGACGCACAGAGCTGCTTTGTAAAGCAGTAGCAGCAGCATCTCTCTCGGCTGGAATGTACAACAGTATGGATTGCACCAGTGTGTCTTGGTACTCCCGCATTTTACGGTCCCGGTTCCCCGGTGTGATGATGGTTTGTAAGTTGTCCCGGTAGCGAGGGTCTAGGAGGGTGTACACCCAATAATCTGACGTGGTGAGAATGTGGGCGATGCGGCGGTCGTTTCTCAGGCACTGAAGCATGAAATCAACCATGTGCTGCAGACTCCCAACTGGCCAACAAAAGCTGTCCTGTGGAAGAGGCGTCATCTCTGCCTCCTCTGCATCACCCCACCCTCGCTCTACATACTGACTAGAGCGTTGTGTACCTCCCTCTGTAGGGATTTCTTCCTCCTCCATTGACTCCTCCTCCTCCTCATCCTCCTCACAAAGTGAGCCCTGCCCAGCCCTTTGTGAGGAACCACGTTGCGCTGACTGTCCTGAAGGTAATTGAATTTGTGACTCCTCATCCTCCACCTCTTCCAAAACCTCTTCCTTTAGTGCTTTCAGTGATTTCTGAAGCAGGCAGATAAGGGGGACAGTCATGCTGACTAGTGCATCATCTGCACTCGCCATCCGCGTTGAGACATCAAACGCACGCAAAACGTCGCAGATGTCCTTCATAGAGGCCCACTCAGTAGTGGTGAAGTGTGGATGGCGCAAAGAGCGACTTGATTGCGCCTGATGCAGCTGATACTCCATTACTGCTGTCTGCTGCTCACACAACCGCTCCAACATATGTAACGTGGAATTCCACCTGGTGGGTACGTCACATATGATGCGATGTTCAGGAAGGCGAAATCGGCGTTGCAGAGCAGCAATGCGCGATCTGGCTATGCTGGAACGTCGCAAGTGAGCGCACTCTAGGCGGACCTTCTGCAGCAGTCCAGCAAGATCCGGATAGTCCCTCAAAAAACTCTGCACGACCAAGTTGAGCACATGTGCCAGACATGGTATGTGAGTAAGGTTGCCAAGGCCCAGAGCTGCCACCAGATTTCGGCCATTGTCACACACTACTAAGCCTGGCTGGAGATTCGCTGGCAAAAACCACACGTCGCTCTCCTGCTTGATGGCATTCCAGACCTCCTGCGCTGTGTGGCTTAGATTCCCCATTGAAATCATTTTCAGGACGGCCTGTTGACGTTTGGCCACGGCTGTGCTCATATCGGTCGCAACAGGTAAGCGTTCACGGGTCCATGTGGAGGTATACCGTGACGGCTCGTGCAGCGATGATTCTGAGGAACTGGAGTAGGAGGAGGAATCAATGTGTACAGACTGGATTCCTGCAATCCTTGGAGTTGGCAGAACACGTACAGCACCACTGGCAAGATCTGTACCCGGCTCCACAACATTGACCCAATGGGCAGTGAGGGAAAGGTATCGTCCCTGGCCATGGGTACTGGTCCACGCATCGGTGGTCAGGTGGACCCTGCTACTGACGGCGTTTAGTAGCGCATGTTTAATGTTTCCCTCGACATGTTTTTGCAGAGCAGGGACGGCTTGCCTGCTGAAATAAAATCGGCTTGGCACATTATATTGTGGGACTGCCAATGCCATTAAGTTCCTGAAACTGTCAGTCTCCACCAGCCTGAATGACAGCATTTCAAGGGACAGGAGTTTTGCAATGCCAGAATTCAGAGCCTGTGCTCGTGGATGGTTTGCCGAGTATGGCCGTCTTTTATCCCATGCCTGTGTACCGATGGCTGTTTTGTGGCCTGGGAGTGTGACGATGACTGTGAACTTGCTGCTGTGGGTGGAATAACAGTTTGTCTATGGACAACAGTGACCGAGGTTCTTCCATGGAGATCCTGTGAGGAAGCCGAACTTGGTGTGTGTGAGCTGGAGGTAGAGGCTCCAACACGACCTGAAGATGTAGGTGCTGCTGTAGGTTGGCCTACATCTCCAGTGTGTCTTTGTAACTCAGCTACGTGCTTTGTCCGTACATGTTTCCACATATTTGTGGTATTCAGGTTACTGATATTTTTACCTCTTTTAACTTTTTGCTTACACAGCTTGCATTTAACATAGCAAATATCATCTACAAGTCTGTCCAAAAAAGGACCACGCAGTGCAAGTCATGGGAGCGCCAATTTTGACATTTGTAAGAGAACTGCTCCCAACAGGTGCCAAACTGGAGGCTACAGGCAAGCGAGTCTGCAGCCTACCTCTCCCTCCTCTTTGTACCGTTGGGCCAATCTCTTCCTCAGAGCTGCTCCCACCACCTTCCTGTTGCTCACGCCATGTTGGGTCTCGGACTTCATCATCTCCACTACCCTCTTCCAACACCTGCTGCTGTTGGATGGTCTGGGCAGCACCATGCTCCACAAAACCTGGCACCTGAGTCTCATCATCATCATGAGATGCGTTCTGCGGTGTGCTGTCCATCGGCACTGGCTCACCCGCCTCTTCAGATTGAGAGAGACACAGCTGTTGCGCATCACTGCATACTCCCTCTTCTTCAAATTGCATAATGCTGCTTGCCTGTGCCCGTGTTTGCGAGCCAACAGATTCTGAGAACAGAAGCAGAGACTCAGCTGGCTCCTGTACAGAACTCTCTGACTGCCTGGGCAATTTGACAGGCGGTGAACAGACAGATGGTTGCTCAACAGTGTTGTGTTCTTGAGAGGAGGTGGAAGGAATTGAAGTCGATGCATTGGCTGCCATCCAACCAACAACGGCTTCAATTTGTTCTTCCCGCAGCAGGGGGGCACGCCGAGCTCCTACCAAAGTGCGCATAAAGGAACGCTCATGGGTAAAACTGGTGGATGCTGTGTCACTGAGGGCGGCAGCAGCCACAGAATCTCCACGTCCTCTCCCTGCTGAAACTCCACGGCCACGACCACGTGCCTTACTCACTGACTTCTTCATCTTGGTAGATTGATAAAGAAAGTCAGAAAAGTTATAAGGCCTAAGTGTGGTTATTACGCAGAGACTGAAGTGAACACTGAAACACAACTGTTCACAATCTGTGAAAGGCTACTCCTTTGTCTACTTCTATAGTGTTTGCAACCAATGTATTGGATACAGATGGAAGCGCGTCACACTAATAGATTATATTTATTTTAAATGGAATGGAGCAGAACCAATTGGAGAGAAATGAAAAGGATGAGGCACTGAGACACGCTCAGCAGAGTACAAGCAGCAGTGCTTGAACAAGTAACTGGAGCGTGATGTGCACTCAAAAAATAAAAAACACAGTCTGAAGTGAACACTGAAACACAACTGTTCACAATCTGTGAAAGGCTACTCCTTTGTCTAATTCTATAGTGTTTGCAACCAATGTATTGGATACGGATGGAAGCGCGTCACACTAATAGATTATATTTATTTTAAATGGAATGGAGCAGAACCATTTGGAGATAAATGAAAAGGATGAGGCACTGAGACACGCTCAGCAGAGTACAAGCAGCAGTGCTTGAACAAGTAACTGGAGCGTGATGTGCACTCAAAAAAATAAAAAACACAGACTGAAGTGAACACTGAAACACAACTGTTCACAATCTGTGAAAGGCTACTCCTTTGTCTACTTCTATAGTGTTTGCAACCAATGTATTGGATACGGATGGAAGCGCGTCACACTAATAGATTATATTTATTTTAAATGGAATGGAGCAGAACCAATTGGAGAGAAATGAAAAGGATGAGGCACTGAGACACGCTCAGCAGAGTACAAGCAGCAGTGCTTGAACAAGTAACTGGAGCGTGATGTGCACTCAAAAAATAAAAAACACAGACTGAAGTGAACACTGAAACACAACTGTTCACAATCTGTGAAAGGCTACTCCTTTGTCTACTTCTATAGTGTTTGCAACCAATGTATTGGATACGGATGGAAGCGCGTCACACTAAAATTTAAATTGCATGGAGCAGCAAGAATTACACTGAAGAAAAAAAAAAGAGTCTGTGAGTGACACGTGCAGATGCCTACAGACAGCATTGCATGCAGAGCAAACTGCAGCATCACCTGCACTCACACACACCTTGCAGAGCTGTTAAAACAACACTGCAGGCAAAAGGAAGCTTTACACAGCGGTTGGTGCTAGCCTGCCTAAAGCACAGTACACTAAATCGCAATCTCTAACTGTCCCTCAGAGTCAGCACAGCAGCGTTCTGTCCCTTACTGAATTCACAGCACAGTGACGCTAAAATGGCGGCGGCGCCTTTTATAGTGCATTCTGACATCATTTCAGCATCCAATCACAGCCATGCCATTAGTTAACATGACCGCAGCAGTACAGGATGTGCCCACACTTCTTAGGATTCCTCATTGGCTGACTAAAATCACATTGCCTCTCAAAGAATTATGGAACTTCCGATTCCGGTATACGATATATGGAAAATATCGGAACTAAGTATCGAAAGGCCGATACAGCTAATATCGGCCGATACCCGATACTTGCTGTATCGTATCGCTCAACACTACTGGTGGATGTCACCGGCGCATGTGTACAAATCCAACAGTTTGCAACATTTTGGGTTTGTTCTTTCAGTCCATCCACTAAAGCTAAGTGGTGTCTAATGAATCTGTTATCATTACCATCTACACGGCTAAGTCTGTTCCAAGCATCCGTTACTGCAAGGATGCAAGCAAATGTCATTAGTAGCATCATTCCTCTTCTGGAGGCTCTCCAAGGATCTTCTTACAATGCGATGCGTGAATCCAAGTTTCCTTGCCTTGTAGCTTGACTGCAGTACTTGTCGTCAGTAGAACTTGAAAAGGTCCATCAAATCTCGGATCCAGACTCTTTCTCACGTGTCTTTTAATGACTACCCAGTCTCCAGGCTGCAGGCTGTGACTCCCAGGATCCTGGTTCGGATCTGGAAGAGAACTGAAGACATTATCATGTACTTTTTTAAGTCTTTTATGCAAATCCCTTACATATGAGCTTAATACATGATTACTCATCTCCAGTGCTTGGGGAAAGAAACATCCTAAGCTAGGCACTTTGCCAAATAGTACTTCATACGGAGAAAGTCCAGTTTTTCTATTTGGAGTGTACCTTACTGAGTATAGGGCTAATGGTAAACATTCAGGCCAAGATTTCCCTGTTTCAGCCATGGCCTTTTGGATTTTTAACTTCAATGTCCCATTTAGTCTTTCTACTTTTCCACTGCTTTGTGGATGATATGGGGTATGAAAAGCTTGTTGAATTCCCAGAGCTGTCAAGACTTTCACCTGTGAAATGTGTACCTCTGTCACTTTCGATCACCTCTGGTACTCCATACCTGCACACCACCTCCGCAAGCAGCTTCTTTGCAGTTGCCGCAGCCGTAGCCTTGGCAATCGGGAAAGCCTCCGGCCAACCTGAGAATAAATCAATACAGACCAACACGTACTCCCATGATCCTGATTTTGGCAGCTGAATATAATCAATCTGCAGTCTCTGGAAAGGATAGAGGGGCCGAGGGGTGTGTTTGGGTGGTGTCTTGACTACCCTTCCCTGATTATGTGTAGCACATACCATGCATCCCTGGATCAAACCTTCTATACAGGTGGAAAAACCTGGTGCCACCCAATGCTTCTGCATCACGCTCATTACAGCAGTTTTGGACTGGTGGGTTGGCCCATGTAACATCTGGGCGACCGCAGGGTACAACGCCCTTGGAAGGCATCGACGCATCCCTCTTCCCCATACCCCATTTGCTTCATTCAGACATGCACCTTCTTTTTGCCACTTTTCTACTTCCTCCTGGCGCACCTGAGCCTGCATCTGGGATAAGGCATCCTCCGACACAAAGGGATTTTTGGGAGCGCTTACCTGGTGCATCGTTACCCCTTGGAGTGGTCTACTGGCTGCTGTTTTTGCTGCTGCATCAGCCATTGCGTTTCCTTTACTCACCTGATCAGTGCGTCTGGTATGTGCTTTAACTTTTATGACAGCTACCTCTTTTGGTAATTGTAATGCATCAATTAACTGCTGGACTGCGTCAGCATTTTTAATGGGATGTCCTGCTGCCGTCAGGAATCCTCTAGATTTCCAAATTGGACCAAAATCATGAGCTATACTGAATGCGTATCGAGAATCTGTGTAGATGTTAACAATTCTACCTTCAGCTATCTTACAGGCCTCGGTCAGAGCCTTAAGTTCAGCCTCCTGGGCCGACTGATGTGGGAGCATTGGTTCTGCTTTGATTACTGCATTCAGGAGACGATGGCATACCCAGTGTGGAAGGTACCTGAGTCATCTTGGTGGCGAGATCCATCTACAAAAATTCAAAATCAGCATTAAGTCTTTCAGTTTCAACACTGTGGGTAGACCTGCTGTTTCTGTGCCATAAGCTGAACACAGTCATGAGGAATCTCCTCTCTTGGATCTTCTTTGTACAATACCGTACCTGACCCTCCTTTAGATCCGAGAGAGGTAACAACGTGGCGGGATTAAGTGTGGTACATCTCTGCAAAGAAACATTTGGAGGCTTAAAGTGCACATTGCAATCGAAGGTGACGTGCAGCTGAAAGGTGTGCCGTTGCACCTGTTCAGTATGGTATATACATCATGAGGTGTAAGTACTGTCAATGGATGATCAAGAACGATGTCTGACGATTTGTGGAGCAATAGTCCTACAGCATGTATTGCCCGTACACAGGACGGGGCACCTCTAGCCACTGCATCTAGTCTTCCACTGAATAGGCTACAGGCTTTGATTGTCACCATGTAACTGAGTCAATACCCCTGCCGCGTGTCCCGGCTGTTCGTGGAGATACAGGGTGAATGGTAGTTCATAGTGGGGGTTCCTAGCGCTGGAGCTGCCACAATCCTGTTTTGAGAGAATAAAAACAGTCTATACCTTAGGAGTTAGTTTAAAAGGCACAATGGTGATACAGTCATAGAGAGGCTGCATGAGATTGATACAGCATGAATCCACTGCCTGCAGTAGGAAACCATCCAAAAATTCCTAAGAGCGGCAACATTAACAGGCATAGGAAAGTTTCTGTACAGCTTCTTTGCGAGCGCTGGTCAGATGTCACGCCCCTGGTGTAATGCAATGTCCCAAAAAGATAACTGAAGATTTACAAAATTGCAGTTTATCCTTTGACGCTTTACATCCAGCTTGGTACAGAAACAACATGAGTGATATTGTTGCACTGCGGCACTGTTTCCTGAGGGGCACAAATCAGTAAGTCATAAACATATTGCAGAATAACTACTTTTGGCATTTCCATCTTTCCAGTATCTCTTGCAGACTGGCAGTATACATAGTGGGTGAATTTTGGCACCCTGGGCAAAACAGTCCACGTATCTGATTCCCTTGAAATGTAAAAGCAAACAATACTGCAGTCAGGTGCAATGGGACACTAAAAAATGCATTTGCCAAGTCAATCACTGAAAGCAAAGAGCACCAGCCGGGATCTGAGACAGAAGGGTGTGAGGATTTGGAACAACTGGTGTGAGGAGCTCTGTAGCTTTGTTCACTAGCCGGATCATGGACCATTCTGTACGCTGCTGGCTGCCCTGGTGCTGTTTTCTTTTTAACTGGGAACAGAGGGGTGTACAAGGGACTGGTCTTAACTAAAACACCACTTGCTACCATTTCTGTACCTGCTGAGCTATAGCCGACTCTTGAGCTGAACTAAGAGGATACTGTCTCTGTTGGGCAGAATTGCACTGGCTTTAATTTGACCATGACTGCTGCACCCTTAACTGCCCACATCTGTTTATCTGAAGCCCAGAAATCATGCGGTATCACACCTTCTAACATTGAAGGAAATTCATTTGTGTCCTCTATATAGCAACGTCTAGCGACATGATTTACAAAGAGTGCTCGCTTCAGTCCTGGTGTCATAGTGACAGTTCCTCAGGATGATACTCAATATGTGCTTGCAATTGTGACAACACATCACTTCCTAAAAGATTACATTGACCCCGCGTGATACCATTAACTGTGTGTGTACAGTGGTTCCTTGAATTTGCAGGGGAATCTTTTTAATGACGGGGAGCAGGATAGATGGAGAGTTATAAGGAGTCGCTATAACATGGTGGGAGAAATCACTTTTCCAATGCCAGTCCTCTTCTGTAATTACTGAATTGTCTGCCCCCGTGTCCACTTGGAACTCAACCTCATGTCCCCCTGTAGGTTCACCTGCACTGTGCAATTAGGAGTGGGGGGTAAGAGACAAGGGGTTCATGTGCAAGCTACATTATCCTATGGAGCGACCCTAATTGGTCTTGGGGGCCTCCTGCAGGCGGGTCATTTGCATATGGATTAGTTGGACAGGCTGGATATGGATTAGTTCTGCAATCCCTCCTGAAATGTCCTGGTTTCTTGCACCCGTAGCACATTTCTGTCCATCTCCTGGCACTCGTCTCCTCTCCCTGTTGTTTGCAGGACGAGTACCTACAGCATGTATCCTTGCTCCTCTTTTAGCCTGCGCAAATCATGTTGTGACCCTTGTGCTATCTGGCTAGATCCTCTGCTTTTACTGATCTCCAATCAGGTCTACTTACCTTCACTTTCTCTGCCACTTCCTTTTTTAACCATTCATATAAGCACTTGCCAGTACTCCTCACTAGTCTTGTTTTCTGGACAAAACCCATTTCCACCCAAGTCTTTCTTAGAGCCCAGAAATAATCTATTGGCTCTTCCTCTTTTCCCTGTACTCTGTCTTCTAGTGTAACTTCCTTTTCTGCTTGTCTATCTTTACATGCTTTTTTAATGCTTCTGTAAACATAACCCCTGCTGCTGCGTCATTGACCTCTGCATCATCAGGTCCGTTCCTACCAACATAACACTTGTATGTCTCATCTATCAGTCTATCGTATCTGGCTTCATCTGCCAATTTCCCTTTTATAAGTGCTTCCAGATCCTGTCTAGTTGCTTTATACGTATCCTGCATTGTAGCTAACATTCTAGCGAACCCCATTGGTGACTGTGAAGGGTCCGGGAGTTGCGTTATTAGAGCCAACTGCTCTGAAGGGCTCCATGGTCTGTATAACACTGCTGTCCGGGGGACGCCTTGAGCTACTCCGCCCTCCACTCCTCCTGCAGCACCCGGGTACCAGGTACCATTACTGTCCTCATTGGAAATAGATTGGCCGGGGGAGGTCTGGGTCCACCGCAACTTACACAGACATCTACCGTCAGGGGATTTTGCTGTCCACACCTGGGGCAGACCCAACAGTTTGGCTCGTGGGAAGTCTGTGGGAAGGTCTGATACTGGGGTGGAGGTAACGTAGGGGGCAAACAGGAGGGCAAATCAGTCATCCCTGTTTTTGTCAGTCTGTAATGTCCGTCTCCCAATTCTTCAGTCTTGCCCTCTAAGTAATCACACGCACTCATCCACAGGTTCACTGTTTTCAACAGTCCTTTGTCTCTCAACCATCCATGATGTGAGTTATAGAACCTTTTCCATTTATCACTGTTCAATTCTCCGTTTTCACTCATGCCTGCTTTACACAATACTTTGTCAATGCCTATCAAAGCTTGCTTCCCTTCTCTGCGCACAACTAAATCTTTAGCAGAAATGCCTTCCTTGGCATTTTGGTTCCCCATTTTTGTATCTCCTCACCTAGAAGAGATTCTCTTGTCACCAAGACAAGTTTGTCACCAAGACAATTGCGTCACTTAGACAATGGGTCACAAAGGTTTCTCAACCATTCCACTGCTCGCTTTCCAAGATTTGTACGCCAACCAAATAAACAATCCAATCACACAGACACCAAGACAAAACCACAACACAATCATTGGAATCATACTGTCATTATTCAAAGGAGGAAAGGCAGGACTGACAATTAATCTGAAGGTCTACTGGTTCAAAGGGACCTGAGTCAGGAATACCTGTGATTTACCTGGAAAGCCGACCGCTCGGGGAAGAGGGAGTCCACTATACAGTGATATAGATTTTAGGTAGAATATAATAAGTATTCTTACCCCAGCGCTGTGTATATCACCAACAGAAGGCTCCGCTCATCCCACGTCTCCGGACCGGTCGGGCTTCCTCAGAATAGAATAACTCAGTCCCCTGGTCGGGCGCCAGTTGTCGTCGCTGTTATCTTGTTAACCCTTTCCTCCTCGGAATGTGGTACCAGAGAGAATAAGACACAGACCAAAGTGTGCGTCAATAGACTCTATAGTTTATTGCTAACAAAGGGATTTATATACACCCCTGAAGCAGGAAGCGGAATTACCATATATGGCAGTTAATACAACTTATCATTAAAGCACGTAACATACTGTTTTTTTAACCAAACTTTCCATCCTTGCTTTTAGCCCCTGATTTCGGCTCCTAGCACAGAGTATCTCTTCAGCTCAGGGGGAGTATTATCTCAAAGAAGGAACATTCTTTTCTTATCTTCCCTTCTGCTATGCCTCAGCTTCCCAAGGCCTTCTGAAGAAATGCTGAATTAACTCTAACAATACCATACCTGTCTCATGCCATAATCTATGTCTGGGGGATAATTAGTTTTCAACCTGGATGGTGCCTGTGTTCCCAGCAGGTGAGATCCCCTCTAGCACCATGAGAAATTCTCACGGTGCAGAGGCGAGTTCACCGGGAGTACACCGTGCAACTTTCTCATGGTGCTAGTGAGGATCTCACCGATGTTACCGCAGTTCAGCCTGGCTGGGAACACAGCCTCAGTGACGTCACCGCTAGTCACTGAGGCTGCGCTATCAGCATCTCATTCACCAGTGGTTTTCAACCTGGATGGTCGCATCTTGGCACTGTCCAGGTTGAAAACTATTTCTCCCACAGACGTGGGACAGAACAACAGACAGGTATGGTATATTGTTGCTTTTTATTTTAGTTTTATTACAAGAGATCGAGGGATTTGGTGAAATTGGGCAAGGTCATAAGTATGGTTTAATCGAGATTATTAAAGGAGTCTGTATCATTTATTCTTGCTGTGTCTTTACCATATAACTATAGGATTAGTAATGGATAGGTGTCTTATAGATGCCTCTCCATTACTAAGCCGTATTCTTGATGTCACAAATATGAACCCCACTTGCCACCGCTACAGGGCAAGTGGGAAAAGCCAGGCAAAGCGCCAGAACTGGTGCATCTAGAATCATAGAATCATAGAATCATAGAATGGTAGAGTTGGAGGGACCTCCTGGGCCTTCTGGTCCAACCCCCTGCTCAAAGCAGGATTCTCTAAATCATCCCAGACAGATGTCTATCCAGCCTCTGTTTGAAGACTTCCATTGAAGGAGAACTCACCACCTCTTGTGGCAGCCTGTTCCACTCATTGATCACCCTAACTGTCAAAAAGTTTTTTCTAATATCTAATCTGTGTCTCCTCCCATTCAGTTTCATCCCATTGCTTCTAGTCTTTCCTTGTGCAAATGAGAATAAAGATGATCCTTCTACAATGTGACAGCCCTTGAGATATTTGTAGACAGCTATTAAGTCTCCTCTCAGTCTTCTTTTTTGCAAGCTAAACATTCCCAAATCCTGCAACCATTCCTCATAGGACATGGTTTGCAGACCGGTCACCATTCTGGTGGCTCTTCTCTGAACTTGCTCCAGTTTGTTGATGTCTTTTTTAAAATGTGGTGCCCAAAACTGGACACAGTATTCCAGATGAGGTCTTACCAAAGAGGAGTAGAGGGCAATAATGACCTCACGTGATCTAGACTGTATGCTTCTGTTGATACATCCTAAAATTGCATTTGCCTTTTTTGCTGCTGCATCACACTGTTGACTCATGTTAAGTCTGTGATCAATTAGTATACCCAAGTCTTTTTCACATGTGCTGTTACTTAGCCCTATTCCTCCCATTTTGTATATGCTTTTTTCATTTTTATTGCCCACATGTAGTACTTTGCATTTTTCCCTGTTAAAATCCATTCTGTTAGTTGCTGCCCACTGCTCCAGTTTATGTATATCTTTTTGAATCCTCTCTCTCTCTTCTCTAGTATTAGCTACCCCTCCTAGCTTTGTGTCATCAGCAAATTTGATCAGTTTACCCTCAATTCCTTCATCTAAATCATTGATAAAGATGTTGAACAATACAGGGCCCAAAACAGAGCCTTGTGGTACCCCACTTGAGACATTCTTCCAACTGGATGTGCAGCCATTTACAACCACTCTTTGGGTCCGATCACTAAGCCAGTTATGAATCCACCTAACAGTTGCCTTGTCCATTCCATACTTAGTCATTTTTTCAATAAGGATTGTGTGAGATACTTTGTCAAATGCTTTGCTGAAGTCAAGATATACTATATCTACAGCATTTCCCTGATCCACCCAGTCAGTGATTCTGTCATAGAAGGAAATTAAGTTAGTCTGACATGACTTATTAGTTACAAACCCATGCTGACTCTGTTTAATCACTTCATTCTTATCCAGGTACTTGCATACATGTTCTTTAATAATTTGTTCAAAGATCTTTCCTGGTATAGAAGTCAGACTCACCGGCCTGTAGTTCCCTGGGTCCACCTTCTTCCCCTTTTTGAAGATAGGAACAACATTTGCTCTTCTCCAGTCTTCTGGGACTTCTCCTGTTCTCCAAGAATTTTCAAAGATTATGGACAGTGGTTCAAGAATTTCTTCTGCTATCTCCTTCAGTACCCTGGGGTGTAATTCATCTGGACCTGGAGACTTGAATTCATTTATGTTAGCTAAGTGTTTCTGCACTGTCTTTCTGTTTATAGATATCCTGGATTCTTCTATTCCTTTAATAGGACAGTGAAGATCAGTTGATGTTACATTTCCTTTCTGAGAGAAAACAGATGCAAAATAGGAATTTAAAAGTTCAGCCTTCTCAACATCCTGACTTACCATTTCATCATTTTCATCCTGTAAAAATCCTATAGCATCTTTGACTTTTCTTTTACTTTTGACGTATCCCCAAAATCCTTTTTTGTTGCTTTTGACGTCACTTGCAAGCCTTAATTCATTGTCAGCTTTAGATAATCTGATTTGTGCCCTGCAGGTTCTGCAGACAGCATTATATTCTTCTTTAGATATGCCTCCCTCTTTCCATTTGATAAACATTTCTTTCTTCCTTTTTAGCATGTGTTTAAGTTCTATGTTCATCCATCCTGGTTTCCTTAAATGCTTCCCATTCTTCCCTCTTTTCGGAATTGTTAACGATTGTGCTTTGAGAATCTCATTTTTCAAGATTTTCCATCCTTCCTGGACATTTTTGTCCTTAAGGATATCCAGCCATTGGATCCCTCCAATTCTCTTTCTGAGTTCCTTAAAATCTGCCTTTCTGAAATCTAACCTTGACGTCTGAGTCTTCACAGGTCTTCCTCCTCTTGTTATCCAAAATTCTAAAATAGCATGGTCACTACCTCCTAGAGTCCCAGCCACTCTTACCTCCTCCACCATTTCCTCCCTGTTTATGAGGATTAGATCCAAGGTAGCAGATCCCCTTGTTTTCTCCATTACCTTTTGGAAGATAAAGTTGTCAGCAAGAGAGGATAAGAATTTCCTGGAACAGTTAGTTTTGCCTGAGAGAGATTCCCAACAAATGTCTGGATAGTTGAAATCTCCCATGACCACTAGGTCATATTTTTTGGAGAACTTGGCCATTTGATGCATAAAGAGTTCATCCATATCTTCAGCTTGCACAGGCGGCCTGTAGTAAATGCCTACAATGGTGTCCTTTCCATTGTTCTGTCCTTGTATTCTTACCCAAACAGTTTCCACAGAACTCCCAGTCTCTGAAGCGTCAATCTCTGTGCAGATATACGATTTTCTAACATACAATGCAACATCTCCTCCTCGTTTATCAAGTCTGTTTCTTGCAAATAAGTTGTATCCTTCTAGCCTTGTATTCCAATCATGTGTATCGTCCCACCAAGTCTCAGTGATTCCAATGACATCATATTTCTTCTCCTGCGTTAGTAGCTCCAGTTCTCCTTGTTTGTTGCCCATGCTTTGTGCATTCGTATAGAAACACTTTAGTTTGTGATTGGTTTCTCTTCCTTCAATATTTTTATTATGTAAATTTTTTTGTCTTTGTTCTTCCCCTTCTCTTCTAATAGCAGAAATCTCAATAGTATTTGTCAAGTGTATGGCTTTTGCTGGCGTTTTGCTTCCCTTCCCACATTGTTCTAGTTTAAAGCTCTCCTGATGAGTGTAGCAAGGCGACTTCCAAATACATGTTTTCCAGTCTTCGTAAGATGCACCCCATCTCTAGCAAGTAGTCCATCGTATAGGTAATTCACTCCGTGATCCAGAAATCCAAATCCTTGCTGACGGCACCATCGACGTAGCCAGTTGTTCACCTGCAGAATCTTATTCCACCTCCTTGTTCCATGGACATCCACTGGGAGGATGGAAGAGAAGACCACCTGCGCTCCCAGTTCTTTCACTTTCTTACCTAAGTTTTCAAAGTCACTGCAGATGGTTTCCAGGTCATTTCTAGCGGTGTCATTTGTCCCCACATGTATTAGCAGGAATGGGTAGTCATCTTTAGGTCTGAAGAGTCCTGATATCCTGTCAGACACATCTTTAATTTTTGCACCTGGAAGACAGCACATTTCTCTTGAGGTTATATCCGGTCTGCAGATAGCGGCCTCTGTTCCTCTCAACAGGGAATCGCCCATGACAACAACTCTCCGTTTCTTCTTCACAACAGTTTTCTTTCTCCATTCAGGAGGACTCTGAGGGTGTACAAGGTTGTTTGTGGGCAAAGTCTTATCCTGATGTATTTCTTCATCGTTCTCATGTGTAAGAGCCTGGTATTGGTTCCTGAGCAGAATTGGTGCTGACTGCCTCCTGATCCTCCTGCTTCTCTGGGTCACATGCTTCCATTCCTCTGTTTCTTCAGTTGCACTTCGAATTTCTTCTCTTTCTGTACCATGAAGAGATAATTCTGCTCTGTCTAAGAACTCTTCACCTTCCTTAATGGTCTTCAATGTAGATAACCTCTCTTCCAGATTTTGCAACTTTTCCTCCAACGGGGACACAAGCTTGCATTTCTGGCATGTGAAGTTTGGCTTTTCCACTGGTAAGTCTATGAACATGTAGCAAGAAATGCAGCTCACCACATGGCTCCTAGCCTCTTCCATGTTCTTATTGTTCAAGAGATAATCAAGCGCGGCGCGCGGTTTACTGATGTCCTCCTTTCAGCTGCAACAGCCAAAATCCAGTGTTCCTTGAGCTCGCGGAGACTCTTCACTTATCCAAGAAGGCACTGGGAATATGCAAATTATCTCCTCGGGACTCCTCCCCTGGTTTACTGATGTCCTCCTTTCAGCTGCAACAGCCAAAATCCAGTGTTCCTTGAGCTCGCGGAGACTCTTCACTTATCCCAGAAGGCACTGGGAATTTGCAAATTATCTCCTCGGGACTCCTCCCCTGGTTTACTGATGTCCTCCTTTCAGCTGCAACAGCCAAAATCCAGTGTTCCTTGAGCTCGCAGAGACTCTTCACTTATCCCAGAAGGCACTGGGAATATGCAAATTATCTCCTCGGGACTCCTCCCCTGGTTTACTGATGTCCTCCTTTCAGCTGCAACAGCCAAAATCCAGTGTTCCTTGAGCTCGCGGAGACTCTTCACTTATCCCAGAAGGCACTGGGAATATGCAAATTATCTCCTCGGGACTCCTCCCCTGGTTTACTGATGTCCTCCTTTCAGCTGCAACAGCCAAAATCCAGTGTTCCTTGAGCTCGCGGAGACTCTTCACTTATCCCAGAAGGCACTGGGAATATGCAAATTATCTCCTCGGGACTCCTCCCCTGGTTTACTGATGTCCTCCTTTCAGCTGCAACAGCCAAAATCCAGTGTTCCTTGAGCTCGCGGAGACTCTTCACTTATCCCAGAAGGCACTGGGAATATGCAAATTATCTCCTCGGGACTCCTCCCCTGGTTTACTGATGTCCTCCTTTCAGCTGCAACAGCCAAAATCCAGTGTTCCTTGAGCTCGCGGAGACTCTTCACTTATCCCAGAAGGCACTGGGAATATGCAAATTATCTCCTCGGGACTCCTCCCCTGGTTTACTGATGTCCTCCTTTCAGCTGCAACAGCCAAAATCCAGTGTTCCTTGAGCTCGCGGAGACTCTTCACTTATCCCAGAAGGCACTGGGAATATGCAAATTATCTCCTCGGGACTCCTCCCCTGGTTTACTGATGTCCTCCTTTCAGCTGCAACAGCCAAAATCCAGTGTTCCTTGAGCTCGCGGAGACTCTTCACTTATCCCAGAAGGCACTGGGAATATGCAAATTATCTCCTCGGGACTCCTCCCCTGGTTTACTGATGTCCTCCTTTCAGCTGCAACAGCCAAAATCCAGTGTTCCTTGAGCTCGCGGAGACTCTTCACTTATCCCAGAAGGCACTGGGAATATGCAAATTATCTCCTCGGGACTCCTCCCTGGTTTACTGATGTCCTCCTTTCAGCTGCAACAGCCAAAATCCAGTGTTCCTTGAGCTCGCGGAGACTCTTCACTTATCAGAGGCACTGGGAATATGCAAATTTCTCCTCGGACCCTCCCCTGGTTACTGATGTCCCCTTTCAGCTGCAACAGCCAAATCCAGTGTTCCTTGAGCTCGCGGAGACTCTTCACTTACCCAGAAGCACTGGAATATGCAAATTATCTCCTCGGGACTCCTCCCCTGGTTTACTGATGTCCTCCTTTCAGCTGCAACAGCCAAAATCCAGTGTTCCTTGAGCTCGCGGAGACTCTTCACTTATCCCAGAAGGCACTGGGAATATGCAAATTATCTCCTCGGGACTCCTCCCCTGGTTTACTGATGTCCTCCTTTCAGCTGCAACAGCCAAAATCCAGTGTTCCTTGAGCTCGCGGAGACTCTTCACTTATCCCAGAAGGCACTGGGAATATGCAAATTATCTCCTCGGGACTCCTCCCCTGGTTTACTGATGTCCTCCTTTCAGCTGCAACAGCCAAAATCCAGTGTTCCTTGAGCTCGCGGAGACTCTTCACTTATCCCAGAAGGCACTGGGAATATGCAAATTATCTCCTCGGGATTCCTCCCCTGGTTCTAATAGATGTGCCATTTCTGGGCAGCTGCAGACTGCTATTTTAGGCTGGAGGAGTCAATATCCATGGCCCCTTACCTGCCTGAGAATACCAGCCCCCGGATGTCAGCTTTAGCAAGGCTGGTTGTCAAAAATGGGAGGGACCTCATCGAGGTTACCGCAGTTCAGCCTGGCTGGGAACACAGCATCAGTGACATCACCGCTAGTCACTGAGGCTGCGCTATCAGCAGCTCATTCACCAGTGGTTTTCAGCCTGGATGGTCGCATCTTGGCACTGTCCAGGTTGAAAACTATTTCTCCCGCAGACGTGGGACAGAACAACAGACAGGTATGGTATATTGTTGCTTTTTTATTTTAGTTTTATTACAGGAGATCGAGGGCTTTGGTGAAATTAGGCAAGGTCATAAGTATGGTTTAATCGAGATTATTAAAGGAATCTGTATCATTTTTTCAGTTAAAGGACTTTATTCTTGCTGTGTCTTTACCATATAACTATAGGATTAGTAATGGATAGGTGTCTTATAGATGCCTCTCCATTACTAAGCCGTAGGCTTGATGTCACAAATATGAACCCCACTTGCCACCGCTACAGGGCAAGTGGGAAGAGCCAGGCAAAGCGCCAGAACTGGCGCATCTAATAGATGTGCCGTTTCTGGGCAGCTGCAGACTGCTATTTTTAGGCTGGAGGAGTCAATATTCATGGCCCCTTACCTGCCTGAGAATACCAGCCCCCGGATGTCAGCTTTAGCAAGGCTGGTTGTCAAAAATGGGAGGGACCCCAAGCCGTTTTTTAAAATTATTTAAATAAAAAACAGCGTGGGGATCCCTCTATTCTTGATAACTAGCCTTACTGAAGCTGAAAGCTGAGGGTTGCAGCCCCCAGCTGTGAGTTTTGCCTGGCTGGTTATCTGAAATATGTGGGAACTCACCCCGTTTTTTTTTTTATTATTTATTGACAGTAGAAGAGCGGCTGATGAATACCCCGATCATCCGCTCCTGCTCTCACTGTTATTAGCGGCAGCTGACACCAGTGAGCATGGTAAACTTTATACCTCCAATCACAGCTGAGTGCAGAACCGCACCATGGGAACCACGGCTCTCTGACAGGCGGGATGGTTTCATCGCCAATCAGAAGCGATGTTTGCTGCACTGTCATGCCTATGACAGCGTGTCAAACACTGTATTGTCGGGCCCCAGATTCAAGTGAATGGGGTTCGGGTCCACTCTGCTGGATGATAGGCTGTATGGATGCATCATGCAGCCTGCTACATAGATGTAGCAGAGCCGAATGTGAGGTCACATCCAGCTGTCTTTGACTTTTCTGCAGCAAATCCGCTGCAAAAAAAGTCAACCTGCGTATTTGCAGCATTTTTTCACCATCCATTCAAGTCAATGGGTGAAAAACGCTGCAAAAACACTGAAAAAAAGCTGAAACAAGTGACATGCTCTATGTCAAAAAAACACTCCAAAGCACAAAATTCTGATGGCAGAAAAACAATGTGTCTGTATGAGATTTCTAAAATCTCATAGGCTTTGCTGGTACTGTAAAAAGCAGCTGAAAATTAGCATAAAAACACAGCAGAAAAAACGCCCAGCATGAACATACCCTAAACATGTGGTTTTGCCGCAGCTTCTTTCCGGCCAAGAAATCAGGATTTGCTGTACAAAAACGCGTTTTGCTGCTTTTTTTGCGTCGTTTTTTTGCTAATTTTCAGCTGCTTTTTACATTACCTGCAAAGCCTATGAGATTTCAGAACACTCATGCACACACTTTTTTTGTCATTAGGATTTTGTGCTTTGCAGTGTTTTTTGGACTAGCATGTCCTTTTTTCATCTTTTTTTTTTCAGCGTTTTTGCTGCGTTTTTCACCCATTGACTTGAATGAATGGTGAAAAAATGCTACAAATACGCAGGTTAACTTTTCTTGCAGTGTGTGTGCTGCAGAAAAGTCAAGGGCAGCTGGATGTGACCTCACAGTCAGCTCCGCTACATCTAGATGGCAGGCTGCATGATGCGTTGATACAGCCTGTCATACAGCAGAGTGGACCTGAACCCCATTCACTTGAATGGGAGGGCTGACAATACAGTGTTTGACACGCTGTCATATGCATGACAGCGTGGCAAACACCTCTTATGATCTGCTGTGAAACCATCCCCTCTGGTAAGAGAGCTGCGGTTCCCATGGCGCGGTTCAGCTCTCAGCTGGGATCAGAGGTATAAAGCTTACCTCTGTTCACTGGTGTCAGCTGATGGGACAACTGCCCCCATAATCTGACACCTGCTGCCACTAATAACAGTAAGAGCAGGAGAGGGTGATGAGGGTATTCATCAGCCGCTCTTGTGCTGTAAATAAATAATAAAAAAAAAATGGCGTGGGTTCCCCCCTATTTTTGATAACCAGCCAGGCAAAACTCACAGCTGGGGGCTGCAACCCTCAGCTGTCAGCATTAGCAAGGTTTGTTTTCAAGAATAGAGGGGTCCCTCATAAATAATTTAAAAAATGGCGTGGGGTCTGCCCCCATTTTTGACAACCAGACTTGCTAAAGCTGGTGGATGATATTTTCAGGCTGGTAAGGGGCCATGGATATTGGCCCCCCAGCCTAAAAATAGCAGCCTGCAGCTGCCCAGAAAAGGCACATCTATTAGATGCGCCAATTCTGGCGCTTTGCCCGGCTCTTCCCACTTGCCCTGTAGTGGTAGCAAGTGGGGTTCATATTTGTGGGGTTGATGTCACCTTTGTATTGTCAGGTGACATCAAGCCCAAGGCTTAAGGGTATGCCACACTAAACGAGAACGCTAACGAGATCGTTAAAAAACGTCACTATTTAGCGATCTCGTTAGTGACGTCGTTGTGTGTGGCATGTAGCAACGATGTGGCCCCTGCTGTGATCTCGTTGATCGTTCACTAGAGTTCTGGACCATATTTTGATCGTTGGCGTCCCGCTGGTGAGCCTGAATCGCTGTGTTTGGCACCTTTTGTGAACGATGTGCGACCTCGTTGACGACGCATTAGTCAGCGGCGCAGGCGGGACTTTGATTTCTTTAGTTAACGCCCTTCAGCTCAGATTGGTGACCACAACATCACCTCAGCTATAATAACCGCGCCCCCATCTATTGTTTCCAGAGCGCTTTGTGGGTGACTCCAACGGTTCTTTGTGCGTTGTTGCGAGGATAGTATCGTGTGTCGGATTTTTGCGATCCTGTTTGTGGCGCAGTGGTGGGTTTTGCGATCCTGTCTGAGTCGCTAGAGCACTTCATCTTCCCCATTTGGATTTGGATATTTGGATTCAAGGTACATATTGTTTGTGATGTTGTTTGATACGTTTTTTGACATTTTTTTTTATTCGTCTGCTTTATTTATTTTACACCCCCCACCATTTTAGACATTTGTAACTGTATTTTAAATGTAACTGAAAAGTTAACAAACATTTTTTTTTATTTTTTTTATTTTATTCTTTATTTTATTTTGTTTAAACAGTTTAGTAATAGTAATTAATTAGTAATTAACTTTTCTCTTCTTTACCGTACAGGTTGCACATAATGAACCTGTCCACCACGGAGCGTGTGATTGTGGCAGTTGCACTATCAATGGAGGCAGATCGACAGGAAGAGGCGCGGATAGAAGAGAGGCGCTCCAAGCGAAAGCGTCGCATGTGGACCAGAGAATGGCTGGAGCAGAGGTCCAGATTCACCCACATGCATCTAGTGAGGGAGTTGCAGGAGAAGAATCCGCAGGATTTCCGGAATTATCTACGGATGTCGGAGGATTCATTCAAGCTCCTACTGGAAGCTGTGAGGCCACTCATTGAACGGCAGGATACCCGGATGCGTGCAGCTGTTTCAGCAGAGGAACGTTTGGCAGTAACGCTGCGATTTCTGGCAACCGGACGTTCAATGAAGGATTTGCAATTTTCTGCTGCAATTTCTCGGTCGCTGCTTGGAGAACTAATTCCGGAGACATGCAACGCCATCGTCCGCAGTTTACGGAGCTACATGCCTTTTCCCAAATCAGTGGCGGAATGGCAAATAATTGCCTCTGATTTTGAAAGGATTTGGCAGTTCCCAAACTGTGGTGGTGCCTTGGATGGCAAACATGTGCGGATCACGCAACCAGCCAACAGCGGATCCTTTTTTCATAATTACAAGGGCTACTTCAGCACGATCCTCATGGCCCTTGTTAATGCCAATTGTGAATTTATTGACGTTAATGTTGGCATTAATGGAAGGGTTTCTGATGGTGGCGTTTTGGAGCACACAAGTTTTGGTGAACGGTTGTTTAATAATAAACTTAACTTGCCAACCAACATGGACACCACCGCCAACCTAAACTTTGTGTTTGTGGGCGATGAAGCCTTCCCCCTTCATGAGCATCTTGTGAAACCATACCCACAAAAGACTTTGACAGGGGAAAGGCGGATTTTTAATTACAGACTGTCTAGGGCACGGCGCGTTGCGGAGAATGCCTTCGGCATAATAGCCAACCGCTTCAGGGTTTTCCACACTCCAATCAATATGAAGCTGGAATCGATAGACTCTGTGGTGTTGGCCTGTTGTGTGCTGCACAATTTTCTACGAAAACGCGATGCTGGAACTTACAGTCCGCCAGGCTTCATGGACTCGGACAGCAATGGTGACGTGGTGCTCGGAGAATGGCGTAACAATGATCCTGCTATTGCAGGCCTTCAACCTGTCAATCAAGGCAGGAGCAAGGACGATGCGAAGGCCGGCCGAGACAAGTACTGCAATTACTTTAATGGGCCTGGTGCAGTGAGTTGGCAGCATCAGGTCTAGTTTGATTTTGAGATTTTTGTCTTTTTTAAACAATCTTTTTATAATAAAAAATTTTTATTTTAAAAATGCATTCGTGTTTTTTTTTTCAATTATTTTATCAATATGGGAGAAGGGATGATGAGGGGTGAGATGTGGAGAGGGAGTAATGGGGATGGCAACGAGACATGTTACCAGCTGCTGTAGTTTTTAAAATCTTTTCTAATGTTTTTTGTTGTGTATTTTTTTTTTTACATTGTATCTACTTGTCACACACGGGGTCATGGGAGTACCAGCATTATAGGAGTTCATTGTTAAAGAAATAAAAAGAAAAAAATTTCAAAAATTAACAATTATTTCAAAGGCCCATGGTCTCACTAGCGTTCAAACCTTATAATTAAAAATAACACATAATACACCACAGCAGCATATATAAAGTTTAAATATATAACATATATTTTTAGTCATATAGATTAAAGATTAAAAAATTGATATAAATATATAAAAATAAATTTTGGGAGGTAAAGGTCAACATTCACCAGGGAATCCCAGCTATACACAGATATGCGAGGCCACTGTGATCGCAAGGTGACGATTCACACATGGAGCCCCAGCTATTGATATGCAGCTATTCACAGATATGCGAGGCCACTGTGATCGCAAGGTGACCATAAGGAGCTCCAGCTATTCAGATATACAGCTATTCACAGATATGCGACGCCACTATGATCGCAAGGTGATGATAAGGAGCTCCAGCTATTCAGATATACAGCTATTCACAGATATGCGTCGCCACTGTGATCGCAAGGTGACGATAAGGAGCTCCAGCTATTCAGATATACAGCTATTCACAGATATGCGTCGCCACTGTGATCGCAAGGTGACGATAAGGAGCTCCAGCTATTCAGATATACAGCTATTCACAGATATGCGAGGCCATTGTGATCGCAAGGTGACGATTCTCACGAGCTCAAGCCATACACAGATATGAGATGCCATTACGATCGCCTAGCTTGGAACCATCATCTGTGTATGGCTGGGCGCATGGCTGCTGCGGTCACTTTGCGATCGTAATATCGTTTTGCGTCGCGAGTGCGGACGCACGTAACGTGCGCACGCTGTGACGTCATGGCGCTGGCGTTGCCCAATGCGCTGTTGTTGAAAATGGCGGCGAGACAGCACGGGGCAAAGTGGACGGAGGCAGAGGTCCACTACTTAATCGCCAGGGTGGACAAGTGGGGCTATGACTGCAGGCTACCTCATATGCGCCACAAAAAGGTAGTCCTGCAGAGGATCCGGCGGGGCCTGGCGCGGCGCTTTAATGTGCAGCGGACCACACAGCAGATCCGCAAGAAGCTGGTGGACCTCCGATACCGGTCCAGCGAGAGAGTCGCCAGCATCCGGGCCCAGCTACGCAGGCTTCACAGTGAGTATTGATGAGGGTATCTGGAGAGGTTATGTTTTGTGGGTTATCTACCTATATCAATGCACCCGCAGTGATGGGAGTACCGGCAGTGATGGGGCAGGCAGTGATGGGGCAGGCAGTGATGGGGCAGGCAGTGATGGGCAGGCAGTGATGGGAGACGCAGTGATGGGGCAGGCAGTGATGGGAGTACCGGCAGTGATGGGGCAGGCAGTGATTGGGGCAGGCAGTGATGGGAATACGGCAGTGATGGGGCAGGCAGTGATGGGAGTACCGGCAGTGATGGGGCAGGCAGTGATGGGGCAGGCAGTGATGGGGCAGGCAGTGATGGGAGTACCGGCAGTGATGGGGCAGGCAGTGATGGGAGTACCGGCAGTGATGGGGCAGGCAGTGATGGGCAGGCAGTGATGGGGCAGGCAGTGATGGGAGTACCGGCAGTGATGGGAGTACCGGCAGTGATGGGGCAGGCAGTGATTGGGCAGGCAGTGATGGGGCAGGCAGTGATGGGGCAGGCAGTGATGGGAGTATGACAGTGATGGGGCAGGCAGTGATGGGAGTACCGGCAGTGATGGGGCAGGCAGTGATGGGGCAGGCAGTGATGGGAATACCGCAGTGATGGGGCAGGCAGTGATGGGATACCGGCAGTGATGGGCAGGCAGTGATGGGGCAGGCAGTGATGGGCAGGCAGTGATGGGAGTACCGGCAGTGATGGGGCAGGCAGTGATGGGAGTACCGGCAGTGATGGGGCAGGCAGTGATGGGGCAGGCAGTGATGGGGCAGGCAGTGATGGGAGTACTGGCCGTGATAATGGGGATTCTGAATTGTATATTTCATTTACAGCACCACCTTCACCATCACCATCACCAGCTGCTCCACCGTCCCCAGCTACCCCTCCACCTCCATCATCTCCTTCCCCGGCTACCCCTCCACCACCATCATCACCACACCTCTCCAACCCTTCAACCCCTTCACCGGCAGTAACCCCCCCTCCTGATTCGGTGGGTTCCAGCCCTTCACCAGAAAATGTCTTCTCTCCAGCATCATCCCGTGACACGGATGCAGGCTCCCCATCAGGTAATTAACGCACATTATATAAGCTTCAGACAAGCTTGAGAACTTTGTAAGGTCTTATGTGTAATGGCTGTTGTGATATAATTTTTTTTTCTTTTTTTTCCCTAGCCGGCGGAGCAACAGGTTCTGGGTGGGCAGTAAGCGGGTCCTCTGAGGAAAACCGTAAGTGTTAACAAACATAACATGTACATGTTGATGTTGCAACAGAATTCCCTGGTTAACTGTTACCTTTACCTCCACAGAAATCCCAACTGCCCAGGACCTGTTGCTGTCACACCGCCGGCTGATGGCGGCAATGAGCAGCGCGGTGGCAGCCATGAATACAGCGGTGGCAGCGATGCAAAGTGCCATGGGAGCTCTGCATCACCACGGGGTGATGCTGGAGAGGGTATTTGCTGGACTCCGGGGCCCTCATTAATTTATTTTTTGTTAATTATTTTTTATTCTGTTAATATTTTGTTTATAATTTTTTATTTTATTATGTTTTTTGTTTTTATTTAAATTTGATTTCTTAAAAAAAATATATATATATATGAAAAAAATATATATTTTATATTTTATGTTAATCTACGCAAGTGTGGTGTATTATTTTTTAGTATAAGGTTTTAGCGCTAGTGTGACCAGGGGCCTTTAAAAGAAATGTTAATTTTTGAAATTTTTTTCATTTCATTTTTTCCCTATGATGGAACACCTATGATAGCTGGTACTCCCATGACCCCATGTGTGACAAGTAGATGTAATAAAAATACAACATTTTAATAGTTGACATCACATAAGAAAAGACCACAATTCATTAGATAAATAAGATTTTTATTAAAAAAGGTATCAATGTAAAAAAAATATAAACAACAAAAAAAACTTTTGTAAAACATTTTAAAAACTACAACTGCTGGTAAGATGGATCGTTGCCATTACCACGGCCATTACCACGTTGCCTCGGCGGTGTATAAAAATAAGGGGGAGCAACAACGTTTGGGTTTGCAGGATTTAGCCCAATTGGGTTCGGCACAGGACTGTTGGGCCATGAGTAGTCCGGGTACTGCGGTCTTGGCATGACGACATAACTGTTATCCAGGTTTCCAAAAGACGCTTGAGTCAGTACCTCAAACATGAGTCTCTCTGCATGAATCCGCTGTACAGGATCCAGTGTAGGGAGCTTCTCATTAGCGAAGTATGCAAACCCTGTTATTTTAGTTTGGTCTTTTTCTGCCGTAAGCACTTTTTTCGCAATTTCAACCAATTCAGGAGTAGCCGAGGTGGGAGCCTTCCTTTTCCTTCCTGAAAGTGAAAGCCGGCTCCGCACAGATGAGGATGGTGGCTTGACTACTTCTTCATCTTGGATCAACGCCATGCTGTCTTCTTCAGTTGGAGGTGTGGAGACAGCCTCTTCTGTGTCCTGCATGAACAAAACACAAATGGTAAATCACAAAGACAAAGAAATTAATCTTCACACTATAACACCCATATACAGCAACAATGTGAAAACGACACTTGTAAAGACAAAGAAATTTATCTTCACACTATACCCAAAAACAGCAAAAATGTGAAAACGACACTTGTAAAGACAAAGAAATTTATCTTCACACTATAACACCCGTATACAGCAAAAATGTGAAAACGACACTTGTAAATGGATAGCCCTCAACCGTTGAGCTAGATAAATTATCAGTACATGAAGTGCTTAATTCTGCCATTTTATCTACATTTCACAATTATATTTTTTAAATTTAAGTCCACTTTGGCATGTACATTAAAATGTGTTGTAATACAAAGGTACTTACATGTATGACAGGGGTGTCCGGCTGGATCACCGGGTCTAGATCCAACACGGATGTCCCTTGTCTGGGTACTTCTTGGTCCCTTGTGAAAGCGAACAGATCAAAGTACCACAGTTGGGGGACATAAACATCTTCAGCCCCCGCTCCAGATTTGGTAGAATTTATTACTTTATTTAGCTCTTTTTTGTACACTGTGCGGAGGGCCTGAATGCGTTTTTTCACCGATGACTCATCCGCCGGTTCATCTGGGTAACGGTTCTTGCAGAGCTCCACCAGTTTTTGGTACGCGTCCTTCTTTTTAAGCCTGTTACAGTAATCAGCCGACTTAATTTTCCACAGGCACGGCATTGAGCGGTACAGCTCGATAAACTCCCGCAAAAATTCCTGCTTATCAGCCATCTGTAATAAAAAAATGATTATGTGAGAACTCCAGAATGGTTAAATAAAATGCTTGCATAGCCTACAACATAGAACACAGCAGGGAACATAAAATGGTGGTTGTGGGCGCAGCTGGAGTAAACATTGACAGAGCTGGGATCATAAAATGGTGGTGGTGGGCGTGCCAGAACAAAACAATGGCAAAAAAAATAAAAAAATCATAGATGAACAATTACGCAAAAAACAGCAGGGATCACAAAATGGTGGTTGTGGGCGCAGCGGGAGTAAACATTGACAGAGCTGGGATCATAAAATGGTGGGCATGCCTGAACAAAACAATGGCAAAAAAAAAAATTGATGGACGACAATGGTTAACAACAGCAGAGATCTAAAAATGGATCTGTAAAATTAAAGAAAAAATAAAAATTAAATGTGACAAAAAAAATACCTACCTTACAAAACTTGTTTGTGATTCTGAAAAAAAAAGAAAATAGGGAAATAAATAGCGTCACAAACTGGATCGCAGAGGATATAACGCCACAGACTGGATCGCAAAAAAAACCAACGCCGTAGACTGGAACGCAGCAACCGCAATAGTGGCGCAAACTGGATCGCAGTAGCTACAAAGGCTAGCAGGACACACTGGAACGATGCTGGAGATTTGAAAGAACCGCTTCTGCTCGAGAGCAATGGAGAGGAGTGCTGATACGTCGTCTTTTATGACGCGGTCATCCAATCACAAAGCGGGAGAGCTGTGATAAATATCTATGAGATAAATAGTGACCACCAATCTGTGATGAGGGGCGTGCAAAAGGTTGCGCTCAGTCACGCCTATCGAGGTCGTGATCTTTCACAGTACATGCAGTGTGGCACGTCCCAACAACCGCCAAAGTCGTTAAAGAGATCGCTAACCGCTGATGCGTCGTTAATGAGATCGTCCAGTTTGGCCGCTACTAGCGACCTTAAAACGATCACACCAACGATAGCGTCGTTATCGTGATCATTAGCGGGAACGTTTAGTGTGGCAGTACCTTTAGTAATGGAGAGGCGTCTATAAGACCCCTATCCATTACTAATCCTATAGTTGTTTGGTAAATAAAGACACAGCCAAAATAGAGTTTACCTGTCTGTCATTCTGTCCAATGTCGTAATCCATATCTGGCAGATAAACAGTTTTCAACCTGGATGGTGCCAAGATGCGTCCGTCCAGGCTGAGAAATGGATCGCCCGCCAGGGCAGTGGGATACTCGGTACCAGGCCAGTGTCTTAAAGGGATGTGTCACGGCAGCAGTGACCCGGTCTGTGGCCCTGGGCATCCAATAAAAGGGGAATATTTACAAGGAATAATAGAGTTTGTAATAGTGTTCGTGACTCCATCTGTGGTTTCTGGTCAGAGGTGACCAGTGCTGCAGTGCAGATCCTCTGAGACTGATGGTGTGATGCAGCAGAGTTGGAATAGCTCTCCACAGGCAGAGCTTGTTGTCTCAGGGCAGAAAGATGTTGTAGAGAGAGTGATGGTGCTGGGCGAGGTAGCAGAGTGGAGTGTGTGGCGTAGAAAGAACTTGAGAGGACACAGTCAGATGCAGTTTCCAAGGCTTTACTCACAGTTCTGTCTGCAGCACAGATGCCCGCTTAGCACAGTGTCCTCCAGGTGAGGGGCTCAGCAAACTCACAGGCAGATTGGGATACACCTTTCCAGGACTCCTTTCTATATTTTCCTTTCTCAGGCCATCTCACTGTGCTAATTCATGCTCCTACTTCCTTCCCATCCTCCCCTAAGGTACATCTAGGGCGCCTGGCTGCTATAGTCTGTGTTGGGTGCAGGTGTTAGAGTCCTGGGTGGTGCCCCCTCCTTACCTGTGAGTGGGGTATCACACCTCTGGATGAGGTGCAATACCTCTGTGGCAACTGAACCCTCAGGGGTGCCACAGAACCACTGGTACATGAATTGCTGCGAGCTCAGCCTCAGCTGATGTTTTTAGCCTGGGGGCCAGTATCCATGGTTCCTTCTTTGGCTATTAATATCAGACCGCAGCTCTCTGCATAGCCTTTTCTGGTTGTTAATTATAGGGGACCCCATGTCATTTTTTTAGGGTCCCCCATTTTAATAGCCAGTGAAGGCTAAGTATACAGCTGTGAGCTGATATTAATAGCCTGGGAAACTATGGGTTTTACCCACTTCCCAGGCTATAAACGTCGGCCACTAGCCTTCAGCTTTCCCTCTTCTGGTATGAAAATTATGCGGGAGCCCATGCCATTTTTTTCAGAAAAATAATCTTTTATTAATTAAATACATGTACAGTAAGCTGCACACACTGTACTAATTGTATTTGTCACTGATATCTATATATCTGCCTATTCTATTTGTATTTACTGTGTGTAATCCATCTCTTCTATCCTGTCGGCTCCTGCTGTGATTTTACACTACCGTGGCTGCTGAATTACTGGCTTTTCTTCTATCTATCTATGTAATATATTTACATACATACCGTATATACTCATGTATAAGCCGAGATTTTCAGCACCTTTTTTTGTGCTGAAAATGCCCCCTCGACTTATACATGAGTCATAGGGCAGAAACCAGCGGGGGAGGGGATGCGGCGGCAGGAGCCGGTGGCTGGGACATCATACTCACCCTCCCCGTGCCATCGCTGAACGTCCCTGCAATCCTGCATTCTCCCCGGCTTCCTGCAGCTCTCCCCGACTTCCTGCAGCTCTCCAGCGCTGAGCGGTGACGTAATACCCGCTCATTAAGGTCATGTAATATGGACGCGACGCCACTCCCATGGGCGTGGCCTCCATATTTATGGCCTTAATGAGCGGTATTACGTCACCACTCAGCGCTGGAGAGCTGCAGGAAGCCGGGGAGAGCTGCAGGAAGCCGGGGAGAACGCAGGATTGCCGGCCGTGACGTTCAGCGATGGCACGAGGAGGGTGAGTATGATGGAGGAGGATGGGGGGAGCATGGAGGAGGACAAGGAGCATGGAGCAGGATGGGGGGGAGGACGGAGAGCACGGAGCAGAACGGGGGGAGGACGGAGAGCACGGAGCAGAACTGGGGAGGACGGAGAGCACGGAGCAGGACGGGGGGAGGACGGAGAGCACGGAGCAGGACGGGGGAGAGGACGGAGAGCACGGAACAGAACGGGGGGAGGACGGAGAGCACGGAGCAGGACGGGGGTGGGCACAGAGGAGAATGGGGGAGTGCAGAGCTGGATGGGGGAGCACGGAGCAGGACGGGGGAGGATGGAAAGCACGAGCAGGACAGGATAATGGAGCAGGAGGAGGGGAGCACAGAGGAGAATGGGGGCGCACAGAGCTGGATGGGGGAGCACAGAGCAGGACGGCAACTTATACACCCGTCTTATACGCAAGTCAATAAGTTTTCCAAGTTTTTTGTGGCAAAATTAGGGGGGTCGGCTTATACACGGTCGGCTTATACATGAGTATATACGGTGTATATATATATATATGTGTCACTGACATATATATATATATATATATATATATATATATATATACATATACTAGCTGAAGAGCCCGGCGTTGCCCGGGCATAGTAACTAACTGTGGTTAGTTAGAACAAATTATAATGATTATATTGCACATACTAATTCTTGTGCAGCGCCACATTTTCTCAATTAGACCTCATTCACACATTATTTGGTCAGTATTTTTACCTCAGTAATTGTAAGCTAAAACTTGGTCAAAACAATCAGATTCAGAGGAAAAGTATATTAGAAACATATCACCACTTCTGTATTTTTCTCCCACTCGTGGTTTTGGCTTATAAATACTGAGGTAAAATACTGACCAAATACTGAATGTATGAATGTGGCCTTATACACAGCCTCCACCTGCAGCACCTCACTCTTCTCTACAGTATACACAGCCTCATACTGCAGCAACTCCTCACTTCTCTCACTTTCCCATCACACCTCTCATGTTCCTCCTTACATCTCTGATGTTCCCCTCACTCCTCTCATTTTCCCCCTCACACCGTACAACTGTCTCTGTTCCTGTAGTGTCTCACTCTCCGGTGGCGGAGAGGCTCCAGGACTTCTTCTGACTGCCGGGACCCGGGATCGAGTATAACTAATGTCAATGCTGAGCCTGCACTGGCCGCCAGGGAGGAAAAAGAATGCCGGTGACCGCACTGTTGTCACGCTGTCTAATGATATGAATACAATGTCAGTAAACTATTTATACAGGAACCACACTCTATACAACATATAGTTTAGCAACATCAGAATGTAAGCATAAAATAGATTTACCTGACACAATCTCTGCAGAACTTAGGGTTAATCTTGAGGACTAGATGTGCAGAAATGATATAGTTGAACTCAGGGTTAATTCTTGAGGACTTGATGAGCTGTAACAGGAAAGAGGAGGACCGGGGTCTAACCTGACCCTGCACTGGGGTCCTAACTAATCCCTTACCTTGGAGGTATTGATAATGGTTCAGAGGTCCAAGTCTCCAGCCTAACCCTGTCTCCTGTCAGACCCTGAACCCTGTAATCAGTCCTAAGAAGGATCCTGATTACCACCAAAGGGATATGGGCTGATCTCCGCTAAATACACAGATTAGACATATAAGACAGACAGGATAGCACTCACTTGCATACACACTCAAACACCGAAGGAACATAAATGGTCTGGGAAATAAACTCTAAACAAGTTGAGCTTAAAACAGCTAAGGAGCTCTCAACTTAAGTCTATACAGATTCATTCCTATCTGTGGTCTGCATGAAGGATTTCACTGGCAACTCCCAAAGCAGACAACCAGGAATTTATAGGAAACCAATCAACAAATAATCAATTGCAGCCGGAGAAACTGCACCCAGTCCCAGCACCGAGCACAGACAGAATTAACTCCCTAGCTGCCAAACACAAAGAAACAGCAACTCAGCTGTGAGAAGTCAAAATGTGCAACCGCGACGATCTTCGTGGCAATGCACACATGACAGTACCCCCCCTTCTACGAGGGGCCTCCGGACCCTCAGGGCCAGGCCTGCCCGGGTGAGTTCTGTGGAAGGTCCGAACCAAACGATCTGCGTTAACATCAGACGCAGGGACCCACGTCCTCTCCTCCGGACCATACCCCTTCCAATGCACCAAGTACTGAAGGGACCGGCGATTCAGACGAGAGTCAATGATTTTTGATACTTGAAATTCCAAGTTACCATTGACCAACACTGGAGGAGGAGGTAGAGGTGATGGTATGACTGGTGCCACATATCTTTTAAGTAATGACTTGTGGAACACATTATGAATTTTAAACGTAGAAGGGAGTTCCAGACGAAATGCCACAGGATTAATTATGGAACTGATCCTGTACGGCCCGATGAATCTGGGACCCAGTTTCCAGGAGGGCACTTTAAGTTTTATATTCCTGGTAGACAACCATACCAGATCGTTCACATTCAGATCTGGACCAGAAACTCTCCTCCTATCAGCCATACGTTTGTAACGGTTCCCCATCGTACTCAAATTATTCAATACACCTCGCCACACAGAAGCAAGTGACGACGAGAAACGCTCCTCCTCAGGAACCCCAGAAGGACCCCCCCCATTGAAAGCACAAAACTGGGGATGAAAACCATATGCCCCAAAAAACGGGGACTTACCAGTGGACTCGCTCCGCCTGTTGTTAAGAGCGAACTCTGCCAGAGGCAAGAAAGAAGACCAGTCCTCCTGGTTCTCCGATACAAAACACCGGAGATATGTCTCTAAACTCTGATTCAGATGCTCTGTCTGACCATTGGTCTGTGGATGAAAAGCCGAGGAAAACGACAATTGCATCCCCCGACGTAAACAAAATGCCTTCCAAAATTTGGACACAAACTGAGACCCCCTATCTGACACCACATTAGAAGGCAACCCATGAAGTCTCACGATTTCCCTAATGAACACCTGCACCAGAGTTTTAGCATTAGGGAGTGCAGGAAGAGCAACGAAATGTGCCATCTTACTGAACCTGTCAACAACCACCAGTATGACAGTATTCCCAGACGACGGAGGAAGGTCCGTAATGAAGTCCATAGATAAATGAGTCCATGGACGCTCCGGAAGTTTCAAGGGTAAAAGGGTCCCAGACGGGCGGGTATGAGGAGTTTTAGAGCGAGCACAAACCCCACAGGACGCGACAAAAGTTATAATATCTTTATTAGCGTTAGGCCACCAACATCGGCGAGAAAGGAGATCTAAAGTAGCCTTACTCCCTGGATGACCTGCTAAAGCAGAATTATGATGTGCCTCAATAACCTTTTGTCTCAACTGATTCGGGACAAACAGTCTCCCTGGAGGTCCTGCAGGGGCGTCCCCCTGAGCCTCTAACACCTCCTCCTCAAGCTCAGAACATACAGCCGACACTACCACCCCCTCCTGAAGGATAGGAATCGGGTCGTCCGTTTTCCCGGCCCCTGGGAAACTGCGAGACAAGGCATCAGCCTTTACATTCTTAGACCCCGGACGATAAGTGACGACAAAATTAAACCTGGTAAAAAACAACGACCAACGAGCCTGTCTGGAATTCAGACGCTTAGCGGATTCTAAATACAGCAGGTTCTTGTGATCAGTAATAACGGTGACCGGGTGGACAGCCCCTTCCAAAAAGTGACGCCATTCTTCAAAAGCCAATTTAATGGCCAAAAGTTCCCTATTGCCGATATCATAATTCCTTTCGGCGGACGACAATTTCTTAGAAAAGAAAGCGCACGGATGCCATTTACCAGGGGACGGACCCTGGGACAATATAGCACCCACCCCTACGTCAGACGCGTCCACCTCCACAATGAACGGCTGAGATACATCTGGTTGGATGAGAACGGGTGCCGAAGCAAAACATCTTTTTAAAGAGGAAAAGGCTTGGCAAGCTTTGTCCGACCACTTAGAAAAATCCGTCCCTTTTCTCGTCATGTCAGTGAGAGGTTTGACGACAGACGAGAAATTACAAATAAATTTCCGGTAGTAATTAGCAAACCCCAAAAAACGCTGCAGAGCCTTAAGATCCCCTGGCTGATCCCATTCAAGCACTGCTCTCACCTTTTCAGGGTCCATCCGAAAACCGGAGGTTGACACCAAAAAACCCAAAAACTGAAGTTCCTGTACGGCAAAAACACACTTCTCCAGTTTGGCGTATAGTTTATTGTCTTGCAAGATCTGCAACACCTGTCTCACATGCTCCTGGTGAGACACAAGATCTGGCGAGTAAATTAAAATGTCATCCAAATATACGACCACAAACACCCCCACAAGGTGACGAAAAATATCATTAACAAAATGTTGGAATACTGCTGGAGCAGTAGTCAGACCAAAAGGCATGACCAGGTTTTCATAATGTCCCTCCGGCGTGTTAAACGCCGTTTTCCACTCATCCCCCTCTTTTATCCTAATCAGATTATACGCCCCCCTGAGATCCAATTTAGAGAACCATTTGGCGCCAACAATTTGATTGAAGAGATCAGGAATAAGAGGGAGTGGATACGGATCTCGAACAGTAATCCGATTAAGTTCGCGGAAATCCAAGCAAGGGCGTAGGCCTCCATCTTTTTTCTTCACAAATAAGAACCCCGCGGCCACAGGGGAAGATGAAGGTCTAATATGCCCTTTGGCCAGACTTTCAGAAATATAATCTTTCATAGCCTGTCTTTCAGGACCAGAAAGATTATACAACCTAGCTTTAGGCAACTTAGCATCAGGAAGTAGATTAATAGAGCAGTCATACACGCGATGAGGAGGCAACTCCCGACACCCCTCCTCAGAGAAAACATCCCCAAAATCCTCCAAAAAAGGAGGCAATGTACTAGGCATGACCGCACTGATGACTGTGTTCATGCAGTTGCTTTTGCAAAACTCACCCCATTGGCTTATCTCTCTGGACTGCCAATTAATCACAGGGTTATGTTTAACCAGCCAAGGAAGTCCCAACACAATGGGAGTAGGTAGACCCTCCAACACAAAACAAGATAATTGTTCCCTATGTATTGCCCCTACCCGAAGGTCAATGTTATGAACCTCATGAACAAAGCTACCTTGGCCGAGAGGCCTGGCGTCAATGGAGAAAATAGGGATCGGTTTGACCAATACACTCAGATGCATACCTTGAGCCTGAGCAAACTGAGCGTCAACCAGATTAGCCCCAGAACCACTACCAGAAGAACAGACAATCTCTTCACTCTAGTACCAACCACCACCTCCACTGGTACAAGGAACTGAGAAGAACCGGCGGATGAAATACATACTCCCAGGTTGTCGTCCACCACACAACCTGGGATTAGCAGTTTTCCGGCGACTTTTTACTTAACAAGACACGGGATGGACATTCTCCAACAAAATGTCCCTCTTTCCCGCAGAAAAAACACCTTCTAGTCCTGCGGCGTGCCGCCAATCCCCTACTGCGAAAAGATGTCCCTCCCAATTGCATAGGCTCATCCGAACAGACAAGGGGAACCTCAACATAAGGGACTTTAGTAGTAGGTGGAGAAACAACAGGGAGTGGAGTTACCTCACCCCTCTCCCGAAGCCGTCTATCAGTACGGATAGCTAGGGCCATAGCAGCCTCCAGAGAAGGAGGAGACTCATACTGAGCCAAAACGTCTTTTAATTTGTCAGAACGCCCATGACAAAACTGGCTCCTAAGAGCTGGGTCATTCCACTGAGTATCCGTGGCCCATCTACGAAACTCAGAAGCAAATTCCTCCGCCGGACGATCTCCCTGCTGTAACTTACGTAGTTTGGTCTCAGCAAGAGAGACCCGATCTGGGTCATCATATACCAATCCCAGAGCAGTAAAAAATTGATCTACAGACTGTAGAGCCGGGGATCCCGGAGGAAGGGAAAATGCCCAGGATTGAGGGTCCCCTTGAAGAAGTGAGATAACAATTCCCACTCTCTGCTCATCACTCCCTGATGATCGCGGCCGAAGCCGAAAATACAATTTACATGCCTCCCGGAAGGTGAAAAATTTGTCTCGCCCACCAGTGAACCTATCTGGAAGAGCTACTTTAGGTTCAACTCTGGTTTGCTCCAGGGGAGACAAAACTTTGGACTTAATGTCCGTCAGCTCCATGGATAAACCCTGCAACTGCAGAGCCAGCTGGGCTACTGGATCCATGGTAACTAGAGATAATTTTTTATGGCCAGTGAAAATGTCAAGCTGTCTAATGATATGAATACAATGTCAGTAAACTATTTATACAGGAACCACACTCTATACAACATATAGTTTAGCAACATCAGAATGTAAGTATAAAATAGATTTACCTGACACAATCTCTGCAGAACTTAGGGTTAATCTTGAGGACTAGATGTGCAGAAACGATATAGTTGAACTCAGGGTTAATTCTTGAGGACTTGATGAGCTGTAACAGGAAAGAGGAGGACCGGGGTCTAACCTGACCCTGCACTGGGGTCCTAACTAATCCCTTACCTTGGAGGTACTGATAATGGTTCAGAGGTCCAAGTCTCCAGCCTAACCCTGTCTCCTGTCAGACCCTGAACCCTGTAATCAGTCCTAAGAAGGATCCTGATTACCACCAAAGGGATATGGGCTGATCTCCGCTAAATACACAGATTAGACATATAAGACAGACAGGATAGCACTCACTTGCATACACACTCAAACACCGAAGGAACATAAATGGTCTGGGAAATAAACTCTAAACAAGTTGAGCTTAAAATAGCTAAGGAGCTCTCAACTTAAGTCTATACAGATTCATTCCTATCTGTGGTCTGCATGAAGGATTTCACTGGCAACTCCCAAAGCAGACAACCAGGAATTTAAAGGAAACCAATCAACAAATAATCAATTGCAGCCGGGAGAAACTGCACCCAGTCCCAGCACCGAGCACAGACAGAATTAACTCCCTAGCTGCCAAACACAAAGAAACAGCAACTCAGCTGTGAGAAGTCAAAATGTGCAACCGCGACGATCTTCGTGGCAATGCACACATGACAACCGTGGATGTTGGCTGAGGAGGTAAGCAGTCAGATGCCCCAGGACTGTGCGGGGGAGCCCCTGCTATACTGAGACTGGGGAAGCCCACCGGGGTTTCCCCAAACCAAAAAGAAATGGGAGGGAGGAGGAGCCTTATTGAGATGAATGCTTCCCCACTGGGGACAATGAGAGAAGATTCAGGGAGAAAGCAGCGGTGGCAAAGAGTATGTCACCGCCGCAATATAAGTTAAATAACACTGTGGGTGTGATTATTGTGGACCTGGTGTCTGGGAAGCCTCAAAGGGCTTTGCCAGTTCACCGGGGTCCGGGAGGAGATACCTCCCATATCGCTACTGTCTCTTCACCAGCAGAGGAGGAGGGGACTATGAATGTGGCTATGCGGAGTGGGCATGGCTTGATACATGTACACACACATACATACACTCAGCTTTATATGTATATAGATATGTATTCTATGTGTATATATCTATTCTATATATTCTATTCTAACCTGTCACACTGTGATTTTACTAAACGCGTCTCATGTGTTGCCGGCTTTTATTATATCTTTTAACAAATGTTACCGACTTTTTCCAATTTTAAGAAAAATGCTTGTGTTACCGATCACGAATCGGAATGTACCATATTCGTGCCGAATTTATGTTTGGCAATCATTTTCCGAACATATTCGCTCATCTCTACTCATGTCTGTCACCTGTCAAAGGAAATATAGGGGGCTTTCACGTTACTCTTAGTACAAAGGGTCTGGAAAAGCAAAATGGCTCCTCTCCCCTCAAAAGAAATCCAATTATTTATGAACTCCCAAATTCCAAATGCCCCCTCCCTTCTGACCCCCACTGCGTACATAAACCACT
Organism: Oophaga sylvatica; assembly: GCA_033576555.1. Taxonomy (NCBI): domain Eukaryota; kingdom Metazoa; phylum Chordata; class Amphibia; order Anura; family Dendrobatidae; genus Oophaga; species Oophaga sylvatica. The sequence continues at coordinate 599,060,859 of JARQOD010000002.1, read as the reverse complement.
TTTAGCATCCGCTTACATGGCATTTCTGTAGAGATGAGAGCCCACCCCCAATTTTCACTCAGCAACATCCACTGCTGCTTGTTTCTGGAAAACACTCGGAGTCAAAATCGTCACTACATCTGTAGAAAAAATCCCAAAGGGGTATAATTTCCAAAATGGGATCACTTAAGTGGGATTATGCTCTTCTAGCACTTAGGGGCTCTGTTTATGGAGTCTGCATACAATTCTAGGACAATCAGCACTCGAGGAGGCAAATAGTGCTCCTTCCCTTCCGAGTCTCGCCGTATGGCTAAGAAGTACTGTACAGCCACATGTTCAGTATTTCTACATTCAGCAGAAATTGTGTGACAAATTTTGGTGCAATTTTTACCCATTTCTCAGTGCCAAAATGTAAAATCTGAGGCTAAAACAAAATTTTGGTGGGAAACATGTAATGTAATATTGTCAAGTCATCCGCCAAACCCAAACTCATCCATCAGATGCCAGATAGAGAAGCATGATCCATCACTCCACAAAAGACATGTTTCCATTGCTGCAGAGTCAAGTGGTGGCTGCTATACATGGCTCCATCTGACGCTCGTTATTGTGCTTGGTGATGTAAGGTTTGCATTCAGTTGCTTGGCTTTGGAAACCAATGTAGCGAAGCACCTGTTTATGTGCTGATTAGTCATGAGCGAGTATGCTCGTTGCTCGGGTTTATGTCGCCGCAGCTGCATGATTTGAGACTGCTTGACAGCCTGAATACATGTGGGGATTCCCTAACAAACAGGCAATCCCCACATGTATTCAGGCTGTCTAGTAGCCACAAATCATGCAGGTGCGGCGACAGAAACTAAATCTCTGAGCACTTCCAAATGTTCGAAGACCACTCGAGCATGCTCGGGAAAACCCGAGCAACGAGCATACTCGCTCATCACTAGTGCTGATGTTAATGACAGAGGAAGTTTGGACATTACAGTTATGGAGTCTGCAGAACATGGGTAACTTTATGCACTCTGCTCCTTAATGACCCCCCTCAGTAACTTTACGCTGTCTGGCACTCTGTTTTGCGTTTGTTCCAAGACACTTTCACGTTTCAATAATATCACTCACAGCTGACTGTGGAATATTTCAGAGGGAAGAAATATCATGAACTGAATTGTTTGATCAGTGATGTTCTATTACCAAACCATTCTGGTATCAGTGAGCTCTTTAGGATGACCTACTCTTTCACAAATGTTAGTAATGGCAGATGACATGGCGAGAGGTTTGATGTTATACTCCTGTGATAATGAGACTGAATGAAAATCCTAAACTTATTGATTAAAATGTGTGTCTCACTACTTTTGTCCCTATAGTGCATATGGATATGTAATGTGAGACCATGAGGGGAATTATATGCTAGGGCTGTTATGTGTGCCCAAGAATGTGCTTAGAAGCATATTGAACCCACTGGGGTGCATTGTAATCACAGCTACAGCTGTGGTTGCAATGCAAAATAAAAGTAAGTGTGGACTTGGTCATGCAATTTGACCAGGTCAAATTTAGGAAAACCTGACATGGACTTTATTTTTGAAGAGACCTATAGGATTAGAAGTGGGATGAGTCTTTCCCTCCACTCTGTCTTTTGGGAGTGGCTCAAGTCTACGATTCCCATTTAAACTTTCAGTTTAGCTTTGGATGAGTCAGTGTTTTGGTTTGCAAGTTTGAGAGCAGGAGCTCTCTGCACCACAGGTCTGTGTGAAACTGAACACAGGCGAGAGCGATAGAAACAAGCCACTGATGCACCCTCAAGAGAGATGATGGGTAGTCGTCCTCGGCTCCAAAGTACTATGGATGATTCGGCTGCGATCCCAAGGATAACGTTTGCCTTTTTGTTGTGAGTTGCCAAAATGGGTTTTAAGAAGGACTAACCTGGGTTACTGCCTCTTTAACCCCTTAACGACCAAGCCATTTTGTAGGTTAAAGACCAGGCCAATTTTTACAATTCTGACCACTGTCTCTTTATGAGGTTATAACTCTGGAACACTTCTACGGATCTTGGCGATTCTGAGAAAGTTTTCTCGTGACATATTGTACTTCATGATAGTGGTAAAATTTCTTCAATATAACTTGCGTTTATTTATGAAAAAAACGGAAATATGGCAAAAATTTTGAAAATTTTGCAATTTTCAAACTTTTAATTTTTATGCCATTAAATCAGAGAGATATGTCACAAAAATTAGTTAATAAATAACATTTTCCACATGTCTACTTTACATCAGCACAATTTTGGAACCAACATTTTTTTTTGTTAGGAAGTTATAAGTGTTAAAAGTTGACCAGCAATTTCTCATTTTTCCAACAAAATTTACAAAACCATTTTTTTAGGGACCACCTCACATTTGAAGTGAATTTGAGGGGTCAATATGACAGAAAATACCCAAAAGTGACACCATTCTAAAAACTGCACCCCTCAACGTGTTCAAAGCCACATTCAAGAAGTTTATTAACCCTTTAGGTACTTCACAAGAATTGAAGCAATGTGGAAGGAAAAAATGAACATTTAAACTTTTTTTCCCAAAATTTTTCTTTCGACACAATTTTTTAAAATTTTGTCAAGGGTATCAGGAGAAAATGAACCACAATATTTGTTGTACAATTTCTCCAGAGTACACCGATACCCCATGTGTGGGGGTAAACCACTATTTGGGCGCATGGCAGAGCTCGGAAGGGAAGCAGCGCCATTTGACTTTTTTGGCTGGAATTGAGATTGGACGCCATGTCGCATTTGGAGAGTCCCTGTGTGCCTAAACAGTGGAAACCCCCACAAGTGACCCCATTTTGGAAACTGGACCCCCCAAGGAACTTATCTAAATGTGTTGTGAGAGCTTTTAACCCCCAAGGGCTTCACAGAAGGTTATAACGTAGAGCCGTAAAATTAAAAAATCATATTTTTTTCCACAAAAATGATCTTTTCATCCCAGTTTTTATTTTCCAAAGGATAAAAGGACCCCAAAAGTTATTGTGCAATTAGTCCTGAGTACGCTGATACCCCATATGTGGGGGTAAACCACTATTTGGGCGCATGGCAGAGCTCGGAAGGGAAACAGCGCCATTTTGACTTTTTTGGCTGGAATTGAGATTGGACGCCATGTCGCATTTGGAGAGTCCCTGTGTGCCTAAACAGTGGAAACCCCCCACAAGTGACCCCATTTTGGAAACTAGACCCCCCAAGGAACTTAGCTAAATGTGTTGTGAGAGCTTTTAACCCCAAGCGCTTCACAGAAGGTTATAACGTAGAGCCGTAAATTAAAAAATCATATTTTTTTCCACAAAAATGATATTTTCATCCCAATTTTTATTTTCCAAAGGATAAAAGGACCCCAAAAGTTATTGTGCAATTAGTCCTGAGTACGCTGATACCCCATATGTGGGGGTAAACCACTATTTGGGCGCATGGTAGAGCTCGGAAGGGAAGCAGCGCCATTTGACTTTTTTGGCTGGAATTGAGATTGGATGCCATGTCGTATTTGGAGAGCCCCTGTGTGCCTAAACAGTGGAAACCCCCCACAAGTGACCCCATTTTGGAAACTAGACCCCCCATGGAACTTATCTAGATGTGTGGTGAGTAGAGTTGAGCGATACTTTCCGATATCCAAAAGTATCGGAATCGGAATGGTATCGCCGATACCATTAAAATATCGGCGATACCCGATACCGATACCGGAAGTCCCATGTAAGTCTATGGGAACAAAATATCGTAACTAAAAAAACCCCATTCTTTCCTTGTAAACACTAAATATACACACATAGAATACATATATATATATATATACATGTCATTGTGACATATATATATACATATATGTATAGTTTATACACTTCTACATAGTAAAATATCCTCTGATTCAATTGTAAAGCCGGCTTCTGTGAAAAGACAGAAGCACCCGACATGAAATGACACTTGGTGTACATAGGGTTAACCATGTCTTTTCATGTCGTTTGCTATCTGATTTGCACAAACAATTAAATCAGTCTATGTGTGCAAAATTTCACACCTGTAGGGGTTAATTAAAGGTGTAAATTCGTTGTAAAAAAAACGGACTTTTTTGCTACGAATTTACACCTTTAATTAACCCCTACAGGTGTGAAATTTTGCACACATAGACTGATGTAATTGTTTGTGCAAATCAGATAGCAAAGGACATGGTTAACCCTATCTACACCAAGTGTCATTTCATGTCGGGTTCTGCATTTTCACAAAAGCCGGCAATTGAATTAGCGGCTATTATACTATGTAGAAGTGTATGAACTACAAATATAAATATATATATATGTGTCACAAATTCAATGACATGTATATATATATATATGAGGTGTAAAATTGCTGAAAAAAAATGCGTGGGCTCCCGCCCTATTTTCGCAACCAGACAGACAAAGCCAGTGAGTGGGGGCAGATAATAATAGCCCAGAGAGGGACCATTATTTTTGCCCCCCCCCGGCTACTATCATCTGCCCCCAGACACCCCAGGAAAGACAAATCTATAATTAGATTCGCCCTTTCTGGCACTTTGCCCGTCTATTCCCATTGCCCTGTAGCGGTGGCGAATGGGTTAATATGGGGTTAAAGCCACCTTGCTATTGAAAGGTGACCTTAAGCCAGGTTAATAATTGAGAGCTGTCAATTAGACAACTATCAATTATTAATCCTATTGCATGAAATAAAAATAAAACACACACACTTTAATTAAAAATCATTTTAATGAAATAAAGACACATGTTTTTGACCATCTTTTATTTTACTGCAAAAACCATTTCCTGTAATAAAAATAAAATAAAAAAGCAAAATTATTCTTACCTATCCCATGCACAGTCAAGTCCCACGGTGTAATCCTTCAGAAAGGGTTAATGTTTACTGCAGGGACCGCAGCTATTGCTGCAGCCTCACAGTAAACCCCCAAATGAATGAGTTCCTCTCCTGGCTGACAGGAGAGTAAAGGCTGGGTGTCACATAACGATACACCAGCGATCCGACAACGATATGCACTTGTCAAGATCGCTGGTGTATCGCTACATGATCGCTGCTGAGCTGCCAAACAGGCAGCTCAGGCAGCGATCTGGGACAGCGACACTGCGGGTAACATCGCTTAAGGGCCCGTCTCACATAGCGATATCGCTACCGAGAACGCTGCTGAGTCACTAGTTTTGTGACGCAGCAGCGAGCTCACCAGCGATATCGCTGTGTGTGACATTCAGCGACGATCAGCCCCCCTGCCGGGTATCGCTGATCGTCGCAGAAATGTCAGGACCTTTTTTTGATCGCTGGTTTCCCTCTGACAGGCACGCATCGCTGCGTGTGACAGGCGGGAGACCAGCGATCCGCTGGTAACCAAGGTACACAGCGGGTTTCCAGGCACCGTGCAGCGCTTGGAAACCCGCTGTGTACCTTGGATACCAGCTCCCTGCATCAGGGCGCTGGTATCCAAGGTACACAGCGGGTTTCTAGGCACAGCCCCGCGCCTGGAAACCCGCTGTGTACCTTGGTTACCAGCGGATCGCTGGTCTCCCGCCTGTCACACGCAGCGATGCGTGCCTGTCAGCGGGAAACCAGCGATCAAAAAAAGGTACTGACATTTCAGCGACGATCAGCGATACCCGGCAGGGGGGCTGATCGTCGCTGAATGTCACACACAGCGATATCGCTGGTGAGCTCGCTGCTGCGTCACAAAACTAGTGATTCAGCAGCGATCTCGGTAGCGATATCGCTATGTGAGACGGGCCCTTAAGTGGAAAGCTTAATTGATTGCTTTCCACTTTCACTTCAGGTCAGCCAGGGACACAATCAGTGACGTCAGAGGGAACTGATTAACAAAAATAGGGGTTCCCTTCGAAAAAAAAATGGCGTGGGGTCCCCCCTATTTTTGTTAACCAGCCAGATGAAGCAGACCGCTGAGGCCTGGATTTTCAGGCTGTTAAGGAGCCAAGATCCATGGACCTTGCCAGCCTGATAATACCAGGCCACAGCTGTCTGCATATCTTGGCTGATTAACAAAAATAGGGGATCCCCTCGAAAAAAATTGGCGTGGGGTCCCCCCTATTTTTGTTAACCAGCCAGATGAAGCAGACCGCTGAGGCCTGGATTTTCAGGCTGTTAAGGAGCCAAGATCCATGGACCTTGCCAGCCTGATAATATCAGGCCACAGCTGTCTGCATATCTTGGCTGATTAACAAAAATAGGGGATCCCCTCGAAAAAAATTGGCGTGGGGTCCCCCCTATTTTTGTTAACCAGCCAGATGAAGCAGACCGCTGAGGCCTGGATTTTCAGGCTGTTAAGGAGCCAAGATCCATGGACCTTGCCAGCCTGATAATACCAGGCCACAGCAGTCTGCATATCTTGGCTGATTAACAAAAATAGGGGATCCCCTCGAAAAAAATTGGCGTGGGGTCCCCCCTATTTTTGTTAACCAGCCAGATGAAGCAGACCGCTGAGGCCTGGATTTTCAGGCTGTTAAGGAGCCAAGATCCATGGACCTTGCCAGCCTGATAATACCAGGCCACAGCAGTCTGCATATCTTGGCTGATTAACAAAAATAGGGGATCCCCTCGAAAAAAATTGGCGTGGGGTCCCCCCTATTTTTGTTAACCAGCCAAGTAAAATGCAGACTGCTGCGGCCTGGTATTAAAAGACTGTCAAGGCCCATGGATTTTGGCCCTCAACAGCCTGATAATACCAGGCTACAGCAGCCCCACATTTGGCGCATCAAAAGATGTGCCAATTGTGGCACTTTACCCGGCTCTTCCCACTTGCCCTGTAGCGGTGGCAAGCGGGGTAATAAGGGGTTAATGTCACCGTTGATTGCACGGTGACAATAAGCCCGGTTAATAATGGAGAGGTGTCAATAAGACACCGATCCATTATTAATCCCAAAGTTTTTAAATGTTTAAAAAAAGACACAGCAAGAAAAAAGTATTTTAATGAAATAAAAGAGACAACACAGTTTTCATTAATTTTATTATACTCTCATTCCTGCGACGCCATCGATCTCCTGTAAAAAAAGAAAAAAAACAAACCAACAGTATACCACCTGTCCGACGCAGTCCATAACGACAGTCCCACGACGATCCAGCTCTGCTACATCGCAATGACAGGCAGAGCCTGTCATCGCAACGCAGCACAGCTGATTACCTGCTTCCCCGGCGGTGACGTCATCGGACTGACTGCTTTACGGGATTACCCAGCAGTCACTGCAGTTATCGCGAGAAACTGCATGTGACCGCCGGGGAAAGAAGATTGCGGCCATGAAGCAGTCCAGCCCGTGACCGCCGGAGATCTTCTGCCAGGTAAGTGCCGCTGACTCCTGACAGACCCGACCGACGGACACTGACAGTGACAGTGACAATCCCGATTCCGGTATCCAATATGACGAAAATATCGGAACTCGGAATCGGAATTCCGATACAGCCAATATCGGCCGATACCCGATATTTGCAGTATCGGAATGCTCAACCCTAGTGGTGAGAGCTTTGAACCCCCAAGGGCTTCACAGAAGGTTATAACGTAGAGCAGTAAAATTAAAAAATCATATATTTTCCACAAAAATGATCTTTCCACACCCAATTGTTATTTTCCAAAGGGTAACAGGACCCCAAAAGTTATTGTGCAATTTGTCCTGAGTACGCTGATACCCCATATGTGGGGGTAAACCACTATTTTGACGCATGGCAGAGCTCGAAAGGGACGGAGCGCCTTTTTCAAATGCAGACTTTGATGGAATGGTCTGCGGGTGTCATGTCACGTTTGGAGAGCCCCTGATGTGCCTAAACAGTAGAAACCCCCCACAAGTGACTCCATTTTGGAAACTAGACCCCCCAAGGAACTTATCTAGATGTGTGGTGAGCACTTTGAACCTCCAAGTGCTTCACAGAAGTTTATAACGTAGAGCCGTGAAAATAAAAAAATCATATTTTTTTCCACAAAAATAATCTTTTTGCCCCCAAATTTTTATTTTTATAAGGGTAACAGGAGAAATAGGACCCCAAAAGCTATTGTGCAATTTGTCCTGAGTACGCTGATATCCCATATGTGGGGGGGAACCACTATTTTGACGCATGGCAGAGATCGGAAGGGAAGGAGCACCGTTTTTAAATGCAGCTTTGATGGAATGGTCTGCGGGTGTCATGTCGCGCTTGGAGAGCCCCTGATGTGCCTAAACAGTAGAAACCCCCCACAAATGACCCCATTTTGCAAACTAGACCCCCCAAGGAACTTATCTAGATGTGTGGTAAGCACTTTGAACCCCCAAGGGCTTCACAGAAGTTTATAACGTAGAGCCGTGAAAATAAAAAATCATATTTTTTTCCACAAAAATGACCTTTTTGCCCCCAAATTTTTATTTTCTAAGGGTAACAGGAGAAATAGGACCCCAAAAGCTATTGTGCATTTTGTCCTGAGTACGCTGATACCCCATATGTGGGGGGGAACCACTGTGATCGCCTTACTGCGATCTTTGGGAGACACAATGAACAAATCCAGAAAAGGTGAAGAATTGGTTTTCTTTTTTACGCCGTTCCTCGTGCGATATTAGTGATTAGGCGACTTTATTCCTCGGATCGGTGCGATTACAGCGATACCAGATTTACATCCTTTTTTCATGTTTAGCTTCTGTCACACACTAAAAGATGCTTTTTTTTGGAATAATTTTTTGTAAGAAATTTTTGCATAGCCGTATTTTGAGAGCTATAATTTTTCCATATGTCATCCGACAGAGTTATCTGTGGGCTTATTTTTTGCGGGACGAGCTTACGTTTTTATTGGTATCATATTCGGGCACATAACGTTTTTTGATCGCTTCCTATTCCGATTTTTGTGGAAGCAGAATGAACAAAAACCAGCAATTCAGGAATTGTTTTTTTTTTTTTTTTCCTCCGTTCCGCGTGTGGTAAAATTGATAAAGGAGCTTTATTCTTCGGATCACTACGATTACAGTGATACCTCATTTATATTTTTTTTTATGTTTTGGCGTTTTTTACACAATAAAAAATTTTATAGAAAAAATAATTATTTTTGCATCAGTTTATTCCGCGAGCTATAACTTTTTTATTTTTTCGCTGATGATGCTGTGTAGTGGCTTGTTTTTTGCGGGACAAGATGACGTTTTCAGCGGTACCATGATTATTTATATCTGACTTTTTGATCGCGTGTTATTGCACTTTTTCCAAGCGGTATGATGATACCGCTTGGAAAAGTATAATTTACTACTTTTTTGTGTTTTTTTTTACGGCTTTCACTGAAGGGGTTAACTAGGGTTACGATTTTATAGATGGGATTTTTATGGACGTGGCGATACCTAACATGTGTATTTTTTTTGTTTTTTATTTTTTTTATTACATAAAAATGTGTATTTTTTAGGGGATTTTTTTTAAATTATTTTTTAATATTTTTTTACAATTTTTTTTAAAAAATGATTTTTTTTAACTTGTCCCTTTATGGGACTTTCACTTTTTTTACTTTTTATTGCAGTTACAATGCATTGCAATGCTCAAGCATTGCAATGCATTGTACCTATGGGGAAAGCTGCTGTGAACATGATCACAGCAGCTTCCCGTAGCTAGATGACCCGGAGGTTGTCATGACAACCCCCGGGTCATCAAGGCAGAGATCGGGCCCTGCAAATACATTGCAGGGCGCCGATCTGAGGCAGAGGGAGCTCCCGACCATCTGACTCCCCCCCTGAGCTCTGCGATCGCAGCAGTCAGGGGGTTAACAGCCAGGGGCGGTGGGCGCTCCGCTCCTGGCTGTCAGTGCAGGAAGCCTGGCCACTGCAGCGCCGGCTCCTGCACTGATCGCGCTGGAGAAGCTGAAATTTCAGCTTCTATTGCACGATCGCTGCTGTGTTTGGTCAGTCAGATTGACTGACCAATCACAGCGCTGTGGGTGCGGGAACCGACGGCAAAGGTCCCTGCACCGCTTGCCTGCCTGTCAGCTGTCTGTGACAGCTGTCGGCACTGATCTACCACTGCGTGCTTACACGCAGTGGTAGATCAAAGGCATGACGTGCACAGTCCGTCCTGGTGCCGGAACTGGCACCTTGCCATGACGGACTGTGCACGTCAATGGACATTAAGGGGTTAATAAGGCAGTGTGTGAACACGGCTGCAATACAGTACAAATACATTACTTAACATAAGAGAATATGAATTTAATAGGCTATTAAACTTATAGCAAAAATTCTAACATATTTATTCTGAACTGAACATAAAGGTAACAAAAATGTTTCATTTATTATACCGCTTTAATTAATGCTTCAATTCACAGCTGCTTCGTTAATCCTCATCTCTGCATTCCCGTTATTTCTAATCCTACTTTAATTGACGCCGTAGCAGCTAAGAATAACAAGTGTGTGCTTAGGCCTGTCTTCCTCATTGTCTTCTGGAAAAAAAGATAACTATTTTATAAAAATTAGCGAAAACAACTCTTAAGCATGAAATGTGAATTGTGGCTTCATGACCTTAAGCGGAAGGTAAAAAGCAATGGTACAGCGTAAGACTGGTATTCTTTTTCTGCACAGTTTCACTATCCAGAAGGTGACCTTTGCCTTCTAATTTTGACGAAAGTTCAGAATCTTAAGGTGTATTTTCGCACTTTAAGCAGACATGTACAATACAGACCAAAAGTTTGGACACACCTTCTCATTTAAAGATTTTTCTGCATTTTCATGACTATGAATAATTGTACATTCACACTGAAGGCATCAAAACTATGAATTAACACATGTGGAATTATATACTTAACAAAAAAGTGTGAAACAACTGAAAATATGTCTTATATTCTAGGTTCTTCAACGTAGCCACCTTTTGCTTTGATGACTGCTTTGAACACTCTTGGCATTCTCTTGATGAGCTTCAAGAGGTATTCACCGGAAATGGTCTTCCAACAGCCTTGAAGGAGTTCCCAGAGATGCTTAGCACTTGTTGGCCCTTTTGCCTTCACTCTGCGGTGCAGCTCACCTCAAACCATCTCGATTGGGTTCAGGTCTGGTAACTGTGGAGGCCGGTCATCTGGCATAGACCCCATCACTCTCCTCCTTGGTCAAAAGCCCTTACACAGCCTGGAGGTGTGTTTTGGGTCATTGTCCTGTTGAAAAATAAATGATGGTCCAACTAAACGCAAACCGGATGGAATAGCATGCTGCTGCAAGATGCTGTGGTAGCCATGCTGGTTCAGTATGCCTTCAATTTTGAATAAATCCCCAACAGTGTCACCAGCAAAGCACCCCCTCACCATCACACCTCCTCCATGCTTCACGGTGGGAACCAGGCATGTAGAGTCCATCCGTTCACCTTTTCTGCGTCGCACATAGACACGGTGGTTGGAACCAAAGATCTCAAATTTGGACTCATCAGACCAAAGCACAGATTTCCACTGGTCTAATGTCCATTCCTTGTGTTCTTTAGCCCAAACAAGTCTCTTCTGCTTGTTGCCTGTCCTTAGCACTGGTTTCCTAGCAGCTATTTAACCATGAAGGCCTGCTGCACAAAGTCTCCTCTTAACAGTTGTTGTAGAGATGTGTCTGCTGCTAGAACTCTGTGTGGCATTGACCTGGTCTCTAATCTGAGCTGCTGTAAACCTGCGATTTATGAGGCTGATGACTCGGATAAACTTATCCTCAGAAGCAGAGGTGACTCTTGGTCTTCCTTTCCTGGGGCGGTCCTCATGTGAGCCAGTTTCTTTGTAGCGCTTGATGGTTTTTGCAACTGCACTTGGGGACACTTTCAAAGTTTTCCCAATTTTTCGGACGGACTGACCTTCATTTCTTAAAGTAATGATGGCCACTCGTTTTTCTTTACTTAGCTGCTTTTTTCTTGCCATAATACAAATTCTAACAGTCTATTCAGTAGGACTATCGCTGTGTATCCACCAGACTTCTGCACAACACAACTGATGGTCCCAACCCCATTTATAAGGCCAGAAATCCCACTTACTAAACCTGACAGGGCACACCTGTGAAGTGAAAACCATTCCCGGTGACTACCTCTTGAAGCTCATCAAGAGAATGCCAAGAGGGTGCAAATTAGTCATCAAAGCAAAAGGTGGCTACTTTGAAGAACCTAGAATATAAGACATATTTTCAGTTGTTACACACTTTTTTGTTAAGTATATAATTCCACATGTGTTAATTCATAGTTTTGATGCCTTCAGTGTGAATGTACAATTTTCATAGTCATGAAAATACAGAAAAATCTTTAAATGAGAAGGTGTGTCCAAACTTTTGGTCTGTACTGTACATACAATAGAAAACTATAATAACATGCTAAGTATTATGGACCAAGGACACTCTTGGGTTCCCCAGATTGCACATTTATTTGTTAACTGCATAAAAGGATTGTATATGATTGCCATAAAATTATGTCTTTCTTCAAGAAACAATGCCACACTAGGCCATGGGTTGAGTCAGATATTGCAGCTTAAACGATTTCTCCGGTCATGTGATATCGATGACTTAGTCTTATGACATCAGATTTGAGAAGTTCTGCCTTCCTGCATATCTAACAATCAATGATCCCTGAAGAAGGAAAGCAGAGTCTTTCCGAGACGCGTTGGATTCTTGTCCCTTCTGCCATCCGTTGCTGACCGAACAATCTCTGACCATGAGTGGTCACGTGCAGCCTGACGTCACACCAGGTCCTGCTCCTCTGACTCCATCAGAAAGGACGCCGCCGCAGACCCCAAGCATCTGGAAGCTTTGCTGAAGAAGCTGTCACCAACCTTGGAGATCCTTAGTCGTCACCCCAGGTCCTGTTCTCAGGTACATCATCTGGAACCGCAGAGCCACTTGATGTTAGCAGCGCAACCCCTGCCTGAAGACGGATATCATATTGCCACAGTAACAGCAGACGGTCTTCCACCTAATCAGCATTTTTTCGCCCGCAGGCACTTCTCTGACTAAAGGTACTAGTGCACTTTGCTTACCACAGGGGTGTGTTGCCACCGGCCGGGGCAGCCCCGATGTTTGTGTTTTTATTGCTCTTACCTTTGCATTTACTTTTTGATTATTTCAATCCTTGCCATTGGAACCATTTGCACTAATTTGGGTCGATTCATTATATTTCAGCAGTTTTGTGCAATAACCATTGTTTGGGTATATTAAGTTTCATCTACCTGTTATCAGCCTATTTTTTATTTTATACTGTGTGATCGGAGCGTGTACAGGATTTGCTCTAATCACGTGGCACTATAGATCACTTTATTGCACAAGTCACTTTCTCTATGTTTATAAAATACTTGGGTAGTTATTATCCATCAATATTGTTCAGTCTCATGCTTCTATGGATTGTTCTGTGAAACTCACTATTTAGTTTGTAGCACAGTCCAGCCAATTTAAATATATCTACGTTTCTTCTTTGTATTATGGTCTGTTTTTATAATAATAAATAATCTTTTATCATCACTTTGGCAAAATCAGCGAGGTTATTGTGCGCATCAATCTATTTATATATTTATTCATTTCTAACAATCAACTGTAATTTTAACAAGGGTGAAATTGGGGTTTACGTCACCATGCCATTCTTGCAACAGGACATTCCAGCGTTTCTACCCATCTGTTGTATTTCGGTTATGACATGTGCAGCCCTGTCTCTGTTGGTGACGCTGACAGCTGGGACTGCGGTGATGACGTCTTCATTTGTAGGCACATTTACGAGCAATCACACTGATAAGACACAAATACACTCGCATTGTAACAGGAGAAATTCAGATTGCAACAATCAACTGGTATATTGTCGTAATTAATCATAGCACAGACCAGATCTCCCTTTTAGCTATAATAACTAGCCCCCGGTGATATGAACAAGTGACGTGCCATAGCAGATGCCTATAAATATTTCTACGTATAGGCACATTTACTATCATGCATAAATTTACCAGTATTTTTGCAAAAAATTCAATCAGTAATTCAACATTAAAATTGCATTACATGAGAAAAGACAAAAAGTAAAATTAAAGTATTGAGAAAAATACACAGAAAACATCAAAAAACAAGAATACATTAATCAATGTAATGAATTTTTAAAAACACATGTATAACACTGTGTTTGTAAATATATACAGTCATGGCCAAAAGTGTTGACATTGTTACAGAAAATGAATGATTTCCCACAGAAAATTATTGGAATTGTTATAGACATGTTTTTTTTCCTTTTTGTGTATTAGAACAACACAAAACAACAGAGGAAAAAGGCAGATAGGATATAAATTCACACAAAACCCCAAAATGTGCCAGACAAAATTGTTGTTTCTTCCTATAACCATCAACAAGCTTCAGACACCTCATAACTGAAATTTTGAACAACTCTTCATTTGTAAACTGCTCCAGGTCTCTCATACTTGAGGGTGCCTTCTCCCAAATGCAATTTCAGAACTCTCCAGCGCTTTGTTTCCATCCATTTCTGGGGGCTTGAAGTATGTTTGGTGTCATTGTCCTGCTGGAAGACCCATGACTTAAGATGCAAATCCATCATTCTGACACTGGCACTATACTGCAACCCAAAATTACCCAAATTGTAATTTTTAGATTTCATGATGCCTTGCATGCAGTCAATAAATGCAATACCAGAGGCAGCAAGACAATATAAAAACACCTTTAAACCTCCACCATATTTGACTTTAGGTACTGTTTTCTTTTCTCACTCCATTTTCGGTAAGCAGTAGAATGATGTTCTTTAACAAAAAGCTCTATCTTATTATTATCTGTCCACAAGAAGGATTTTGGCTTACTCATGTAAATTTTGTCAAACTGTTGTCTAGCTTTTTATGTCTTTGTGTCAGCAGTGGGGTCCTTCTGGGTTTCCTTCTATAGCGTTTCATTTCATTCAAATGTTGACGGATAGTTTGCACTGACACTGATGCACCCTGAGCCTGCAGGACAGCTTGAATTTCTTTGAATTTGATTGAAGCTACTGATCCACCATCTGGACTGTTCTGCCTTTCAACCTTACATTAATTTTTGTCTGCCATCCACGTCCAGGGAGATTAGCTACAGTGCTATGGGTTGTACATTTCTTGATTATGTTGTGCATCGTGGACAAAGGAACATCAAGATCTCTAGAGATGGACTTGTAACCTTGAGATTGTTGATAATGTTCAAAAATGTTGGTTCTCAAATCCTCATATAGCACAGGACTCAGTCACCAACCTCAGCTGTGAGGATATGGCCAGTTATTTCTTAAAAAAAAAAAGCAAATACATCCTTCAGGACATTTTTTCCCAATCTCCTCAGTGCCTGGATCCCTTTCCCTTCCGAATGTCAAGCTAACATTGCCATCTTTGAGTCTGTTATAGAAGAAGAAGTTCACCGGCTCCTCGCTTTTACTCGGCCTACAACCTGCACAAGTGACCCTAATCCCTCACATCTCTTGCAGTCTCTCTCGCCGGTTGTCACCCTCACCTAACTAAAATATTTCACCTCTCTCTTCCGGTATCTTTCCCTCCTCATTTAAACCTGCCATTATAACCCCTTTACTTAAAAAAAAATCCCTCAACCAGAACTGCACTGCTAACTACAGGTGTGTCTCTACAAGTTCCCTTCATCTCTAAACTCCTGAAACACTTGGTCCACTGCCCTCACTAAAGTCTCTAACAATCTATTAACAGCTAAATCCAATGATCACTGTTCCCTGCTAATTCTCCTGGATCTCTCCTACATTTGACACTGTGGATCACCAGCTCCTCCTCAGTATGCTCCACTCTATCAGGCTCAATGAAACCGTTCTCTATTGGTTATCCTCCTGCCTCTCTAACCGCTCCTTCACTGTACAGTATCTTTTGCCAGCTCTTACTCCTTTCGTTTTACCCTTACTATCAGGGTTCTATAGGGCTCAGTCCTGAGCCCCCTTTTCTTCTCTCTATAAACCACTTCTATTGGAAAAACAATCATTAGATTTGGATTTCAGTATCATCTCTATGCTAACGACACCCAATTATACACTTCTTCCCCTGACATCAACCCCACCCTAATACAAAATACCAAGGATTGTTTGTCTGCTGTCTCAAACATTATGTTCTCCCTCTATCTGAAACTGAAACTCTCAAAAACTGAACTTCCTGTGTTTCTCCTCTCTACTGACCTAATTCTACCTGACATTGAAATTACCTTGAAGGGTTCAGCAAGCCCTCTGTCTTGGAGTTATATTTGACACAGAACTTTCCTTTGTTCCCTATATTCAATCACTCACTCGCTCATGTCACCTGCATCTTAAAAACATCTCCAGAATCCGACCTTTTCTCACCTGCTAAAGCAGTTAAAACTCTTACTGTCATGCTTATTCATTCTCGTCTGGACTATTAATCGGTCTCCCTCTAACTAATCTTTCTCCTCTCCAATGTGCCCAGAATGCAGCAGACTGGGTCGTATTTCTGGCCAGCCGCTTCATAAATGCCTCCACCCTGTGCCAGAAATTACACTGGTTTTCCATTCGCTACAGAATACAATATATACTAATATCTCTCCCTCACAAAGCTCTCCACAGTTCTACATCACTCTCATCTCTGCCTATCACCCTAAATATGCTCTCATTTCTGAAACTGACCTTAGGCTAACATCCTCCATAATCCGAACCAGCACCTCCATAATCCGAACCAGCACCTCCATCTCCAAGACTTCTCCTGTGTTGTGCCAGTTCTCTGGAATGCACTAACCCAGGTGATCCGACTGAAACCTAGCCCCAGATTTTTAAGTGTGATTTAAAAACACATGTCTTTAAACAAGCCTATCACCTATCACCTAACTCTCTCCTGTTCCCTCCTTCTAAATATTATTCAGAATCTGCTCCCTCCTATTAATTTGTCTCCACACCCACCATGCACACGATAACTGCACTCGATAACTGCACTTAAACACACTGGCTGATGACCGGATCATGCAGCTTTATATGAAAATACCTATTTATTACAATTGCTGGATCTGAAATAACAATCACTTTTCATCTATTGTGTCCCCACTATATCCTAGTAGATTGTAAGCCTGCAAGCAGGGCCCTCACTCCTAATGTAACTGTTTGAACTGTCTTACCTTGTATTGAATTCATTGTCTGTATATGTCACCGTTTAATTGTAAAGTGCTGCAGAATATGTTGGCGCTATATAAATAAGAAATATTATTATTATCTTAGCCAGTATAAAAGCAGAAGCAGAAATGAAGCAGCCTATTTCTTATGAATCTGAATAGAGGAAGGATGTCTCAGCTCACAGCTTCTAAGCCTTAGAAATAGGGAGTGAAAGTTTTAATACACCTTAGAAACTGTACAGATAGTGTGTGACAGCACAATAGTGAAGAATAATTACCATCTGGTTTCCCACCACTTAGCACCGTGCTTTCTTCCCCATACACACGTCTTCTCAATTTCGGTGGTAACCGGTTTCTCAGGTTGTGGATACTGTTGAATAGAATGGTGGATCAGGGCGCAAAATGCTCCCCGATCTGTCATTCAGCCACTCCTGTGCATTAGAGACTCTATATTGCAGGTGCGATGACATCACTGCATCACACCTGCACTGCAGAGCCTCAGTTGTTGTGAACACTGTGGATCTGACTTCAGAGTTTGGGCTCCCTCTGATGGCTGCTGATAGCAGTGAAGCTGCTTTGGCTAACAGAAGTCCCTCACCTGGGGGCGATGAGTGGCAATCAGGTGGGACTGACTGGGGAGATATAAGTGAGCTACCTTCCCATGATCCTCACCGGTGATTTGTTGCTTCCTGGTCTCTTTGGAAGTCAGCTTGCTTCCTGCTTGTCCTGCAACTTTCAGATAAGTTATTTGCTGTTTATTTCTGCGGCTTTTGTTTTTGTCTGAG
>JARQOD010000002.1:598990964-599042952 GCA_033576555.1 Oophaga sylvatica | reverse complement strand
AATTATTGCCTGGAGCAGAGATACCTTTTGGTAAGATCTACCCCCTGGCGGGGCCCGAGCTAAAGGCTTTAAAGGATTACATAGATGAAAATCTAGCCAAGGGCTTCATACGCCCCTCTTCATCTCCTGCAGGTGCACCCATCTTCTTTGTAAAGAAGAAAGATGGATCTCTGAGACCATGCGTAGACTATAGGGAACTCAATAAGGTTACTATTAGAAACCGTTATCCATTGCCTTTAATCCCTGAGTTATTGGAGAGAGTGCGACATGCCAAAATTTTTCTAAACTAGATCTTCGTGGGCCTATAACTTAGTCCATATTAGACCTGGGATGAATGGAAGACTGCATTCAGGTCACGCTATGGACACTTTGAATATCTAGTTATGCCTTTTGGTCTGAGTACCGCCCCAGCCACTTTCCAACACTTGGTGAATGACATCTTCAGGGATCTCCTAGATACATTCTGGTAATTTATTTGGATGATATTCTAATTTTTTCTGAATAAGAAAACTTGCACTCAACTTTGAGAGAAGTAGCCTGACAAGCGTGGATTCCGCGCCAGAGAAGAGACCAGCGATCCTTCACCTCACCACCAGCATACTGCCTCTTCTTTTCATACTGTTGCTTCTCACAAGCATCGGACTGACGAAGTCCACATGGACGAAACTTACACCAGTATTGTGACTGCAATAAACAGGAATCTACTCTCTAAGTTGAGTGCAAGTTTCTTTCACTATTGGTTGGGAAACTACTTGTGCACCACACGTAGTGCTACGATATACTCTCACTATTCTAATTTTCTAACTCCACAGAGGAACATCATGGACATGTGAGAATGGTCTTGGAACGTCTAAGACAAATCATCTTTACATCAAACTTGAAAAGTGTGAATTCCATAGGACCGAAATTCAATTTCTAGGGTATGTACTGTCTACACAAAGAATTAGTATGGATGGAAGCAAAACCCAAGCCATCAAGGATTGGCCAAGTCCTAAGAAATGTGAAGGAGGTACAGCGCTTCATCGGGTTTGCCAACTTCTATAGACGTTTCATTAGAAATTTCTTTGAGGTAGTGTCACCTATCACTCAACTTACCCGGAAAGAGTCTAGGTTTTCCTGGACTCCCCAAGCCCAGGAAGCATTTTCCCGTCTAAAAGATAAATTTACCACTGCACCTATCCTAGTACATCCCAACCCCGAGCTTGCCTTCATAATAGAGGTGGATGCTTCAGACTGTGCCGTTGGAGCTATACTCTCTCAGAGAACAGGTGAGAAGAATGTCTTGCATCCCTGTGCCTTCTTTTCCCAGCAGTTGTCTTCGGCTGAGAGGAACTACGATGTGGGCAATAGAGAGTTGTTGGCCATTATTGCCGCCTTCAAAGAATGGAGACACCTTCTTCAGGGAGCTGCACAGCAAATAGTCGTCCTGACAGACCATCGTAACCTTGAGTTTATCAGGTCGGCTAAGTGCCTGACTCCTCGCCAGGCTCGCTGGAATCTTTTCTTAAACCAATTTAATTTTATCATCTCTTATAGACCAGGATCGCGCAATGGAAAGGCTGATGCACTCTCTAGGATTTACTCAGCAGAGACACGTCCAATTACTCCTCCTAAGACTATTCTTCCTGACTCTAGATTCCTAGGAGTAATTCATAATCAAGACCTACTTAAGGACATCAAGGAAGCATACCATGCGGATTCCTTTTTGGCACAACCCCCAAGGGACGTAAGTCTTGTCTTTAAGAATGGTGTGTGGATTCAGGGACAACGTCTGTATATTCCTGAAACAGTCAGATTAAGAGTATTGCAACTCATTCACGATTCCAAGATAGCTGGGCATAGAGGAATTCTAAAGACACAGGAATTTCTTTCTCGTTTCTTTTGGTGGCCCACTTGCAGGAAGGATGTTTTGAATTATGTCACTTCATGTGAGGTCTGTGCAAGATGCAAAACACCTCGCTCCTCACCAACTGGTCTGTTACAGCCTCTTCCCACCCTGTCCCGCCCGTGGGGATCCATTTCTATGGACTTCATTGTGGAGTTACCAACCTCTCAGGGGAAGAACACCATTCTAGTGGTGGTTGACCGTCTAACAAAGGCAGCTCATTTTATCCCTTGTGTCGGCTTACCCACTGCAAAACAGACATCAGATTTGATGATTAAAGATGTGTTTCGCTTACATGGAGTACCGGATGAGGTTATTTCGGATCGAGGGGTGCAATTCACTTCTAGGTTTTGGCAAAATTTCTGTGCAGCATTGGACATTAAAGTAAACCTTTCTTCTGCTTTTCATCCCCAGACTAATGGACAGACCGAACGAACCAATCAAACCCTGGAGCAGTATCTCCGCTGCTTTATCTGCCACCTACAGGATGATTGGGTGGATCTACTTCCATTAGCTGAGTTCTCGTATAACAACTCTCAGAGTGCCTCCACTAAACAGTCTCCTTTTTACTCTAATCTAGGTTATCATCCTAACATTCTACCACGATTTCCCATAGAAACGCCTTTACCAGCAGTGGCTGAAAGAATCACGTCTTTACAGAAGAATATGGATCTTCTAAAGGAAAATCTGGAATCGGCTCAAGAAAGGTACAAGAAAGCAGCAGATAAATTTCGTAAACCTGCACCAGCTTTCAAGGTAGGAGACTTGGTCTGGCTGTCAACCAGAAATCTTAAGTTAAGGATTCCATCGTCTAAGTTGGGACATAAGTACATTGGACCCTATAAAATCAGTAAAATTATAAGTGCCGTTGCTTGTCGTCTTCAACTGCCCAGAACTATGAGAATCCACCCTGTCTTTCATGTATCCCTACTAAAGGCTGCGACACCCAATACGTTTCCTGGACGTTCCTCTCCTTGCCCTGACCCAGTGCTAGTCGATGGTCAGGAAGAATTTGTGGTGGAAAGGATTTTAGATTCCAGGTTGTATAGAAATCAGTTACAATATCTGATTAAATGGCAGGGCTACCCAGTGGAGGACAACTCATGGGAACCGGTCAATAACGTTAATGCTCCTCGCTTGCTCCGTCAGTTTCATCAGAGGTACCCACACAAGCCTGGTCTGAGGTCATCCGGAGGTTGTCCTTAAGGGGGGAGTAATGTAAGGTTCTATGTATATATTCCTGAAACTCAGTTTGTTCGTCAGCCATTTTACTTTCTGTCTTGCTGCAGCTATCTTGCCCTCAGTCAAAATGGAGTTTCCAGCTTGCATGTTCCCGCCCTGATTCTCTCCTTTGCTTCTTAAGCAGCCACAGCTGAGCAATCAGTGCTTCAGAATCTAGCCTGCAGTGAACCTGTGACTTGACTCCTGTAAGCCTTGGACCTTGTACTCCAGCTATTCCTACTGAGGAACTCTGAAGCACTTGTGGACTCTGAACCCTGCTCTTTGAAAGACCCACGTTTGCATGGACTTACGGTAACAGAGAAGAAGATCCTGAATCTGTATTGGAGAGTGATTGCTGAGCTTGGATTACTCTGGCCTGCTGTGTCTCCTGTTTCTGTGTCTGCAAACTGTGTGACTATTTCTGCCAACTTGTATGAAGTAATACAGGACTTTTCTATATCAAACCTGTGACTCCTGTGTTTTCATCGCACCCAAGCACAAGACGCTATATGAACTGTACTACATACATTACACCTTGGCATTGAACCAGGGTCAGGAAACGGCATAGTTATATTGTCAGAAATTCCAAAAGTGGGCAGTCTTTATTCCTTACTAAATGAAACGATGATGCCATAGGAAACGGCAACGATTCTATGTCATTAGTCATTCAAATTGACAGACGCTTGCGTGAATGTAAAACTATGCGAGAGGTGGTGTTGCCTTTCGAACAGGCATCTGAGCCCATGCAGTGTAATAGGGTTGTTTCCAGGGCTCAGTGTTGAGAATTTCGGAAGCGTAATAAGTTGTGCTTCTATTGTAGGGACGCTTCTCATACTATTTCCGTCTGCCCTAAGCGGGGAAGACGTTTTGCGTAATGTACAGGCTAAATTTCTCTTGACTGTTACCTTGATCTGCTCCTTGTCCTCATTTTCTGCTCAGGCTTTTGTCGATTCAGGAGCAGCCCTGAACCTGATGGATTTCGACTTTGCCAAACACAGTGGTTTTCCCATGGTACCCCTGTGCACTCCTATTGCTTTGCTGGGCATTGATTCTACCCCTTTGGCAGAGAATAAACCCCAGTTTTGGACCCAGGTGATAATGCGGGTAGCCTCGGGCCACCAAGAGAATTGTAAATTTTTGGTGTTGCATAATTTACATGACATTATTGTACTGGGTTTTCCTTGGTTACAGACCCATAATCCTGTTTTGGATTGGAAGTCTGTGACTGTGGTCAGTTGGGGTTGTCAATGTGTTTGTGGTGACACTCCTGTTTTTGCTACCTCTCTCCAGTCTCTGGATATCCCCGACTTTTTGGCTGATTTTTCTGATGTGTTTAGTGAGAGTAAGTCTGCATCCTTGCCTCCCCACAGGAGTTATGATTGTGCGATTGAGTTAGTGCCCGGTTGTAAATTTCCCAAGGGTCTGCTCTTCTATTTATCTGT
Organism: Oophaga sylvatica; assembly: GCA_033576555.1. Lineage (NCBI taxonomy): Eukaryota > Metazoa > Chordata > Amphibia > Anura > Dendrobatidae > Oophaga > Oophaga sylvatica. The sequence goes on along the minus strand of JARQOD010000002.1, from coordinate 599,038,404 downwards.
ACCTGAGCATGAGGCTATACGATCTTATATCAAAGAGTCATTGGAGAAAGGTCATATTAGACCGTCCTCTTCACCTTTAGGTGTCGGTTTTTTCTTTGTGGCCAAAAAGGATGGTTCATTAAGGCCGTGTATTGATTATCGTCTCTTGAACAATATATCACTGTGAAATATCCATATCCGTTACCCTTGATTTCTGACCTGTTTTCCAGGGTGAAAAGTGCTACTTGGTTTACCAAGCTTGACCTTAGGGGGCGTATAATCTTATTCTCCTTAAGCACGGTGATGAATGGAAGACGGCGTTTAATACACCTGAGGGGCATTTTGAGTACCTAGTGATGCCCTTTGGGCTCACTAATGCCCCTTCCGTCTTCCAATCTTTCATGAACGATATTTTCCGGGATTTTGTGGATAAGTTTCTGATCGTTTATTTGGACGATATTTTGATTTTTTCCAATGACTGGGATTCTCATGTGGAACATGTTCGGATGGTACTCCGGATTTTGAGAGAAAATCCTTTGTATGTTAAGGGATCAAAATGTCTCTTTGGAGTACAGAAAGTTTCATTTTTGGGATTCATTTTGTCTCCGTCCGCTATTGAGATGGACCCGGTCAAGGTTCAGGCCATTTGTGATTGGGTTCAGCCCACTTCATTGAAGGCTCTTCACAGATTTTTTGGTTTTGCTAATTTTAACCGTAAATTTATAAGTAATTTCTCTGGTATTGTGAAACCACTGACTGATTTGACCAAAAAGGGTTCTGATGTTGTGAATTGGTCTCCAGAGGCAGTTTCGGCGTTTCGGGAGCTTAAGTGGAGATTCACTTCTGCTCCTGTTCTACGGCAAACTGATGTTTCTCTACCATTTCAGGTGGAGATAGATGCTTCTGAGATTGGTGCAGGAGCCGTTTTGTCCCAAAGGGATCCTGTAACCTCTAAGAGTAACCCTTGTGCCTTCTTCTCTCTAAAATTTTCCCCAGTTGAACGTAATTATGATGTGGGGAATCGGGAATTATTGGCTATGAAGTGGGCTTTTGAAGAGCGGAGAAATTGGTTTGGAGGGAGCCAAACATCAAGTTGTGGTCCTCACTGACCACAAGAACCTGATCTATCTCGAATTAGCCAAGCGACTAAATCCTAGACAGGCCAGGTGGGCCTTGTTTTTCACGCGTTTTAATTTTGTGGTCTCCTTTCTCCCGGGCACTAAGAATGTTAAGGCGGATGCGCTCTCTAGGAGTTTCTTTGCGGATTCCCCTGATGTGACTGAGCCTACTGCCATTCTGAAGGAGGGTGTGGTTCTTTCTGCTATCTCGCCCGATTTTTGAGACTGGCCCTGGAAGAATTTCAGGGGGATAAACCTGAACGTTGCCCTGTGGGGAAATTGTTTGTCCCAGACCAATGGAGGAAGAAAGTAATGTCTGAAATTCATTGCTCCGCATTGGCTGGAAAGAATACTGTCTGCAATCCAGCAAAAACTCTAAGAAAAACTCCAACCCGTCTGATATACAAACTCAGTACTCACACTGCACAGACCAGAGCAAAGCACCAGAGGAACGTGGTTAGAAGAGTAATGTTTAGTAAGGGGGCCTCTTACTAGAGTGGGGGATGAAGAGGCCTTATTACTGAATGAAGGACTATAGAGGACATCATGCTAAGTGAGGTGCTATGGGGACTGCCATCATAATTGGGAAGACTGTGAAGACACTTATCCTGAGCGGGGGGTTTTGGTGATCTGCATATTGAGTGGGGGACTGCGGTGCCATCATGCTGAATGAGGGGCAGCAGGGACCCTCATGGTGAGTTGGGTGCTGTGGGAGCTATCATACTTAGTGGGGGACTGTGGGGACCTTCATACTGAGTGGTGGGTTGATGAGGCACCATGGTGCTGAATCAGGTGCTGTGTGGGGACCCTCATACTGCGTGAGGGCTGTGGGAGCAATAATAATGAAGGGGAGCTTGGGGACACTAATTTTGTATGGGGGACTGTGGCGCGATCATAATGAGTGGGGGGCTGTGGGAACCCTCATACTGAGTGAGAGGCTGTGGATAGCCTCATATTGACTGGGAGGAATGTGGCACCATTATACCGAGTGGTTGGCCGTGGGAACTATCAAAGTGAGGGACTGTGGGAGTCATCCTTCTGAGAGACAAAGAGTCTTTGGGGACCATTTTACTGAGTGGAGAGCTGTGAGGGCCATCATATTGTAGAATTTTTACGGCAACCATCTGAGAGGAGGTCTGTGGGGGCCATTATATGGAGTAATTAGACATCATAATGAGTAAGGGCTCTGGGAATATCATACTGAGTGGGAGCTGTGCGAGCATCATACAGAGGGGTCATCATACTCAAAAGTCATCACGCTGTGTGGGTGCCAAGATGCCGTACATGGGATAAATATGGGGACATCATACTGTGGAAGGGGCACTTTAGAGGCATCATGTTTGATTATTATAATGTGATGGGGACACTGTTGGGGTGGTATATTTTCTGGAGGCACTGTGTAGCCATTATACAGTATGTGTGGCAGGCAAATTGTAGGGAGGAATTCACTGTGGAGATACCATACTTTATGAATGTGGATGGAGGGATATTTTGGAGCATCATGGTCTGTATTGGCCATGAGTGTTTCATGGATGAGAACAGTTAGGGGTTTCATTTGGGGAATTGGGGCATGATTACTATGTATATGCCGTAACACGTCATTTTCCATGTTTATAAAGTTGGGAGCTATGACCTAAATTGACGAACTTTTTTGGGGGGAGGGGCAATTAGAGCTATGAGACCCTGTGATTTCTATGTACATCTTTGCCCTTAACCATATATATAGGTGGATTATAATGAGGGCAATCTGAGTCTTCGGGGAGGCCCATGGCCAGATTGCCCTCATCATAATCTGTTGTACAATGCCATCGGCGGTGCACATATCCCATCAGGGAGCTTTCCTGGAGCCAATGATACAGATGAGCAGCGCAGCTCCAGGGGAGCTCCTTTCACCTCTGCTGTGACATGCTAATGCGATGACATCATCAGCCGCAGCATCAGTATGTATGCACCACAAGTACAAGTGGAGCCACGGGGACCAGAAAAGAGTGCTGGGAGAACAGGAGCGATGTGAGTATGTGATGTTTTTTTAGTAATATGTATGTGGAATGTGTGTCTATATATTGGAGGCTATATGGGGCTCATATGGTATGTAAGGAGCTAGGTGCGGGCTCATACTGTATATAGGAGGCTATAAGGGGACTCATACTGTTTCTAAGTGGTTTGTGGGTGCTCAAACTGTAGCTAGGTAGCTATAAGAGGGCTCTTATTATGTTTTGGTGGCTAATTGGGGGATCATACTGTTTATAGGGAGCTATGTGCAGGCTCATACTATATATAGGAAGCTATGTGTGGGCTTACACTGTATATAGGGAGCTATGGAGCTATGTGTGTGGGATTATACTGTATATAGAGAGCTATGTGTGGACGCATATTGTATATAGAAAGCAATATGTGGGCTGATACTGTGTATAGGCAGCTATTTGAGGGTTTATACTATATATAGGAGGCTATGTGGGGGCTCATACTGTATATAGGAGGCAATATATGGCTTATATTGTATCTAGGGAGCTATGTGCTGGCTCATAATGTATATAGCAAGCTATGTGGGAGCTAGATGCAGGTTCATACTGTATATGGGAGACTATGTGAGGGCTCATACTGTACATAGGAGGCTATTAGGGGGCTTATAGTGTATCAAAAGGGCTATGTAGGAGCTCATACTGTATCTAGGTAGCTATATGGCTGCTAATACTAGATATTGGGGGCTATATGGGGCTCATTTTGTATATATACTTGAAAAAAGTTGAAGTGTCTAAATCTGCGCTGCTGAAGAATCCAGGATACTGATGGCTTCTTTAAAAGTTTTATTCAAAACAGGTTTAAAAGTCAACCCGTTTCAAAGTCATTCCAGACTTCTTACTCAGGACACAAAGCATATAGTTATACAGTTTGTGTCCTAAGAAAGTAGACTTTGAAACGCGTTGACTTTTAAACCTGTTTTGAATAAAACTTATAAAAAGAATCCATCGGTATCCTGGATTCTTCAGAAGTGCAGATTTAGACACTTCACCTTTTTTCAAGTATATCACTTTGGTCTGCTGACCCGTGCCCTGCTGCAGCTGATTCATGTGTGTAATATGTTGCTAATGTGCAACTTTATCAGGTGAGTTCACATCCCTGTTTTAATTCGAACTTGTTTCCATTTAAGACCATATTGCGCTTGTTTGCTCCCTATTTTCTATGGTATTACTCATACTGTATATAGAGAGCTATGTCGGGGCTCATACTGTGTATAGAAAACTATGCGCAGGCTCATACTGTATATAGATAGCTATGCATGGGCTCATATTGTATACAGTCATGGCCAAAAGTTTTGAGAATGACACAAATATTATATTTTCACATGATCTTCTGCCCTCTGGTTTTTATGTGTGTTTGACAGATGTTTTTATCACAGACAGAAATATAATAATTGCAAACATATGAGTAACAAAAGCTTATATTGACAGTTAGAATGAGTTGATGCAGCAAGTCAATATTTGCAGTGTTGACCCTTCTTCTTCAGGACCTCTGCAATTCTCCCTGGCATGCTCTCAATCAACTTCTGGACCAAATCCTGACTGATAGCAGTCCATTCTTGCACAATCAATGCTTTCATTTTGTCAGAATTTTTAGGTTTTTGTTTGTCCACCCGTCTCTTGATGATTGACCACAAGTTCTCAATGGGATTAAGATCTGGGGAGTTTCCAGGCCATGGACCCAAAATCTCTATGTTTTGTTCCCTGAGCCATTTAGTTATCACCTTTGCTTTATGGCAAGGTGCTCCATCATGCTGGAAAAGGCATTGTTGATCGCCAAACTGCTCTTGAAGGGTTGGGAGAAGTTGCTATTGGAGGACATTTTGGTACCATTCTTTATTCATGGCTGTGTTTTTAGGCAAGACTGTGTGAGAGCCGATTCCCTTGGCTGAGAAGCAACCCCACACATGAATGGTTTCAGGATGCTTAACAGTTGGCATGAGACAAGACTGGTGGTAGCGCTCACCTTGTCTTCTCCGAATGAGGCATTTTCCTGATGTCCAAAACAATCGAAAAGGGGATTCATCAGAGAAAATAACTTTACCCCAGTCCTCACCAGTCCACTGTCTACCCTTTTGCAGAATATCAGTCTGTCCATGATGTTTTTTCTGGAGAGAAGTGGCTTCTTTGCTGCCCTCCTTGAGACCAGGCTTTGCTCCAAGAGTCTCAACCTCACAGTGTGTGCATATGCACTCACACCTGCCTGCTGCCATTCCTGAGCAAGCTCTGCACTGCTGTTAGCCCGATCCCGCAGCTGAAACACTTTTAAGAGACGGTCCTGGTGCTTGCTGGTCTTTCTTGGGCGCCCTGAAGCCTTTTTGGCAACAATGGAACCTCTCTCCTTGAAGTTCTTGATGATGCGATAGATTGTTGACTGAGGTGCAATCTTTCTAGCTGTGATACTCTTCCCTGTTAGGCCATTTTTGTGCATTGCAATGATGACTGCACGTGTTTCTTTAGAGATAACCATGGTTAACAGAAGAGAAACAATGATGCCAAACACCAGCCTCCTTTTAAAGTGTCCAGTGGTGTCATTCTTACTTAATCATGACAGATTGATCTCCAGCCATGTCGTCATCAACACCCACACCTGTGTTAATGGAGCAATCACTGAAAAGAGGTTAGCTGGTCCTTTTAAGGCAGGGCTGCAATGATGTTGAAATGTGTTTTGGGGGATAAAGTTCATTTTCTAGCCAAATATTGACTTTGCAAGTAATTGCTGTTAAGCTGATCACTCTTCATAACATTCTGGAGTATATGCAAATTGCCATTAGAAAAAGTGAAGCAGTAGACTTTGTAAAAATTAACATTTGTGTCATTCTCAAAACTTTTGGCCATGACTGTATAAGCTGCAATATGTGGGCTCATATTGTGTATAAGTAGCTATGTGCAGGCTCATACTGTATTAGGAGGCTATGTGGGGCTTATACTGCATATAGGGAGCTATGTGCGGGCTGATACTGTATGTAGGGAACTATGTGCAGGCTCAAACTGTATTTAGGGAGCTACGTAGAGGCTCATACTGTATATAGAGAGCTTTATGTGGGCTCATATTGTATATAGGAGGCTACATGGGGACTCATACTGCATCTAGAGGGCTATGTGGGATCATACTGTATCTAGCTAGCTGTGTCGGGGCTTATACTGTATATTGGGGCTATGTGATGGTTCATACTGTCAGGGCTGGCATCAGCACCCGGCACACCCGGGCAAGTGCCGGGGCCCTGAGCAGGCGGGAGGCCCACTCGCCGTCGGGTACCCCGGCACCCGTTAGCAGTGTCAGCGCCGCCACAGGGCCCCCCCGCTTGCTCAGGGCCCGGCAGCAGCCGGCGCAATACTCACCTCTCCCCGTGCCTCCGCTGCCGCAGCTCCGAGCTCCAGGGGCGTCTGCGCTGGCGCTTCCTCTCTCACAGCAGCGCCGCTGAATGACGTCATCATTCAGCAGCCGGCTGTGGCAGAAAGCGCGCGGACGCCGGACAGGTGAGGCGTGTGTGTGTGTGCCTGCTGCGTGTGTGTATGTGAGAGAGTGCTGCCTGCGGTGCTGTATGTGTGATTGTGGTGGGGGAGGCAGTGATGGTGGTGAGGAGGCAATGATGATGATGGGGAGGCAATGATAATGGGAAGGCAATGATGATGATGATATTAATGGGGAGGCAATGATGATGATGATGGGGAGGCAATGATGATGATGATATTAATGGGGAGGCAATGATAATGATGATGATGGGTAGGCAATGATAATGGGAAGGCAATGATGATGATATTAATGGGGAGGCAATGATAATGATGATGATGGGTAGGCAATGATAATGGGAAGGCAATGATGATGATGATATTAATGGGGAGGCAATGATGATGATAGGGAGGCAATGATGATGATGATGGGCAGGCAATGATGATGAGGGGAGACAATGATGTTGATAATGGGCAGGCAATGATGATGATAATGGGGAGTCTTTCCACAGCACCCTTTCCTGAGCCGTAACAGTGCAGAGCGCAGCACAGTGTAGAGGAGAGCTCCATATTTTGTATGGAGTATTATATGTGGTCCAGTATTCTGTATGGAGCATTATATTGGGTCCAGTATTCTGTATGGAGCATTATAAGGGGGATGGCGGGGTGACATCCTGCATGGGGTATTATATGGGTGATGAGGGGGAGACTATGTGGTGCCCATAATATTGTATGGAGGACTCTACTGTCCAGTCTGTACTGTGCGCTGTGAGGATTTGGTGGTTTTTTAGCTATTGTACAATTTACAATAGGTATCAGTCATGTAATGGAAGAAGAGAAGTGTTTGGCGTTGTGCTATACCCATATTTCTCTGCAGTATCTGTGCATCATGAATCGTTGTCTGTGTTAAGGGGGCCCACTGAGACTCTTTCGCCCGGGGCCCATAAAAACTTGGAGCCGGCCCTGCATACTGTATGGGGGCTGTGTGCGGGCTCATATTGTATGTAGGGGGTTTGTGTAGGGGCATATTGCCTGGGCCTGTGAGCTGTTATCCTCATTGCAGTACGGCTTATTGTTTCCTTTTCTTCTCCTGATTGAAGGAATTTACTGATAAACCTCTGAATGAGCAAAAAGGGGGAAAACATGTCAAAGGAAGATACCATTAAGCTAAGTAAGCAACTGTTCAAGCCATATAGGGTCTATATATTGGTAATAGTGTTGAGCGATACTGCTCGATATCTAAAAATATCGTATCGGAATGGTATCGCCGATATCACTAAATATCGTCGATATCTGATTCCGATACCGGAAGTCCCATGTAAGTCTATGGGAACAAAATATCGCAACAAAAAAAACCCTTTCTTTCGTTGTAAACACAAAATATACACACATAGAATACATATATATATACATGTCATTGTGACATATATATATACATATATTTATAGTTTATACACTTCTACATAGTAAATAGACTCTGATTCAATTGCCGGGTAAAGCCGTGACATACCCCATAGAAGTCGACGGGCTCGGTGCCGAGTACCCCCAAAACCTCTGGCTCTGTGCGACTCAACTTGGGCGTCACGAACAGGATTCTGTAGCTCGCTATAAGCGAGTCCTGTGTGCCTGAATTGAACTGGTTTTGTGCTTGAGAATTGCTAAAATCATCAGAGAATGTATTTGCCATTTTTCCGCTATATCTGCGTCACGACGAGGCACTGGTGAAGAAGAAGGGCGTGCTCTTCGTGAGTGTACACTCACTCAGTGGCGCGAAAACGATGTCCGCACACTCTAAATGTTACTGCAATGTAAGATCGTGCCCCACAGCTCTTCAGTTCCGCCTCCTCATCCTCCTCAGTGTGCGGAAACTAACACGAAGGTCCCGCCTCCCTACAAAAGAGGGGCCCTCTCCAGATGCTAATGACACATGTGACTTGGCAGAGATGGCTAATGGACACGAGCAGAAGTGTGAAGGGATGGAGCAGTCAGAGCTCTCCCCCCACGGAAGCGACCCGATCGCCACGGAACCACCGTTGGGCACCCGGCCTGGAAACCCTCCTACGCTGCAAGAAGCGGAGGATACCCTAAGAGGCCTGGACCGGCACCGGGAGGAGGTCGCCAGGATGGAAGCCAGCTGGCGTGCCCTAAAACTAAACTTGGAGCGGCGCCAATCCCTCTTACCTGAAGTGTCTGTACCGGAAGGTGAGGCACCCGTTCTAGTAGAGGAGTCCATGCGGGCATCCCAGCCCTTGCAATGTGATCCGGTTGACGTTGTCGCAGTGGAGGCACCCGTTCCTGCAAAAAACTCTGCACCGGCAGCACCCCAGATCCCGCTGTCTGCCCCCGTCGCTGAGACAGAAGAAGCGACACCCGTCCTCATGGAGGAGGCCGCGCAGGCACCAGAGGTCTACCTGTCTGTACCGGAGCCCCGACTGTCATCTGTTCCAGAGCCGGCTGCTTCCTCCGCAGGTGAGCGCCGCCAGGACTGGGGGGCGCCAGGAGAGCTGCCGCAAACCGGACATTGTAAGCTGCAGTTTGATGGTGGAGACATGGAGATGCTGGTGGAGGAGAATTCCAACCGGCGTCAGGAGGAAGAGTGGAGACGTTGGGAGCGGGAAGCAGAGTGATAAAGGGAGCAGTGAGAATCCCAAAAGCTTCGGCAACGTCACCTGGAGAAGGACCGGGCAGATAAGGACCGGATGAGAAAAGATAAAGGAACCCTGTGGGAGCCGCGGCGTAAGGGTGCAGTACGGAGCTTTAAATTGAAAGGTGGTTGGGGCTTCATCCAGGAGCCTGGACTTTATTTAGAAGTCTTTGTGACCCGGCGGGACGTGGAGACTCACCTCCCAGAAGGACACCCGGGGAGGGACCTGTTGCCAGGAGACTTGGTGACTTACACCCGACGCTGGGGTTACAATGGATGGTACGCCCTAAATGTTACCAGGTGCGACCCCTACTCCCCAGAGTGTCAGGAACCTGTGAGACCCTCGGAGCCTTCAACCTCCCACATCCAGGCCTCTGCACAAGTGCCCACCCCACGCCGTAAATCTCCCCAGCCTCCCTCAGTGGTCTCCTCAGCAGCCCCAGCTATGGAAATGATAACTATAGCTGGCCCGTACCCGGCGCCTGTTAGGCCCCCTGGGGTTCGTTCAGTCCGGGACATAGGGCTCCAGACCCGGAGGGAGATGAAAGAGGTGGCCACACAGACACAGATATCGGGTCACGACTTGACTGTACAGGCCACACGACGTCATCAGGTCCTGGTGGTCCTTGGTGTCTCGGATGTTTGGCAAGCATCAGAAGAGTACCAGGTGGTACCTGGAACACCCCTGCCAAAGAATTATAAATAACCCGGACAGGGTCCCTGTATGTAAATAGTTAAATTGTTGATGTACCCAGACGGGTGAATGTTCATAAAAATTTTTTTAATTTAATAAAAAACACAACACAGTTTTCATTACTTTTATTACAGTCTCATCCTGCGACGCCATCGATCTCCTGTAAAAAAATGAAAAAAAAAAACAGCAGTATACCACCTGTCCGACGCAGTCCATAGTAACGAGTGTCCCACGACGATCCAGCTCTGCTACATCAGAATGACAGGCAGAGCCTGTCATCCCGGCGCAGCACAGCTGATTACCTGCTTCCCCGGCGGTGACGTCATCGGACTGGTTTACGGCCGGGATTACCCTGCAGTCACTGCAGTTATCGCGAAAAACTGCATGTGACCGCCAGGGAGAAGATAATGGCGGCCATCAAGCAGTCCAGGACGTGACCGCCGGAGATCTTCTGCCAGGTAAGTGCCGCTGACTCCTGACAGACCCGACCGACGGACACTCACAGTGACAGTGACAAATCCGATTCCGGTATCTGATATGACTAAAATATCGGTACTCAATATCGGCCGATACCCGATATTTGCAGTATCGTATCGCTCAACACTAATTGGTAATGTATGTCCATAGAAACATGACTATAAAGGTATATGGGTTTGTAAACTAACTAAATAAAGAGAAAATTATTTAAGGATTTTTTTTGTTATGACTTACATGTATAAGGGCCCCATAGGTTGATCACTTTGGTTGCTGATTGTGGGGGCTCATATTGTATGTAGGTGGCTATGTGGGGGCTCATACTTTGTAAAGCGGGATGTCAGCATACTTAACTCTGCTCAATTTTAAGTCATGGTCTCTCATGTGGCCCCTTGGGAAAATTAATCTCCCACCCCTGCTCTATGTATAGCACTATGTTATGTACAGTATAGTGCTGTACATAAGGGAAAAGTTTGCACGGTGCATGTAGTGCGCTACTATCTCATTTTCTACAGATGTGCACCAAAGCACATGTCTGATACTCACATGACCTATCACATGGGATCATGTGACATGTCACGTGATACACTGGGGTACCTGGGGGTCCCCACATCTTCTAAACTACCCGAGGCCCTGGCTGCTCTTAATCAGACCCTGACCATATATTTTGAGGTCACTTTGACGTTTTTTTGTCAACGAACTATAAATGCATTGGATACATTCCTGGGCGATGGAATAATAATGATATTTCACTTTCTGGCACATACAGTAGAGACTCCTCTCACATTATTATATGAATATAACTCATTGCTTTGTTTTTTCTTTATGTCATTTTTTTTCTGTAAATAAAAAAAACTAGGTCAGAGCACAATTAGTGCACAAGTGCTTGTAAAATGCTCGGTTGCAGACCAAGTTATCATTAAGGAATTTTTATCATAGAAAATAGAGGACCATTCAAAAAAATGTAACACTTTGTATAGCCAAACAGAAACTGAGACATTTTTAGATGACACATTGCATGATATAAAATATGATATTACTATTAAATACTTGTATTTTTCTCATTTTTTATATTGAATTACAAATTAATTGTGAGAAAAATATTAAGAATTGAGAGTCCTCAGTGGTTGATACCTTTTATTGGCTAACTGAAAAGATGGTAACAAATTGCAAGCTTTCGAGACTACGCAGGTCTCTTCATCAGGCAAAGACTAAAACAAAAGCTGAAGAATCACATATTTATACACAAGAGGACACAGGAATAATGCAATAGGTAAGACATGTGACGTGAAGCAGAACTGTCATTATGGCCGAGGGATGAACATAAATATGACTAGTTCATAGATAAGGAGTGAAAGTTTTATTACCCTCTGATTGGGGTCTGGTATTGTGTTGTGATGACCCTAAAAGGTCAAATTAATTGTGCAAATTTTTTCTTCTTATTGATTGAAGCATACAGAGTGTCATGGTCCAGTCCGGAATTTGTGCTCTGCTGTCCTCTCTCAGGACTGGTCATGCGGGGGTTAATTTCCTCGGCCTCGTTCTGGAGCGGGCTGGGCTATTTCAGTCCGTCACAGCCGGCTTACCAGTGTTAGTGATAGCTCAAGCTTCCAGTCTAGAGCCTCTGACCCCTGTTACCTGGTGATCCTCCTGCCTTTGACTTGTTTACTCGTGTATGATCCGGACTGACTCTGACCTCGTCTCTTGGTATCCGTCTCTGCTGCTACGTTCCCTGTCTGGCTATTTGACCCTCGGCTTGGTATACTGACTACGTGTATTGCTGCTCCTTCTGGTACTTCTGCCTCTGTACGGTTTTGACTCGGCTTGCCTGACCACGCTCCCACCACTTGGTGGTGCCTGTGCTTCTGATTTGTATAGCTTCTCTGTGTACGCAGTCTCACTTCCCTCCCTAGCTCCCTCTGGGGAAGATTGCACTACACTGCAGTATTCTGACAGCTCCCATCTGGTTTTGACCTACTGGCTTGTTTTCTGACCACGGGCTTGCTGAGACCTCTGGTTCTTGTATGACTGTTTATTCCTAACTCAGCTTTGGATGTTTTTGCTGCCACCTGGTGGTTGTTTTGGCTGCTGCAGTGCAGGCTTGTCCTGAGCACACTGGCCTGCATTTCAGCTGCGTTACTCAGAGTGCACATGGCTTCTGTGGGCCCTTGGAGAGAGAAAAACAGCATTTTTGGTTGCATTCCCTTTGGTTTGGGGTGTTAAGGTTCTGCTTGGGACTTCCTTTTTCACGGGGACTGGTCCAAAAGTAAAGAATCAGACCACAGGTCATAGAAAGAATAGTAACAGGAAAAGAAACACCAAGCACTTCAGTTCTTGATGTCACAACCCAGAACTATAATGGGTTTTGCCATAACCTTTGCTTGGAAGCGCACTCTGTCTTCCATGTAGAATCTCCCTCTCTCTTCTATGTTGAAGCTCCTTCTCTCTTCCATGTAGGAGCTCCCTCTCTCTTCCATCTAGAAGCTCCCTCTCTCTTTCTCTCTTCCATGTAGAGGCTCCCTCTCTCTTCCATGTAGACGCTCCCTCTCTCTTTCTCTCTTCCATGTAGAAGCTCCCTCTCTCTTCCATGTAGACGCTCCCTCTCTCTTCCATGTAGAAGCTCCCTCTCTCTTTCTCTATTCCATGTAGAAGCTCCCTCTCTCTTCCAAGTAGAAGCTCCCTCTCTCTTCCATGTAGAGGCTCCCTCTCTCTTCCATGTAGAGGCTCCCTCTCTCTTCCATGTAGAGGCTCCCTCTCTCTTCCATGTAGAAGCTTCCTCTCTCTTCCATGTAGAAGCTCAATGTCACGCTCTCTCTGTATACGGGAGAACCGGGGTCTATGCTGACCCTAAGCTGGGGTCCTGGCTAATCCCTCTACCTGGAGGTACTGTTGATGGTACAGAGGTCCAGGCCGCCAGCGTAAACCCTATCTCCTGTGAATCCCTAACCACTGTAATCTAGTCCTGAGAAGGACCCTGATTACCACCACAAGGATCAGGAAGGTAACTGCTTTCACACACAGTATAAGACAAACGAGACAGTACAAGGGGTAAAATAAAAGAACACCTTGCATACAAAACTACCAATACAGAGGGAACACAAACGGGTAGGGAGATAACTAATAAAGCAAGGAGAGGAGAAAACCACAACAGGTATTCTTAGCTTAGACTTCTCAATACGATCCGCTCTGCTGGTCTGCATGAATGCTTTCACCGACACTTCCCCAGCAGACAGGCAGGTATAAGAAGGAAACCAATTAACAAAACATTAATTGCAGCTGAGCGAGGCTGGTCAGTCCAGCACAGAGAGAGAAAGAATTAACTCCCTCAGTGCCGAAAAACACCCAGCACCAGAAACTCAGCTGTGCGAAGTCAGGGTGTGCAATCGCGAACGATCTTCGCAGCGACACACCCGTGACAGTACCCCCCCTTCTACGAGGGGCCTCTGGACCCTCAGGGCCGGGTTTATCTGGGTGAGTAGTGTGGAAGGCCCGAACCAATCGGTCTGCGTTAATATCCGACGCAGAAACCCACGTCCTCTCCTCAGGACCATACCCTCTCCAATGAACAAGGTACTGAAGGGACCGGCGATTCAGACGTGAATCGATGACTCTCGACACCTGGAACTCCAAGTTACCATTGACCACCACAGGAGGAGGAGGTAAAGGTGAAGGTATCACCGGCGCCACATACTTCTTAAGTAACGATCTGTGGAACACATTATGAATTTTAAATGTAGGAGGGAGGTCAAGACGGAATGCAACCGGATTAATTATAGCACTGATCTTGTATGGCCCGATGAACCTGGGACCTAGTTTCCAGGAGGGAACCTTAAGTTCAATATTCTTGGTAGACAACCATACCAGATCGTTCACACTTAGGTCCGGACCAGACACTCTCCTCCTATCAGCCATACGTTTGTATCGGTTCCCCATAGAACTCAGATTATTCAGCACTCCTCTCCACACTGAAGCAAGTGACGACGAAAACCGTTCCTCCTCAGGAACCCCAGAAGAGCCCCCCCTATTGAAAGTACAAAACTGGGGGTGAAAACCATATGCCCCAAAAAACGGGGACTTACCAGTGGACTCGCTCCGCCTATTATTTAGAGCAAACTCCGCCAGAGGCAAGAAAGAAGCCCAGTCCTCCTGGTTCTCTGACACAAAACACCGGAGATATGTCTCCAAGCTCTGGTTCAGACGCTCTGTCTGACCATTGGTCTGCGGGTGAAAAGCCGATGAAAATGACAACTGCATCCCCCGCCGTGTACAAAATGCTTTCCAGAACTTGGACACGAACTGAGACCCCCGATCCGACACCACATCGGAGGGTACCCCGTGAAGCCTTACAATCTCCCCAATAAACACCTGCGCAAGAGTTTTAGCATTAGGAAGAGAAGGAAGAGCGATAAAATGTGCCATCTTGCTGAACCTGTCCACCACAACGAGTATGACTGTTTTACCCGAAGATGGCGGGAGATCCGTAATGAAGTCCATAGACAGATGAGTCCACGGACGCTCGGGATCTTCAAAGGTAAGAGGGTCCCCGACGGATGGGTATGTGGGGTCTTAAGCGCGCACAAACCTCGCAGGACGCAGACAAAAGTTACCACCTCCCTATGTAAGTTAGGCCACCAAAACCGGCGCGAGAGGAGATCCTCAGTTGCTTTACTCCCTGGGTGTCCTGCCAAAGCTGAATTATGATGTGCCTCGATCACCCTTTGTCGCAACTGACTTGGAACAAACAGTCTCCCTGGAGGTCCTACAGGGGCGTCCCCCTGAGCCTCCAATACCTCCTCCTCAAGCTCAGAGCATACTGCCGACACCACCACCCCCTTTGAAGGACTGGAACCGGGTCCTCCGTATTTCCAGCCCCTGGGAAACAGCGAGACAAGGCATCCGCCTTAACATTCTTTGACCCAGGACGATATGTGACGACAAAATTAAACCTGGTAAAAAACAACGACCACCTAGCTTGTCTGGGATTCAGACGTTTAGCGGACTCTGAATATAGCAGGTTTTTGTGATCGGTAATGACAGTGACCGGGTGGACTGCCCCCTCCAAAAAATGACGCCACTCCTCAAAAGCCAACTTAATGGCCAAGAGCTCCCTATTGCCGACATCATAATTCCTCTCAGCGGACGACAATTTTTTAGAGAAGAAGGCGCATGGATGCCATTTACCAGGGGACGAACCTTGTGACAATACCGCTCCCACCCCTACCTCGGAAGCGTCCACCTCAACAATGAATGGCTGAGACGCATCAGGCTGAACAAGTATGGGTGCAGAAGCAAAACATTTTTTCAAAGATGAAAACGCTTGACAAGTCCCTTTTCAGACCACTTTGAAAAATCCGTCCCTTTTTTAGTCATGTCTGTGAGAGGTTTAACTATGGAGGAGAAATTACGAATGAATTTCCGGTAGTAGTTAGCAAACCCCAGGAAACGTTGTAATGCCTTAAGATCCTCTGGCAGATCCCACTCAAGAACTGCCCGCACTTTCCCAGGGTCCATACGAAAACCGGATGCTGAGACCAGGAATCCTAAAAACTGAAGTTCCTGTACGGCGAACACACACTTTTCCCATTTGGCGTACAGTTTATTATCCCGCAAATCTGTAACACCTGCCTAACATGCTCCTGATGAGACACAAGATCTGGCGAGTAAATTAAGATATCATCCAGATATATGACCACAAACTGTCCCATTAGGTGGCGAAAGATGTCATTTAGAAAGTGTTGAAACACCGCCGGGGCAATACTCAGACCAAATGGCATGACAAGGTTCTCATAATGCCCCTCCGGAGTGTTAAACGCCGTCTTCCACTCATCCCCTCCTTCATCCTAATCAGATTGTACGCCCCCCTGAGATCCAACTTAGAGAACCATTTGGCACCCACGATCTGATTGAAGAGATCGGGAATAAGTGGGAGCGGATACGGATCTCGGACCGTAATCCGATTAAGCTCACGGAAATCCAGGCAAGGGCGTAGGCCTCCATCTTTTTTCTTCACAAAGAAGAACCCCGCGGCCACCGGGGAAGATGAAGGTCTAATATGCCCCTTAGCCAGACTCTCTGAAATATAATCCTTCATGGCCTGTCTCTCAGGACCAGAAAGGTTATACAACCTAGATTTCGGTAACTTGGCCCCAGGGATCAAGTTAACAGCACAGTCATACTCGCGATGAGGAGGTAGTTCTTGACACCCTTCCTCGAGAATACATCCTCAAAGTCCACCAGAAATGGAGGTAAGGCCCTAGGAGCGACCGCACCAATGACAGTATTCATGCAGTTTTTATTACAGAAATCGCTCCATTGGCTTATCTCTCTGGATTGCCAATCAATAACCGGGTTATGCTTAGTTAGCCAAGGCAGGCCCAGCACTATAGGAGTGGGAAGACCCTCCAACACATAACAAGACAACAGTTCTTTATGTAGCGCCCCCACTTGAAGATCAATGTTATGCACTGCTTGCACAAAACTTCCCTGACCGAGAGGTCTGGCGTCGATCGAGAATATGGGGACGGGTTTAGCCAACCCACACAATCGCATACCTTGAACCCGGGCAAAGCGAGCATCCACCAGATTAGCCCCGGCCCCACTATCCAGAAGAACAGATATCCTCTCAGTTCTCGCACCCACCACCACCTCCGCCGGTACGAGAAACTGAGACGAACTTAGGGACGAAATACTTACTCCCAGATTGCCGTCCACCACACAATCTGGGATCAATAGTTTTCCGGCGACTTCTCACTCTGCAAAGGACGGGATGGACACCCCCTAATAAAATGTCCCTTTTTTCCACAGAAGAAACAACTTCTTGTTTTGTGGCGCCCCACCGATCCCCTCCCCGGAATGATGTCCCTCCTAATTGCATAGGCTCCTCTGGACTGACCAGGGGAACCTCCGTGTAAGGGACCCTTGAGGAAAGTGGAGTCATCACAGGGGGCGGAGTTACCCCGCACCTCTCCCGCAACCGTCTATCAATGCGAATAGCAAGGGCCATAGCGGCCTCCAGTGACGTGGGAGGGTCATACTGCGCCAACACATCTTTTAATTTGTCAGATAAACCTTGACAAAACTGGCTCCTAAGAGCTGGGTCATTCCACTGGGTGTCCGTGGCCCACCTACGGAACTCCGAAGAAAATTCCTCTGCCGGACGATCTCCCTGCTGTATCCTACGTAACTTAGATTCAGCAAGGGAGACCCGATCCGGGTCATCATATACAAGACCCAGAGCTGCGAAAAATCTATCCACTGACTGGAGAGCCGGGGAGCCCGGGGGAAGAGAGAACGCCCAGGATTGGGGTTCCCCTTGTAGGAGCGAGATGACAATTCCCACTCTTTGATCTTCACTCCCAGATGACCGAGGTCGCAGCCGAAAGTACAATTTACATGCCTCCCGGAAAGCAAAAAACTTGTCCCGCCCTCCAGTGAACCTGTCCGGGAGAGCTACTTTAGGTTCAGTACTGGCTTGCTCTGGGGGGTACAAAGCCTTGGACTTAACATCCCTCAGCTCCATGGACAAACTCTGCAACTGCTGAGCTAGACTGGCTACTGGATCCATGGTGGCTGGGGAGAATCTTAAATATGGTCGATGAAAATGTCACGCTGTCTCTGTATACAGGAGAACCGGGGTCTATGCTGACCCTAAGCTGGGGTCCTGGCTAATCCCTCTACCTGGAGGTACTGTTGATGGTACAGAGGTCCAGGCCGCCAGCGTAAACCCTATCTCCTGTGAATCCCTAACCACTGTAATCTAGTCCTGAGAAGGACCCTGATTACCACCACAGGGATCAGGAAGGTAACTGCCTTCACACACAGTATAAGACAAACGAGACAGTACAAGGGGTAAAATAAAAGAACACCTTGCATACAAAACTACCAATACAGAGGGAACACAAACGGGTAGGGAGATAACTAATAAAGCGAGGAGAGGAGAAAACCACAACAGGTATTCTTAGCTTAGACTTCTCAATATGATCCGCTCTGCTGGTCTGCATGAATGCTTTCACCGACACTTCCCCAGCAGACAGGCAGGTATAAGAAGGAAACCAATTAACAAAACATTAATTGCAGCTGAGCGAGGCTGGTCAGTCCAGCACAGAAAGAGAAAGAATTAACTCCCTCAGTGCCGAAAAACACCCAGCACCAGAAACTCAGCTGTGCGAAGTCAGGGTGTGCAATCGCGACGATCTTCGCAGCGACACATCCGTGACACTCCCTCTCTCTTCCATGTAGAAGCTCTCTCTCTCTTCCATGTAGAAGCTCCCTCTCTCTTCCATGTGAGCTCCCTCTTCTTCATGAGAGCTCCTCTCTCTTCCATGTAGAAGCTCTCTCTCTTCCATGTAGAAGCTCCCTCTCTCTTCCATGTAGAAGCTCCCTCTCTCTTCCATGTAGAAACTCCTTCTCTCCTCCATGTAGAAGCTCCCTCTCTCTTCCATGTAGAAGCTCCCTCTCTCTTCCATGTAGAAGCTCCCTCCTCTTCTATGTAGAAGCTCCCTCTCTCTTCCATGTAGAAGCTCCCTCTCTCTTCCATGTAGAAGCTCCTCTCTCATCCATGTAGAAGCTCCTTCTCTCTTCCATGTAGAAGCTTCTTCTCTCTTCCATGTAGAAGCTCCCTCTCTCTTCCATGTAGAAGCTCCCTCTCTCATCCATGTAGAAGCTCCCTCTCTCTTCCATGTAGAAGCTCCCTCTCTCTTCCATGTAGAAGCTCCCTCTCTCTTCCATGTAGAAGCTCCCTCTCTTCCATGTAGAAGCTCCCTCTCTCTTCCATGTAGACACTCCCTCTCTTCCATGTAGAAGCTCCTTCTCTCTTCCATGTAGACACTCCCTCTCTCTTCCATGTATATAACTGTTATTAAACTATTATTTTTAATAATATTCATAACATATGAGTTGAATTTAATAATTAATACATTTTTATTTTTACACTTATTGTTTTTTGTCTTATTTTTAACACAATGTACATAAGTGCTAGACAGACATCACATTAATTATGCAATTCTATAATCCAAGTTTAGGTATAGTAAATAACCTATCATAAGCAGCATGCTATGATATAAATTCATGCATTCTATGAAATATGGTCTTTGGACAAAAGAAATCTATATGTAAAGTAACCAAAAAAAGCAATATGCAGTATACTCAAAAAGGTCTTTGAAATAGTCTGAGGTTGAGCAGATGGTGCAGTATACATTGGGATATATTTAAACAGTCTAATTTGTCTTTGTCCACATCCCAATACATTCTGCTACTTGTGATTCAGATTTCTTTCTTGAGATCTCTTCCTAGAAGAAGCGGAGAACATTGTGATGGGAATTCATTAACCAGGACAAACACATCCTTAATGCAGATGGAGCCATCTGGTCTATTGCATTTTCTTATATTATTTTTTATGAACTATACTCTTTTAGCCCCATACTAAATTATGTAATCTATATAAAAATGAACAATTCCATCATCGTTCATCTGGTGGGGCTAATATCTGTTGGCACTGGTTTAAAAATAGAAAGATGGAATTAATGAATTTTTTAGAATTAAATAACATTTTTACATACATTTCTGTATACAAAGTAGCAAGCAAAAGTTTTAGGCAGGTGGTATCTAGTTTACCGAAATATGATTCTATTTTACTTTTCATGTGGACATTATAAGAAGGTGAATCTAGACATGAGGGCAATCTTGGCTATTGCCCAAAGTTGTGGGGGGCTAATAAACAGATTGCCAACCGCATTATAATGACCTTTTGTAGTGAACTTTTCTGGCTCCGCTCTTCTAATGATGCAAAATGGCAGTGCAGTTCAAGGGGAGCTCCCATCGCCTCTGCTGTGACGTGCCAGCGCGATGATGTCATCAGCTGCTGCCGGCGCAATGATGTCATTGCACTACCATGTACGCACTGGCCAGTCTAGAAGTGGATCCTCAGGGAGCCGGAGTGTATGGGATATGTGGCTGACACTGTACATAAGAGGTTATGTGGGGGCTCACACTTTATTCAGGAGGCTACATAGAGGCTAATACTGCATGTAGGAGGCTATATGCAGGCTCATACAGTATACAGGAGGCTTTACGTTATAAATTAATTTTTAAGGGTATTTTTTTGTTATGGTTTACATGTATAAGGGCTTCATAGGTTGATCGCTTGTGTTTTTTTTTGAAGGGGCTGTGTAGGGGCTCATTTTGTATGTAGGGGCCATGTGGTTGGACATATTGTATATAGGGGGATGTCAACATACATAATTCTGCTCAATATTTTGTCATACAATTATTAATAATTATTTTTATATCATATTAATATTGAGCAAATTAATTAAATTAAATTAATTACCGTAATTTCAGTCTATTGGATCGGCCTCCACAATCGTCAATGTCTGTCATGTGGCCCCTTGGGAAACTCAATCTCCCAACCCTGCTCTATTTTATATAGGGCTATGTTATTTAAAGTGCCGTACACAAGGGAAAAATTTGCGTGGCGGGCTTTGCGCGGCACTATCTTTATCATTTTTCATGTGCAGATGTGCCCCAGAGCACCTGTGTGTAACTCACAGGACCTATCACATGATCTATCAGGGAGCGGTCATGTGACATGTCACGTGATACAACGGGTGCCTGGGGGGACATGCTTTCTAAACTGTCCTGGGGCCTGGCTACTCTTAATCCACCCCGGCATCCAGATGACACACAATGTTGTGCAAGGGTTTTAAGCAGATATGGAAAAAATGCTCTAAATTACGTTTGTTATCAAAAATAAAAGTGTTAGTTTATTTTTATTAATTAACAAGATGCAAATTGAAGGAATCAAAGAAAATCTAAATCAAAGCAATATTTGACCAACCTTTTTATTCAAAACAGCATCTATTTATTTGGGTATATTTGCATAAAGTTAGGGAATTTGTAGAATTATAGTCAGGTGCATGAGTAAAAAATTATACCAAACAGGTGATAATGATTATCATTTTATATGTACAGTGGCATGTAAAAGTTTGAGCACCTGTGGTCACAATTACTGTTATTGTGAACAGTTAGGCTGAGTTCAAACTAGGCGTTTTTGCTGCGTTTTTTGATGAGTTTTTTTCTGCTAATTTTCAGCTTCTTTTTACAGTACCAGCAAAACCTTTGAGATTTCAGAAATCTGCACACACATTGTTTTTTTTTGTCATTAGTATTTTGTGCTTTGCCTGGTTTTTAGGACATAGAGCATGTCACTTCAGCATTTAATTGGAATTTTTCACCCAGTGAATTGAATGAAAGAAAAGCATGAAAAATCACACCAAAACCACAGCAAAACCTGCTCACTCAGGTTTGCTGCAGAAAAAGAAAAGCAGCAAAAACTCCCAGTGTGAATTTAGCCTTATTGTAAAAGGTTAAGCAAGTTGAAAATGAAATGATCTCTAAAAGGCCTAAAATTAAAGTTATAGATATCACATGTCCTTTGAATTTTAGGCAAAAATATATATATTATCATCTTTTCCACTTGGAAAAAAAATTAAAATGGGTCCATGCAAAAGTTTTAGCACCCTGCATGTTTAGTACCTAGTAGCACCCCCTTTTTGAAAATATCATAGCTTGTAAACACTATTTGTGGCCAGACAAGAGTCTTTTAATTCTTTCTTGAAGGATAAGAACAAGTAAGGAAAGTGGAGTACCAAGTTTTTTATTTGCTAAAACCCTTCCCTCCCCCTCATGGCAATTATGGCAAATAGGGCAGTTCCAATACGGACCAAATTAATTTAGACCAACTCTGTTGGCCGAATTTAAGCAAATCTGTTTGAATTTCTGAAGATTTGCTTATATCTCATATCGGAACATTTGATACATATTAATAAAGGACCCTATTTGTATGTATGTATTATAGTAAAATACATAACTAATACTCTAAAAAAATAATTTTCATTATTTTCCTTTTTTAAAAGGGTTAATTATTCTCAAAAGTGAGGGAGTGGCAGAGGTTCATTACTGGAGAACATATTCAGTTTAGTCTATGTCATATCAGAAATCAAATCAATTTCACTTGAGCCCAATAACAATACATCCAAATGGCATGGCTTCCTAATGACCGGCATCATACGTACAACCTTTACCCGTATGATGCATCCCAGTGACTCATCCTCTGCCAGTAAAACTGCATAGAAATGTGCGCTAAGCAGAAAGCAATTAGAGCAAGAAATCATTCCGCAAGTCCCCTGTAGTGGGAAGAGATGTGTCACAATAGCCTGCAGGCGTGACAAAGGCAACATTAATGGTGATATGTGCGAGAGAGGCAACAAATTACCGTTTTTTTGGTTCAGAACAAGCAATAAATAGATAATGATTGCAGATGAGGTTGTAACATGTACCGAGTGAGGTGATAACGGATGATTCGATGGCTGATGAGAAACCTCAAACTGTGATACTTGTATTGAGTTAATAACGCCAGTGTTAGATTTTATCAGGTCATCATGATACTGGTCATAAAATAATCAAACTATACTGATGTTTAGACAATTATCCCATAAAAACACTAAGAATAAACTATAGTAAAGATGTATATCTTTGTACCGTGTTAGCCAGTAGATAGAAAAATATTTAGAGTTGAGAGTCCTCAGTGGTTGATACCATTTAATGGCTAACTGAAAAGATGGTAACAAATTGCAAGCTTTCGAGACTACTCAGGTCTCTTCATCAGATGTTGTATTAGTCTATGCCTGATGAAGAGACCTGAGTAGTCTCGAAAGCTTGCAATTTGTTACCATCTTTCAGTTAGCCATTAAAAGGTATCAACCACTGAGGACTCTCAACTCTAAATATTTTTCTAAGAATAAACTATTCATTCTTTCCTCAAGATGAAAGGAAGCGGTGGTCACAGGTTTTTCTTCTGACTCAAGCATATAGGTGGCACAGTCCTGGGTACAGAACTGGTCAAAGTGCTAATAGACTAATACAGAGGAGGTCATCAGGGTTAACTCCTTCACCCCTGAGCCTGTTTTCACCTTCCTGACTGGGCCAAATTCTACAATTCTGACCAGTGTCACTTTATGTGGTAATAACTCTGGAACGCTTCAACGAATCCCAGTGATTCTGAGACTGCTTTTTCATAACACATTGTACTTCATGTTAGTGGTAAATTTAGGTCAAACTTTTTTGCATTTATTTGTGAAAATATCAGAATTTTGGGAAAATTTTGAAAATGTAGCACTTTTCAAACTTTTAGGCTAAGTTCACACGTTGCGGAATTGCCGTGGAAATTTCCGCAGCAATCCCGCACTTCTCCCGCAGGAAATATGCATTTTTTTTGTATGCGTATTCCCGCCAGAAACTAGCGTTTTGCAAGCGTAATTAGCTTGCAGAATGCTAGCGTTTTCCTAGCGATCTGTAGCATTGCTTGGAAAACTGATTGACAGGTTGGTCACACGAGTCAAACATAGTGTTTGACATGTGTGACCAACTTTTTACTATTGATGCCGCCTATGCCGCATCAATAGTAAAAAGATCTAATATAAAAATAATAATAAAAAAAAAAAATAATGATATTCTGACCTTCCGGCGGCCTCCGCAGCTTTCCCGCCTTCAGCGACGCTCCCGGCAACTCCCGTTCCCAGGAGTCCTTTGCGACAAATCACCCCGATGACGTAGCATCACGCGAGACCGCTACGCCGTCTGGGTGATTCTCGCAAAGGACTCCTGGGACCGGGAGCGTCGCTGAAGGCGGGAAGGCTGCGGGGGCCGCCGGAAGGTGAGAATATCATTATTTTTTATTTTAATTATTGTTTTACCAGGGATATGGTACCCAGGGCCTGGAGGAGAGTCTCCTCTCCTCCAGGCCCTGGGTACCATCGCACATGAACCGCTTACATTCCGCAAAATTAATGAACATGTTGCTATTTTTTCCGCGAAGCGTTTTTTTCGCGGAAAAAAATGCAACATGTGGTCAAAACATGCGGAATCAATTAACATGTATAGGATGCTTAATGCTTGCGTTTTTTTTTCGCGTTTTTACAGCAGAAAATCGCGGAAAAAACGCGAACAAAAACCCCAAATATTCCTGAACGTGTGCACTTAGCCTCCATGTTTATATCCTTAAACCAGTTTTTCATAATTTTTGAAACTTTTTTTGTTAAACTTTTAACCCTTTTAACTTTCTCATTTTTCCAACAAAATATACAAAACTGTTTGTTTTAGGAACCACATCACGTTTGAATTGACTTTGAAGGACCTATATGACAGAAAATACCCAAAAGTGACACCATTTTAAAAACTGCATCCCTCAAATTGCTCAAACCCACATTCAAGAAGTTTATTAACCTTTTAAGAGCTTCACAGATTTAAGCAATGTAGAACGAAAATATGAACATTTTAATTTTTCTCATAAAAATGTTCATTTAACACAAAATTTTACATTTTTACAAAGGTAACAAGAGAAAATGAACCATATAATTTATTCTGCAATTTCTCATGAGTATGTCGATACCTCATATGTAGTGGAAAACTACTGTTTGCGCACATGGCAGGGTTTGGAAGGGAAGGATCGCCATTAGACTTTTGTAACGCAAAATTGGCTGGAATAGATAGCAGATACCGTGTTGCAGAGCCCCTCATGTGCCTAAACAGTGGACACTAGGGTTGAGCATTCCGATACTGCAAGTATCGGGTATCGGCCGATATTGGCTGTATTGGAATTCCGATTCCGAGTACCGATATTTTCGTCTTATCGGATACCGGAATCGGGATTGTCACTGTCACTGTCAGTGTCCGTCGGTCGGGTCTGTCAGGAGTCAGCGGCACTTACCTGGCAGAAGATCTCCGGCGGTCACGTCCTGGACTGCTTCATGGCCGCAATCTTCTTTCCCCGGCGGTCACATGCAGTTTCTCGCGATAACTGCAGTGACTGCTGGGTAATCCCGGCCGTAAAGCAGTCAGTCCGATGACGTCACCGCCGGGGAAGCAGGTAATCAGCTGTGCTGCGTCGCGATGACAGGCTCTGCCTGTCATTGCGATGTAGCAGAGTTGGATCGTCGTGGGACTGTCGTTATGGACTGCGTCGGACAGGTGGTATACTGTTGGTTTGTTTTTTTTCTTTTTTTACAGGAGATCGATGGCGTCGCAGGAATGAGAGAGTAATAAAATTAATGAAAACTGTGTTGTCTCTTTTATTTCATTAAAATACTTTTTTCTTGCTTTGTCTTTTTTTTATACATTTAATAACTTTGGGATTAATAATGGATCGGTGTCTTATTGACACCTCTCCATTATTAACCGGGCTTATTGTCACCGTGCAATCAACAGTGACATTAACCCCTTATTACCCCGCTTGCCACCGCTACAGGGCAAGTGGGAAGAGCCGGGTAAAGTGCCACAATTGGCACATCTTTTGATGCGCCAAATGTGGGGCTGCTGTAGCCTGGTATTATCAGGCTGTTGAGGGCCAAAATCCATGGGCCTTGACAGTCTTTTAATACCAGGCCGCAGCAGTCTGCATTTTACTTGGCTGGTTAACAAAAATAGGGGGGATCCCCACGCCGTTTTTTTTTCGAGGGGATCCCCTATTTTTGTTAACCAGCCAAGCTAAGCAGACTGCTGTGGCCTGGTATTATCAGGCTGGCAAGGTCCATGGATATTGGATCCTTACCAGCCTGAAAAACCAGGCCTCAGCGGTCTGCTTCATCTGGCTGGTTAACAAAAATAGGGGGGACCCCACGCCAATTTTTTTCGAGGGGATCCCCTATTTTTGTTAATCAGCCAAGATATGCAGACTGCTGTGGCCTGGTATTATCAGGCTGGCAAGGTCCATGGATCTTGGCTCCTTAACAGCCTGAAAATCCAGGCCTCAGCGGTCTGCTTCATCTGGCTGGTTAACAAAAATAGGGGGGACCCCACGCCAATTTTTTTCGAGGGGATCCCCTATTTTTGTTAATCAGCCAAGATATGCAGACTGCTGTGGCCTAGTATTATCAGGCTGGCAAGGTCCATGGATCTTGGCTCCTTAGCAGCCTGAAAATCCAGGCCTCAGCGGTCTGCTTCATCTGGCTGGTTAACAAAAATAGGGGGGACCCCACGCCATTTTTTTTTCGAAGGGAACCCCTATTTTGTTAATCAGTTCCCTCTGACGTCACTGATTGTGTCCCTGGCTGACCTGAAGTGAAAGTGGAAAGCAATCAATTAAGCTTTCCACTTAAGGGCCCGTCTCACATAGCGATATCGCTACCGAGATCGCTGCTGAGTCACTAGTTTTGTGACGCAGCACCGAGCTCACCAGCGATATCGCTGTGTGTGACATTCAGCGACGATCAGCCCCCTGCCGGGTATCGCTGATCGTCGCTGAAATGTCAGGACCTTTTTTTGATCGCTGGTTTCCCGCTGACAGGCACACATCGCTGCGTGTGACAGGCGGGAGACCACCGATCCGCTGGTAACCAAGGTACACAGCGGGTTTCCAGGCGCGGGGCTGTGCCTAGAAACCCGCTGTGTACCTTGGATACCAGCGCCCTGATGCAGGGAGCTGGTATCCAAGGTACACAGCAGGTTTCCAAGCGCTGCGCGGTGCCTGGAAACCCGCTGTGTACCTTGGTTACCAGCGGATCGCTGGTCTCCCGCCTGTCACACGCAGCGATGCGTGCCTGTCAGAGGGAAACCAGCGATCAAAAAAAGGTCCTGACATTTCTGCGACGATCAGCGATACCCGGCAGGGGGGCTGATCGTCGCCGAATGTCACACACAGCGATATCGCTGGTGAGCTCGCTGCTGCGTCACAAAACTAGTGACTCAGCAGCGATCTCGGTAGCGATATCGCTATGTGAGACGGGCCCTTAAGCGATGTTACCCGCAGTGTCGCTGTCCCAGATCGCTGCCTGAGCTGCCTGTTTGGCAGCTCAGCAGCGATCATGTAGCGATACACCAGCGATCCTGACAAGTGCATATCGTTGTCGGGATCGCTGGTGTATCGTTATGTGACACCCAGCCTTTACTCTCCTGTCAGGCAGGAGAGGAACTCATTCATTTGGGGTTTACTGTGAGGCTGCAGCATTAGCTGCGGTCCCTGCATTAAACATTAACCCTTTCTGAAGGATTACACCGTGGGACCTGACTGTGCATGGGATAGGTAAGAATAATTTTGCTTTTTTATTTTATTTTTATTACAGGAAATGGTTTTTGCAGTAAAATAAAAGATGGTCAAAAACATGTGTCTTTATTTCATTAAAATGATTTTTAATTAAAGTGTGTGTGTTTTATTTTATTTCATGCAATAGGATTAATAATTGATAGTTGTCTAATTGACAGCTCTCAATTATTAACCTGGCTTAAGGTCACCTTTCAATAGCAAGGTGGCTTTAACCCCATATTAACCCATTCGCCACCGCTACAGGGCAATGGGAATAGACGGGCAAAGTGCCAGAAAGGGCGAATCTAATTATAGATTTGTCTTTCCTGGGGTGTCTGGGGGCAGATGTTAGTAGCCGGGGGGGGGGCAAAAATAATGGTCCCTCTCTGGGCTATTATTATCTGCCCCCACTCACTGGCTTTGTCTGTCTGGTTGCGAAAATAGGGCGGGAGCCCACGCATTTTTTTTCAGCAATTTTACACCTCATATATATATATACATGTCATTGAATTTGTGACACATATATATATATATATATATTTATATTTGTAGTTCATACACTTCTACATAGTATAATAGCCGCTAATTCAATTGCCGGCTTTTGTGAAAATGCAGAACCCGACATGAAATGACACTTGGTGTACATAGGGTTAACCATGTCTTTTCATGTCCTTTGCTATCTAATTTGCACAAACAATTAAATCAGACTATGTGTGCAAAATTTCACACCTGTAGGGGTTAATTAAAGGTGTAAATTCGTAGCAAAAAAGTCCGTTTTTTTTTTACAACGAATTTACACCTTTAATTAACCCCTACAGGTGTGAAATTTTGCACACATAGTCTGATTTAATTGTTTGTGCAAATTAGATAGCAAAGGACATGAAAATACATGGTTAACCCTATGTACACCAAGTGTCATTTCATGTCGGGTGCTTCTGTCTTTTCACTGAAGCCGGCTTTACCCGGCAATTGAATCAGAGAATATTTTACTATGTAGAAGTGTATAAACTATACATATATGTATATATATATATGTCACAATGACATGTATATATATATATATGTATTCTATGTGTGTATATTTAGTGTTTACAAGGAAAGAATGGGGTTTTTTTAGTTGCGATATTTTGTTCCCATAGACTTACATGGGACTTCCGGTATCGGTATCGGGTATCGCCGATATTTTAGTGATATCGGCGATACCATTCCGATTCCGATACTTTAGGATATCGGAAAGTATCGCTCAACTCTAGTGGACACCCCTCACAAAGCATCCCCATTTTGGAAACTACATCTCTCATGGAACTTATCTAGACTTAGCTTGGACCCACAGGTGCTTCACAGAATTTTATAGCGTTGAGGCATGAAAATGAAAATGAAAAATTATATTTTTTCACAGAAACATGTTCCTTTTGCCCCAAATTGCTCATGATCACAAGGGTAACAGAAGAAAATATACTATACAATTTGTTGCAAAATTTCTCCGGAGTACACCAATACCCCATATGTGGTATAAAAAAGCTACTGTTTTGGTGCACAGAAGAGCTTTGGAAGGGAAGGCTTGCCAATTGAATCCAGGATCAAAATTTTTGCTTGAACAGATTGCGGATGCCATGTCACATTTTAAGAGTCCCTGACATGCCAAAACAGTAGAAACCACCACAAGTGACCCAATGTTGGAAACTACACCTCTTCAGGAGTTCATCTTGCAGTATAGTGAGCATTTTTAACCTTCAAGCAAATCACAGAATAGTATAACATTGGGCTGAGTCAATGGAAAATTTCCATTTTTCCACTAAAATGTTATTTTATCCTCAAGTTTTCAATTTTCAGAAGGGTTATTGGGAGAAAATGGACCACAAAATATGTTACTCAATTTCTCCTGAGTATGTTGATACCCCATATGTGGTCAAAAACTACTTTTGAGGCACAGTGCAAAGTTCAGAATGGAAGGAGCGCCATATTGTAGTGCACATTTTGCTGGAATGGTTTGAGTGTGCCATATCACATTTACAGAGAACCTTAGGTCCAAGAACAGCAGAACTCCCCATAAGTGACCTCATTTTACAAACTACACCTCTCAATTAATTCATATAGGGGTGCAATGATCATATTGACACTATGGGTGTGCTGCTGAATTTTATACCATTGGGCGGTGAAGAAATAATAAATTCAATATTTACCACAATTAATTTGTTTTAGCCCCAAATTTTACATTTTGATTTGGGAAAATGGGTAAAAATGGCACGAAAATTTGTCACACAATTTCTGCTGAACGTGGCATTATCTCATATGTGGCTGTACAGCACTGCTTAGCCACACGACGAGGCTTGGGAGAGAGAGAGCACAATCTGACTCTTGAAGAACAAAATTATAGTACAATAGTTTGTAGACTCCATATAAAAAGCCCTAAAATACCAGAAGAGCAGAATACCCCCTCACATGACCCCATTTTGGAAATTCCAACCCTCTGGGAATGTTTCTAGAGAGGCAATGACGAGTTTGACTCAATGGAGGCTTGGCAGAAACAGTAAGAAATAGTATGTAATGTTTCATTTACCCAGTGGTGGCAAGGCAAATATAATGACCACTCGCTCCTGTGTCTCCCACAGACTATATCTCATCGATTGGGGTATAAATACCTGGATACTGTATGTTTTGCTTACGTTAAGGGCACTTCTAACAAAAATCACTGTGGACAAATTACTGATAGTGAAAATTACAACTATAGTAAAAGTTTCAATGACTAGTCAAAGTTAACTTTCTTCCTTGTCAGTTTCAGCCTTAAGTATAAAAGAGTGCTCCATTTTTATTTTTATGCCACCTGGGGTTTTATTTTGATGCCACCTGGGGGAATTTATATTTTCCAATTATAAGAGGTAATTTCAGCAAAAAGGAAAATGAAGGTGAATATATTTATTAGGATCTGGCATTAGTGAAAACAGATGAACTGCGACTCCTCAACGGGCACACATCATACAGTTAGGTCCATAAATATTTGGACAGAGACAACATTTATCTAATTTTGGTTCTAGACATTACCACAATGAATTTGAAACAAAACAAATCAGATGCAGTTGAAGTTCAGACTTTCAGCTTTCATTTGAGGGTATCCACATTAAAATTGGATGAAGGGTTTAGGAGTTTCAGCTCCTTAACATGTGCCACCCTGTTTTTAAAGGGACCAAAAGTAATTGGACAAATGACTCCAAGGCTATTTCATGGACAAGTGTGGGCAATCCCTTTGTTATGTCATTCTCAATTAAGCAGATGAAAGGGCCGGAGTTGATTTGAGGTGTGGGGTTTGCATTTGGAAGGTTTTGCTGTGAAGGAAACATGTGGTCACAGGAGCTCTCCATGCAGGTGAAACAAGCCATCCTTAAGCTGCAAGAACAGAAAAAAACCCATCCAAGAAATTGCTACAACATTAGAAGTGGCAAAATCTACAATTTGGTACATCCTGAGAAAGAAAGAAAGCACTGGTGAACTCATCAATCCAAAAAGACCTGGGAGCCCACGGAAGACAACAGTGGTGGATGATCGCCGCATACTTTCTTTGGTGAAGAAGAACCCGTTCACAACATCAACTGAAGTCCAGAACACTCTCAGTGAAGTAGGTGTATCTGTGTCTAAGTCAACAGTAAAGAGAAGACTCCATGAAAGTAAATACAAAGGGTTCACATCTAGATGCAAACCATTCATCAATTCCAAAAATAGACAGGCCAGAGTTAAATTTGCTGAAAAACACCTCCAGAAGCCAGCTCAGTTCTGGAAAAGTATTCTATGGACAGATGAGACAAAGATCAACCTGTACCAGAATGATGGGAAGCCAAAAGTTTGGAGAAGAAAGGGAACGGCACATGATCCAAGGCACATCACATCCTCTGTAAAACATGGTGGAGGCAACGTGATGGCATGGCCATGCATGGCTTTCAATGGCACTGGGTCACTTGTGTTTATTGATGACATAACAGCAGACAAGAGTAGCCGGATGAATTCTGAAGTGTACCGGGATATACTTTCAGCCCAGATTCAGCCAAATGCTGCAAACTTGATTGGACGGCGCTTCATAGTACAGATGGATAATGACCCCAAGCATACAGCCAAAGCTACACAGGAGTTCATGAGTGCAAAAAAGTGGAACATTCTTCAATGGCCAAGTCAATCACCAGATCTTAACCCAATTGAGCATGCATTTCACTTGCTCAAATCCAGACTTAAGAGGGAAAGACCCACAAACAAGCAAGACCTGAAGGCTGCGGCTGTAAAGGCCTGGCAAAGCATTAAGAAGGAGGAAACCCAGCGTTTGGTGATGTCCATGGGTTCCAGACTTAAGGCAGTGATTGCCTCCAAAGGATTCGCCACAAAATTTTGAAAATAAAAATATTTTGTTTGGGTTATGTTTATTTGTCCAATTACTTTTGACCTCCTAAAATGTGGAGTGTTTGTAAAGAAATGTGTACAATTCCTACATTTTCTAACACATATTTTTGTTCAACCCTTCAAATTAAACGTTACAATCTGCACTTGAATTCTGTTGTAGAGGTTTCATTTCAAATCCAATGTGGTGGCATGCAGAGCCCAACTCGAGAAAATTGTGTCACTGTCCAAATATTTCTGGCCCTGACTGTATATCGGGCTCCTTCCTGATACAGATGTCCTTTAAAAAGACCATTGTACTGGTTGAAACGTTGGAATTCATCTGTTTTCACTAATGCCGGATCATCATAAATATTTTAACCTTTGCAAAGGCATCAATCCTTCAACTTTTTTTTGTGCTGAGGTTACCTCCTATGATTGACATGACCTTTGTCCTTTGTTGTCGATCCCTTTACGATTTGTATGGTATATTGTTGTAAGCACAGGCAAACCTAAAAGTGTCAAAGTACAAAAATGGAGCATTAATTTCCAAAAATGTACAGTACAGACCAAAAGTTTGGACACATCTTCTCATTCAAAGATTTTTCTGTATTTTCATGACTATGAAAATTGTACATTCACAGTGAAGGCATCAAAACTATGAATTAACACATGTGCAATTATATACTTAACCAAAAAGTGTGAAACAACTGAAAATATGTCTTATATTCTAGGTTCTTCAAAGTAGCCACCTTTTGTTTTGATTACTGCTTTGCACACTCTTGGCATTCTCTTGATGAGCTTCAAGAGGTAGTCACCGGAAATGGTTTTCACTTCACGAGTGTGCCCTGCCAGGTTTAATAAGTGGGATTTCTGGCCTTATAAATGGGGTTGGGACCATCAGTTGTGTTGTACAGATGTCTGGTGGATACACAGCTGATAGTCCTACTGAACAGACTGTTAGAATGTGTATTAAGGCAAGAAAAAAGCAGCTAAGTAAAGAAAAACGAGTGACCATCATTACTTTAAGAAATGAAGGGCAGTCAGTCCGAAAAATTGGGAAAACTTTGAAAGTGTCCCCAAGTGCAGTTGCAAAAACCATCAAACGCTACAAAGAAACTGGCTCACATGAGGACCGACCCAGGAAAGGAAGACCAAGAGTCACCTCTGCTTCTGAGGATAAGTTTATCCAAGTCACCAGCCTCAGAAATCGCAGGTTAACAGCAGCTCAGATTAGAGACCAGGTCAATGCCACACAGAGTTCTAGCAGCAGACACATCTCTACAACAACTGTTAAGAGGAGACTTTGTGCAGCAGGCCTTCAAGGTAAAATAGCTGCTAGGAAACCACTGCTAAGGACAGGCAACAAGCAGAAGAGACTTGTTTGGGCTAAAGAACACAAGGAATGGACATTAGACCAGTGGAAATCTGTGCTTTGGTCTGATGAGTCCAAATTTGAGATCTTTGGTTCCAACCACCGTGTCTTTGTGTGACGCAGAAAAGGTGAACGGATGGACTCTACATGCCTGGTTCCCACCGTGAAGCATGGAGTAGGAGGTGTGATGGTGAGGGGGTGCTTTGCTGGTGACACTGTTGGGGATTTATTCAAAATGGAAGGCATACTGAACCAGCATGGCTACCACAGCATCTTGCAGCGGCATGCTATTCCATCCGGTTTGCGTTTAGTTGGACCATCATTTATTTTTTAACAGAACAATAACCCCAAACACATCTTCAGGCTGTGTAAGGGCTATTTGACCAAGAAGGAGAGTGATGGGGTGCTACACCAGATGACCTGGCCTCCACAGTCACCAGACCTGAACCCAATCGAGATGGCTTGGGGTGAGCTGGACCACAGAGTGAAGGCAAAAGGGCCAACAAGTGCTAAGCATCTATGGGAACTGCTTCAAGACTGTTGGAAGACCATTTGGTCTGTACTGTACATTGTTCTCAATTTTACATTGAAAACCCTATTTAATGAAATATTGATAGATGCAACCTGATTGTCCTCCGACTAGGATAAAAGAAGGATTGAGCGTGTTGAGTTCCAACATGGACAGTTGTTTGAGGCAGCAAGAGATAAGCAATTTTCTAATTGAAATAAATTTGTTTATCGCCTATCATGGTCTTGCCCTACTTTTTTTTTATTAAATTGCTAAAAAACAATCAGTATAAACAATTTTTAAAAGAATTTATTAATATTTATGGAGAACAAAATGACGACAAACACTTATTAGCACTAATTCTGTAATGATAAGTCAGACTGCTTGAAAAGATCACTTCCATTTTTATTCATCTGCAAGGGGCTGTCATATGTGGCTTTATTGATGACTGATATTTATATGCAGATGACTCATTCTAAACCATATCATTGAGATTAAAGGAAAACATCCTTCTTCATTTCCATGCATATTATATCAGAAGTCATAGTTCAAAATGGGTTCAGTCTATGGAGAAGCCACAATGACTTATATCCTTAAGGCAAGGAAAATTTGCATCCAGCACATTTTCTGCAGATTTAAGTGACTGTGAGGAAGGAAACAGTATAAAACATATGTTTTAAATTACAGTAGCAATAGGACAATGATGCATGATGGAAATGTATTTGGCGGCTGCAATGTACGGTGGAATGGGAGACACAGTTTGAACCTATTATTTCGGTGATGGGTGAATGGGAAATGTTTCTATCAATTGATTTATTGCTTAGCATTGATAAATAAATTGCTTACATTTCATGCAATATTAATGATAGAACCAATAAAAGCAATAAAAATACTAATATTTTAATATTGCTTACATGTATGCTGTGGGGACACGGGGGGTCAGCGGGCCCTCGGGTCCGCTAGCCGGAACCGCATGGACCAGAGATCATCCTGCCGAATGTCTGCTCTCCCTTTAACGTGGGCATAACGATACTGAGACAACACAGGGTGAGGGTAAAACAGTGTGGCAATGCTTTATTAAACCACAAAACAGGTCGATAACATATAGAACAGTCCCAGCACAGTACCCAAGATGGTGAACATTACAGAGTCTCACCCTTCCTCTGACTCGCTGAGATAATAGCAGCTGTAACTTCAGATCTTCCAGGGTCGTTACCCCACCTGTGGCACACACACAGAGAGTAGATAACGGATAGGGAAATGACAGTCCATTTAGTCCATACAAGGCCAGTTGATCCAAGGATCACAACCTGACTTCATCTTCCAGGGTCGGTTACTCCACCTGTGGCATGCACAAAGAGAGTAGGTAACAAGTGTAGGCAGATGACAGTCCATTCAGGTACAAGGTCAGTTGACCCAAGAGTCACAACCTGGCTTCTTCGAACATCTCCATGGAGCCATGTGGCTTGCATGTCCCAATCATGGCTTTCTCCAAATGTATCCATGGTTTAGCGATGGTCAATGGAGCAGATCTGTATTTTTCTAACTGGGGCTGAAAACCCCTAGGTTGTTTCCGGTAGAATAATAGATCCACGCCCCTTGTGAAGGAGCTATGGTATTGGCTGCTGTCCTGTCTCTGGTTCTTTGGGTATATGGATGTCTTGGTGGAATCTCTCGCTGTCCCTTTCAGTGTCTCTGTCTCTGAGTCTCTTTATACAGAGGCATGTAACCTATTTTTAGGTTTAACAAGTATCCTTCAGTTCAGCATCGCAGATAAGGGGAAGAATGGTGATGAGATCAAGTAGCATTACTTGAGTATTTAATCTATTTGAATAGTTTTTTCCTCTCTGCTTTCGAAGTCAACAAACTGGCTCCATAACAAAATGCATAATTAGCATAATAGCAAAAATCACAAATAAGAGCACACTATGTTATATGAAATATCAGCTTACAAGTCAATATTACAGGCTTACACAATCAAAAGTATAGATAACAGCCTATTCTTGGTTTGCTAAAAATAGTCGTCTGTGTAATTAAGATACAATGCCTTGTCTTCATGTATGCTTTGTATAAAACTTTTTCTTTAAATTAAGCAAGAGTAGAATTTTTTGTAAGCAACTACTACTTTTGGCACATCAGTGAGTGATTTTCTATAAAAGTTTAAATGAGAAGATTTATGGTTAACAGTCAGGAATTTAATAGATGTAGTAACTTACCTGAAATAATCCATGAAAAATATCTCTTAAAATCTGTCTTTTTCTGTCTTTGAAGGCTTCATACTTTTTTTTCCCAATGATAGATCATAGATTTTTTTTAGTTGACAGACAGAATTTGTCCTTTTTTTGATGGGCTGCAATGAAAACAAACTGTATCTGTAATGTATGCACAAATACGGTAATCATTACCTTCAAGTGAATGGAGGCTAGGTAAAAACAAGTCTATATTGAAGTCCAATGTGCCTCATAATTGTTAAGGTTACAAAAGTAACAGGTCCACAAAGTTTAACCTATAAGTTTCTAACATACAAATCTAGAGGAAAACAAAAACTCCCATGAAGCATATTCTAATTTCCCTGGAACAACATCCTACTGTGACAGATTCTGTGCATGATAGTCTGCCGCTCTATCATGGTAGTTATCTATGAACTGTTCCAATATTTATGTTCATCCCTCTGCCATAATGACTATTCTGTTTCACGTCACTTGTCTTACCTATTGCATTTTTTCTGTGCTGTGTTGTGTATAAATATGTGATTCTTCAGATTTTGTATTAGTCTAGCCTGATGAAGAGACCTGAGTAGTCTTGAAAGCTTGCAATTTGTTACCATCTTTTCAGTTAGCCATTAAAAGGTATCAACCACTGAGGACTCTCAATTCTAAATATTTTACTGTAATGGATGGATGGATGGATGGATGGATGGATGGGGACAGTGTAAGATATGCATGTATATACAGTTGTGTGAAAAAGTTTTTGTCCTCATCTTGATTTCCTATTCTTTTGCACGTTTGTCACACTTAAATGTTTCAGATCACCAAATAAATGTAAGGAAGGTATTTATTATTAATGGATAAAACAATCCAAACCTACATGGCCCTGTGTGAAAAAGTGATTGCCCCCCACCCCTTAAAACATAAATTAACTGTGGTTTAATACATCTTTGGGAAGCGGAGTTCAAATATCCTAGCCACACCCAGACCCGATTACTGCCACACCTGTTATCAATCAAGAAATCACTTAAATAGGACCTGCCTGACAGCGCGAAGTAGACCAAAAGTTCCTCAAAAGCTAGACATCATGCCACGATCCAAAGAAATTCTGGAGCAAATGAGAAACAAAGTAATTGAGATTAGAGATCAGCCAACTTGGAAAATGTTCTCAAATCTGAAAGTTGGTGCGAGCATTGCACATTCGGATTTGGCAGGGCAAGGCAGCA
Source organism: Oophaga sylvatica (assembly GCA_033576555.1). Classification (NCBI taxonomy): domain Eukaryota; kingdom Metazoa; phylum Chordata; class Amphibia; order Anura; family Dendrobatidae; genus Oophaga; species Oophaga sylvatica. Next base: position 599,001,272 of record JARQOD010000002.1, on the reverse strand, counting down.
GGGGATCGCACCCCTCCCAGTACTTTCCTGTCTTTAGGTGCTGCTTGAATCCCCGTGCTCAGTTTTACCACTGTCCTTGCGGAGAGCAGGTGTGACCTTTGTGGCCTCTCAGGCTCATTACGCCTGGAGGTTCTCACTTTTGAAGGTTTGTATTTTCTGGGTTTTTTTCATTACAATTATTATTTTGCTTTCCTTGTGAATGAAAAATGCAAAATTTGTGAATATTTCATAGAAATAAGTAGGGTTTTATTACAAATAAGAGAGTTTTGGCGGTAGCTGAGAAATTTGGGTACTTTTTTTATTACGTTTATGGTTATTAAATTTACTTTTGCATCTGATTTTGTGTACTCTCTTTTAATACATCCCTATAAAGGTCGCTGATTATTTTTAGAGCCCAGAAATTGAGATAATTAGATATTATAGACAATTTTCTAACCTATGCCTGTCATGCGCACTGCATCTGAGCTCAGATGCGCCTGACCCAGGATTAATACATAACACAATTATTTTGATACATTAGTTAGTCCCACTTGTATAGGTTGTAAGCTTTTCAGGGGATATAGCTCTGGGATCGCCGTCCGGGTAGACGGAGTGGCACGGAAACAGTTCATTCACAGACAGCAGTTCTGGTAAAAACTGGCCGCAACCAGTTTTATTAAAGTCTACAGCAAACAGAACATAATCAAAACCAAATCATAAACATAAGACCTGGGCTTGTCCAGCCACTTACTACACTTAGATAGATTTCCCTATCTACCTGGGACCAGACTCTAACAGCCTGGGCCAAAACAACACATATGTTCAGCATTTACCAGCATGGAGTTTCACAGAGTCTCCTCCTTGTGTCTGAAGGCACCTTCAACGTCCAGACTTGAGAGAGCTCCCCTCCTATTCAGCAGCTATCCGCATGGATTCTCACAGAGACTACTCCTGTGTCCGGGGTACATCGAGCACCCAGACTGAGACAGCTCATATTCCTGGAGACTCCTTCTTGTGCCTGGACTCCTTGTCCAGACTAAGCGAGCTCTCTGTCTGTGTTCGCAGACACCTACTTCTGGTCTCCTAATTAACACCTGAGTAGTTTCAGGCCTGAGCTGCAAGTGTGTAATGAATGTAAGGTGTAGTGACCTTTCTCTACCACTAGGTTTACAAAGCCATACATTTCCCTTATACCAGTCAGCAAAGTATCTAGGTGAAATGTACACCCTATTCAACACACATACTCTCACTGTCTCACATATCCCCCCCCTCTTCTCCAGACCGGTGGGCTGGTCATCCAGACCGGAGGGCTGGTCAACAATCCAAAAGAGACAGTGAACTCTGGACCAGTCATGGCCCTCATCAGCTTCATCTTCACTACTGTCATCTGTATCTTCACCTGAGCCATAGCCAACATCAGCTTTCTCTTCATCTGAAGCATCCGCACTACCCTGTACCCTCCCAGGCCTATGCTCTCTGCGGGCCTCGGGTATCCTGCACGGTTTCATCTTGACCTTAGGGCCGGGCTCAGTTTCTATATAGTGCCTGGCCAGAGAAGTACGACCCGGCACATCAGAACACTTCTGCTGACTCTTCCTCAGAAACTCACGTACCTCCTGTCCTTGGTGCACTGACCATGTGTCACCAACTATCACAGAAGGTATACGGGGTTTTTCACTTTTCTCTAGTTCCCCTTGAACCCTCTTTAGCACATCTATTTTCTTGAATATCGGTTGACTCATAAAGTCTATTTCACAGACCTTAAGCTCCTCTGCCATGGTCTCTGACCATTTTAAGCTACTCTGTTCAAATGATTGGGACTGTAGAAGGAGCAGATCGTTTTTCTTTTGCAGTACACATAATTCATCCGCTAAGTCTCCAGCTGAATTTAATGTTCTACCGTGACAACAGCATTCTTATATAGAGCCTTAGACTTATTGAGCAGCATTTGCTCTTGCAACGAAGAGATTCCCTGCATTCTTCCTTTTACTTCATTGACTTTCTCACGAAGATGCTCATGGCTTTCATCACACTCCTTCATCACAGTTTGGAGTTTTTTCTGAGAAGTAATCAATTCATCTGGTACCTGTTGGACGTCCTTTATGTCTTCGGCCCCTTCTTCAGGCTCTTCTGGTAGAACATGCTCAGAAGCCCTTCCGTCAGTCTTACATTCTACCTCTTCAGTCACATCATTATGGTCTCCAATATTTCCATTTATTACGGCTTTCAAGTTCTCCTTGATAGCTGCATCTGTATACTCAGAACCCGCCGGATTCTTCTCTTCCACCAGGTTCTGCATCCCATCTGGGCTCCCGTGTGTCTGTAGCGGCAACGGAGTGACACATCACTTTTCCCATTTGTTGGGACGTGGCTCCGATGTAGACTCCATGAAAGTGCGCTTGAGCTCACCAATGCCAGCCTGATGTCTCAAAATCTCATCTTGTGATTTATCCAGATCCTTGGTGTCACTCGGGAACACCGCTGGGGCTCCGGGCGCCGAACTTCCAGCCTGAGCTTCACGAGTTGCAGCTACTGATCCGAACCGTAACCCGTCCACGCCGCTGTCTTCGGCAGAAACAGATTCCTGGACAGAGTCAGTCCCCATATCTTCAGTCTTGTTCCTCACAGCTTCACTTGAGACCTCAGCTTCTGATGAGGCATCTGGCTTGGCGACTACCACTTCTATGGCTCCTTCCACCTCTGCAGCATCTCCCTCAGAGTCCCTGGCATGATGCAGATCCACACCACACGTCGACAACTTCCCACTTCCAACAGCCTCCACTTGTGCTGTGTTCAGTCTCAGAGTCCTGCCTTCAAAGCTCAGCTCTCCTCCTTTCACCTTAGCCTTCGCCAGGGAACCGGCCAACTGTAAAACATCTTCAGATGCCATCTTCTGTCCGGCTGTAAGGTCAGCATCAGCTTTCTTCTCAGGACTCTCAACCTCCTCTGCTACCATGCCTTCCTCATTTGCACTGGTTGCTTTATTGTCATCAGATGATTCACTATCACTACCACTATCCCTGTCTGACCCTTTTTCTCAGCCACATCCGGCTCACTTTCAGGGTTATACAATTCATTCTCATTCTCATCCTGCTCACTTTCAGGGGTATACAATTCATTCTCATTCACATCCTGATCTGGAACCTTAGTTAACATGTCATCCACAACATTAACTTCACCATCTGGTCCCTCAAGTATGTGACTATGTGACAATCCCAGCACTATACTTCTATATAGCTCAGGTACTAGGAGCTGGCTCACGACTCTCCCTGGACTTCAGTGTCCCTATACAACAGGTTAGTGTTTATGGCAACATGAGGAAACCTCTCCTCAGAGCCAGGCTCTTGGGAAACCTCATTTAGAACATTTATATTTTCCTGGGCCGTTTTAAGAGAGGGGTCTCGCCACTGCTCACTCTCAAAATTGTCACAGGACACAGGTAAGTCAGGGACACTCGGTTCCCGAGAACCACCATCCTCGTCTCCCAACATCACCTGCAAAGGAATTTCATCACTATCACAGTCATCATTATTATCAATATCATTATCATGATTATGATCAGTATCATCATCACTATCATGATCATCATCATTATCATTATCAGCATCAGCATCATTATCATGGTCATCATCATTATCATGATCATCATCATTATCATTATCATTATCATCATCATCATCATTATCACATAAGTTTACCGGCCCACTAGCATTGTGTTCCGCCCCTCGGGACTGCGCACCCTCAATAGGAGCTTCATCACACTGTCCATCAGAAACATTTTTCCCCCAGAGATCCTTAGACCGGGGAAAGTCATTACCCAATATGTCGGGGGGCACCAGGTTCTTCACTACCCCCACTTCACATGAAACCTCCCCGTGTTTGGGGATCAAGTCCACGACAGTCTCTGGGTAGACTTTGGTGTCTCCATGGACACACACCACACTCAGGTGTTTATCAGGGATAAAGTCCCTATCAATCAGGCTGTCCTATACGGAAGTCACTGGACTCTCTGAGTCCAAGAGGGCCTGTGCTGGCAGTCATTTACAACCACCGGGGACCCCTGTGGTCCAGTCTCTTCGGCTGAGGTGGACACACACACAGGCTCTGCGCAGGGAGAGAGGGATCCGCCAACATCACAACACATAGGCTCCCCCTCTATTGGACAGTTGGCTGCAATTTCACATCTCCAACACTGTCCATCACACTCTCCCACCCACACGACCCCAACAGCTGGAACGCTCTTACCGGGAGAGTTCGGCGTCCAGGAACTCTGAAGTGACGACCTCTCAGACGGCTGGTCACGGAGGCAGTCTTTGGTGGCGAAGGCCCTCTCCATCAGGCTGACCAGACGATTGGCGTCCTGGTGGTCTCCTTGTCCGACCTCTGGCTGTACCTCAGGAGGACGTGCTTGGGTGTAGCGGTCCACTATCACCTTTTCAACTCCATAATCAGGTTTGCTGACTGCAGACTCCCAACTGCATCTCCAGTCATGAACTCCCCTGGCACGGGCTGTCACCGTAACACCCAGCCGGGTAAGAATCTCCGCTTTCAGCTTGGCATAGTCTTGGCTGTCCTGCTCGCTCAGGTCAGCATAGGCCCTTTGGGGTTCTCCAATCAGATAGGGTGCGACCATCATGGCCCATTCAGATAGGGGCAGATTCTCCTTCTCTGCCAGTCCCTCAAACCTAGTGAGATATACCTCCACATCATCACGAGGTGTCATCTTTTTCAGGGACCGTCTTACCGCCTTCTTTACAGCGGACAATGCAGGTGACTTTGCAACATTACTTTGGGACGATGCGCTGCAAGTCTTTTGTAGTGCTGCAACCTGCTCAAAAAACAACCGGTTATTCTCCTGCTGCTGCAGGAATTGCTGCTGGGCCTGCTGCATGCGCTGCTGGTGCTGCAGGCGCTGCCGCTCCATGCTCTGCTGCATGCTCCGCTGGGCCTGGACCAAGTACTCAACGAGCTCCTCCATACTGCCGGACTTATCTGTCTCAACCACGGCAGTCTTATGTTGCACATTAACTTGCGCCATTTGTTCAAACAGCGCCTCCATGCTGTCATCCATGCTGTCAGACTTCTCTGTCTCAACAACGGCAGTCTTCACTCAAGACATACACACTCCACAGTCTTTTCCACAGAAAATTCAGCCTTGCTGTGCAGACACTTTTTTTTTTTTTTTTCTCTGCAAACTCTATTAGGGCCACTGTCTCTTTAAGACTGCGCCAACAGACGTTTCTCCTTTATTGACACACTTTTTTTTTTTTTCTTTGCAAAGTCTATTAGGGCTACTGTCTCTTTAAGACTGCTCCAATCAGACGTTTTTGCTGACACACTTTTTTTTTTCTCTGCTGCTGCTTCAACAGACTTCTCTCCTTTATTGCTGTCTCTAAGCACATTCCAGCACCAATTGTAAGCTTTTCAGGGGATATAGCTCTGGGATCGCCGTCCGGGTAGACGGAGTGGCACGGAAACAGTTCATTCACAGACAGCAGTTCTGGTAAAAACTGACCGCAACCAGTTTTATTAAAGTCTACAGCAAACAGAACATAATCAAAACCAAATCATAAACATAAGACCTGGGCTTGTCCAGCCACTTACTACACTTAGATAGATTTCCCTATCTACCTGGGACCAGACTCTAACAGCCTGGGCCAAAACAACACATATGTTCAGCATTTACCAGCATGGAGTTTCACAGAGTCTCCTCCTTGTGTCTGAAGGGACCTTCAACGTCTAGACTTGAGAGAGCTCCCCTCCTATTCAGCAGCTATCCGCATGGATTCTCACAGAGACTACTCCTGTGTCCGGGGTACATCGAGCACCCAGACTGAGACAGCTCATATTCCTGGAGACTTCTTCTTGTGCCTGGACTCCTTGTCCAGACTAAGCGAGCTCTCTGTCTGTGTTCGCAGACACCTACTTCTGGTCTCCTAATTAACACCTGAGTAGTTTCAGGCCTGAGCTGCAAGTGTGTAATGAATGTAAGGTGTAGTGACCTTTCTCTACCACTAGGTTTACAAAGCCATACATTTCCCTTATACCAGTCAGCAAAGTATCTAGGTGAAATGTACACCCTATTCAACACACATACTCTCACTGTCTCACAAGGTCCTTCTAACATGAATTCTACAAGAACTGCATCTTTTTGATAGGAAAAAGTTCTTACCCAAAATTGCAGATTACTTAGCATTTTTATTAAAAAATATGTCTGCTAGGTGAACACAAAAATTGAATCTCCACACTGAGCCAGTTTGTAATTGGAGTTCCTGGTGATATATATGCCCCAATCTAATATGGTTCACGGAGAAGTCCTCATGAATGATTGAAATAACGACTGCGTTATTCTACAAACTTGTTTGGCTCACAAAAATTGTTGACTTGAAGGCAGAGTCAGAATTTGAAGAATTCCCTTTACTGATATTTTATCATATCATAAATAAGATTTCTAAGAAAAAGATCACGTGACTTCTCATTTCTGCCTTTACATTAATAAAATGTGAGTGCTAGTTTGTAAAAAATCTAAGGATTCTAAAGACTGTAGATAAACAGATTGAATATATCAGCTTCACCTAGCATAGGAATCAAGCAAGAGGATGTACATGCCTTATCTGGGAACCTAATGAATAGTGTGATTCAGAATTCCTGTGAACTCATGCAGATATTTTCTGATAATATTGGTAAATGAGCTGGATAAATTAATGTGTACATTTCATAACCCAGAAGAATGAGTATATGGCAAGAAGTACACCTGCCTGTAAAGTATTTGCAAGCAACGTTATTAATTTGTATTGGCCTTTACATACAGATATGAAAAAAAATGTATTTCATCAGTCACAAAATAAATTAATTCAGTCGATGCTTGGAGACAAAGGGAGGGAAGTTTCATTTGTGTTTCAGGCTTTGCCTGACCTCTCAGTTCCACTTTTACACCACACAGGACACAGAGCCCAGTTGTGGACTCGCATGCACACAAAAATATAAGACTAAATGTAGATAACAAAATATATCTTGTTATCCACATAAAATAAAAAAAATATTTAAACAATTAGCTTTAGTAGCCACAAGAATAGATTACTGAATGCTTTGACACCAAAGGGTGACTGGCAATTGGAGTTAAGACCTTGAGAAACCTCTCAGTCCAATTCTGACCCACATTGGGCGTAGATCCCAGCACTGGACCAATTTAGTGGATCAGATCACTTTGATTTCTTACCATTAGGGATGAGCTTACCCAACTTGCGGAAGACTGAACTCAGGTTAAATTTCCTGAAATTATCCGATTCAGGCAAATTAGAACATTTTGAGATTTGAATCGTGGTTTGTAAAAAAAAAAACTCGCCCAGCACTTTTTTCCACACTCTTGAAGCATCAGAGAGTGGGCTAACATTGTTTTGCTTTGCCATGCAAGCCTTCCGACAATACACTGCAGCTATGACATCTTTTGGATTATCATACCTTGCACAGTGGTGTTCAGTACTGAGACCATCACAGATCAGCGGTTCCCAGTGGAGCACAGTTTGTTCTGCAGAGTTCATTTCCTCCCCCAGATTCACTGGGTAAGTTTCTCCCTTCTGTAGAGTGTAAGCTCTTATGCCAGTAGGGTTCTCTCTCTCCTGTAGAGTGTAAGCTCTTATGGTCAGTGGGGTTCTCTTTCTTTTTCTCCTGTAGAGTGTAAACTCTAATGGCCAGTGGGGTTCTGTCTCTGCTTTAGAGTGTAAGCTCTTATGGTCAGTGAGGTTCTCTCTGTGGTAGAAAAGTCAGCTTTTATGTCCAGAGTGGTCCTCTCTCTCTAGAGTATAAACATTTTTGGTCAGTGGTGTCCTCTATTTCTCTTCTGAAGATAAATATCATTCTTACAGTCCCCACCCATTATCCCCACAGTCACTACTCCATATTCCCTACTGTACACGTGCTTTGGCAAAACTAATGTTTATTTGGTCCTGCCAATAAAGCTTCTTTGAATTTGAATTTGAATTTGTGCAAGCTGTTATAATCAGCAGCGTCCTTTCTCTTTTGTAGAGTGTGAGCTCTTGTGGTCAGCAGGATATTCTCTCTCTCAAGGCATCTGTTGGCCATGTGGGTTCTCCTGTCTTTTAGTATTTTATCACCAAGCTATGCTGCAGAAATAAAATTTTATACTTCTGCCTGGGTTGTGTGCCATGATTTATTCCTGGGTATTGGTCAATAGGTCACAGTGAAATTCTCATGCCAGTGCCAATTTGAGCTTGGGATTGGTAGTGCCGGTAAGTCTTCTCTCTCTGGTCGTGAATTTTTATAACATGTTAATCTGTTCACATTTCCTATCAAACGACACCTTTTAATGAATAACTAGATATTGTCTAAAATCTCTAGGCAAAGTATATATAGTAAGAATAAAATAGCTTTTCACATTTTGTCAAAAAATGCTGGTCATTCTACACAATAGCTTAAATTGACACAATATTAGAAAAATGGAATAGGGAAAGTGCAGGTATTATACATGTGACCTTTTTGGCTATATTTTCTTCTAAGAAGAATGAATAGTAAAAGAACGGAGAGAGAAAGTGTGCTCCAGTCCCCAATGACCATGTTTATACAATGAGCTTCACAGTAATTGTATCCAAATAGAAAAGCAAAGTTCATGGCTAAAAGGACAAAGATAAAAAAGATTTATCCCTTTGAAATTAAGTAAAGCCACAAATGCATATATATGAGAAATGAGCTAGAAGTTCTGGGCAAGAATACACATTTATTCAGAATGCTGCTTACTTGATAATGTGGATAGTTTTGTATTTATGTTATATTATTATTATTATTTATTTCTATAGCACCATTGATTCCATGGTGCTGTACATGACAAGGGGTTACATACAAATTACAGGTATCACTTACAGTAAACAAACTAACAATGACAGACTGATACAGAGGGGAGAGGACCCTGACCTTGTGGACTTACATTCTACAGGATGGTGGAGAAGGAGACAGTAGGTCGGGGGGTTGAAGCAGTTCCGGTGTTGGTTGAGGCGATATCTCCAGTAGTGGTGAGGAGGTAGCAGAGTCATTGCAGGCTGTAAGCTTTCCTGAAGAGGTGGTTTTTCAGGTTCCATCTGAAGGATCCGAATGTGGTTGATAGTCGGACGTGTTGGGGCAAAGAATTCCAGAGGATGGGGGATATTCGGGAGAAGTCTTGGAGGCAGTTGGGTGATGAGCAAATAAGTGTGGAGGAAAGAAGGAGGTCTTGGGAGGACCAGAGATTACGTGAGGGAAGATATTGGGAGATTAGTTCAGAGATATATGGAGACAGGTTATAGATGGCCTTGTAGGTCAGTATTGGTAATTTGAATTGGATACGCTGAGGGAATGGGAGCCAGTGAAGAAATTTGCAGAGGGGAGAAGCGAAGGAGTAGCGAGGAGAGAGATGAATTAGTCGGTAGTTATATATTTATATATATATATTAGTTATATAAATATGTTATATACTTAGGACAGTGACCAAGCCATTGTCTTTCTGATATTTACATACTGTACTGTCTTTCAAAACTGTATGCTTAAAGAGATTTATTCAATTTTAAGTCTTACAGCTTTAAATACCTTAAAGTGGTCATACAGAATCGATAGATTTCAATGAGAGTGAATGGGAGATAAGAGCTTATTTTTTTGGGCACCAAAAAACATTCTTGATTGTGTTTCCTCTGACATCATCCACTTCGGAACAGTCAAATGTCCATAACACACATTAGATTTTCAGTCAAGCTACATAAAAGGAAGGAGTTCATTCAACTTTGGTCTAACGTATGACCAGCAATGGTGTTATATGCTGAGTTTCACTGTATGTTATAGGTAAGGTGCTATAGATAATAAGGAATGCCCTTATATGTTATAGAGATAGCGCTATTCTTCATAAGGAAGGACACTGCATATAATAAAGGTCAATGCTAAACATAATACGGGAGGTCACTGTATGCAGAAGAGGTAATCCCACTTAGGGTAAGTATAGAGGAGTGAAAAGCTTTTGAGTGGACCTATAAAATGAAGTTTTAGGCATATTGATATCACTCTTCCACCTTCATTGAATTTAATTAGTTTCTCACCTTGGGTTCTCCTATCTCTCCTCACACTTTCCTTTCCCCTTGTTGGTAGTGTGTTGCGGCTTCCCACTGATTCCTCAGGAGGTATGAGAGACCGCTCAATGGTTTTTTTGGGAGTCAAGTCCGAGGTGGTGTGTGGCTAGGGCCTTTCTAGTCTGAACAGGGACCAATTGGGTGTAGATGCGGCATGTCCCTGGTGTGAGTGTGAACATATTCATAATAAGCAGGGTGATACACAGGATGAGTCCTAGGCAAG